>CM035424.1:107320354-107685354 GCA_020310875.1 Ceratopteris richardii
TAATCATTTTAATCAAAGTAAATATACATACACAAACACATACACACATATACTTATACACCTATTTATATACACATATATATACACATACACATATTTACACAGATGCATATACATATATACATGTTTTAGGTCTAGGTCTTTCTGATTAGGATTTTAGGGTTTTTGCACCTACATTACATATATACACACATACACATACACATATAATACATATATACATGTATATACACATGCATACAAAAATATACATATTTTAGGTCTAGATCTATAAGATTAGGGTTTTAGGGTCTAGGCATACATATAACTCAATTAAATTTATGTAAAGATAAAATATAGAGAAAATTTAAGAAAGAAAATATATATAGTATAGGATAATTATATAGATAAATAAATATAAAAAGAACTAGTGTTTTAAATAATTTAATTAAATATATATAATTAAATATATAAAAATAGGATTAATTAAAGAAAATATGAATATATAAATAAATAAATATAAAAAATAGGATAATTATATAGATAAATAAATATGATAAGAACTAGTGTTTTAAATAAATAAATTTATTATATAAGATTAAATATCAAAAGAAAGGTTTAATTTTAATCATTTTAATCAGTGTAAATATACAGACACATACACATATACACATATACTTATACACCTATTTATATACACACATATATATATATATATATATATATATATATATATATATATATATTTATACACATGCATACACATATAATACATATATACATGTATATTCACATGCATACAGAAATATACATATTTTAGGTTTAGATCTTGAAGATTAGGTTTTTAGGGTTTAGGCATACATATAACTCAATTAAATTTATATAAAGAGAAAATATAGAAAAAATTAAGTAAAATATATATATATATATATAATAGGATAATTATATAGATAATTAAATATAAAAAGAACTAGTGTTTTAAATAATTTAATTAAATATATATAATTAAATATATAAAAATAGGATTAATTAAGAGAAAAATCTGAATATATAGATAAAATAGGATAATTATATAGATTAGGGTTTTAGGATTAGGGTTTAGGTTTTGTTATGTGTTTAAGTATTTAGGTTTTAGTATTTCAGGTTTAAGTCTTTAGGAGTATGATTTTTAGGTTTAATAAAAAAAAATGTTCTAAAATATCCATATTGTATGAGATGGCTAGTTTGGATCACGAGGAAAGAATGGCATGTCCTTGCACTCAGTGTAAGTATCAAATTTATTGGAAACGGCAGATTTGTACTGCACATGTTAGAGAGTATGGATCCTTTGATAAAAGGCAACTAGAAAACCTATGCTACCATTCGCTTGGTCCCCCAGGTGAGCAGATGGACCCAAACAATATTGCACCGATAACCTCTCGTGGACAAAAGAGAACAGAAAAGGACTTAGACGTACAAGCAAGTACTAATAACATTACACAGAATGAAGATATAGAAGAGATGCTCGAAGCATTTTATGAGATGCGCGAAGATTATGATGGTGGAGAAGATGTCGAGAGTTTCATGGACACAACAAAATTTCCACGATCAGAAGTCGATGAAGAATATGAAAACATGCAAAGACTAGCTCATTTGCCACTTTATGATGGAGCAAAGATATTTGTACTACGTGCGTCACTCGCGATGCTCAATCTGCAATCCAT
Source organism: Ceratopteris richardii (assembly GCA_020310875.1). Classification (NCBI taxonomy): domain Eukaryota; kingdom Viridiplantae; phylum Streptophyta; class Polypodiopsida; order Polypodiales; family Pteridaceae; genus Ceratopteris; species Ceratopteris richardii. The sequence continues at coordinate 107,322,037 of CM035424.1, forward strand.
TTATGGATGGTCAGATAGTAGTGTCACTGAATTGTTTAGGTAAGTGGAATTGAAATAAACTTTCATTGTTGTAACAAAATAACTTTATTTACTAATATCATTTTAATTGCTTATTGCAGGCTTCTTAAAGATCAATTTTTGCCAGAGGGCAATGAGATGCCTCCAACATGTGGAGATGCAAAAAAATGTTTAGAGTCCATTGGAATGGATTATACTAAGATTCATGCTTGTCCGAATGATTGCATCCTGTTTCGGAATGAGTATGAGCATCTCCACGTATGTCCAAAGTGTGGAGCGAATAGATTTAGAGAAGACCTTGTAGGCAAAGCAATCCCTCCAAAGATTCTTTGACACTTTCCTATCATTCCACGAATTAAGAACATGTTTAGATGCAAATCTATAGCTGAGTTAATGTCATGGCATACAAAGAGCATGTCTACAGATGGTGTAATGAGAGTGCCTGCTGACTCTGATGCCTGGAAGCACATAGATAGTAAGTGGCGAGAGTTTGCTAGTGAGCCTCGATCCATACGTCTAGGCTGGATGGAGTGAATCCATTTGGTTTACGCAGTTCTTCATGGAGCACATGGCCTATATGTTTGGTCAATTATAACATCCCACCATGGCTGGCCACAAAGAAAGGTCATTTATTATTAGCTCTTATTGTACCAGGTAAGTATAAGGTAAAACACATGGATGTATATCTTGCACCACTTATGGAAGAACTGCGCATTTTATGGGATGGGATTACTATGCGTGACATGTCTCAACCTATAAGAAGACGAGATGTGCGAGTGCAAGGCATACTTATGTGGAGGATGCATGATTGGCCTGGTTCTGGTGAATGTTCAGGTTTATTGATTTCGGGTTACCATGCTTGTCCCTTATGTAGACCACAACTCGAAGCACGCTATTCCAAAGCACTACGTAAAACTATCTATGAAGGACACCATAGATATTTGCCTAGTGGACATGTTTTACGTAAAGGAAAAATTGGTCGACAAGAACAACGCCAAATGAAAGCTAGCGATTGGAAAGAACTGTGGGATTAAAAAAATCGATTCACTGGCATGAAACAGTTGTGCATTCTTCATGAACTCCCTTATTGGAGTAAATTATTGATCACTCATTTGGTAGACCCGATGCATATTTTTAAGAATGTGGGAGAGATTCTTTGGAAGGCTTTGATCGGAAAGAAAGAAAGCAAAGCAAAAAGGGAGGACTTAGAAGAGCGAGGTCGTATGAGAGAGTTGTCAGTAATTACTAAGTCCAACGGAATAGTATCGTTACCAAGAGCTCCTTGGATGCTTTGCAGGATGGAAGAGCAACAAGTGAAGAAAACAATTTCAGAGTTTCAGACACCTACTAGATGCATGAGGTGTCTAAAGACTACTTTCACATGAAACGAAGAACTTGGAGGGCTCAAGTCTCATGATTGGCACAAGGTTTTACAGTTTGTGCTCCTTGTAGCCCTAAAAGATTGTCTTTTGGAGGATGTGCGAAGAACCATTTATAAAATTAGTTCTTTAGTACGGTGGATCTCTTCTAAAGAGATAAATAAAGAAAGCATAGAGAGTGTGAGACTCAATGCTATCGAGGCTGTTTGTATGGTAGAGAAATACTTTCCCACAAGTATTCTCACTATTGAACTTCATTTATTAGTTCATGTGGTAGATGAAGTTGCAATAGTAGGAACTGTCCATAGTCGATGGATGTTCTTCTTGGAGCGCTTTATGAAGACATTGAAAGGGTTTGTTCAATAGAGAGCACGTCTAGAGGGTAGCATGGTAGAGGGATGGCTTGTACAAGAGTCTCTTGTATTCATAACTGAGTTTCTACGCATGTCAAATCCCAGAATGCCTCGCTTATGGAGCGATGATGAAGATGTTCGTCTCGTAGGCGATGGACCAGAAGGTAAAGGATTGCAAAGAAAAATCGATGCAGCTTTCAGAGAGAAGGCAATGAAGTTTTGCATAGTTAACTCTAAGCCTATGCAGAAGTGGTTAGAAAAGTATGAGCTTGCCAAGGAAACCAACGAAAAGGAAAGAGCTCAATTCCGAAGGAATTGTTCCACTCGATTTTTGCCTCTTCGAGAAAGTCTTCGACCTCTTCTACCTTTTCCAATGAGCAAATGGCTAGATAGAGCGGTTTCACAAGCAAAGGCAGCCGGTGAAGATATCTTTGAAGAAGAACAAGAACTTGCAAAGGGATGTGATTGGGAGTATACGAAATACAATGCACTATGGTCTCATGAACGACACGTTCGGGTCGCACGAATCGATAAAAATAGGTCTACTTTTGATAGTGGGGTGATGGTGAACTTTTTGCAAAAAAGTAGAGCGAGTGCAAGAGATGATAATGCTCAATAACGCCAGCTAGATTATTGTGGTGTGATTCAAGATATGTTGAAACTATCTTTTAGGAAGTTTGATTACTTTTTTTTTTAATGTGAAATGCTTCAAAGTAGTCACCTTTGGAAGATACGCAACAATGAGGTGGGATAAAAGCGGTTTGCTTCAAGTCGACTCCACAAAATTATGGACGAATGAAAGGAATAGATTTGTACTTCTCGAACATTGTGACCAAGTTGTTTTTATACAAGATTCAAAAGAACTAGAGTGGCTATTTGTTTTACAAGTCACCCCACATAGTAGACAAATTTGTGAGAGCATAGATGTAGAAGAAATTCCATCTGTAGTGCACTAAGAGACTCATTCGATACTCCAGGAGGAAGAGATCATTGTTCGAGAAAAGAGGTCATTGAAGAAGAGGTCATTGTTGGAGAAGACGAAGCAATAGACGATGATCAGGAAGAAACCAACATAACAAGCGATTTAGAAGCCATCAATATAGAGATAGATATTCTTAGTGCATCGGATCGCCAAGAGGATGTTAGACTATAGGATTTTTGAATCAAACACTTGTATGTACTAGTTTTTGTTTATTTTTTGCTAGATTTTTTTGTACACTATCATTTCTCTATATTACCATTATTATCATATGCTAACTATTTGAGTTCTTTTGTTATAGAGCACGATGGGAGACAGTCCTCTGGTCACTCCACATTCCATGACAAAGGAGTAGTTTCTAGAGTTCATCTGGCAGGCACCTCTCGCATATATGGCCATTGTGTCATAGTCTTGGATCGCTCGTGGTAGCACTCCTCCTTGCCTCACTCCTGGTGGCCTCACTCTTGCCGGCCTCACTCTTGTCGGCCTCACTCCGGTCGGTGTCACTCATGTCGGTGTCACTCTTACGGGTGGTGGTACTCCCGTAGGAGGTATGTCTCCTAGCTTTATGACTCCACGATGACCATCTTTTGAGCCATCTCCTACTAGGTCTAGTAGTAGACATGTGTGTTCAACACCTCAGTGCGATACAGGTTTTGGCCCGTCTCGTAGGTCGAGGTCACACTCTAGAGCACGAGGTTCTAGGAGTGCATCTACAGGTAGGTCTAGAGGAGGCAATTGTTGTGGAGGCAGTGCGACGGACATTGTGTCACCTGCTTCTACTCCTAGGACGAGTACCTCAGATGTAGGTATGCCACGCGATACACCACGTACACCTTGGGGTGCTCATGACCATGATGACTCCAAGGTATATAGTATCCGAGATGGAGCTCTGGTGATGGATGTGGCTAGCAAAGCAATGCGTGCATGTATATGACAACTTTGCTCCATACAGTTTGGACACTCCATTATGTTGAAATGGAGTGAACAACATAAAGATCAGAAGAATTATATCACACAGATGATTTATCAAGAGTTCTGACCAGTCAATGGACAACCTCTTGTTAGTTTAGAGTGGATTCTGCACACCGCACGTGAAATTATGTCCCATCGACGATCCGAGGCTCGTGATGCTTTCAGAGCAGGCTTACCAAAGCCTGTATGGTTAGATGCTGAGGACTGGGATATGATTCACAATGAGAAACAACATACTCCTTATCGATATTGCTAGCAGCAAGAAGCCGCAACCACACTTTTAGATACGGTTGGACAAACACATTTGGGCAGCGGCAGATGACACGATGCATCACGAGTTTGTAAGTACCATTTGATTTATTGAATTTGTTTGTGTTAAGTTTCTCATGTATGTTCCTCTAATGTCTTGTATATTTGTTGCAAGAGTTGGCAATGGGTTGTCCTCCAACACGAGCGGAGGAGGCTTATGGATATTTTCATGTATTGACTGCACTATTGGAGGACTTGGAGGGACGCGGTGCAGTCGTTTCATGGGAGCATTTGCAATGAGGTGATTAATTTATAAACTTGGTTGTTACTTGTTGTTTGTAAATTTCATTTGAATTTATCTCATTTCATTAATGTTCTTTGTTGTAGGACTTGTGATATGCAACGTTCTTTGCATGTGTATGGCACTGGCACACCAAAATTTTGTATTTGATTTTTATATGGCAATGCATTGCTTTGACACATTTTGTAAAAGCGTCATATATTACAATGGTTTGCCACACTCTTGTACGTACTTCATTTATGAAATATATAACTCTCTTTGTACATGGTTCATGGTTCATTCTGATTATCTCTTTTGTTTCCAATAATATTCTGTTTTATGAAATCATATTTTGGTTGACATTAGAGTACACATCACATGTACTCGTTTTTTTTGGGCAGAGTGTATTGTCTTTTGCTAAGCAACATCATGGTAATGTTGCTGTAGCAAAAGACAACACACTCTGCCCAAAACATTTTTTGCAGATATGGTCGTCGGTATAAGCAATGGTAATCCCAGTAATGTCATCGAAATAAGCACCGACACACCTAGCGGGCGCTAGTATCCATGACGGTACACCCAACAGAACCATCAGTATGGGCATCGGTATTATCAACGTTTCTACCAATGCTTATACCAATGCTCATACCAACGCTTATACCGACACACATACCGGTGCTTTAATACCGACGTGCATACTGACACCTACACCGATGTCACGGTAGAAATATGCGCGTTTATTTCCCTTCGTAAAAACCTCAGTATACGGCCAATCTATTCTAGTGTAAAGGTCGGGGGCTACTTACAATTTGAAATTCTTTTGCGTAAAAGGAAAAGAGATTCTTGATTTCCCATTCTTTAGGGGGCTTCCTAAGTTGGCTCCACACCTCTCTTCCAAACTTTCCATAGAGTCTTCCTCTTGTAGCATTCCACAGTGTTGAGGAACATCGGATTCCTTCACCTAGTAAAGCTTTCTTTGAATTGATTTGTTCCTATAACAACATGATTCTCTTGATGGCTTGCTAGACCCATATTGATTTGGGGCATGAATAGAATAGGTGTCCCAAGTCTCCCATGCCATGAAGGCATTGTTTGCGCCATGAGGGAGCCTCGCAAATTGTTTTAGCTTTTACATTGGTCCAGATTCCAAGATGTAGGATTTTCCACATAAGCACAAACATTTTTATCTGGATGAGGGGGTTCCAAAGGGATTGGAACTTGAAGTCCCAGCTCCAGCTTGACCAATCTGGAGATCACTTCCTATTCAGCATGACATGAAATTCCACATCCTTCTTTAATCTCCAAATTTTCTCAAGGCTATTGCCATTGTGCCATCATAGACCTTGAGAGTAAGAAGAGTCCTAACCTATGAAGAAGTGAGTCCTTGAGTGTTCCCAAGCATTGAATCTGCTCTATAATAGACACCATTCTTTCTACTCCACTCTTTTGGTTGGATCAATGTCCGAATCTAATCCACTGACAAGTTTCTTAGTTCTAGAGGTATTTCCACAAATGGACTCCTTTGTTTTAAAACTTCCTAGCTTTTTGGAGACTCCAAGTCTCCACACTTCTGATGCCCTTGATAGGGAACCAGATCAAATCATTCTTTTTACACTTATGTATTGCTCGAGTAGCTTGTATGTGAACATTTTCCCTATACTTAGGCATTGTTTACTCTAGTGTTGACTAGAGGTTTTTTCCCCATGTTACCACATACTTGCTACACTCATATTTGGTCATACTTTGTACTTAGGGATATTATTCAGATCTTACTTCTGTTTTGATGATCATCAATAAAGAGATCTATTCTAGCCATCTGACCTCTTTGTGTGTCTTGTTGCATTTGTGCTCCTTGTGTGTGCTTCTCGTGTGTCTCTCGCACTTCTATACATAACCAATAGTGGTATCATATTAGGTTCAGCTCTTTCTCATGTTTTGGTTTTTTGCATCATGGCACGTGTGCACTTTTAAGAGTGAAATTGACTTCGGAGCATAGAACAATGAGTTTCAACAGCCAAGAAATATCTCCACCAATTGCACTTGAGTTTTACCCCCATTTCAAAGCCATTCATGCAATAAAAATTGCCCTCAAAGTGATGGTTTGTGACCTGAAATTTCACCATTCATTTCAACTTTTATCGAAGTAAAGATTTTATCACATTCTTTTTTTTTTTAGTGAAATGGTGGGCAACAATGATTTGTCATGTTTGAAGCTGAAGATAAGCTTCATGGGACCAACTATCTAATATTGTCTTAAATGATGAAGCATGTTCTTGGTTCTAAACAACTTTGAAACATAGTGGTAGATGTAGATTGAAGACCTATAAGTTCTTCTATTTCACAATCTACTATCATAGATGGAGCTTCTTCTTTAAGTATAGTGGTTACTCCTTCTCCACCTACACAGCAGTGGCTTAGATGAGATGGAAACGATGTTCAAGCTCATGCATCAACTGCGTTTTGTGTGAAACATCATATAGTTCCACACATTTGGTCATGTTCTACATGAAGAATATAGGCATGGGACACTCATGCTTCTTTGTATGTTGTGTGTAAGGAAGCACATGTTGCATACTTGAGGAAGAAACTGGAGGATGTATGTATGGCTAAAAATGATTCTTTGGATGTGTATGTGACACACATCAAGGACTTGAAACAACAATTGGATAACATAGATGAGATTATTCTGGATGCATCGCTCATCTTTACATTGCTGATAGCTTTGCCACTACACTCCGTTTGGTTGCAAAAGGGAATCCAAATATGTATGCATTTGATGAGGTTGTGCCTCTTCTTTTGCAAGAAGAGAAATCTAGAGTGAATATGAGTGGTTTGATTAAGGGAACACAAACACTCTCTATTTTTTATATATTTAGGTAGTGATGTGTGTGAAACACACTAGGACCACTTGGTGCGTTTTTCCCTCGTTAGGAGGTTTTTTCCTCTTGCTTGTATATACACCTATAGCCCTAAGAGATTACTTATCTTTGTACACTCTAGTGGTAATACATTCAATACTGTGTGTTGTGCTCCAAGCTTCTTCTTCTTCCTTGTGTTGTTCGTGTGCTTCCATAGATATCTAACTTCAACAATTGGTATCAAAGCAGGCTGCTGCTTCAACTAGGGCATTGTTGAAACCTCTCTAGTCGTATTCTCTAAATGGCATGAGAATTTGGTGAGCATTCTCAGAGTGATTATGAGATCAAAACAACTATGCTTTTGTGATGCCAAAATCGTGATCTGAGCTCATTTCAGCCTTTGAATGCACTATCGTAGTGCTTGTGCAGGCTATTTTGTCTTTTTTTCCAAAAATATATATAGGTTTTGGTTTGCTAATATAAGCATCTCAAAGTCTGCTACAGATTTAGCAAAACTCGTTAGGGTAATTCTGTTCAATTTTTTTAGATATAATCATTTTTTCTACATGAGGGTATTTTTAGTTAGTTGCCATGGCTGAAAGTAGTGATGTATTTTGTATGTTGTCTATTCAGGATAAGTTGGATGGTACGAATTATCCATTGTGGGCTTATATGATGTGTCATGTATTTGTTGCAAAAGGACTATGGAATATTATATAGGGTGTTGAAAACGTCCTATTGCACCTGCAAATATAGGTATAAAAGCGGATGCAAATAGTGTTTAAGATGAGGATATTCCTCGTGTTCATGTTTATGGTACAATTTTTATTGCACCTACTGTAGAGAAAATTTGTTGGGATGGAAAAGATGCTGAAGCACATGCATTGATAGTGTTGTCTATGAAACATGCCATTATTCCTCAGATTCGCTCTTGCATAATAGCTAAGGATGCTTGGGATATATTTACCACATTGTACGAGGATAGGAATGAGGCTCGTGTTACTTACCTCCAAAAATAGTTGGAGAGTGAGCACATGAATGAAGGGGATTCTATGGACAATTTTCTAACAAAGATCAAATATTTGAAGGAATAGTTAATTTCTGCTGATGAAGCCTTGCTTGAGTGTTCACTTGTGTAGACTGTTCTAATTGGTCTTCTCGATTCATACCAGATTTTTTCTTCTATTCTTTGTTTGATGATGAAAGGGAATCCAAATGCCTTAACATTTGAGGAGTTAGTCTTTGTTCCGTTGCAAGAAGAACAATCTACACAGAACAATTCCATTATGCATGTTGGAGAGCAAGCTTTCCTAGCTAGTTAGAAGGGCAAAGGTAAATGGAGCTCTTCTACTAGTAAGCAAAAATATGCTAATTCTACACAATCAAAGAAGGATGACAAAGACGACAAGAAAAGAGAAAAGTAGGAATCGTTTTGCAAGTATTGTAAAGTAAATGATCATGTCATAAAGAATTGTCTAAAACTGGCTGCAAAAGAGGCAAAGAGAAAAGAGGCTCGAATGGTTGTTGCAAAGGCCTCTACACCAAAAATAGAGTGTGTTAATCTAGTGCAAAATGAAGAATGGGTGTTTACTCCTAAATAGTGTATGTCTATAGTAGACCCATATGTTTGCTACTTTGATAATGGGGCAGCCAAACATATTACCTCGTAGTGTAGTTTCTTCACTTCACTCGAGTGTGCACCTACAAGAAATTCTATTACATGTGCCAACAACACCTATTATCCTATTATGGGAGTTGGTAGGATCATTCTGACTACTAATAATGGTAGGTTTTTCATATTTTTGGATGCCTAATTTTTGCGAGACATCAAGAAGAATATTTTATCAGGTGTAGCTTTACCCAAGATTGGCTTGGTTGTGAAATCTATTGATAACAAATGTACAGTTCATGATGTGTCAAATGGCAACATGATTATTGCTTCTAGCATTTTATATCATGGGTTGTATAAGCTCATAGACTATGAAAAATCTGTTAATGATTGAGCATGTGCACTACATGATTCTCAGGCTATGTCAAATGCAAAGCTTTGGCATGCATGCTTCGTTCATCTAATTTTTTCTAGTTTGCTACGTTTGCAGAAATCTAAAATGGTGCCCTCTTTGCCCAAACTTGAGGCACTTGGTAAACATGTATATGAAGGCTATATTTTGGGCAAAATGCAGTGTTTCTCATTTCGAAAAGATGGTTTAGTTAGAGCTACACAAAAATTGCAACTTGTTCATAGTGATGTCTGTGGTCCTATGTAGACACCCTCCTTTGGAAGTTGTCTTTACTTCATGACTTTCATTGATGCTTTTTCGAGGCATGCATGGATATATACATTGAAAGAAAAGTCTGAAGTGTTTATGTGCTTTAAAGAGTTTCTAGTCTTGGTTGAAAATCTATCAAGATGTAAAATGGGCACCCTCGGTTTTGATGGAGGGGGGGATATATGTCTTCTAATTTTAATGCATTTTTGGCTGAATGTGGGATAAAACACAAGTGTAAAGTTCCATACACACCTCAACAAAATGGAGTTACTGAATGGAAGAATAGGTCACTCATTCAAATGGCAAGCTGTATAGTCAAGAGTCAGGTCGTACCACATAGTTTTTTGCTTGAGGTTGTTATGTGTGCAACATATGTACTTAACAAGTGTCCCACTAAAGTATTGCAGTCTATCACACCATATGAGTGTTGGTATGGTCGCAAACCATCTGTTGCTCATGTGCATGTTTTTGGTTGTTTGGCATATGCATTAGTGTTTGAACAAGAACGCCAAAAGTTGGATGATTAAGTAGTGAAATGTATTTTTGTTGGGTACAATTCTAAAAGAAAAGGTTATAGTCTGTATCATCCATAGACTAAACACATTTTGGTTAGCCATGATGTTTTTTTTTGTGGAAGATGCTATTTAGCCATTACTTTCATGTACCAAGGAGGCATCTCTTAGCTCCAAGGACATGTATGAGACTTTTTTGCCTCTTCTTATTGGTGGACAATTTAATGTTGGTGCTAATGATGCAATTTCGCATCCTTTAGAGGTTTCATATGATGATGCAGATCACTCCATGTTTTATGTAGATTTCAGAGCCAAAAACTATGCCAAAATGGCTAGTGCAAACTTTGCATGATAGCAATTAGATGCACCTCTATCATGTCATACGCATTCAAGCTCTCATAGTGCCTGTTTTTTGCATGATATTGCTATGCTATGGCTGCATCTAGTCTCTGTGATGAGAACGAGCCTATTTTCTTTGATGATGCACAAAATTCAAAAAATTGGATGTTTGCTATGCAATCTGAATATGATGCTATAATGAAGCATGGTACGTGTTCTTTATGTGACTTGCCTCCTGGCAAGAAGGCCATTGGCACTAAGTGCGTATACAAGGTGAAGGGTAAGCCTGATAGAACAGTTGACACTTATAAGGCTAGGGTTCTTGCAAAGGGTTATGCATAGGAAAGAGGCATTGATTTTGATGAGACCTTTGCTCCTACTTGCCGAATGACTTTTATTTGTAGCATTTGTTCACTTAGAGAGCTCATCATGGTTGGAATTTACATCCGTTGGACATTAAAAGTGCATTTTTGAATGGTGACTTGCATGAAGAAGTGTATGTTTTTCAGCCCCATGGATTTGTGTAGAAAGGGCATGAAAACAAAGTGTGGAGTGTGAAAAAGTCATTATATGGTTTGAAACAAGCACCACGTGCTTGGTATGAAAAGTTACATGCCTATCTGATTGCACATGGTTTTGAGAACAGTCCAACCAAGAGCACCTTATATGTTAAGCATGCTAACGATGTGGTTGTATTCATTGTTATCTATGTTGATGACATGTTGCTCATTGGTCCTCATGAGAAGCATATTGCTGATTTTAATGCTGATTTACATGCCTTATTTGAGATGTCAGATTTAGGGCATTTGCATTATTATTTGGGGATTGAGTTTATTCAAGTTGATGATGGAATAACTTTGTGTCAAACCAGTATATTGACATATTATTGGAGTGTTTTGGCCTTGAAGACTACAAACCTATTGCCACTCCTATGGAGACAGGTTAATGATCGAGTCTTCATTGATGGAGATGCATGTGATGATGTTCTCTATCAGCAGGTTGTTGGATGCTTGATTTCTTCATGCATTAATCGACCAAATATTTAGTTCAAAGATGAGTAGGTTTATGCATTTCCTAGGTGTCAAGCATCGGTAGGTGGTTAAGAGAATCTTTCCATCTTGAGTGGTACCCAACTACTTGGATTGTTTTATCCGAAGGGGGGATCACTAGCGCTAGATATACATGCTTTTCTTGACTTTGACTCGACAGGTTGCTATGAAGCTCATGTGTCCACGAGCCGTTTTGTCTTCATGCTTGGAAGCTCATGCATATCTTGCTTAAGCAAGAAGCAGCCTACTGTGGCCACGTCTAGATGTGAGGCTAAGTATACGGGATATTTGCAAATAAGGAATGATGGACGAGGCAAAAGCCAAAGGGCTTAACAAAAAAATAATTCCAAACATGTTTTGTTCCACTTGCTAAAAAACAACCATCTGCAACAAAACTTACTACATGCCAAATGATATTTCAATTGTATTTATGCATGTATTTATGTGAGTTGCTTTGTGAGTGTGTCTTTGTGTTTATGTGTATATCTGTGAGTATGTTTATGTGAATGTGTGCTCATGTTGATATGTGTCATTGTTTATATGTGAATATGTGTGAGTGTGTATATGTCTTTATTTATATATATGTGAGTGCATATATGTGTGAGTGCATATATCTGTGTCTGTAAGAGTAGGTGTGTTTTGTATTCATAAGTGTGGATATGTGTATATGTAAGTGTGTATGTGTGTTCATGTGATTATGCGAGTGTATATATATGTCTGTGTGTGTTTGTGTTTATGCATACATGTCTGAGTGTGTATATTTCTATGAGTGTGTTTGTATGTGTGGATGTGTCTATATGTGTGAGGTTTTGAGTGTTTTTATGTCTATATGTGTGTCTATATGTATGTGTATCTGTTTTAGTGTGGTTGTGTGTTTATGGGTATTGTTTGTGAGTGCATGAGTTTGTCAGTGTGTTTGCTTGTATTTGTGTGAATATATATATATATATATATATATATATATATATATATATATATATATATATATATATATATATATATATATATATGTGTGTGTGTGTGTGTGTGTGTGTGTGTGTATGTATATGTGCGTGTGTGTGTGCATATGTGTGTATGTTTGAATGTGTTGTATAAGAAAAATGTGTGTTTTTTTATGTGTTCAAGTGTATGTATGTATCTATACATGTATGTGTGTGTGTATGTGTATATACATGTCTAATTATATTCATGTATGTATTTGTGTGATTGGAGGTATGCATGCATGTATAAGTGTATGTGTGTATGAATGTATGTGTGTGAGTGCATGTACGTATTCATATGTGTGAGTGTATGTATCTATGTATATGGGTGTGTATGTATGTATGTGTCTAAGTGTATTTATTAATCAATATGTGTATATGTATCTCCATGTGTCATTGTATGTGTGTATGTGTTTATTTGTATATGTGTGTATGTATGTGTGTGTATGAATGTCTATGTATATGAGTGTTTGTGTGCATATAGATCAATGTATGTATGTATGTGCATGTGTATGTTTGTATGTGTGTATAAGTGTGTTGCAAGTGTCTATAAATGTTTCTTTAAGTAAGTAGAATGTATGAATGAGTGTGTATGTGCGTATGATTTGTTAATCTATTTCCTTTTAATTAGTTTTTTTTTATACAATTCATAATTAAAAACATTTATAAGAAAAATGAGTAAATAAAACAAAAATCTCTCTCTCTTTCTCTTTCTCTCTCTCTCTCTCTCTCTCTCTCTCTCTCTCTCTCTCTCTCTCTATATATATATATATATATATATATATATATATATATATATATATATATATATATATATATATATATATGTGTGTGTGTGTGTGTGTGTGTATGTATGTATATGTATGCACGTACATATGTATGTATGCATTTATGTATATCTCTATCTATTGGTCTATGTGTCTATCAATCTTCCTCTCTCTCTCTCTCTCCCTTCTACATACACACACACACACGCACACACACACACACATATACATATACATATATATATATATATATATATATATATATATATATATATATATATATATATATATATATATATATATATATATATATATATATATATATATATATATATATATATATATATATATATATATATATATATATATATATAGTGTGTGTGTGTGTGTGTGTGCGCGCGTGTGTGTAAACATCTTTCATAGTTGTCTAAAACCCTCATAATTGATTGAAAGTTCTTTTCATCTCTAAGGCCCTCATGACATGCTCTTCGACTAATGACTTTTCTAGCTTTCAAAGAGATGCTCAGGTTTACCCTTCTTCTATAGTTGGTACACAATGTGTTCCATACAAAGAGAACATCTTTGATAGTTATCTAAGACCTTCATAATTGGTTGAAAAATCTTATCATCTCTGAGACCGTTGTGACGTTCAACTGCTAACGTCTTGTCTAGCTTTCAATGAAATGCTCCATTTACTTTTCTTCCCTATTAATATAGAATGTGGTTTAGATTGTAAGATGTCGAGGATGAAATAATATAAATCTGATCAAAGACGTATAAGAGTCCAAACCATTAAAGTCGATAATACAAAATATCTTCGTTATCATCTATATATGTATGGGTTTATGTGAGTGTATGTATCTATGTATGTGTGTGTATGTATGTATGTATGTGTGTGAGTATATGTATTTATGAATATTTGTGTATGTCTCTATATGTGTGAGTGTATGTGTGTGTGTATGTGTTTTCATTTGTATATGTGTATCTATGTGTGTATATATGTGTATGTGTGTATGAATGTGTATGTTTGCATGTGTGTATTTGTCTATATGGATGTGTGTGTAGGACTACATATGTATATAATATGTATGTATGTGTGTGTATGTGTGTATAAGTGTGTCCTATGTATCTATAAAGGTTTTTCTATGTGTTTACAATGTATGAATGTATATGTATAATTTGCTAATATATTTTCTGCTTATTGAGTTATTTTTAAGAAAATACATAATTTAGAGAAATGGATTAAGCAAAATGAGCAAATACAAGAAAAGTGTGACTTAAATGGAGAGTTTGCATAGGTATAAAGTTGTGCTTGCATAACTTGAAATCTATGTTTCCATGAAAAAGCTAGGTCTAAAGCTCATTTGCAAGAGAAAAAGAGACATATTGTGTGTAAAAGATTGACAGAGATCAAGACTATGAAATTCAAAGCAAAAGAATGAAAACTTTTATACTAGTTGCATGGCATGCTCTCAAAAATGACTTTCCAAACATGTCGCACATGATATGCAAGTTTTTATTTTTATGTAAAGCCTCGCATCACAATATCCATCACAATAGTTGTTGAGAATAAGTATTTTAATATCACCATTCTATTCACTATTACCACATTAGAATATACACGAAATAAAAGCATCGCTATAACAGTTGCTATGGCAATCAAAATATCCATTGTTGTTGTCTTTATCTTCTGGTTATTTGAGTATCCAGTCTCATACAACTAAAAGAATGAGGTTTTGATGACCGCTATACAGAGCAGCATATCTATGGACTTGTGAACCACATTGCAAATGTTTCCCTTGGTGGATATGTCTATGACCCTGATTTTTAGTTCATTTTGCATCCATCAAAAAATGCCGATATATATATATATATATATATATATATATATATATATATATATATATATATATATATATATATATATATATATATATATACACGTGTGTGTATGTGTATGTATCTACGTATGTATGTATGCATGTATGTATATTTCTATCTATCGGTCTATCTATATAACAATCTTCCTCTTTCTCTCTCTCTAAATACACACAAACACGTGTATATATATAAGTTCAGATGAAAGGATTTATTTTTACTTATAACCATTAAATTCAATAACATACATTAGCTATTGTTATGAAAAGCTCGTAGAACATACAGTAGCAATACACGTTGAAAGCCGAGATTAATATTGTGGATTTATTTAGAAATCAGGTCAGTTTCCAGGTCTTTGATAGAACATGATTATATATGATTAATTATAAGACTCCAATCTTCGATTCTTGCATCCTTCTTTTGTTCAACTCATTTGATTTTGATTTCCACTGTCTATTGTGAGCTTTGATAGTTACCGTAGTTATAGGGGACTCTTTTCGTTTCCCTCAACATTTATGCTTTCCTTCTGACTTGTGGAGAAAAAAGATGGTTCTCTGTTACAATGTTATCTCTGATGAAAGCTTAAGTTTTGGATGATAATTTACTTTCATGGTGCGCACACGCATAAATGCATAAATCTATACATGCATACCTATCCTTTTCTTTAAAAAAGGTTACAGACACATCTATTTCCCTAGCTTTAACTTTGAAAGTACAATTGTACATGCGAATGGGCATAGTGTGCACATGAACCTCCGCATTTCAGCTTTAACTTTGATAGTACAATTGTACATGTGAATGGGCATAGTGTGCACATTAACCTCCGCATCTCACAAAGTAGAGTTTAGATTAGGTTAAAGTGGTAAGATGAATTCCTACCAACTTTGGACCTCCGCCTCAACAGGTCAAAGCTTTATCAAACCGCCTACGAGAGGTAGACACATGTATACCGACTTGCGTACATATATTCTTGTAGATATGATGTGAACATTGCTCATGACGTATCAGCTGCGGTAATAAGCAGAAACTTTGAAATAACGCCTTCTCGTGAAGACATCGTCTAAGAAGGATAATGAGAGAACCTTTGGCAGAAAACAGCTGTGAAAGCTAAAGAGGTGGGAGGCCTTTGATAGCGCAAGATAGATTAAATGCGGAATCAATTACGAGCCCTTTTTTTTGTGCGGCGAGGAAGGTTTGATAGCAACTCCCGAGGAATGAGTCCTTGCGGACGATTGAGAAGAAATCATTATTCCAATCTCGATAGGATCCTTACTAGCTGACACAAGAGATAAACTGCCTATGTTTCCTTTCTGCAAAGCCAAATACAAAGGTTTGAAATTGTAGAGCATACAGGGCACGCAAGATGTTTCGCGTAAGAGATGACTGATAAAGTGCTCATTAGATGTAAGGTTGACGAGTGAAAAGAAAAGGATCTGATCCAGCAGAAAGAGAACCATTTGAACTGCTTTGAACTCGAAGAAGGGATAAACTTCTGGTGATAGAGAGAATACCATAACACAACAGCCGAGATGTACGACCAGGATTCTAGAAATACGTACAGCATTCAAATCACGTTTCTTGTTTGTCTAAACACGTGTACATATGTGCATGGTCTCCTGGTAAAGCAATGTATCACGTGTGTCGATTTCTATAATATTTACTGATGACATAGACAATGCCTCAGAAGTTTCCTTTTCGCAGGAAATGAGGTGAGCTTAGCAGACTTCAGGGATGACGATAGGGCTCAAGAATGGACAAAAATAACCTATGTACTATCAGCACATACTGCACTGTTATTTCAATCTTTCAACCGAGCTTGCAAACAAAAGAAATCACGTTTCCTTCGTGTGTGCGTCTGCGAGTGTCCGTGTGTGCGTCTGCGGATGTCATCATTGGCGATGATGATTGTAATGAAGTGCACATATATGTTCATGAATCATAAGCTTTATGGATATCAGATCTGTTCATAAGTTGATATCAGATACCGTTATGAGTCATCAGGTTTATGGTGTCCAGCGGATGATTTCAGATCGACATCAGCGAGGCTGGATGACCACATCAACTTGAAAGTTTATCAAAATTTTGTAGACTTAAAAAACTCTTGCGTAGCCGAGGCCCCATCAGAATCGGAGTTATTCAAAGTTGTCGTCAGGACTTGTGCGTGCATATAGTTGGCTTTGTGAATTCTCCGGTTTGATACTTCTTGAACGGTCCAAGTTCAACCTTTGAGTCCTACAGTGAGACTAGTAACCAGGTTTTTACTACCGTGAGACTCTTACTGCAATCAGAGTCGGTAAAAGATGAGAAAACTTCATTATGGCTGCTTGTTTTAGACGGACATTGAGAAAGTTTTTCCAAGGCGTAGGATATTCACCAAATCTCCAACAGATATTAGAGTTGCATCTCTATTTCATATGAGAAAAGGGAGAATCTTGTACAAATTACCACATTCACGTGAAATAAAGCCTCCAAGTCGATATTCTAAGGCATGATGCACACACACGAGAGATCTCTAACGAGGCACTACGTGGAGATAGAAGGATAAAAGTACGCCTTAATTAATCGAACGAGGATAAATATATACATCAGAAAGGGCTTGGGCATTGACTTTGGTCAACGTTTGTTGGTGGAAAAGATAAGAGATGCACATGGATTTATGAAAGAGGCAGAAGCCAGTTATCCTCGAGAAGATATTTTGCCAAACGTAGTTAGATTCCACCTCCCCTTTCTTAGCATAGAAAAATATTAATTACATTGATGAATGCCACATTGGACATTTACATGGGATTTGAATATGCCATACTAGCTACCTCATTGTTTTTGATCTACCACATTGCGCTTTGATTTGTGTGTGAACCTCATTAGGTTTGTGACAAAGCTATTATATATCACATTGGATTTGTTTTGCTTCATTACGTGTGTATACCTCATTGGGTGTTTTTGTTTTAGGTCACATTAGGATTCAGCATATTAAGCTATCAATAGGGGGGTAGTTCATTTTCTCCTTCAATATTGGCGAGCATATTAAGCTATCAATAGGGGGGTAGTTCATTTTCTTCTTCAATATTGGTGAGTACTAGAGGGATCTTTGGAGCAAGTTTTGGGAATTGGTAGATCGGAGGTTCCTTGGGGTGGATGACAATGGCACTATGAACAGAAGAGCACATCCATGAGATGTGTTCCTTCCAAAGACGATTCCTTGTTGGCCAATGATCATAAACTTGTAGAGAACATTGTGGCCACCTATAATGTGACATTGTGCTATATATGTTGGACCATCAACCACACCGCATATAACGGTTGGATGCCATGGTGATTGTAAGGGGATGAGGACGGGATGCCCCAGGATGGAGTAAAGACGCGTTTACAGGAGACTGAGGTAGATAAAATCCGTTGAGTACGTTGTTCTCCTTCTACTAAGTACTTGTCGAGCCAAGCCATGGAGTTGGATTCAGCTCTAATGAGGAGATCAGTTTGAGCTACCTTAACGTTCTTGGGATTGCCTCCCCATTTCTTTGGCATGTTCTTCTAGTGCCCAAACATGCCATGGTCTGGGTGATTGGTTCATTGCGTTCAAGCTCAAGGTGACCTGAACCTCCGACTGCCCGCGAGACAAGAACATGATTCCTTGAGGGTGCATTCGGCAACAACCTCGGAAGAAGCCCTCTCCTTGCACCCTCCCCAACCATGTTAGGTTTGAACAGAATGTATTCAAACAATACATTTTTTGTTGGTGATTTGGTAGTGCTACAACCAGAGTCATATGGATATTGTTCTGACGGTTGGGCGGAATTTCAGACTCTGATACCACTTCTAAGGTTTAATGAACACATAGGAGAGAGCACGGAAGAGGGAGTAAGTGCAAATATAAAGATAAATGTGAGCCTTAATGCATTGAAGGGGGATACATATATACATCAGGAAAGTCTTGGGCATTAACTTTGTTCAAGATTTGTTAGTGTAAAAGACAAGAGATGCACATGGATTACTGAAAAGGGAGAAGACATTCATTTGCCAAGACGTATTTTGCCAAATATGTTTACAAATTTTACCCATGATTCTCTCAGGTCTACGCTTCTTAAGTTCGATTCCAGAGTGAAAACGTTGAGGTTCTCTTAGATGATGATAGGAAGTTTCTTACTCGCATCAATCGAGGGATAACCAAAATGTATCGATAACTTATCAAAAATGTTCTGATTGACTATCAATGAAATGTTCTGAATTACTCAAGGATGTGCATATCATATGGGTATTTTCGTTAAAAGAATCCAATTAAGCTGAGAAAAATATTTATAACTCCTATTGTGGAGGACACTAGGCATCGTCACGAAGTCTAGATATAATAAACAAAGGAACATGAAAAGGATTCCGATCATGACATCTAGAATCCTACTGAAAGTGATCTTTACTCATATGTATATATCTTTTAATTTCTTTGGTAAAAAAAACGTAGGTTAATTCGAAGTGGGATCTAAATTCATTGAGTCTTCATTTTAATGCAAATATGCAGACCATTTATTTGAAAATTAAAGCACACATGAGCCAACTAATTTCAAGCTTAGGAACTCCAAAAAGCTGGGAAGCTTTGGAACAATGGCTTTCATTTGTGGATGCACCTCTAGAATCAAAAAACATGCCAACGGATTAGATTTGAGGACATTGACATGGCTAGGAGAGTTGACTATGAAGATTGGTGCCTGTTGCAGAGCAGATTCTATGTTTGGGAAGGCTCAAGGACTTGCTAACTTATTGGGCATGAGTCCCCTCACCTTGAGGATCTTAGATGGCACAATATTGGAAACAATATTGATAAAATTTCGAGATTCAAGAGGAATGTGGACTATCACCTCACACTTAATACGACACGGTGTCTTGATTTCTCAAGCATTAGATGGGACTTCAAGTTCCAACTACTTTGGCATCCTCTCGTGGAGGTTAAAATATGAGTTGTTATGTGGAAAATCCTCCACTAAGGAATTCGGACCAATGTAAAAGCTAAAAGAATTTATGACTCCCCTCCCCGGTGTAGATGATGCCATCATGGAAATGAGGACACGGGACACATCTTCTTTTCTTCACCCAGGTCAATGTTGGTTTGACACACCCTTGGAAGAACCATGTTGTGACTAGGAAAAATCAATTGCAAGCAAGCATTATTTGGTGAAGCAATCGGTTGGTTTCTACACTGTGAAATGCTATGAGAGGTGAGGCCCTCTGAAAGATCAAGAAAGACAGATGTGCTGCCAACTTTGGTAGCCCTCCTAAGGAATGTTTGATCAAAAAATCTGTTTTTCTTTTTAGGCAAAAAATTTCCAAATGTATGAAGCTCCTACCTTCTATTTCATTGAGAGCAAGAAGATAAAAAGCAATAAGGCCCCCCGTGATGGGTACCAAAGGGTTATCAACCTTCTCTATAATATCTTCTAGAAGTCATAAGCTACCCCTACTTTCTGGGATTTGAGGGGTCTAATGAGTGCTAGGTCCCTTCAGTTGTATAGTTGTGCTTTCTATTAATTAAAGTGTGGGAAGTAGTCTATTACGGAACTTCATTTTGAAAAAAAAAACAAAAACTTAAAGAGTCAACGACTGCTTATTTCAAAGCTCAATTCTCAGGGGTTGGATATATACGAAGAGGGGAGGAGAAGTGTGTCTATTGCATGGACTGCTATGTTGTAAAAGCTATAAAGGCTTCGTTGCCACTCTGGATATTGTTATTCAGAGATTGCTACCTACCCACTTATCTAGAGCTGTGGCTGCCACTGCAAAAGATTTTCACACTAAGAAAATTGAGGAGAATCACAAAGTGTCAATGGTGCAACATCTCATTGTGGCCCTCTATTGAGGCGAAGGTCTGCATGGGTCACCTAGAAGTTATGGAGAATTACCTTGTGTGTTTTTAAATGGTTTCTTGAGCTCAATCCAAATAGCTCAAAGCCCTTGCATTATCCACTCTAAATTGAGATCCCAAACCTTCCATTTTTCCTATATGCCTTCATAAAGGAGATCGTATTGCCCTTAGGTCAGCCTCTAGCCTCTGGAGAAGACATCAAAGGTTTCATATATGAAGGTGCACAACACCCATTCAATGCAAGATGGCGCCCACAAAATTTATGTCAAAGGAGATCTAAACAAAGATCTCCCCTCCAAATTTTCCATAGACATTGGAAAAAAGAAAACCATGGAGTAGTAAACTATATATAAGAACTTGCAAGATGCTTTTTTTCACTGTAGACTATAGGATCATAGAATAAAAGATTCTTTTTTGAGATAGAAATCCATTTAGAACAAGCAAAATCAGGAAAAAGCTACTATGAAGGAGAACAAAGAGGCCTCATTGGCCCTGAGCATGTCAAAAGATCATCCTTTGGATGCTAAGAAAGGTAAGGAAATAGAAGTCATGGAGGCAAACATACAAGGCTTCAAAAAAGTGAGAGGAATAAAAAGAAGAATCCCTAAAGGGATTATTGAGAGGAGTCCCTCTCGCACACCTCCAAAAAAAACGGTTGCAACTTGGAGAGAGACTTCGAGGAGGGAATGAATTACTATCACTATCTCAATGATGGGAAAACTCTCAAGGAATTCACTTGCAGGGAATACAACCAAGAAGTATACACCACTCATAAAGAGGCGTGATTCACACCAACAATGAAGATAACCAGGACATTGGAAGCTCGATCATTGGATACACAATTCCCAAAAGTGTTTTGGACTCATTTCCAAACAAGACTTCTAACAAAGGAAAACAATCTGTTGAGATACAATGGAAAGGACCCTTTATGGGTAAACTCCTATGTGAGGACCCCTCCACCTCGAAGAAAATAGACAATGAAAAAAAACAAAAAAGAAGAACAAGAGGGCACCTCCCCCCTCCCCCAAAGAGATTAATCTCCAAAAATGATAATCATTTCTTTAAATGTTAGAAGGCTTTTTGACCCCTCAAGAGTGGTCCTTATTGCCTAGTGGATCCATGATAAGAGCGTAAACCTAGACTTCATCTGTCTTCACTCCCTATCGAAGAGTTGAAAAAAGGCCAAATAGTTTGTCAGGATCAATGCATATTGGAAATGAGCATTCGCTTAGACAAAATGATTAAATCTAGTTCCCTATCAAGGGCATCAAAACGCTTCGCTCTTGAAACCTCCAAAAAGCTAGGAAGCTTCATAACAAAGGCTTTTGTTTGGTGAAAAACTTATAGAATCAAGAAACATGCCAATGGATTAGATTTTATGACATTGAGTTGAGCTAGGATAGTGGACTCGCAACTACAATACAAAACATGATTTGATTCTTATGATCTTGTAGGCTAGGTACACCAAAAATGAAGAATCTATATAATACACAAATATTGAACCATGAATCACCAAATCCTCAATTAGAGATAAATTTCTCTTTCTTTGAATGAACCCATTCTCAAACGTACAATTTTTTGTGTAGATATTTTTTAAAAGCTCCTCGAAGTGATCAATTATATCTTATTTCCTTGTTTAAGAGTTGAGTTCCTCCTTGAGAACCAAAATGCCATATGGAAATATCTTTTGTCTTTTACATTGTAAATTCAATTAACGATCAAATAGAAGAACTTATTTATTGCTTACCTAAAATCATCCACTTATAATAAATTTTGATATATTTGAGGCTAATTTAGGATTCCTTACATGCTTTCTTGCATAAATGTATGACTCAAATTTATAAGAGCGAGTCATAACAAACAAAAACTATATGGAGAAAAGAGAAATCCCTCATCGAAAATCAAGCAAGTTGCATTTTATGTTTGAAAATCCTGTATATTATTATACATATATCTCAAAAATCAATTAAAAAATGTGGTTTTTTCAAAATTTGGGATCTCAAAATCTTCCCATAATTTTGATCTATTCAACATTGATATCTCTAGAATCTATATGAGAATTATAAAATATTAAAAATTTACATATAGAAGATAAAGATTGAACATGTATTTGAAGGAGGATCTTGGATAGTGAATCGAAAATGCTTTCGAACATGATTTCATCATGTGAAATACTTTGGAACATTTACTTAAGGACAAAAAAGGTCGTAGATTTTTGGATCAAGCCACAAATTTCTTGATCTATGTGTACACCCCCCTCATCGGCATACCAGATTCTACAGGATCATGCACAAATCTTCTTATTTTGCTAAGATTTGCTTTCTCAAATTTATCTAGAACCTTTTTCTTTATCATTTTGATGGTTGGTTTCCTCAAATGCCCTACTTTCATTAAGGAAAATCATAAAAAAGAATATCTACGTCGTCCATTTTAACAGCGCATCCACTTCAAATATTCTTTTTCTTCTTTGAGTATGTTCATTTGGTGTCAAATACCATTTATAAGGTACACTTATGTGTGAATGCATTACTACTTTTAGCATAATACCAATGGACTATCAAAGCCTCTATTCTTCTTTCAGCAATATCTTTAATGAGCTTTAGAAAGTTTGCAGTACAAAATGATTTGATAGAATCATCACCATCTACAAGGACTACAATAAGTGTTCCAACATTTTTTTCGTTCAAATTTCCATGCCATCATGCTTCAACCATTTTTTTTTGCCTTGGGCCTACATAAATATTCCTTTTTGTTGGATGTAAAAAGGTTTTAGGTGTATCTTCATTGCGTGCTTGGTCCGCATTCATTGATCTTTGTGTGCTAAAATCAGAGGTGAATGGAATAACAAGTGGTCAATGGCCTTCAATGGTATTCTTTATAATCTCTTTTTGATGGTTAAGATACACATCCCACCAAGATACATCTTGACCCCTAACATATTTTTTTGCACGGTTAATCTATCTCTTCTTTTAAGTAAGTAATGCATACACCTTTTAGTTTGCTCAACCGAATTTCCACATCAATCCATATTGCTTTTATTTTCACATGGTGTTTGTTTTTGTACCATAGAGATTCAAATTAGGCACATGCAATAAAGCTCTACATCCATATTTAGGCTCCCACCCACGAGAACATGAATTCTTCTTTGCAAATAAAAGTTTTTTGTCATCAAGCCTCCTCATTAGGAATACATGGTTGAAACTAATATTATGCAACAGAGCCAAAACCTTAGTACTTTTATCAAGAACTAGTTCACAAAATTGCTTAAAGTCATAAATATATGCAAGATGTTGAACTTTAGGTTTTGGAGTATATGCTCCATAAATCAACATAGATATTCTTGGAAGAGTAAAAGAATTATGACATGTCAACCTCTTAGAGAATGTATTGAACATTTTATCAATGTGATCATGAGTGTGCCCAGCTAAAAGTAAATTTAACTTAACCTTCTGAAACACTTGTCTATCAACAAGCAAGAATAAATAACAAAGGTTGTAGAATTTTTAATCTCTCATGTTGTATTATCAAGCTCCAAATACAGATTTGGTGGCAGAAGACCCTCCCATTATTGCAAGACCTTATACATCACAATGACCGTAAGATTTTGATCATCATGCATGTTGGGATCTATGAAGAAAACCTTAGAATTTATCCCTCCATTGTATATCAAGGCACCAACCAACCAAATACATTTGCACAAGGACTTCATCTCCAATGCCCTTCAAAATGCAAGAAAAATGGGATAGAAATGTTTTCTTTTGATCCATACCATCAGCAAACACATATGACACTTTAGATTTCTAAGTGCTTTACTTCGATATGACTTGCCTTATTTCTTTCTAATGCTTGACTTTCACAATGTTTCTTTAGAAGAATTTTGAAATTAGCTTTTTCTTTTAGTGTTGTGGCCCGATTTTCCCTATTTTTTAAAGTGGTCAAAATTGAGCATTGACCCATTCTAACTTTAGGTGGAATACTCACATTGTTAAATTCCTCTTTCCATAATCGAGTAAAGTATTGATACGTCACATACTCCTCATTTTTACTTTCCATATGTTCTTTGTAGACTTGAACTACTTCTTGATGAGTGGAGTATATCATAAGTTAACCTTCCAGTGGTAGGTATAACTTCACAATGCAAACTAAAATAGTTCATCATCCAACTCTTTGCATGATGAACAATAGATCCTTTGGTTGCAAATCCAAAACATGTATCAAAAATGAGGTCTCCAAGATAAGCCATTGCTGAATCTTACGTATTCTCAAATTCCCCATGGCCATCACAATTTTAAATGTAGCCCTACAACATAGGTCCCTTGATTAAAGTAATATTCAAAAGCAACATGTGCTAGACAAGTTATCTGCAATAACTGGCATGTGAGCACCGAGGGATTTATCTTGCCTCTCACTATCTAAATGGAAGAATTTCTCTCTTAGTTACCTTTTTTTCTTCATTCCTAATTTATATAAGCTTTTCAAACCACAAAAATGTTTCAAAATGGCGAATGCAACTTGTCTATTTGAAGTACGGAATTGAAATCTATTCTGGCTTACTTCATGAGGTCCTCACCTAAAATGCATGAACATGCTTTGTATAATCTCCCTCTCTATGTTGACATCCTTCACTCCACATGCACTTGAACTCAAAGAGAGATCAATAGGTGGATCGTGATCAAAAGGTGGATCAGGATGACCATTTTTGCATTGAGAACCTAGCTTAAATGACTCAATCAAGAGCACAAAATCAATGAAACATTCTAAGCCATGGACATCGTTCATGAAAGGATCAACAAAAAACAATAAATTTGAAAGTCTATCAAGCTCATTAGAGATAGGTGAGTCCTAGGAATCTACCAAAAAGAGGGAGCTCATCTTCATTGACTTCAAAGAGAAACGTTGGAGCATTCCCTTTGTATTGTAAGCAGTGGAAGTACACAATCAAGTGATTATATCTTCGGAATCACGTCTCTAGATAATTATGAAGATGGATTGCATGCATGTATGTATATTCCTATGTATGATTTTATGTGTCTATCAATCTGCCTCGCTCTCTAGATTCACACAGACACACACAAACACATCTATACATATATATATATATATATATATATATATATATATATATATATATATATATATATATATATATATATATATGTGTCTGTGTGTGTGTGTGTGAATATTTCTCTGAAACCTTCATAGTTGATAAGAAGATCTTTTGGTCTCCGAGATTCACATAACATGCTCAGCGGCTAACCTATTTTCTTGCTTTCAAAGATATGTTTGGGTCTAACCTTCTTCCGCACTTAGTACACAATGTGTTCCGGACAAAAAGAACTTTTTCTATAGTTCTCTGAGAACCTCATAACTGATTGAAAGATCTTTTCGGCTGCAAGCCCTCGTAACGTGTGCATCCTCTAATGTCTTCTCTGGCTGTCAGCAAAATGCTCGAGCGTACTCTTGTTCCATACTTAACACAAAATAGATTCAGATTTTAAGATGCCGATGATGAAAGAATGTAAATCTCCTCAAAGAAATACAAAAGTTAGATGAATCGATTTATTTGCACTTGTGAACATTAAATCAGTTACAGACTATAGTTATTGTTATCAAAAGGTCGCATAAACATAAAGTAGCAACACAAATTGAAACCTGAGATTGATATTGTGGATATATTTAGAAATCAGGTCAGCTTCCAGGTCTTGGAAAGAACATGATTATTTAAAAGACTCCTTCTTCCACTCTTCTTTGGCTCAACTCGTCTGATTTTGATCTCCATTATATATTGTGGGCTTTAATAGTTATGGCACTTATAGGAGACTTTTTTCTTTTCCCTCAATATTTTTACTTTTTTATAAATCCACTTATTCTACGTGCTTCCCTTCTGACTTGTGTATAAAAAAATTGTTCTCTATTGCAATTTTATCTCCAATGAAAGCATACATCTATGCATGCATAGCTTTCATGGACTTGGCACATACTGCACTGTGAGGTAAAAGGTCTAAGAGCCTGACGTATTACCCCTGGAAAGTGGGCTGTTATTTCAGTCTTTCAACCATAATCTTTCAACCGAGCTTACGAACAAAATAAGTGACGTCTCTTTCGTGTGCGCGTCTGCGAGTGTGCTGTAAGTATGTCATCATAGATTGTGGATGTCAGCATTGACAATGATAATCGTAATTAAGTGCACATATTTGTTTATGAGTTGATATCACCGTCGTATTGCTCGTGAAATACAACTAAAACTGTCAAATAGAAGTACTCTGTTAAGATAAGCATGAGATTCGAAGGGCATGGTAGGTCCTAAAAATACAATCCTATTCTTGCGTCGTCGAGGCATCATGAGAATCTACACGGTTGTTCAAAGTTGTGTAGTCGATGCTACGGTTGTGTAGTCGAAACTACGGTTGCGTTGTCGAAACTACATGAGAGAGCACTGAGAAGGCAGTATGTGCATACATCCGGAAACGCTTGGACGTTAACTTTGTTCAAGGTTTGTCGATTGAAAACATAAGAGATGCACATGGATTACCGAAAAAGGCAGAAGCCAGCTATCGGCCAATAGGTATTCTACCAAGGATGTTTACAAATCTACCCCATGATTCCAAAGTGACACGATGATTTAGGTTCTTTTACACAATGATAGGAAGTCTCTTACTCTCATCAATCGAGTAACTATCAAAATTTATAGCTAATTTAATCTTGCAAACTGTTGCGGCTACTTAAATTTAATTGTCTTCAATGTTTTGATTGACTATCGATGAAATGTTCTCATTTCCTATCAATGAAATGTTCAGATTTACTCAAGTGTGTACATCTTATATGGCTCTTTTCGCAAAAATAATCCAATTAAGCTGAGAAAAACATTTATATCCACTACCGTGGAGGACAATTGGCATCATCACGAAGTATGGGTATAACAAACGAAAGACAACAATCAGGACATCTAGAATCGTACTTAAATACAGATGCCGATCATGACATCTAAAATCCTAATTAAACTGCTCTTAATACATGTAAGCTTACAGTGTATGAAGTCAGCTATCATCAAACATAAAGCTATTAAAACTACACTATGGATTCATCAATCCTTAGTAAAATTTACTCATATATGGATTTTAATTTGGTTGGTGGGAAAAACGTAAATAAATTCTCAATGGAATCTAGATTCATTGAAAAAACGTAAAGAAATTCTCGGTGGAATTTAGATTTCAAGCTTAAACATAAGCCAACATGAACCAAAATATTTCAAGCTTAAAGAAAAATTTCAAGCGTAAAGACGCACCCACCTATTATTTAGATGGTCAATTTTTAGGGTTGTATATGGACATCGAGAGGAGGGGGATGAGGAGTGTGTCGACGCATAGAGTGCTATCTTTGCGGAGGCTATGGAGGCTTCATCTCCATTATGGATATTGATTTTCTCTTCTTTAGAAGATCCTTGCCATTACTATTGCAATGTCTATTGATAGAGAAGGGGACTTCAACGAATAGTGCATGCCCACTTATCTAGATTCGTTCTTGCCTATGTGAAAGTTTTTCAGACTAAGAAAATCAAGGAGAAACACAAAGTGTCACAAGTACGTAAATGGAAAGGGTCATCGACTACCCAACTTCTCCGTCTCTATCAACATAGAGACTATCAACAAAAGCACAAATAGTGAGTACTCAAAGCAACGAGGACGATGGAGAATGTGCATCAAAGAAGCCATAACAACCATTGAGAGAGCATTGGGGAACGTTTTCATCTATAATAGCGGCTGTTTGTCATGCTTTTCCTAGTCCATCATGGCCTTCTATCATGATGGAGGTGTGTGTGGTTAGTTGTGCCACGTTTATCATAAACATGCTACTGAGCTTCACGATAGATGCTTGGGTTTGCAAACTCTATTTGCGTGAAAAGCCTCTATCGAAAAGATCATTTGCAAGAGAAAAAAAGACAATTAATGCGTATAAGAGATTGATCGAGAGCAGGAAATTGAGATCTAACGCAAAACAGTGAAAAAGAGCATACCTGTTTCATGGCATGCTCTTCGGAATGGATTTTTGGAAATGTCGTACATGATGTGCAAATTTTCTGTTATGTAAACCCTTGCATCGAAATATCCGTTGCAATAGTTGTTGGGAATAACTATTTTTCTATCACCATTCTATTTCGTATGTAGGAGACTAGAATTTGCGAGAAAAAAACATCACTATAGCAATTGGTATAGTGGTCAAAATATCCATTGCTATTGTTTTTATTTTCAGTTTTCGTTTTTAATAGCCACTATCAAATGTTGTGGAAGCTCGAGGTTTGGATGACCGCTATACTCGAAAACATATCTACGGAGTTGTGAATTCCATTCCAAATATTTTCAATAACAGATATACCTACTCCCATCATTTTTAGTTAATTTTGCATCCATCAAAAAATGACCATTCTGTTGCTCTGACATACATACACACGCATCTTTCACTCACTCTCTCTCTCTCTCTCTCTCTCTCTATATATATATATATATATATATATATATATATATATATATATATATATATGTGTGTGTGTGTGTATGTATGTGTGTGTGTGTGTGAGGGAGAGAGAGAGAGAGAAAAAGAGAGACAAAACATCTTTCCGTAGTTCTCTGAAGCCCTCATATTTGATTGAGAGATCTTTTCATCTCTAAGGCGCTCATGACATGCATATCCGCTAACCACTTGTTTGTATATATATATATATATATTTATTTATTCATTTATTTATTTATATGTGTGTGTGTATCGTTCTGTGAAACCTTCATAATTAATTGGAAGGTCTTTTCGTCTCTGAGATGCAGATAACAGGCTGATCCGCTAAACTATTTTTTGCTTTCTAAGAAATGTTTGGGTATAACTTTCTTGCAGACTTAGTACACAATGTGTTCCGGACAAAAAGAACATTTTTTATAGTTCTCTGAGACCCTCATAACTGATTGAAGGATCTTTTGGGCTGCAAGACCCTTAATGTCAGCGAAATGGTCGAGTTTACTCTTCTTCCATGGTTAATACAGAATATGATTCATATTCGAAGATGTCGATGATGAAAGAACGTAAATCTCGACAAAGAAATATAAAAGTTCAGATGAATCGATTTATTTGTACTTGTGACCATTAATTCAATAACAAACTCACACAAACATAAAGTAGCAATACAAATCGAAACTGAGATTGATATTGTGGATATATTTAGAAATCAGGTCAGCTTCCAGGTCTTTGAAAGAACATGATTACTTAACACTAGTTTGGTACCAAAACAGGACACTTAAGTGTCCCTTTTTTATAATTTTCCAAAAAATCACACACCTTCTACAAAGAGAATTTCATAAAATCCTTCAACACACATATAAAATATAATTCAAAGGTTAATGGAAAATTATAAAACACAATAAATCATGTTTTATGTTCATGTAAATAGCCTCTCAAGATGCTATGGAACAGATTTTATTTTTAATCAAATGTATTTTTATCAAGAGAAAAAAATTCATCATATGAAAGAAAAAATAATATACATTTGCTTGAAACATAGATCACATAGTATGAACCTCAAAGTCACTTAGAAAAATCATTTCAATTTAAAAAAAAACCAAATATTTTGACTTTGTTCACCAAAAACAACAATTAGTTCTAAACATGGTTCAAACAAACTTATGGGAATCCATAGAAGTGTACAAATATGCCAATAGTCAAATAAGGTATGAAGACAACAACCAAGGTATACACATATAAAATCAACTGCTATGACTCTCGTCACCAAAAACAAAAAACTAAAGCTTACATATATGACTTAAAACAATTTATGCACATCATCCAAGGTGTATACATTCAAGTTACCAAGTAGAAAATGTATTACATAACAAACCAAAGTTTACATATACGAGGATAAATAATGTATTGAAATCCACCAAAATTTTCACATCTTTGGACACAACGAATAATCTTTTGTTGTGTGGGGATCAACCATATTCTACAGATACAATCATGAATAGTTTGTGGATACATAACAAAGCATGTAAAATTATGGAAGAGATCCAGTTTCTTCACATGGAGCAAGAAAATAAGACATCAAAACAATGTGTACACATAAGGGAACTAGAAATGTGTTAAAATCAAGCAAGTTTTTTAGATCTATGTACACTAAACAAAGTAGATATATGTGTGGACACCAACCAATATATCCACATACCAATATTAACATCCAATTGAAATAATGGCACCTTACAAACATTTAGCCTGATACCCAAGGAAATAAACTAGTTCCTACCAAGAAACAAGAGTCATGTACATATAGAATCAAAAGAATATATAGTTTTAACATATTTAGTCAAAATATTTTTTTTGATAGTTGTTATATGCATAAACACACAATCCCTTGCACACATCAATACATACTAAAAATAATACTCAGAAGTCTTTGATATAATCTTCTATATCATAAAATGATCAGGATCATTTGGAAACATTTCACTATTTCCATCATGTATGCCATCTTCTTTTTGTCAAATGAAATACTTAGAATAGAATTTAAATAATTATTAATGTTTGTCATAATTTTGTTTCCACCTTTGGAGCTATGTTCTTTTCATGAACATAGAAATATATGCTTTGCCAATTCAGCATGAAAGTCAGCACCAAGTGCAATGGCTACTAGTTCAAAGCAGAGACCTTCTAACTTTGAATAAAAATATGCATTCAATTAGTATGAAGGTTATCCATTGATAATATCTTTGCAATATCTATTACACACAAATTATAGTGCGCTATTCTTTAAAAGGTGCGGTAAATGGTAGTGCTCTAGAGAAGACAAGTTTTGAGTGCATGTTTATCACTTATGGAAGTGTTCAACCTTCTCCGGAGATCCCTAAACACTTGCTTTACACTGCCAAAGTCCATGAATAGCTTTCCATTTCCTAAAACATATCCAATTTGTCAAAATGTTTGAATTATGTTATTTTTTCAGTTATGTTAAAAGTTGAGTTTTTAAAAATTCCCATTTTCTTCTTCGTTTAATAACCCATGTGAAGTTGTAAATTGTTAAGATTATATTTTTCTCTAAAGTTACATGATGTGGACTATCAAATCCAAGTGAGTATGCCATCAAAGCCTCAAGGGTGTCATCAAGAAAAATCAATCAAATTAGCTTAAAAGCAGGACACTTAAGTGTCCCATGACACTCAAGTGTCCTAGTATAGAACTAGTGTTAAAAGACTCCCATCTTCAAAATTCTTTGGTTCGACTTGTTTGATTTTGATTTCCATTATATATTGTGGGCTTTGATTCTTATCGCACTTATAGGAGACTTTTTTCTTTTCCCTCTATGTTTATACTTCTTTTCTTTTCCCTCTATGTTTATAGGAGACTCTTTTCTTTTCCCTCTATGTTTATAGGAGACTCTTTTCTTTTCTCTCTATGTTTATACTTCTTATCTTTTCCCTTCTGACTTGCGTATAAAAAAGTCTTCTTTATTGCAATGTTATGTCCAATGTTTTTGGATGATAATTCACTTTCATGGCGTGCACCCGCACAAGTGCATACAACTATGCATGCATAGCTACTTGCGTACGTATATATTTTTAACAATGATGTGAACAATTCCTAATAAGCCAAAAACCTTGAATTAACGCGTTCTCATAAATACATCGTCTAGGAAGGATAATGACGCAGAACCTTTGGCAGAAAACAGCCGTGAAAGATAATCGAAGTGGGAGTCCCTTGATAGCGTAACATAGATGGAATGCGGAGCTAATTACGACTTTCTTTTTGTGCGGGGAGGAGACTTCCAAGTAATCAGTTAATCACCCAGAGCTTAACACACGAGAAACACGAGATACACTGTGTATGATTCCTTTATGCAGAGCAAAGTACAAAGGTTTGAAATTGTAGAACGTGGAGGGCACGCAAGGATGTTTTGCCTTTTCGATGGAAACTCCCGAGTAATCAGTTAAACACACAGAGCTTAACACACGAGATACACTGTGTAGGTTTCCTTTATGCAAAGCAAAGTACAAAGGTTTGAAATTGTAGATACACTGTGTATGTTTCCTTTATGCAAAGCAAAGTACAAAGGTTTGAAATTGTAGAATGCCAGGATGTTTTGCTTGAGAGATGACTGATGAAATGCTCTCTAAATGTACGGTCGAGGAGTGAAAAGTAGAGTGTCTCAATCTGATCGATCAGAAACAGAATCATTTGAACTGCTTTGAACCATAACCAACAGCCGAGATGTACGACCAAGGTTCTAGAAATACGTACAATATTGGAACGTTTTTGAGCTCATGTTTCTCTAAACACGTGTCT
Organism: Ceratopteris richardii; assembly: GCA_020310875.1. Lineage (NCBI taxonomy): Eukaryota > Viridiplantae > Streptophyta > Polypodiopsida > Polypodiales > Pteridaceae > Ceratopteris > Ceratopteris richardii. The sequence continues at coordinate 107,355,083 of CM035424.1, forward strand.
AGATGTGCATGGTCCTCTGGTAAAGCTATGTACCAAGTTTATGTACTTATCACATAGACAATAACTTCCAAACTAAGCAAGCCTCAGAAGGCTTCCTTTTCGCAGACAATGAGGTGAGCTTTAGAGACTCGTGAGATGACGATCGGGCTCATGAATGGAACAAAGAAAACATGTGCATTGTGTACCATCAGGATTCAGCACATACTGCAATGTGAGGTAAAAGGTCTAAGATCTTGACGTATTATCCCTGAAAAGTGTGCTGTTATTTCAATCTTTCAACCGAGCTTGCAAACAAAATAAGTCACGTTTCCTTGGTGTGTGCGTCTGCGAGTGTGCTGTGTGGTAGCCATATCGTGTGGATGTCATCATTGACGATGATAATTTTAATAAAGTTCACATATATGTTCATGAATCATCATGTTTATGGATATCAGATATGTTCATAAGTTGAGATCACATACGTTCATGAACATAGTTGATTTCTGACCGTCTTATCTGCAGCTTATTACATATAGGTTGAAAGAAGTTCCAAAACCTCTGAGCATGTATACAGTTGAAAAAAAGATGAGGGATGTCCTGCTCAATCCCACAATACACACATACTCCATCAGGAATTCCAAGTTTCCTGGCTTTGGAACCACACCAAATCCCTTTGTGAAGGATCATCCACATCAAAAGTGAATGTTTGATGTTGTAGGGAAGGTTCCAAAGCCTCAAGAATCTATGCTTCCATTGCTGACCATTAGTTGACTGACCATTTGGTATTTAGCTTGTGCACAATCAGGTTAACTAAGCCTCTCTTGGACTTAAAACTCTTTAGCATATCCTTTGCAACTTCACTTAGCTTGACACTCTTCCTTAGAGAGCAAGCAAATAGCTTTCTTTCCAGCATCTCCCTATGAAGTAGCAAGACCTGTAGGCATCGAGAAGAAACATCAGTGATTTCAGTAAGCTGAACAATGGAAATTACATGAGCACCATCAATAAGGTCCGTGTTAGTATATGATCAATGCCTACCCCTCATGATTGTATGCACATTTTGTGAGGCCCCCATTATGAGGAGAAGACAAGCATTTATTACCCAATTGATGGGAATCCCAACTTGCATGTTGGATGAAGGTCATATTGGACCATGTAAGGTTTTGTAAGGAAAGGGATTTACTAGGGTCCTCAATTGTGGGGACCCTATCGGAGTTAGAAATCATTTATATTTGTTAGGTCGATTCAACCGGCCTAAGCCGTGTATGGCAACTATGCAAGCAATGACCACCCATGTATATCCATCCATGAAAGGCCACCCATAATCCTACACACACACACACACACACACATATATATATATATATATATATATATATATATATATATATATATATATATATATATATATATATATATATATATATATATATATATATATATATATATATATATATATATATACATATATATATATACATATATATATATATATATATATACACACACACACACATATATATATATATATATATGACTTCTGCACTACCTGAGACATCAAATTGAGCCAGCATAGCTCTACCTTGTATCTCCCTATCTAGAGATGTCTAGATCACCATTTAAGCTCTTCCTTGAGAGCACATGGGTGGACAACGCCATCATCTTTGTGTTGGAGGATAAACACTCCTATGTGCACAACAAAAGCAAATGAACCCTCCTAGGATCCTGAAATTTTTCAGACATAGGCTCTGTATTTTCTGATTTTCTCTGAGTATATGCAGATACTGATAATGAAATTTTGCAGGCATAAACTAGACTTTACGAGCTTTCAAATGAGAGTAAAATCACTCCATTTGGGTACTGGATGATGCCTCAACCAGCTGCAACAAAACAGACAACTTGATCTCTTCATAGAGTATGAGCTAACTAGATAGACACTGTTCTGAGACTTATACCAGACAAAGTAGAACTTATAAGCTTTCCAACAAGACCAAATCATTGCAAATGGATTCCAGATGAAGGAGAAACAACAGTTACAAGACCGGGGGGACTGCCAAAACATCTAGATAGATAGAGTGTGTAAAAGTGAAATTTTTGTAAAATATGCAGAGAACAGCTAGTAGGGGGTGTGCTTAAGCAAGGGGGCAGCTTGGGCACGTATTTCCATGACTCTAAGTCATAATAAAACTCATTAGAGGTTTGAAAGATCACATACTAACCTCTTTAACCAATCAAAAGCATATACATGTCAAAAGTGAGGTCCAATCACATCAAGAGGTGAGCTAACTCTTCTCTAATCAACTTCTTTCCATTATGGGCTTAATTGGATGCCTCCAACTCATGTAAATCAGCCTCCTTCGATTGTGGATGATGTGGAAGGTTCAATTTGGGGCATGTTCCCACACTCTTGAGCTTGAAAAACTTTGAACAATCCCCCTCAAGCTCAATTCTTTTCCTTTGTTGCTTCAGCCTATGTCTCTTATGTTGATAGCTTCCTTGAATCCTCCAAGCTTTGTACCTTCAAGAAACTTTGTCATCATGTCTGCAACCTGCATTCTAGTGTTCACATACCTTATATCTAGCTCTTTTGCCATCACCTTTTCTCTAACGAAGTGGTAATGAACCTCTATGTGCTTGCTCCTTGCATGAAACATGGGATTGTTAGCTAGATAGATGCTTGAAATGTTGTCTCCATAAAGAGGAAACTCCTCCACTTCTACTTCCAAGTCCTTAAGTAGCTTCTTAAGTCATAATAGCTCACATGTAGCCAATGCTAAACCTCTGTACTCAGCCTCTGTGGATGAAAGAGCAACAGTGGGTTGCTTCTTAGAGCTCCAAGAGATCACTTTTGTACCTATCATGAAAACATAACCCGATGTACTCCTTTGATCATCCTTGCTACCTGCCCAAGCAGCATCACTATATCCTTTGACACTTAGATCAGCATCATATGAGTAAAATAGACCTTGGTTGATGGTGTTCTTGATGTAACGAAGCACCTTTCTTGCCGCCATAAGATGATCATGAGTAGGTGCATGCAAAAATTGAGAGAGAACACCTACTACATATGCAAGATCAGGTCTAGTGAATGTAGCATAAATTAATGAATCTATTATGCTTCTATATAGTGTAATATCTTGTATAGCCTCTCCTTGACCTACAACCAACTTAGTATTGGGCTCCATGGGCTGAGAAAGTGGCTTACAACCACTCATACCAAACCTGTATAGCACATCCAACAAGTATTTTCTTTGAATCAAGAAGATGCCATTGTGTGCATAGATTACCTCTATTCCCAAGGAAGTACTTTAGTGTTCCAAGATCAGATATCTTGAACTCCTTTCCTAGCTTTGATTTGATATCTTTAATACCTGCAATATCACTTCTTGTGATGATCAAATCATTCACATAGATGCATATGTATACCGTCTTGTCTTTTTGCTTCTTCATATAAAGTGATGGATCTGCAACACTTTCTTTGTATCCAAAACTTGATAAATAATCCACTAACCTCTGATTCCAGGCCCTTGGGGCTTGCTTTAGTCCATATAATGCTTTCCTTAGCTTGCAAACATGATTTGGGTACCTCATACTAGCAAATCCTTGAGGTTGGCTCATGTAGACTACTTCTTCAAGCTCTCCATTGAGGAAGGCATTCTTCACATCCACCTGATAGAAGCTCCATTTCCTTGATGTGGCCACTGCAATCAAAGTCCTAATTGTTGGCATCTTAGCTACGGGGCTGAAAGTTTCATCATAATCTATCCCGTAGCTTTGGGAGAAGCCTTTCGCCACCAACCTTGCTTTATACCTAGCAATGGAACCATCTGAATTTCTTTTAATTTTGTAAACCCACTTATTACCTATCACCTTCATGCCTTCTTGAGCTGGTACCAAGCACCAAGTATGGTTCTCATCAAGTGCTTTGTGCTCTTCCTTCATTTCCTCTTGCCATTCCTTGCAATCCTTAGCTTCTTCATAACTAGTTGGTTCTTTGTCCTTGATTACGTGAGTCATGTATGCATAATGCTTTGCAATGAAATTATCATATATTAACCTTTGTATTGGATATCTTACTTTTGAATACCTTCTTTCACTTCCTTTAGGTGTGGTTGCGATCTTCTTTCTTTGTTTGGCCACTCCTGGAGTTTGAACTTCTTCTATCTCTTCATCTTCCAACCTGCTCTAGTTCACATAGCTTCCTTCTTCAACGGAAATCTTCTCTTTGCCTTTGACTTTGCTTTCTTCAGAGCTGGTCTCTCTTTCCCTAAGCCTTCCACTCCATGGTGAGGGTGTCCTTGTGTTGCATGAGTTACTTGGACCACTCAAATCCATGCTTTCTTGAACTCTATCATCATTCTTCAAATCTGTCTCACCTATGTCTTCAACCTGCAATGGACTTGTGCATGCATACCAAGGCTTCAACTCATCAAAGACAACATCCCTACTTACCTTCAGCTCCTTGGTGATGGGATTATAGCATTTATACCCCTTTTGTTCCATAGAATATCCCAAAAAAATACACCTTTCAGATTTGGCATCTAACTTTGACCTCAACTCTTGAGGTACATGTACATAGCATATACAACCAAAGATTCTAAGATGTGAAATGCAAGGTTTTCTTCCACTCCATGCTTCCTCAGGGGTTAGATGATGTATACCTGATGTAGGACATCTATTCATGATGTATGTGGCTGTATATGTAGCCTCTCCCCAATAACAATGCGGCATATTCATTTCGTTGAGCATACACCTTGCTACGTCTGCTATGTGTGTGTTCTTTCTCTCTGCTACCCCATTTTGTTGAGGGGTATACCTGCATGTAAACTGTCTTTTGATGCCATTGACCTGCAAAAACTCAAAAAATTCATGGGAGAGGTACTCTCCCCCTCCATCGGATCTCAAAGTTTTGATAAACTTGCCAGATTCCTTCTCCACCTGTGCTTTGAATTTCTTGAAGTAGTGGAACACATCTGATTTGTTTCTAATGCAATACAACCACACTTTCCTTGAAAAGTCATCAATGAAGGTTACAAAATACCTATTTCCAGCAAGGGATGCTTCTCTTGTTGGACCCCAAACATCCTTGTGAATGAGTTCTAAAACATTTGCACTTACATAGGTACTCTTCTTGAAGGGTAGCCTTGATTGTTTTCCTTGTTGGCAAGCTACACAAATTTCATGCAACATTTTATATGTAAAATTTGGTAGGCCTCTTACCAAGCTCCTCCTTTGCATGTCCTTGAGCTTTTGTAGTTGATGTGACCTACTCGTTTATGCCATAGATCCAAATCTGCTATCCTCTTGTCTCCATATGTGACATACATTGAATGGCGTGGCTGATTTATGTCCATTCTGAACATTCTCCCTTGCTTTTTTCCTTTTGCTATGAGCTTGAAACCTGCCCTTGGATCCTCAACAAAACATGCTCTTTCATTGAACCTAACTTGATAGCCTTTTTCTACCATTTGGCCTACCGAAATCAAGTTTTTGGTAATAGTAGGGACATGTAATACCTCTGATAAGCACTTTGCTCTTTGATTTCCTTCCAAACTGATATCTCCCACATGTTGAATGATATGCTCTGAGTTATCACCTATTTCCACATGCCCTTGATGCTTTGGGACCTGCAAATTACTAAGAAAATCCTTTCGACATGACATATGATTGCTACATCCACTGTCTACATACCATACATCTTCACTAGCTTGAGTTGTATCTTCACCATACCTCATGGCAAGTAAATAATAATTCCCTTGGCTGGATGATGTGTTTGCATAATTACCTTGCCCTCTATAATTGTTGTTGTTGTTGATTTGATTCCCTTGTCTTTGAGCTCTATGATAGCATTCATTTGCAAAATGACCGGGCTTACCGCATACAAAGCATCCATTTGAAGTGGCTTGTCCTCTTCCACCAAATCTTCCACGTCTTCCTCTATTTGTGGCTCTTCCACCTCTTTGACCTGCATTTTCTTGTTATCCTTGACCTCCTTAGTTGCTTTGATATCTTCCTCTTCCTCTGTAGCACCTCGGTTGTGTCTTCCTCTTCCTCTACCTGCATACAACAATTGCCCTTGGCTATCCTTGGCATTATGACCACCAAGGTTCATCTCCTCTGTCACCATGAGAGTGATTAGTTGATCAAAATCAGGAAGAGAGTCCCTTACATACACTGAAGTTGTAAAAGCCCTCCATTTTTCATCATCCCTAAGTCCATTTAGGGTGTGGGCGACAAGATCGTCATCATCTAGGGCACAAGGGATTGACCCTAGTGCATCTGCAAGCTCTTTAACCTTTAATATGTAATCATTAGCACCTTGAGAGGGGCTTTTCCTAAGATTATTTAGCTCATTCTTGAGCTGAATTTTTCTAGTTTTTGTGGAGGTTGAATACAATCTCTCCAAGCACTCCCACACCTTCTTCGATGTATCCAAATCTTGAATATGCCCTACCATAGAGTTGCTAATATGCTGAGATAAAATGAAAATGACCCTTTTGTCCCTTTCATCCCACTCTCTTACTGCTCTTCTCTGGTCATTGGTTGGATTTACCTCATCTATGTAGGGTTTTGGCTCTCCACCACTCACAAGTCCCCGCAAACCTTTCCACATCGAAAAATTGCTTATTCTAAATCGCCACGGTTGGTAGTTTCCTTTTTCGAGCTTCTCAATCTGAGCATTGAGATCAACCATGGTGGCTCCTAACTCTTTTGAACCTCCCCCTTGATGCAATGAAGTTGAAAAGGATCTCTTTTACCTCAAAAAATAGAGCTACTCCTCTTGATGAAGCTTCGTCTTTGATTTGATGATGTATTTGCTTCCCCTTGTTGTTGATGTGCCCGTTCTTTGCTTCCTTCCTTAAAACTTTGATGAAGTCTTTACTTCAGTTGAGTAGCTCCTTCTTCTCTCTTTGATACTCCACTTATGGCTTTGATACCACTGTTGGAGGATAAACACTCCTATGTGCACAACAAAAGCAAATGAACCCTCCTAGGATCCTGAAAGTTTTCAGACATAGGCTCTGTATTTTCTGCGTTTCTCTGAGTATATGCAGAGGCTGAAAATCAAATTTTGTAGGCATAAACTAAAATTTAAGAGCTTTCAAATGAGAGTAAAATCATTCCATTTGGATACTGGATGATGCCTCAACCAGCTGCAACAAAACAGATAACTTGATCTCTTCATAGAGTATGAGCTAACTAGACAGACACTATTCTAGACATTTCTCTGCACATGTGCAGGCACTGAACCTGAGACTTGTACCAGACAAAGTAGAAATTATAAGCTTTCCAAGAAGACAAAAGTCATTGCAAATGGATTCCGGATGAAGGAGAAACAACAATTACAAGACCGGGGGGTCTACCAAAAACATCTAGATAGATAGAGTGTGTAAAAGTGAAATTTCTGCAAAATATGCAGAGAACAGCTAGTAGGGGGTGTTTTTAAGCAAGGGGGCAGCTTGGGCACGTATTTCCACGACTCTAAGTCATAATACAACTCATTAGAGGTTTTAAAGACCACATACTAAACTCTTTAACCAATCAAAAGCATATACATGTCAAAAGTGAGGTCCAATCACATCAAGAGCTGAGCTAAATCTTCTCTAATCAACTTTTTTCCATTATGGGCATAATTGGATGCCTCCAACTCGTGAAAATCAGCCTCCTTTGATTGTGGATGATGTGGAAGGTTCAATTTGGGGCATGTTCCCACACTCTTGAGCTTGAAAAACTTTCAACACTTTGTACTTGCTATTAGTATAAAACTGTTGATATTCCCCTATATCTGTTATCTTCTCTGCTATTGCTGCTGTGTTATATTGCGTAAGTATTGTCTTATAGTGCCTCCATTTGGTAAAACCATTTCTAAAACATTTTTGTTCCTTAATTCCTAAAGTGCCATTGTTCCAAAGGAAAATCGAACATGTCCATATACTCTCCTACAAAAAGAATTCAATGAACTGAAAAAATTTTGTGTGAGGTGAACATTGTCGTTTAACTAATATCCTAGCATGCCACAGTCTATAGGATAAGGTACTACCAATGGGTTGATATATTTGAGGAGAAACCAAAATGTCTCAAATGTCATGTTGCTTCCAAGACTTATAGTCCTTCATGAACATAGTTGATTTCTGACCGTTTGATCTGCAGCTTATTACATATAGGTTGAAAGAAGTTCCAAAACCTCTGAGCATGTATACAGTTGAAAAAAAGATGAGGAATGTCCTCTTGAATGCCACAATACACACATACTCCATCATGAATTCCAAGGTTCCAGGCTTTGGAACAACACCAAATCCCTTTGTGAAGGATCATCCACATCAGAAGTGAATGTTTCATGTTGTAGGGAAGGTTCCAAAGCCTCAAGAATCTATGCTTCCATTGCTGACCATTAGTTGACTAACCATTTGGTATTTAGCTTGTGCACAATCAGGTTAAATAAGCCTCTCTTGGACTTAAAACTCTTTAGTATATTCTTTTCAACTTCACTTAGCTTGACACTCTTCCTTAGAGAGCAAGCAAATAGCTTTCTTTCCAGCATCTCCCTATGAAGTAGCAAGACCTGTAGACATCGAGAAGAAACATCAGTGCTTTGAGTAAGCTGAACAATGGAAATTACATGAGCACCATCAGTAAGTTCCATGTTAGTATATGATCAAAGATTACCCCTCATGATTGTATGCACATTTTAGAAGGCCCCCATTATGAGGAGAAGACAAGCGTTTATTACCCAATTGATGGGAATCCCAACTTGCATGTTGGATGAAGGTCATATTGGACCATGTAAGGTTTTGTAAGGAAAGGGATTTACTAGGGTCCCCAATTGTGGGGACCCTGTCGGAGTTAGAAATCATTTATATTTGTTAGGTCGATTCAACCGGCCTAAGCCGTCTATGGCAACTATGCAGGCAATGACCACCCATGCTCCACCACCCATGTATATCCGTCCATGGAGGCCCACCCATAATCCTATATATATATATATATATATATATATATATATATATATATATATATATATATATATATATATATATATATATATATATATATATATATATATATATATATATATATATATATATATATATATATATATATATATATATATATATATATATATATATATGACTGCTGCACTACCTGAGACATCAAATTGAGCCAGCGTAGCTCTACCTTGTATCTCCCTATCTAGAGTTGTCTAGATCACCATTTAAGCTCTTCCTTGAGAGCACATGGGTGGACAACGCCATCATCTTTGTACTTGCTATTAGTATAAAATTGTTGATATTCTCCTATATCTATTATCTTCTCTGCTATTGCTGCTGTGTTATATTGCGTAAGTATCGTCTTAAAGTGCCTCCATTTGGTAAAACCATTTCTAAAACATTTCTGTCCCTTAATTCCTAAAGTGCCATTGTTCCAAAGGAAAATCGAACATGTCCATATACTCTCCTGCAAAAAGAATTCAATGAATTGAAAAAATTTTGTGTGAGGTGAACATTGTTGTTTAACTAATATCCTAGCATGCCATAGTCTATAGGATATTAAGGTACTACCAATGGGTTGATATATTTGAGGAGAAACCAAAATGTCTCAAACGTCATGTTGCTTCCAAGACTTATAGTCCTTCAAGTAAAATTTATAAGTATTCCTTTTAATAAGCATAGCCCAAACATCATTAGACTCTATGGATCTCCCAATCCATTTGGCTTCTAAGTTAGAGGCCATTTTGATAGGATAGAAAATTCCAAGACCTCCTTCCTTCTTGGCAAGGCAACAAAAACTCCAAGAGACTTTAGAAATTTTATTGTGTAATTGTAGATTCCCGTCCTCCCCCATAGGAATGTCCTAGCCCAAGCAAAAACCTGTTTGAGATGATTCTTGTTAGGCATCCTGCAAGAGGGAAAGTAAATTAAAGAAGGAAAGATGTAATGGTTTAGCACAAAGAATCTATGTGAAAGTGAAGACTGACAAGCATACCACAAAAAGACTTTTTTCTTAAATATGTTCATGAGCTAGTCCCATCTTTGGTGAAGAGTGACCTGAAAAACCCATTGGGATCCCCAAAAACCTAAAAATTTCCCCATCCTTGAGGATGTCACAGCCAAGGGATTAGGAATAATGTTGTTACAAGACTTAAAAGCAATCTTTTTATGGTTTATGTTGGGGCCACTAGCTAGATAGAAGGTGTTAACACAATCTATGACAACTTTAATAGACTTGGGGTGAGCTTCAACAAGAATACTGGTGTCATGAGCGAAGGCTTACAAACAGATCTAGTCCTGAGCACCTGGAATATATATTCCTTCAAAAGCATTATTATTCAGAGCATCCTTAACCAACCATCCAAGGGCAAACAAGAGGGAATCCAAGGGGCATCCTTGCCTAATAGATGTCCTAAGTCTGAAGGGTGGGGAAAGGGAGCCATTAATAGAGATTTTAGAGTGAGCATTCCCAAAAAGAGTGCTGACACCTCTAATGAAAATCCTTCCCGCTCCTATGTTTTGAAGAGACTAGAGAACAAAATCCCATTCTATTCTATCATAAGCTTTGTCAAATTCAAATTTAAAGAAATAGAAGGGTTCATTGGTGTCTTGAGCGTAGTGAATACCTTCCCACAAGGAGATAATAGCATCCAAGATGTATCTTCCCTTAATGAGCCCTTGTTGTTCAGGTAAGATGATGTCATTCATAATAGGACTAAGTCCTCTAGCAAGAGTGGAGGAAAAGGTCTTATAGATAGTGCTCAAGCAAGTAATAGGTCTCGAATTGTTCAGATCCTCTTTTGGTCCCCTTTTGTGGATCAATTTTATAACTCCATTGTTAATCTCAATAGGAAGTGTACCTTTACTAACAGATTCTTTCCAAATCAAGAGAATGAAGGGAGTCAAGAAATCAGCAAAAGCAATGAAAAACCCATTAGTAAGGTTATGAAGGCTAGGAGTTTTGCAGGGTTTCAATTTACTAAGGGTTTGAGTATGGTGGCCAAGCTGGTAGGAATATTTTTTATCCATTTAAGAGCAATCGTGGCTCTAGCACCATGGATATCCTCCCCCCACTTGGGAGACATATAGAAAACCTCCGTAAAGAAGGGGGGTAGCCTCCTACAAATTCTCCTCAACATTGATAACAATACCACTAGATTTTTTCAAAGGCAAAGGAATAAAATCCTTACACCTCTTCTTTTTGAGCAGTGAGAACATACAAGGAGTAGGCTTATCCATATTCCCAGCCCTAAATTCCCTTGATGCAAAGAGAATGATACTAGCTTCACTATACTCCTCATATCGCAATCTCTCTTGAAGAGATGAAATCCTATCCACTTTGTGAGGTCCTTGAGAGGGTTGAATGAGCTCAATTTCTTTTAGAACGGACTCTCTTCTCCTAGCTCTAATGTTTTTCTTGAGGTTTCTATAGTAGGTGAAAATATGTTGGACATCCTTAATAGCTTTAGACTAGGCAACTGAAGGACTGTTTTGGTTCTTGAAGTGATGGGGAAAATGGCTTTAGTCTTCTCAACTACAATAGGCAATTGGAGAAGGATGGAATCCGGATGAGACCAACCAGCTTTGACAGAAGGGCATATGGTAAGATATGCAGATCATCTTATCAGTAGTAACTTTGGCATCCTAGAACTGTTGGAAAAAGGGAATGGAAATATGACATCTGTAAATTCTAGCAGCAAGGTGGTTCTCACCAGGTTGCTTGTTATTCCGCGTGAATCCTATAAGGTAAGAGATGTCACTAAAGTCATGGGTGGAAACCAATCTTAGCCACGCATGCCATTCCTGTCCGTGAATAGAACAACCTTTTTTATTAAGTCTATCCTTAAGGGAGGTGACCATGTTAAAATCCCAACTAAAAGGATAGGGCCATGGAGTTTATTGATCTCTTCCCAACAAGTGGTTATGACGGAGGGCACTTGGCCACATACAAGCTAACCAAGGTACACTCAAAAGGTCTAAAAGTTGTATTCCAACCCATTGATGAGTTGGGATGACCAAAAATCTCTCCACAAGATTATCCAAGGATTGGGCAACACCAACAATGACTAAGATTAATTTTAATAGTAGTAAGAATATCACTAAGTACAGGTGAAGAGTTTGATGTACCTTCCTCAACACTGGTATTGACACCATCTAATGATTTAACTTTTGACAAAGGATTAAATACATCTTCCAGAAAGGCGTAAAAAGATTTTTACCATGGGTTGCTTTTTCATTTATTTTGCCTTACCTATTGCTTTTTACCTAGGTTACTAGAATGTGTAAATCTCTGGGACTGTAGACCTTCAACCTTCTTTGTTTCCGGATTAGTCTCTTCATTTCTAAGAAGTGGACAGTCTCTAATCAAATGCCCCTCTCTAAAGCACTTGAAACAAGCATTAGGCAAGTTGCTATACTAGAATTTTTGTTTATGCAAACAATAGCCTATGGAATCATGAATTTTCAAACATGTTTTGACAAGTTTGTTGATGTCCAATTCAACTAGGACCTGAGGGTCCCATTTTGGATTCACATTTCCCCTAGCCTTTTGGCCCAAGCCTTTGCCAAGAAGGGAGAAAAAATTTCCAAATGTAAGAAGCTCCTACCTTCTATTTCATTGAGAGCAAGAAGATAAAAAGCAATTAGACCCCCCATGATGGGTACCAAAGGGTTATCAACCTTCTCTATAATATCTTCTAGAAGTCATAAGCTACCCCTACTTTATGGGATTTGAGGGGTCTAATGAGTGCTAGGTCCCTTCAGTTGTATAGTTGTGCTTTCTATTAATTAAACTGTGGGAAGTAGTCTATTACAGAACTTCATTTTGAAAAAAAAAAAAACAAAAACTTAAAGAGTCAACGACTACTTATTTCAAAGCTCAATTTTCAGGAGTTGAATTTATACGAAGAGGGGAGGAGAAGTGTGTCTATTGCATGGAGTGCTATGTTGTAAAAGCTATAAAGGCTTCGTTGCCACTCTGGATATTGTTATTCAGAGATTGCTACCTACCCACTTATCTAGAGTTGTGGCTGCCACTGCAAAAGATTTTCACACTAAGAAAATTGAGGAGAATCACAAAGTGTCAATGGTGCAACATCTCATTGTGGCCCTCTATTGAGGCAAAGGTCTGCATGGGTCGCCTAGAAGTTATGGAGAATTACCTTGTGTGTTTTTAAATGGTTTCTTGAGCTCAATCCAAATAGCTCAAAGCCCCTGCATTATCCACTCTAAATTGAGATCCCAAACCTTCCATTTTTCCTATATGCCTTCATAAAGGAGATCCTATTGCCCTTGGGTCAGCCTCTAGCCTCTAGAGAAGACATCAAAGGTTTCATATATGAAGGTGCACAACACCCATTCAATGCAAGATGGCACCCACAAAATTTATGTCAAAGGAGATCTAAACAAAGATTTGCCCTCCAAATTTTCCATAGACATTGGAAAAAAGAAAACCATGGAGTAGTAAATTATATATAAGAACTTGCAAGATGCTTTCTTTCACTATAGACTATAGGATCATAGAATAAAAGATTCTTTTTTGAGATAAAAATCCATTTAGAACAAGCAAAATCAGGAAAAAGCTACTATGAAGGAGAACAAAGAGGCCTCATTGGCCCTGAGCATGTCAAAAGATCATCCTTTGGATGCTAAGAAAGGTATGGAAATAGAAGTCATGGAGGCAAACATACAAGGCTTCACAAAAGTGAGAGGAATAAAAAGAAGAAGCCCTAAAGGGATTATTGAGAGGAGTCCCTCTCACACACCTCCAAAAAAAAAGGTTGCAAGTTGGAGAGAGACTTCGAGGAATTTGATTACCTAGGGGAATGAATTACTATCACTATCACAATGATGGGAAAACTCTCAAGGAATTCACTTGCAGGGAATACAACCAAGAAGTATACACCACTAGTAAAGAGGAGTGATTCACACCAACAATGAAGATAACCAGGACATTGGAAGCTCGATCATTGGATACACAATTCCCAAAAGTATTTTGGACTCATTTCCAAACAAGACTTCTAACAAAGTAAAACAATCTGTTCAGATACAATGGAAAGGCCCCTTTATGGGTAAACTCCTATGTGAGGACCCCTCCACCTCGAAGAAAATAGACAACGAAAAAAAACAAAAAAGAAGAACAAGAGGGCACCTCCCCCCTCCCCCAAAGAGATTAATCTCCAAAAATTATAATCATTTCTTTAAATGTTAGAAGGCTTTTTGACCCCTCAAGAGTGGTCCTTATTGGCTAGTGGATCCATGATAAGAGCGTAAACCTAGACTTCATCTGTCTTCACTCCCTATCGAAGAGTTGAAAAAAGGCCAAATAGTTTGTCAGGATCAATGCAGATTGGAAATGAGCATTCGCTTAGACAAAATGATTAAATCTAGTTCCCTATCAAGGGCATCAAAACGCTTCGCTCTTGAAACCTCCAAAAAGCTAGGAAGCTTCATAACAAAGGTTTTTGTTTGGTGAAAAACTTATAGGATCAAGAAACATGCCAATGGATTAGATTTTATGACATTGAGTTGAGCTAGGATAGTGGACTCGCAACTAGAATACAAAACATGATTTGATTCACATGATCTTGTAGGCTAGGTGACCATAAATGAAGGATCTATATAATACACAAATATTGAACCATGAATCACCAAATCCTCAATTAGAGATAAATTTCTCTTTCTTTGAATGAACCCATTCTCAAACGTACAATTTTTTGTGTAGATATTTTTTAAAAGCTCCTCGAAGTGATCAGTTATATCTTATTTCCTTGTTTAAGAGTTGAGTTCCTCCTTGAGAACCAAAATGCCATATGGAAATATCTTTTGTCTTTTACATTGTAAATTCAATTAACGATCAAATAAAAGAACTTATTTATTGCTTACCTAAACTCATCCACTTATAATAAATTTTGATATATTTGAGGCTAATTTATGATTCCTTACATGCTTTCCTGCATAAATGTATGACTCAAATTTATAAGAGCGAGTCATAACAAACAAAAACTATATGGAGAAAAGAGAAATCCCTCATCGAAAATCAAGCAAGTTGCATTTTATGTTTTTATATTATTATACATATATCTCAAAAATCAATTAAAAAAATGTGGTTTTTTTCAAAATTTGGGATCTCAAACTGTTCCCATAATTTTGATCTATTCAACATTGATATCTCTAGAATCTATATGAGAATTATAAAATATTAAAAATTTACATATAGAAGATAAAGATTGAACATGTATTTGAAGGAGGATCTTGGATAGTGAATCGAACATGCTTTCGAACATGATTTCATCATGTGAAATACTTTGGAACATTAGTATAAGGACAAAAAAAGCTCGTAGATTTTTGGATCAAGCCACAAATTTCTTGATCTATGTGTACACCCCCCTCATCGGCATACCAAATTCTACAAGATCATGCACAAATCTTCTTATTTTGGTAAGATTTGCTTTCTTAGATTTATCTAGAACCTTTTTCTTTATCATTTTGATGGTTGGTTTCCTCAAATGCCCTACTTTCATTAAGGAAAATCATAAAAAAGAATATCTATGTCGTCCATTTTAACGACGGATCCACTTCAAATATTCTTTTTCTTCTTTGAGTGTGTTCATTTGGTGTCAAATACCATTTATAAGGTACACTTATGTGTGAATGCATTACTACTTTTAGCATAATACCAATGGACTATCAAAGCCTCTATTCTTCTTTCAGCAATATCTTTAATGAGCTTTAGAAATTTTGCTGTACAAAATGATTTGATAGAATCATCACCATCTACAAGAACTACAATAAGTGTTCCAACATTTATTTCGTTCAAATTTCCATGCCATCATGCTTCAACCATTTTTTTCTGCCTTGGGCCTACATATATATTGCTTTTTGTTGGATGTAAAAAGCTTTTAAGTGTACCTTCATTGCTTTTTGTTAGTAAAGGTACACTTCCTATTGAGATTAACACTGGAGTTATAAAATTGATCCACAAAAGGGGACCAAAAGAGGATGTGAACAATTCGAGAACTATTACCTGCTTGAGCACTATCTATAAGATCTTTTCCTCCACTCTTGCTAGAGGACTTAGTCCTATTATGAATGACATCATCTTACCTGAACAAGAAGGGTTCATTAAGGGAAGATACATCTTGGATGCTATTATCTCCTTGTGGGAAGGTATTCACTATGCTCAAGACACCAATGAACCCTTCTATTTCTTTAAATTTGAATTTGACAAAGCTTATGATAGACTAGAATGGGATTTTGTTCTCTAGTCTCTTCAAAACATAGGAACGGGAAGGATTTTCATTAGAGGTGTCAGCACTCTTTTTGGGAATGCTCACTCTAAAATCTCTATTAATGGCTGCCTTTCCCCACCCTTCAGACTTAGGACATCTATTAGGCAAGGATGCCCCTTGGATTCCCTCTTGTTTGCCCTTGGATGGTTGGTTAAGGATGCTCTGAATAATAATGCTTTTGAAGGAATACCTATTCCAGGTGCTCAAGACTAGATCTGTTTGTAAGCCTTCGCTCATGACACCAGTATTCTTGTTGAAGCTCACCGCAAGTCTATTAAAGTTGTCATAGATTGTGTTAACACCTTCTATCTAGCTAGTGGCCCCAACATAAACCATAAAAAGATTGCTTTTAAGTCTTGTAACAACATTATTCCTAATCCCTTGGCTGTGACATCCTCAAGGATGGGGAAATTTTTAGGTTTTTGGGGATCCCAACGGGTTTTTCAGGTCACTCTTCACCAAAGATGGGACTAGTTCATGAACATATTTAAGAAAAAAATCTTTTTGTGGTATGCTTGTCAGTCTTCACTTTCACATAGATTCTTTGTGCTAAACCATTACATCTTGCCTTCTTTAATTTACTTTCCCTCTTGCAGGATGCCTAACAAGAATCATCTCAAATAGGTTTTTGCTTGGGTTAGGACATTCCTATGGGGGAGGAGGGGAATCTACAATTACACAATAAAATTCCTAAAGTCTCTTGGAGTTTATCCTATCAAAATGGCCTCTAACTTAGAAGCCAAATGGATTGGGAGATCCATAGAGTCTAATGATGTTTGGGCTATGCTTATTAAAAGGAATACTTATAAATTTTACTTGAAGGACTATAAGTCTTGGAAGCAACATGACGTTTGAGACATTTTGGTTTCTCCTCAAATATATCAACCCATTGGTAGTACCTTATCCTATAGACTGTGGCATGCTAGGATATTAGTTAAACAACAATGTTCACCTCACACAAAATTTTTTCAGTTCATTGAATTCTTTTTGCAGGAGAGTATATGGACATGTTCGATTTTCCTTTGGAACAATGGCACTTTAGGAATTAAGGCACATAAATGTTTTAGAAATGGTTTTACCAAATGGAGGCACTGTAAGACAATACTTACGCAATATAACACAGCAGCAATAGCAGACAAGATAACAGATATAGGAGAATATCAACAATTTTATACTAATAGCAAGTACAAAGATGATGGCGTTGTCCACCCATGTGCTCTCAAGGAAGAGCTTAAATGGTGATCTAGACAACTCTAGATAGGAGGATGCAAGGTAGAGCTATGCTGGCTCAATTTGATGTCTCAGGTAGTGCAGAAGTCATATATATATATATATATATATATATATATATATATATATATATATATATATATATGTGTGTGTGTGTGTGTGTGTGTTATGTATGTATATATATATATATATATATATATATATATATATATATATATATATATATATATAGGATTATGGGTGGGCTTCCATGGACGGATATACATGGGTGGTGGAGCATGGGTGGTCATTGCCTGCATAGTTGCCATACACGGCTTAGGCCGGTTAAATCGACCTAACAAATATAAATGATTTCTAACTCCGACAAGGTCCCCACAATTGGGGACCATAGTAAATCCCTTTCCTTCCAAAACCTTACATGGTCCAATATGACCTTCATCCAACATGCAAGTTGGGATTCCCATCAATTGGGTAATAAATGCTTGTCTTCTCCTCATAATGGGGGCCTCCTAAAATGTGCATACAATCATGAGGGGTAGGCATTGATCATATACTAACACAGACCTTACTGATGGTGCTCATGTAATTTCCATTGTTCAGCTTACTGAAAGCACTGATGTTTCTTCTCGATGCCTACAGGTCTTGCTACTTCATAGGGAGATGCTGGAAAGAAAGCTATTTGCTTGCTCTCTAAGGAAGAGTGTCAAGCTAAGTGAAGTGGCAAAGGATATGCTAAAGAGTTTTAAGTCCAAGAGAGGCTTAGTTAACCTGATTGTGCACAAGCTAAATACCAAATGGTCAGTCAACTAATGGTCAGCAATGGAAGCATAGATTCTTGAGGCTTTGGAACCTTCCCTACAACATCAAACATTGACTTCTGATGTGGATGATCCTTCACAAAGGGATTTGGTGTGGTTCCAAAGCTAGGAAACTTGGAATTCATGATGCAGTATGTGTGTATTGTGGCATTCAGGAGGACATTCCTCATCTTTTTTTCAACTGTATACATGCTCAGAGGTTTTGGAAATTCTTTCAACCTATATGTAATAAGTTGCAGATCAGACAGTCAGAAATCAACTATGTTCATGAAGGACTATAAGTCTTGGAAGCAACATGACATTTGAGACATTTTGGTTTCTCCTCAAATATATCAACCCATTGGTGGTACCTTATCCTATAGACTGTGGCATGCTAGGATATTTGTTAAATGACAATGTTCACCTCACAGAAAATTTTTTCAGTTCATTGAATTCTTTTTGCAGGAGAGTATATGGACATGTTCGATTTTCCTTTGGAACAATGGCACTTTAGGAATTAAGGAACAAAAATGTTTTAGAATTGGTTTTACCAAATGGAGGCACTGTAAGACAATACTTACGCAATATAACACAGCAGTAATAGCAGAGAAGATAACAGATATAGGAGAATATCAACAGTTTTATACTACTAGCAAGTACAAAGTGTTGAAAGTTTTTCAAGCTCAAGAGTGTGGGAAGATGCCCCAAATTGAACCTTCCACATCATCCACAATCAAAGGAGGCTGATTTAAACGAGTTGGAGGCATCCAATTATGCCCATAATGGAAAGAAGTTGATTAGAGAAGATTTAGCTCACCTCTTGATGTGATTGGACCTCACTTTTGACATGTATATGATTTTGATTGGTTAAAGAGGTTAGTATGTGGTCTTTAAAACCTCTAATGAGTTGTATTATGACTTAGAGTCGTGGAAATACGTGCCCAAGCTGCCCCCTTGCTTAAGCACACCCCCTACTAGTTGTTCTCTGCATATTTTGCAAAAATTTCACTTTTACACACTCTATCTATCTAGATGCTTTTAGCAGACCCCCCGGTCTTGTAATTGGTGTTTCTCCTTCATCCGGAATCTATTTGCAATGATTTTTGTCTTGTTGGAAAGCTTATAAGTTCTACTTTGTCTGTTATAAGTCTCAGGTTCAGTGCCTGCACATGTGCAGAGAAATGTCCAGGATAGTGTCTGTTTAGTTAGCTCATACTCTATGAAGAGATCAAGTTGTCTGTTTTGTTAGAGCTGGTTGAGGCATCATCCAGTATCCAAATGGAGTGTTTTTACTCTCATTTGAAAGCTCTTAAAGTCTAGATTATGCCTGCAAAATTTCATTTTCCGTCTCTACATATACTTAGACAAACGCAGAAAATACAGAGCCTATGTCTGAAAAATTTCAGGATCCTAGGAGGGTTCATTTGCTTTTGTTGTGCACATAGGAGTGTTTATCCTCCAACAGTGGTATCAGAGCCATAAGTGGAGTATCAAAGAGAGAAGAAGGAGCTACTAAAGTGAAGTAAAGACTTCATCAAAGTTTTAACGAAGGAAGCAAAGAACGGGCACGTCAACAACAAGGGGAAGCAAATACATCATCAAATCAAAGATGAAGCTTCATCAAGAGGAGTAGCTCTATTTTTTGAGCTAAAAGACATCCTTTTCAACTTCATTGCATCAAGGGGGAGGTTCAAAAGAGTTAGGAGGCACCATGGCTGATCTCAATGCTCAGATTGAGAAGCTCGAAAAAGCAAACTACCAACCGTGGCGATTTAGAATAAGCAATTTTTTGATGGGGAAAGGTTTGTGGGGACTTGTGAGTGGTGGAGAGCCAAAACCCTACATAGATGAGGTAAATCCAACCAATGACCAGAGAAGAGCAGTAAGAGAGTGGGATGAAAGGGACAAAAGGGTCATTTTCATTTTATCTCAGCATATTAGCAACTCTATGGTAGGGCATATTCAAGATTTGGATACATCGAAGAAGGTGTGGAAGTGCTTGGAGAGATTGTATTCAACCTCCACAAAAGCTAGAAAAATTCAGCTCAAGAATGAGCTAAATAATCTTAGGAAAAGCCCCTCTCAAGGTGCTAATGATTACATATTAAAGGTTAAAGAGCTTGCAGATGCACTAGGGTCAATCGGTTGTGCCCTAGATGATGACGATCTTGTCGCCCACACCATAAATGGACTTAGGGATGATGAAAAATGGAGGGCTTTCACAACTTTAGTGTATGTAAGGGACTCTCTTCCTGATTTTGATCAACTAATCACTCTCATGGTGATAGAGGAGATGAACCTTGGTGGTCATAATGCCAAGGATAGCCAAGGGCAATTGTTGTATGCAGGTAGAGGAAGAGGAAGACACAACCGAGGTGCTACAAGAGGAAGAGGAAGATATCAAAGCAACCAAGGAGGTCAAGGACAACAAGAAAATGCAGGTCAAAGAGGTGGAAGAGCCACAAATAGAGGAAGAGGTGGAAGATTTGGTGGAAGAGGACAAGCCACTTCAAATGGATGCTTTGTATGCGGTAAGCCCGGTCATTTTGCAAATGAATGCTATCATAGAGCTCAAAGACAAGGGAATCAAATCAACAACAACAATTATAGAGGGCAAGGTAATTATGCAAACACATCATCCAGCCAAGGGAATGATTATTTACTTGCCATGAGGTATGGTGAAGATACAACTCAAGCTAGTGAAGATGTATGGTATGTAGAGAGTGGATGTAGCAATCATATGTCATGTTGAAAGGATTTTTTTAGTAATTTGCAGGTCCCAAAGCATCAAGGGCATGTGGAAATAGGTGATAACTCAGAGCATATCATTCAACATGTGGGAGATATCAGTTTGGAAGGAAATCAAAGAGCAAAGTGCTTATCAGAGGTATTACATGTCCCTACTATTACCAAAAACTTGATTTCGGTAGGCCAAATGGTAGAAAAAGGCTATCAAGTTAGGTTCAATGAAAGAGGATGTTTTGTTGAGGATCCAAGGGCAGGTTTCAAGCTCATAGCAAAAGGAAAAAAGCAAGGGAGAATGTTCACAATGGACATAAATCAGCCACACCATTCAATGTATGTCGCATATGGAGACAAGAGGATAGCAAATTTGGACCTATGGCATAAACGAATAGGTGACATCAACCTACAAAAGCTCAAGGACATGCAAAGGAGGAGCTTGGTAAGAGGCCTACCAAATTTTACATCTAAAATGTTGCATGAAATTTGTGTAGCTTGCCAACAAGGAAAACAATCAAGGCTGCCCTTCAAGAAGAGTACCTATGTAAGTGCAAATGTTTTAGACCTCATTCACACGGATGTTTGGGGTCCAACAAGAGAAGCATCCCTTGCTGGAAATAGGTATTTTGTAACCTTCATTGATGACTTTTCAAGGAACGTGTGGTTGTATTGCATTAGAAACAAATCAGATGTGTTCCACTACTTCAAGAAATTCAAAGCACAGGTGGAGAAGGAATCTGGCAAGTTTATCAAAACTTTGAGATCCGATAGAGGGGCAGAGTACTTCTCCCATGAATTTTTTGAATTTTTGCAGGTCAATGGCATCAAAAGACAATTTACATGCAGGTATACCCCTCAACAAAATGGGGTAGTAGAGAGAAAGAACAGACACATAGCAGAGGTAGCAAGGTGTATGCTCAACAAAATGCATATGCCGCATTGTTATTGGGGAGAGGCTACATATACAGCCACATACATCATGAATAGATGTCCAACATCAGGTATACATCATCTAACCCTTGAGGAAGCATGGAGTGGAAGAAAACCTTGCATTTCACATCTTAGAATCTTTGGTTGTATATGCTATGTACATGTACCTCAAGAGTTGAGGTCAAAGTTAGATGCGAAATCTGAAAGGTGTATTTTTTTGGGATATTCCATGGAGCAAAAGGGGTATAAATGCTATAATCCCATCACCAAGGAGCTGAAGATAAGTAGGGATGTTGTCTTTGATGAGTTGAAGCCTTGGTATGCATGCACAAGTCCATTGCAGGTTGAAGACATAGGTGAGACAGATTTGAAGAATGATGATAGAGTTCAAGAAAGCATGGATTTGAGTGGTCCAAGAAACTCATGCAACACAAGGACACCCTCACCATGGAGTGGAAGGCTTAGGGAAAGAGAGACCAGCTCTGAAGAAAGCAAACTCAAAGGCAAAGAGAAGATTTCAGTTGAAGAAGGAAGCTATGTGGACGAGAGCATGTTGGAAGATGAAGAGATAGAAGAAGTTCAAACTCTAGGAGTGGCCAAACAAAGAAAGAACATGGCAACCACACCTAAAGGAAGTGAAAGAAGGTCTTCAAGAGTAAGATATCCAGTACAAAGGTTAACATATGATAATTTCATTGCAAAGCATTATGCATACATGACTCAGGTAATCAAGGACAAAGAACCAACTAGTTATGAAGAAGCTAAGGATTGCAAGGAATGGCAAGAGGCAATGAAGGAAGAGTTCAAAGCACTTGATGAGGATCATACTTGGAGCTTGGTACCAGCTCAAGAAGGCATGAAGGTGATAGGTAATAAGTGGGTTTACAAAATTAAAAGAAATTCAGATGGTTCCATTGCTAGGTATAAAGCAAGGTTGGTGGCGAAAGGCTTTTCCCAAAGCTACGGGATAGATTATGATGAAACTTTCAGACCCGTAGCCAAGATGCCAACAATTAGGACTTTGATTGCAGTGGCCACATCAAGGAAATGGAGCTTATAACAGGTGGATGTGAAGAATGCCTTCCTCAATGGAGAGCTTGAAGAAGTAGTCTACATGAGCCAACCTCAAGGATTTGCTAGTATGAGGTACCCAAATCATGTTTGCAAGCTAAGGAAAGCATTATATGGACTAAAGCAAGCCCCAAGGGCCTGGAATCAGAGGTTAGTGGATTATTTATCAAGTTGTGGATACAAAGAAAGTGTTGCAGATCCATCAATTTACATGAAGAAGCAAAAAGACAAGACGGTATACATATGCATCTATGTGGACGATTTGATCATCAGAGGAAGTGATATTGCAGGTATTAAAGATATCAAATCAAAGCTAGGAAAGGAGTTCAAGATATCTAATCTTGGAACACTAAAGTACTTCCTTGGGAATAGAGGTAATCTATGCACACAATGGCATCTTCTTGATTCAAAGAAAATACTTGTTGGATGTGCTATACACGTTTGGTATGAGTGGTTGTAAGCCACTTTCTCAGCCCATGGAGCCCAATACAAAGTTGGTTGCAGGTCAAGGAGAGGCTATACAAGATATTACACTATATAGAAGCATAATTGGTTCATTAATTTATGGTACATTCACTAGACCTGATCTTGCATATGTAGTAGGTGTTCTCTCTCAATTTTTGCATGCACCTACTCATGATCATCTTATGGCGGCAAGAAAGGTGCTTCGTTACATCAAGAACACCATCAACCAAGGTCTATTTTACTCATATGATGCTGATCTAAGTGTCAAAGGATATAGTGATGCTGATTGGGTAGGTAGCAAGGATGATCGAAGGAGTACATTGGGTTATGTTTTCATGATAGGTACAAAAGTGATCTCTTGGAGCTCTAAGAAGCAACCCACTGTTGCTCTTTCATCCACAGAGGCTGAGTACAGAGGTTTAGCATTAGCTACATGTGAGCTATTATGGCTTAAGAAGCTACTTAAGGACTTGGAAGTAGAAGTGGAGGAGTTTCCTCTTTATGGAGACAACATTTCAAGCATCTATCTAGCTAGCAATCCCATGTTTCATGCAAGGAGCAAGCACATAGAGGTTCATTACCACTTCGTTAGAGAAAAGGTGATGGCAAAAGAGCTAGATATAAGGTATTTGAACACTAGAATGCAGGTTGCAGACATGATGACAAAGTTTCTTGAAGGTACAAAGCTTGGAGGATTCAAGGAAGCTATCAACATAAGAGACATAGGCTGAAGCAACAAAGGAAAAGAATTGAGCTTGAGGGCGAGTGTTGAAAGTTTTTCAAGCTCAAGAGTGTGGGAACATGCCCCAAATTGAACCTTCCACATCATCCACAATCAAAGGAGGCTGATTTACATGAGTTAAAGGCATCCAATTATGCCCATAATAGAAAGAAGTTGATTAGAGAAGATTTAGCTCACCTCTTGATGTGATTGGACCTCACTTTTGACATGTATATGCTTTTGATTGGTTAAAGAGGTTAGTATGTGGTCTTTAAAACCTCTAATGAGGTGTATTATGACTTAGAGTCGTGGAAATACGTGCCCAAGCTACCCCCTTGCTTAAGCACACCCCCTACTAGCTGTTCTTTGCATATTTTGCAGAAATTTCACTTTTACACACTCTATCTATCTAGATGTTTTTGGCAAACCCCCCGGTCTTATAATTGTTGTTTCTCCTTCATCTGAAATCCATTTGCAATGATTTTGTCTTGTTGGAAAGCTTATAAGTTCTACTTTGTCTGGTATAAGTCTCAGGTTCAGTGCCTGCACATGTGCAGAGAAATGTCCAGAACAGTGTCTGTCTAGTTAGCTCATACTCTGTGAAGAGATCAAGTTGTTTGTTTTGTTGCAGCTGGTTGAGGCATCATCCAGTACCCAAATGGAGTTATTTTACTCTCATTTGAAAGCTCTTAAAGTCTAGTTTATGCCTCCAAAATTTCATTATCAGTCTCTTCATATACTTAGAGAAGCTCAGAAAATACAGAGCCTATGTCTGAAAAATTTGAGGATCCTAAGAGGGTTCATTTGCTTTTGTTGTGCACATAGGAGTGTTTATCCTCCACCACAAAGATGATGGCGTTGTCCACCCATGTGCTCTCAAGGAAGAGCTTAAATGGTGATCTAGACAACTCTAGATAGGGAGATACAAGGTAGAGCTATGCTGGCTCTATTTGATGTCTCAGGTAGTGCAGAAGTCATATATATATATATATATATATATATATATATATATATATATATATATATATATATATATATATATATATATATATATATATATATATATGTGTGTGTGTGTGTGTGTGTGTGTGTGTGTGTGTGTGTGTGTCTATATATGTGTGTGTGTGTATATATATATATATATATATATATATATATATATATATATATATATATATATATATTTATTTATTTATTTATTTATTTATTTATTTATTTATAGGATTATGGGTGGCCTTCCATGGACGGATATACATGGGTGGTGGAGCATGGGTGGTCATTGCTTGCATAGTTGCCATACACGGCTTAGGCCGGTTGAATCGACCTAACAAATATAAATGATTTCTAACTCCGACAGGGTCCCCACAATTGGGGACCCTAGTAAATCCCTTTCCTTACAAAACCTTACATGGTCCAATATGACCTTCATCCAACATGCAAGTTGGGATTCCCATCAATTGGGTAATAAAGGCTTGTCTTTTCCTCATAATGGGGGCCTCAAAAAATGTGCATACAATCATGAGGGGTAGGCATTGATCATATACTAACACGGACCTTATTGATGGTGCTCATGTAATTTCCATTGTTCAGCTTACTGAAAGCACTGATGTTTCTTCTTGATGCCTACAGGTCTTGCTACTTCATAGGGAGATGCTGGAAAGAAAGCTATTTGCTTGCTCTCTGAGGAAGAGTGTCAAGTTAAGTGAAGTTGCAAAGGATATGCTAAAGAGTTTTAAGTCCAAGAGAGGCTTAGTTAACCTGATTGTGCACAAGCTAAATACCAAATGGTCAGTCAACTAATGGTCAGCAATGGAAGCATAGATTCTTGAGGCTTTGGAACCTTCCCTACAACATCAAACATTCACTTTTGATGTGGATGATCCTTCACAAAGGGATTTGGTGTGGTTCCAAAGCCAGGAAACTTGGAATTCATGATGGAGTATGTGTGTATTGTGGGATTGAGGAGGACATCCCTCATCTTTTTTTCAACTGTATACATGCTCAGAGGTTTTGGAACTTCTTTCAACCTATATGTAATAAGCTGCAGATAAGACGGTCAGAAATCAACTATGTTCATGAACGTATGTGATCTCAACTTATGAACATATCTGATATCCATAAACGTGATGATTCATGAACATATATGTGAACTTTATTAAAATTATCATCGTCAATGATGACATCCACACAATATGGCTACCACACAGCACACTCGCAGACGCACACACCAAGGAAACGTGACTTATTTTGTTTGCAAGCTCGGTTGAAAGATTGAAATAACAGCACACTTTTCAGGGACAATACGTCAAGATCTTAGACCTTTTACCTCACATTGCAGTATGTGCTGAATCCTGATGGTACACAATGCACATGTTTTCTTTGTTCCATTCATGAGCCCGATCGTTATCTCACGAGTCTCTAAAGCTCACCTCATTGTCTGCAAAAAGGAAGCCTTCTGAGGCTTGCTTAGTTTGGAAGTTATTGTCTATGTGATAAGTACATAAACTTGGTACATAGCTTTACCAGAGGACCATGCACATCTAGACACGTGTTTAGAGAAACATGAGCTCAAAAACGTTCCAATACTGTACGTATTTCTAGAACCTTGGTCGTACATCTTGGCTGTTGGTTATGGTTCAAAGCAGTTCAAATGATTCTGTTTCTGGTCGATCAAATTGAGACACTCTACTTTTCACTCGTCGACCTTACATTTAGAGAGCATTTCATCAGTCATCTCTCAGGCAAAACATCCTAGCGTTCTACAATTTCAAACCTTTGTACTTTGCTTTGCATAAAGGAAACATACACAGTGTATCTACAATTTCAAACCTTTGTACTTTGCTTTGCATAAAGGAAACCTACACAGTGTATCTCGTGTTTCTTGTGTGTTAAGCTCTACGTGTTTAACTGATTACTCGGGAGTTTCCATCGAAAAGGCAAAACATCCTTGCGTGCCCTCCACGTTCTACAATTTCAAACCTTTGTACTTTGCTCTACATAAAGGAATCATACACAGTGTATCTCGTGTGTCTCGTGTGTTAAGCTCTGGGTGATTAACTGATTACTTGGAAGTTTCCTCCCCGCACAAAAAGAAAGTCGTAATTAGCTCCGCATTCCATCTATTTTACGCTATCAAGGGACTCCCACTTCGGTTATCTTTCACGGCTGTTTTCTGCCAAAGGTTCTGCGTCATTATCCTTCCTAGACGATGTATTTACGAGAACGCGTTAATTCAAGGTTTTTGGCTTATTAGGAATTGTTCACATCATTGTTAAAAATATATACGTACGCAAGTAGCTATGGATGCATAGTTGTATGCACTTGTGCGGGTGCACGCCATGAAAGTGAATTATCATCCAAAAACATTGGACATAACATTGCAATAAAGAAGACTTTTTTATACGCAATTCAGAAGGGAAAAGTTCCAAATCAAGAGAATGAAGGGAGTCAAGAAATCAGCAAAAGCAATGAAAAACTCATTAGTAAGGTTATGAAGGCTAGGAGTTTTGCAGGGTTTCAATTTACTAATGGTTTGAGGAGCAGGTCAAGTATGGTGGCCAGGCTGGTAGGAATAGTTTTTTTCCTTTTAATTGCAATCGTGGCTCTAGCACCATGGATATCCTCCCCCCACTTGGGAGACGTATAGAAAACCTCCGTAAAGAAGGGGGGTAGCCTCCTACAAATTCTCCTCAACATTGATAACAATACCACCAGATTTTTTCAAAGGCAAAGGAATAAAATCCTTACACCTCTTCTTTTTGAGCAGTGAGAACATACAAGGAGTAGGCTTATCCATATTCCCAGCCCTAAATTCCCTTGATGCAAAGAGAATGATACTAGCTTCACTATACTCCTCATATCGCAATCTCTCTTGAAGAGATGAAATCCTATCCACTTTGTGAGGTCCTTGAGAGGGTTGAATGAGCTCAATTTCTTTTAGAATGGACTGTCTTCTCCTAGCTCTAATGTTTTTCTTGAGGTTTCTATAGTAGGTGAAAATATGTTGGACATCCTTAATAGCTTTAGACTAGGCAACTGAAGGACTGTTTTGGTTCTTGAAATGATGGGGAAAATGGCTTTAGTCTTCTCAACTACAATAGGCAATTGGAGAAGGGTGGAATCCGGATGAGACCAACCAGCTTTGACAGAAGGGCATATGGTAAGATATGCAAATCATCTTATCAGTAGTAACTTTGGCATCCTAGAACTGTTGGAAAAACGGAATGGAAATATGACATCTGTAAATTCTAGCAGCAAGGTGGTTCTCACCAGGTTGCCTGTTATTCCACGTGAATCCTATAAGGTAAGAGATGTCACTAAAGTCATGGGTGGAAACCAATCTCAGCCACGCATGCCATTCCTATCCGTGAATAGAACAACCTTTTTTATTAAGTCTATCCTTAAGGGAGGTGACCATGTTAAAATCCCAACTAAAAGGATAGGGCCATGGAGTTTATTGATCTCTTCCCAACAAGTGGTTATGACGGAGGGCACTTGGCCACATACAGGCTAATCAAGGTACACTCAAAAGGTTTAACAGTTGTATTCCAACCCATTGATGAGTCCGGATGACCAAAAACCTCTCCACAAGATTATCCAAGGATTGGGCAACACCAACAATGACTAAGATTAATTTTATTAGTAGTAGGAATATCACTAAGTACAGGTGAAGAGTTTGATGTACCTTCCTCAACACTGGTATTGACACCATCTCATGACTTAACTTTTGACAAAGGATTAAATACATCTTCCAGAAAGGCATCAAAAGATTTTTACCATGGGTTGCTTTTTCATTTATTTTGCCTTACCTATTGCTTTTTTACCTAGGTTACTAGACTGTGTAAATCTCTGGGACTGTAGACCTTCAACCTTCTTTGTTTCCGGATTAGTCTCTTCATTTCTAAGAAGTGGACAGTCTCTAATCCAATGCCCCTCTCTAAAGCACTTGAAACAAGCATTAGGCAAGTTGCTATACTACAATTTTTGTTTATGCAAACAATAGCCTATGGAATCATGAATTTTCAAACATGTTTTGACAAGTTTGTTGATGTCCAATTCAACTAGGACCTGAGGGTCCCATTTTGGATTCACATTTCCCCTAGCCTTTTGGCCCAAGAATTTGCCAAGAAGGGAGAAAAAGTTGTCAATCCAAGGGAAGAATTCAATTGCTAAGTGTTAAACGCTGTGTTCTAACTATCAGAACGCGTTTAAACGTTATTTGGGTTCTTGGGAGTGGAAGGGGTCTGTAAAAACAGAGACCCTATACTTGGTTCCCAAAATAACCACTTCAGATACAACAATATACTGATGCTGAGAGCTCTACCAAGATTCTGTTGTACTTAGACATTTACAGTTCACGGTTTAGCTCGGCCAACGTGTACCGAATACACTAAGATGCTATATTGCTCTACACCTAAACTTACTGAAAATACCAGAGACAAGAGTAATAGTTCAACCTTTACCGAATAGGTACCACAATCCGATCAACATCCGAAGACTCAGAGAATTCAATTGTTCCAGATACACTGTACTGAAGGTCCAGTACGTAACCCAAGAAATCCTTACTGTAGTTTAACCCTTACCGTATGATGACAGATCTCAATGCTGAAGACAACACGATCCCGCACAGTGTTAGAAACACTACCACAGTTACACAGACTTCACCAAACAACTGGCAGAACATTCCAAGAACGAGTACTAACGCAATATGTGAACTTAACACAACACTCGCAATAAGGATTCGCAGACGATTCACTTCAGACAACAGACCGAATGATCTACTGGATGTAGATGATACTCACAACCGCAATAGATACCAATAGACAACAGACAAGACGAGACACAGATACACACAGAATACTCAGAAATTAGGCAACAAACACCATAGTAACTCTCAGCTCTAATCACCCAGATAGAGATTCTGGTGATCTTTCCGAACGAGTGAAGTGTCTTTTTTCATTGCTTTATATAAGATTACAAGATATATGTGTAACAAATTTTCGTACGTGCGCAAGGATATAAAAAGATTCTTGATTTTACAACTTCCAATCCGGCGGCCGACTAACACTCTGGCACGCACGGTGGACTTGAACCCGCAGGTTTTTAAAGAATTACTGTTCTTCTATAATGCCTTCTAAGTAGATATTTCTGGCTAATCTAAAGGTGCGGGCGATCTTTTTCTTTAGAGTTTCTAACATTTGTTTGAGGGTATCCGGTTCTATTAAATGTGCATCTACTCTTACAGAACTTAATGCAATGGCTTCGGTGAGCAAAAGCTCTGCTTACGTCTGCAGAAAAGCCTCTTGTAAGTAGAAGTCGTTGGACAAAGCTGCATCTCTGGATATCTTCATTTCTGCAACCTGCTTCTCCATACTAATTACTCTTTCTTTTTTATTGTCTAGTTGATTTTCCCGTCTCTCAATCTCTTGATTCTGGAACTGGATGGTTCTGAAGTATGCGTCCCTTTCTCTTCCGAGATCTGTTATTAGTTTCTGTAATTGTGCTTCTAATGTCAGTTTTCGTCGTAGAATGTCGTTTACCTCGTCGAATTCTATCTTACATCTCTGGAGTTCTTCAGTTGTTTTCATCGCCAGATCGTACTGTTCTTGGCCTCTTTGAACCACTTCATCGAGCTGCACTCTGGTCTCTTCTAATAAATTGCCTAAGGCTACTCTGGCATCTTCTTTATCCTGTAGATCTAGCTTTAACTGACTGATTTCGGCCTGTGCTTCGCTTAATAACTTGTCCTTTTGGTTGAGATCTGCCAGTGCGGTATCTCTCTGATTGGCAATTGTCTGCTTTTCTGCAAGTTGGGCTTGGAGATGGGTAATTTGGGAGTGTAGTTGATGGTTTTCTGCTTTGACCGCATCTATCTCTTCCTGTAGAGGCGTGATATCTGCTTCTAGGACATCCACCTTGTGTTGTAACTCATTTCGGATGTTATCAGCGACTTCTCTCATCTGGATTGGCAATTGATGTGATAAATTAATGAGCAGTTGCCCCATTGAAGCTAACTCAGAGAATACGGGGATGGATGGGAGTAGAGGAGGGTGACGAGGTTGGGAAGAGGATGCGGTGAGGAGTTGTTGTGAGTTCGGTGGGGAGTAGTTTGGAGATGAGGAAGAAGAGGCTGTGGGTTCATCAGTGTGAATGGGTTGGATAGGGATAATGGGTTCGGCTGTGGGTGCGGGTGGATGAATAGGAAGAACAGCAGTATTGTTGGTTACCTTTTCGGTTTGTTGTGTAGTGTCATCATTTTCAGCAGATGTGGCGTCGACTGCTTTAAGGAGCTCTTCGAAAACTTGTTTGATGATATATTGTCCCTCCTCTTGTCTTTCCTGCTCGGATTGCCGCTGGGAGGCTTCTTGTGATGAGCTTGTGTCAGACTCGCTGTGATCTTCCTGTTCTTGTTGCCCTTCTGACGAGGAGTGTGCTGATGATTCGTGCTGCATAGATGTGGCGGTATCATGGAAGGTTTCTTCATCCTGCTTTTCTGCTTCTTTGTCACCTTCTTTATCTCCTTCGGCTGAACCTTGTGCTTCACTTTCGGATGAACTGATCCTGATTCTCTTCCGGCGGAAGAGTTGATTTAGCTCCTCTTCATCTTCTTCTTCATCGTCCTCTAGAAGTTGTGCAAATTCCTCATGGCGTAGAACAGGACCTCGGGGTGGTGGTTGTGCTACCAGTATTGTCGAAAAAAGGAAGGATAATATGTGCGGCAGCCGGGACCTGGGCATTCCTCCCTTGTTTACCTGTTTGATCATAGTAACGCATTCTTTGTGAATGCGGTGGAAGAAGTAGGATGCAAAATTTACAAGTTCTCAGGCGGCTAAGTCTATGGCAGAGTAGAAGGGACGAGATATTCCATAAGTATGTTTCTGTAGGTTCAGGATAGCTACTAAGAACTGAAGGGCGGATCTTTCAGGTTTCGGTGGACATAGGATCACGTATTCGTTTGACGAATACCTAGGAAATAATTGTATCATGGTTGCTACGGGGAGATTCGGGCCATTTTCTCGACCTTGCGAAGGGAATTGAAATGACTCAGCGAAAGTTTGGAAGGTGATTACGATTCTTGTAGGTAAGGATGTGATCGGCCAACTCTGCTCTGTAGTAGGTGTGTTTGCGATGGCGGAGATGATCTGGGCAAAGAAGGGGTGGGATTCCACTGAATGCCAAGGCAGTCAGCGAAATTGGATAGCCCACGGTTGCACAGGAACTCTCCTACGTCGGCAGGGAGTCCATCACAGAAAGCGGCATAGCTAGCCAAAGCTTCCATGGCGCAAATAATGACAGCAAGCACAAAACGCAAACACACAGGGTATACACAATCATACAAAGCACGCAAACACAATAGCGGTTTTTGGCAAAATGGAGAAGGTTAAGTAGATGCGCTGTAGTGGAGAGTAATCAAAATTACTAATCATCATGCGACGTTGAGATGATAACTTCTTAACTTCGGTGTGCATGCATGAACAGCTCAAAAGGGCAGGGCAGCGGTGGACATAATTAGGTATCAAAACACGGGTATTTATTGATTTATTTTATTAAGCTCACAAAAACAAAAGAAAGAAATGAAAAGAAAATGCCAAAAGACGCGAACAACCGTGAAACGTTTCAGTGTGGATTAGATACTTGTTGATAC
This sequence comes from Ceratopteris richardii, assembly GCA_020310875.1. Classification (NCBI taxonomy): domain Eukaryota; kingdom Viridiplantae; phylum Streptophyta; class Polypodiopsida; order Polypodiales; family Pteridaceae; genus Ceratopteris; species Ceratopteris richardii. The sequence goes on from CM035424.1 coordinate 107,387,941, forward strand.
GGCCGCAGCTTTGATCCATTTATCACCTTTGGAAGAGGAATTCCGGTCAAAGTGGTCAACTGAAAAGTTGTTGGGCCCACTTGCTCAGTAATCCGGTAGGGACCAAACCATCGTAACTTGAATTTGCCAGCAGAGCGATTCGACTTTGCATTGTAAAAGAGTACAAGTTGCCCCACCATAAAAACTGGAGTCTTCAGATATGGATCATGTGTTCGAGCTGTCTTAGCTGTACTTCCTGAATAGTCATGAAATTGTTCCATCGATGCTCGTCTAACTCTCTGAGTGTATCCAACCGAAATGATAGAGATTCTTTCGGTAGTAGTTTCCGATTGATGGCTACTCGTAAACTTGGCAAAATGATCTACATTGGTGCTATGGCTTCTAATCCATAAGCTAGTTTGAAAGGGGTTAATCCTGTTGCTACTTTATATGTAGTCCGATATGCCCATAATACGGCAGGTAACAGTTGATCCCATCTTTCCGGTGCTTCCAGAATCAGTTTTCGAAGTATATTTATCAAAGTCTTGTTTGTACTTTCAGCTAGACCATTAGCACGAGGATAATAAGAAAAACTAAATTTATGCATGACCTGGAACGAATGTGTGAGTACTTTCATTAAATTGTTGACAAAATGAGTGCCTTTATCTGTAACAAGTTCCAGCGGTAAACCAAAACATGGAAAGACATCGTTTAGTAGACAATTTGCTACCGCAATAGTTGTAGCAGACCGTAAAGCCCAGGCTTTTGCCCATCTGGTAGCATAATCAGTACATGTCAAAATATAACGATTATTACTGAGTATTGCTGGTGGAGTAATAGGTCCAATAAAATCTAGACCCCATTTCTGAAAAGGATCTAATGGCAGGACAGGTTGTAGAGGGAAAAAATGGCGTTGTAAAGGTTGTCCAATCCTCTGACAATTATCACAATTTTTGACAAATTGCAATACATCCCTGTTCATAGTAGGCCACCAAAGACCACTCTGTAGAATTTTCCGGTGTGTTAAATCTGAAGCAAAATGGCCACCGGAAGGAATTGAGTGAGCCAAAGTAATAACTGAATTAACTTCGTGTGGAGGGATACAACGAAGTAAAATTCCAGTGTGATCCATATAGTATAACTGTCCAGCAAACAACCAAAATTTACGACTGTATACTGCAATTTTTCTATGCATGGCAAGGGGTGTTGCAGAAGGAAGACATCCATCAGTTAAAAAAGTTAATAACTGATCATAGTAATTAGTTGTCACAGGAGGATCTGCATCTTCATTATTAGTTGGTTCAAAAACATAAATTGCTGGTGTTGTGTCATCCACACCGATCGAAACTTCACCAAAATCTAAGCGAGAAAGGAAGTCTGCCAAGGCATTTGAACTGCCTGGCCGATGAATAACTTCGTAATCAAACTCTTGTAAAAGCAGAACCCATCGCGCTAATCAACCTCCTAGATGCTGTTGCCGAACCAGATAAACAAGTGCAGCATGATCTATACGAAAAGTAAATTTTCGGCCGAGTAAATAATGCCTAAATTTCTTGACAGAGTACACTAAACCTAGACATTCCCTTTCAGTTACAGAGTAATTCTTATCTGCAGGGGCAAGCCTTCGACTTGCATAGTAAACTGGCCTGAACCATTTATCGGTTTGTTGCATTAGAACGCTCCCTATTGCTATATCTGAAGCATCAACAAATACATGAAATGGGCGATCCCAGTCAGGAGGCTGTAAGATTGGAACCTGTGTTAGTAATCCCTTTAGACGATCAAAAGCAATTTGACAGTACGAGGTCCAGTTCAAACTATTTAGGAGTCTTCGTGATTAAACGATTGAGTGGAATGGCTAAATGAGCGAGCTACCGTAAATGACGACCATGCCAGCGGACTTGACCCATAAATCTCATGACTTCTTTTGGTGTAGTAGGAACAGGTGCTCCTAATACAGCTGCAACCTTATCCGGGTCGACTTGTATGCCCTGTGCTGATACAATATGGCCAAGTAATTTACCACATGAAACCGCAAACACAGATTTTTTTGGGTTTAAACAGAGTCTGTATTCTCTGCACTTCTCAAAGCAACATTGTAAATGGGACAAGTGTGCTACCATCTTACCAAATAACAAAAAATCATCAAGATACACTTGCATAAAAGAGGTAAGATAAGGTGAGAATATCTCCTGCATGCATCGCTGAAAAGTACTAGGGGCATTTCTTAACCGAAACCACATAACAGTACATGCGAAAACACCCCATTTGGTAATGAAGGCCGTCTTCGGTATATCCTGTTCAGCCATTCTAACTTGATTATACCCACTGTATCCATCGAGGAATGAATACATTTCATGTCTTGCTACTCTATCAAGCATGGTATCAAGAAAAGGTAGCGGAAATGGATCGGGCACAATAGCTGCATTCAGTTTTCGGTAATCCACACATATTCGTAACTGCTTATTCTTTTTAGGGACAATAACAATTGGTGAGATCCATTTAGCGTGCTCTACTGGTACAATGAATCCAACCTTTAAAAACCTATCCAGCTCTACATTACGTGTGATGCATAGTTCGGGTTCATCCGATAGCTGGGTTGTTTGATTGGCTTTGCTTCTGGCTTCAGCATGACCCTGTATTGGTAGATGCGCAGGTCCAGACCTTTCATATCTTTGTAATCCCATGCAAAGACATCAAAAAATTCTCGAAGTAGTTGGATTAAATCTGCTTGAAGTAACTCAGGTAAGCTTTCCTTTATCTTAACAGGACGTGGATTTTCTTCATCCCCTAAATTATAGGTGATCAGCTGATCTTCTGGAATATAGAATTATCGAGGCTTCTCTATATCCTCAGCTCGCTTAAAAAGTTGTTGTAGATCAGCGTCATCTATGGTAGCCTTATCTTCTTTCGTATCTTTTTCTGTTACAAACGTCACCGTACAAACTGTAGGATTCCAATGATCTACAACAGATTGTAGATCAACAGTTCCTAGGGAGATCAAGTCAATGTTACTTTTCAGAAACTCTTCTTCTTCATCATCTGACAACCCATCTAGCATATGGACTGGTTCTGCAAAATACGGTCTAGCATGCAACTCGCAAGGTTGTATAGCATCTAATTTTACAACGTATTTACGATCATTATCTTTGAAAGTGAGTTCCTGTGCAGACCAATCTTGTATCACCTTAGCTTGCTTCAGCCAAGGACGGCTGAAAAGGAGATTATAATCAAGGGTGGATTCCGGTAATTCTAGTACGACAAAGGTCATTTTAAATGTTGTACCTTGCAAAGTTATTGGTACATTTTGCACAAGTCCTACTAGATGAACTCTTGATTGGTCGGCCATTCTGACAAAAAATTGAACTGGTTTGATTTCGGTCCACCCTAACTTTTTACACAGTGCAGTAGTAGCAATGTTGACACCAGATCCTCCATCAATTAGTACCTGTGTGATTTTATGATTTTTATACCATACCGTAATTAAAGGAACTGAATGATCGACCGTAGAATCAGGTTCCGGTTGCACTGTTACTATTGCTGGAATGCAAGAAGGCATAGGACTGAATTGTTGTTGGAATTGTTGTCGAACTCCTAGTACTAGTGCAAGTAATTGACCCAGAGGAAGAGTAATGGATGCTTTAGATAAAATTTCCCAGGCCTTTTGTGATTGAATTGTATTTTCCACAAATTCTGAAGATGATGCGCCTGCTGAAGATGATGTGCCTGTTGCTGAATTAGAATCCTGTTTTTGTGTTCCTTCCTTAGTTAACGGAGCCTGGGTCACCGGAATAGGATCTGGGAACACTGGAGGTGCTGCGGTGGTCCATTGACTAGCCTTATCATACATCCTTTGTTGTTCACATATGCTTGGTTCAAATATTTCTGCTGCTGGTTGCAGTTGTTTATCGGATCGGGTCTGAATTACTGTAGCGTGTGTTTCTACTGGTGTGATTTGTACCATATTAATCATTGGGTTTTGACATTCTTTCTTCCTCTGATCATACTCAACTGCATCCTTACAAAATCTTCTAATGTGGCCAAATTCACCACAAAAATGGCAACGAGGTGGTGGCAAATTGGTATTTTCTTGTGCTGGTTTGGTCTGCCAACGGTTTGCATTGTAGTTGTTATTTCTCTGTCCTCTGTAATTCTGATAGCCTTGTTGCTGGTTGTTTCTCATTTGAGGTGGTACATAATGATTGGCTGGCTGCCCTGGTTCCTGTATAATAGCATTGACAGTTGCTGGTCCCTGTACTTTGGCGTTGTATGCGCAATTTTCGGTGGTATTTTTGGTAGTGTTGCAGATAGCACAAAACAACTGATTAAGTGCACAAGTGGCACTAGTATGGCCTGAATTCTTGCATGTAGTGCAGTACATCTGTCTGGTCGGGTCTTCGGCGACATTTCTATTTGCTTTTAACCACTCCAGATCTTCTGTAAATCCTCCAACCTTGTTTTCAAGTTGCAAAGCCATTGCGATCACCGCATCTAGCGTCATAGCTCCTACACAGCGTATGATCATAATCTGTTTAAGTTGTGGAGTCAAACCATTGATAAACCATTGAGTAATAACTTCATCCGGCATGTTGGCATGTGCTGGTGGCAATTGCCGCAAATGGGTTCTGAATAGAGTGGCATATTCCTGCACTGTTTGATTTATCTTTTGTCTATTGTTTTGCAAGTAGTCAAAAATTTTGGCTGGATTCTTCTTTAGCCTGAATCTTTGCAGAAATGCATCCCTTACCGCTTCATAGGTGCCGAAATGGTTAATATCATATTCTGTAAGCCATCTAGCTGCTTCATTAACCAATGTAGATTGGAAGACAATAGCTTTATACGCCGGATTAGGTGGATGATTGAGCACTGTGTAACTTATCTCAAATGTGCGTACATGAGCATCTGGGTCATCACCTAGAAATCCACCAAATTTGGTGTACGTCACTCCTGTTGGAGTCGGCCTGGGTGGGCATAGTTGTTTTTGTTGCTGATGTTGCTGGTGCTGCTTCTGTTGTTGTTGTTGTTGTTGTTGCCCGTTCATCGTGCTGATGGTTGTATTGTGACTATCTTCTGTATCCCGAGGCTGAGTATCTAGACCGTCAGAATCTGTATCGTTAGCCGGTGCACTTTCCGGGTCGATAATCTTGTTCAGTATGTTTTGAATCTCAGCTTCGAACAAGCTACCTTCCTTCTTGATGTCAAATGTAGGAAAGCTTACTCCCAATAGCGGTGACTGGGCTGGAGATTCACCAAAAAATGGTAAACCGTCGCCGGAAAACTACGATCTTTGAGCAACTGTTACCGAAATGTCACCGGAATGTGTCGATTTTTCACCAATACAGGGTGCTTTTTCTCCCTTACTGATTTCTTTGGCTAAAGCGTTTCTATTCGTAAACAAATTGGAATCTTTACCCAATGTTGTTAAACTAACTTCAGGCTGCATCCTGGTAGATTCTGGAGTTACTATCTCTTCGACAGACTGGGCCGAAATCGTACCAGAATCTACCAGAGATGTAGTACGTTCCACCGGAATATGACCGGAATCACTACTAACATTCTTTACCTTCTTGTCAACTGGTTTGGACCTTCCTGCGCTTCTACCTCTTGGAGGCATCCTTAGCAGGTTAGGTACCCAAGGCTGTCTGTTCTTTGGATACGTTTCACCGGATCGAGTAACCGGCATGTATCATCTTTTGGTACTAATCGCGTACTAGTAATTTTGATTTACAATCTACACTCACGTTTCCACAACTGGTTTGCAACAATCTGATCTGTTGCCACTTTCCCCCATGGCCGGTGCCAGTGTTAAACGCTGTGTTCTAACTGTCAGAACGCGTTTAAACGTTATTTGGGTTCTTGGGAGTGGAAGGGGTCTGTAAAAATAGAGACCCTATACTTGGTTCCCAAAATAACCACTTCAGATACAACAATATACTGATGTTGAGAGCTCTATCAAGATTCTGTTGTACTTAGACATTTATAGTTCACGGTTTGGCTCGGCCAACGTGTACCGAATACACTAAGATGCTATATTGCTCTACACCTAAACTTACTGAAAATACCAGAGACAAGAGTAATAGTTCAACCTTTACCGAATAGGTACCACAATCCGATCAACATCCGAAGACATAGAGAATTCAATTGTTCCAGATACACCATACTAAAGGTCCAGTATGCAACCCAAGAAATCCTTACTGTAGCTTAACCCTTACCGTATGATGACAGATCTCAATGCTGAAGACAACATGATCCCGCACAGTGTTAGAAACACTGCCACAGTTACATAGACTTCACCGAACAACTGGCAGAACATTCCAAGAATGAGTACTAACGCAATACGCGAACTTAACACAACACTTGCAATAAGGATTCGCAGACGATTCACTTCAAACTACAGACTGAATGATCTACTGGATGTAGATGATACTCACAACCGCAATAGATACCAATAGACAACAGACAAGACGAGACACAGATACACACAGAATACTCAGAAATTAGGCAACAAACACCATAGTAACGCTCAGCTCTAATCACCCAGACAGACAGTCTGGTGATCTTTCCGAACGAGTGAAGTGTCTTTTTTCATTGCTTTATATAAGATTACAAGGTATATGTCTAACAACTTTTCGTATGTGCGCAGGGATATAAAAAGATTCCTGATTTTACAACTGCCAATCCAGCGGCCGACTAACATAAGTTTGCAAATTCTACCCAAATGAGGATCCTTGTCGGTTTGGGTTCCCTCTGATTGAATCCCGAATACCATCTAAAAAACAAGAAGGGCGCTGCTTTTATAAGCCACTATCCCTCCATTATCATCCTTGAATACCATCTACAAAACTGGAGGGTCTCCCAAGAAGACCTTTGCGGAAGCAGTCTACACCAACCCTTTCTTTAATTTCGCTCGAGCAAGAATTGAGACATTCGTTTACCCCGGAATGTTTTATTAATGGTGTTAGAAAACTTTCTAGTTCTGTTGACGATTCCATGCTTGTGATAGATAGAGTTTGTTTACCCCAGAATGTTTTATTAATGGTGTTAGACAATTGTCTCGTTTTTTTGGCAAGTCCATGGTTCCCTTTTGACGTGAGAATTCTTATCAATAAGTGCATTATAAAAATTTGCATCAGAATTGGAATGAGCTACACCCTCTTTTGAAAAGTTTCAAGGTTGTGAAATCGCCTCATGAGGACAAGCACTTGCCTATCCACCTACAAAAATAGGCATCCAAGCATCATTCATATCCTATCAGCTAAGTGTTCTCCTTGCTACATGAAATTCAATCCTGAATTGCATCTTCCCCAAAAACAAAAGGACAAAGTAGAATGCTTTTAGTCTTTGGATGAAATAGATGATAGCCTTTTCATTTAGAATTGTACCCAACGAGAAAATATTTCACTACCTTATCATCAAACTTTTTGAGTGTTTATTCAAGAACTAATGCACATATAAAGAGTCATAAATATTATAATGATTTTTTGGGATACCCTTCTCAGGCATATATAAAGCATGTGACAATATGAACAAAATATCATCACTATTTTTCATAACGACCCTTTGCATTCCCATGAGAGGATCCACAAATTGTTTCCACATGTTACAGGATGGTATATAGGATCAAGCTGAAGAGAATTGAAGAAACTACCATATGAGGTTATATGTTTGGTTGCACCACTAACAAGGTACAAAACATCTAAGTCTACTATAGACATACACTCGTCATGAGAAGATGACGCATAGCTTCAATGAGTAGGAAATGCCCATTATTTAGTATGAAAAATATTAGAAGACTTTCTTTTAGGTGTACAGGCCTCTACAATAACCATTCCAACCTCTTTCTTCTTAAACTTGTTTGCAATGAGTTTAAGACAACTCTTTATGGCATGATCATGTGAATTATAGTTGCTAAAAATTTTCTTTCCTTTTTCCTTTTTTCTTGTGATCTTTGTCTTCTTTATTTGTCCATGAAACATTTGGATACTTCTTCTTGCTATTATTTGAGGTCCATTTATGGTTGCCCTCCTAACTAGCTAAGAAAGCTTGATCTGCAACATGGAAAATTGATTTGTTCTACCTATATTTGTCTTCTTGCAACATAATAGAGATTGATGCCTCAAAGGTTAATGAATTTATATTGCATCTCATCATCAACCAAAGGCGACACGAAAGAATCTGATAAGAATATGGAAGACTATTAAGAATAGTCTACACATGAACTATCTAGAAAATTCATTAGCAAAAATCAAATGCTCTTTCAAACTTGAGATTTTTGACAAAATCTATCATTTGAATCTCCTTCACTCATATTCGCATTCCCCAAACTATTTTCATAGGTAAGCAGCATGAACTTCATTTCTTGTGTGATATAATTTTCTAAGATTAATCTTGACCTTATTTGTTGTGTTGTAGGAGTTAATGTGAGGGATAATTGAAAGTTCGTCGAAAAACGATAGCAATGCATATGCGTGTGCATCTCTATAATCCCAACAGAATTGCTCTACAATAGTTGGAATAGAATCTACAACATGACCAAAAATGTGATGATCATCATCTTCAACACTATCTATATCACCTTCAATCACTTTTCCTGTAGATGTAAAATGATGTTTTTCAACATCTTGCACAAATTACATAGGCCTTTTGATACTGACACATGAACCATCATGTATTCCCACAATGGATAATTCATACCATCCAACTTATCCTTAAAAACTATCATACATAATACATGTGATGAAGGTCAAACTAAACCTCAAGCAATCAAGAAGGATTCAAGCAATCCTATGGACCAAGACTTTGTCCTCATATTCTTTTCTCCTTTGGTGAGTTTCTCCTGATGCAAAATAAGATATATTTTTCTTTTTCTTGATGGAAAATAAGATATCTTTCTACTTTTCTTGGTGGAAAAATATGATATCTTTCTCTTTTTCATTCTGAATTCACTCGGTACCCATGCCTTTCTCCCAACTTGATTTATATGGAAATAAAAGAAATTTAGTCCTCAAGGCATGCGAGAGTATGTGATCAAGCTCCACAATGCCTTTTTATACTTATTGAAAAGGAAAATGAAGAAAATCACAACAAATGCATGTGAGGCATATTCCATACTAGGATAAGATTGATGATATCCAATTAAGGAGGATGTGATGCTATCTAAGTCTTCATATGGATACATTTAAATCATTTCCTATATAGTACTTCAAATGTCCAGACACTATTACTAAGATAAGGTAAACTCTTGACATATCAGAAGCATGTGGAGAGGATATTTGAACCCCTTCTACTATTGTAGCATCCAAACATCTTCTCCATCATATAGAATTGACTTCATTTAAGAATAGCTAGCTTGCTCTTTGTTTGTGTTCTACAATAATTGACTTGAATGCATCTTAGACATAATGTACTAGGTGTGGCACCTACAAAAGTTATTATACACAAATTCAAGAATAGAGATCTTATAAGCGTGACCTTATAGGGATGGCGTTTGAGCTTATCAACAAGATCATGTAGTAGTTCATATGAACTCATCAGATGGATATTCACAATGATGGATTGGATTTTAAGAGAACCCCAAGACCAAGCTCTCGTTATAGAAAATGGAGCTCTCGATGACACACATGATACTATCCACAAACCTATAAAATACCTTAAAACTATGTAGTATATAGAGACCCCAAATTCAGATTTCCTAGGTTTTAGGAATGCAATCAAAGTTGTAGTTTATGACTCATCGTGACACTATTTGTTTTGTTCAATAAAATATATTAAACTATCTGTCATCTATTTGGCCTTTCACATGGACACTAACAGTAATGATTAAAGGTCAATTCGTCTAAATTGAGCTAAGGGAAACAAATAAATCATTAAAAAGCATACATAAGTGTAAGTATACAAACATACCTCCCACCTATTGGGCATGCTACATATGGGCATGCTACATAGTGTACAAAGAAGACTTCAAAATTATGAATCAAATGATAATAGTGTGGAAAGCTATCTTATGGTAGACATTTAGTCAAAGAATGTGTAGAATCCTCTTGGGTATGAAACTTTTCAAGAATAATGCACTTAGTGGCTAAGCAGTTTATAATGAGTATCTTTCATGGTTCTCTGAAACCCTCATAATTGATTGGAAGATCTTTTCATCTCTCGGACCCTCATAACATCCTTATCCCCTATCCTCTTTTCTACATTTCAAAGAAATGTTCTGGTTTAACCTTGTTCTGCACTTAGTACACACTGTGTTCTGTACAAAAGGAACATTTTTCACAGTTCTCTGCGACCCTCATACCTGATTGGAAGATATCTTTGCTTGGAGACCCTCGCAACATGTTCATCGGCTAATGTGTTTTCTCGCTTTTAGTGAAACGCTCGAGCTTACTCTTCTTCCATACTTAATACAAAACGTGATTCAGATTTTAAGATGCCGATGATGAAAGAAAGTGAATGCCATAAGAGAAATATAAGAGTTCAGATGAATCGGTTTATTGATACTTATTACTAGTAAGATCAATCACAGACAATAGTTATTGTTATGAAAAGCTGGCACAAACGTAAAGTAGTAGAACAAATTGAAAACTCAACAAGTGGGAGATCTTGGCCATGAAAAGTGAAGAGATGCCAATCCGGACAAGCCCAAGAAACTTACGCTGGTGTTTTCTCCTTGAAGTTTCTCATAGAATGCACTCAAAGAAGTCCCTCAAAGAAATAAGAAAAAGCTAAAAATGAATTGAACTAAACTCAAAAAGATAGCTTGCCAAAAAGAAAGCTTCCAAAAATTTTATTTCCTCTTCCTTTTTTTAATCCTCCTTTTTCTTTTTGTTTTTCGTGCAAATGGGTATTAGAGTAGGCCGTCGCTTCGTCTAGGGCATCCTCAACACCCCTTTGGTCATAGTCTCAAAATTGCATAAAATTTGGTGAACATACTCAAGGTGATTAGGAGATCAAAAAAGCTTCGTTATGTGGTGCCGAAATCATGATCTGAGCTCATTTCGGTCTCCGAATGTACTATCATAGTGCTTGTGTAGGCTATTTCATCTTTTTGTGACAAAGATATATACAAGTTTTGGTTTGCCAGTATAAGCATCTTGAAGTCTGCTACAGGTTTAGCAGAACTCGATAGGGTAGTTCTATTCAACTTTTTGAGATATAGTCAACTTTTTGCATCAAGGTATTTTAGTCAGTGGCCATGGCTGAAAGGAGCAATGTATTCCGTATGTCGGCTATTGAGGATAAGTTGGATGGTACGAATCACCCATTATGGGCTTATATGATGCATCATGTATTGGTTGCAAATGGAATGTGGGATATTGTGCAGGGTGTTGGAAAATGTCCTATTTCACCTTCAAATTCAGGTACTGAAGCTGATGCAAATGGCATCAAAGATGGTGATATTCTGCAGATTCCTATTCATGCTGTAGTCTTTGCTGCAGCTATTATAGAGCGAATTTGTTGGGATGGTAGAGATGCTCAGACACATGCATTGATAGCCCTATCTGTTAAATGTGCCATTATTCCCCACATTAGCTCTTGTAGAACAACTAAGGATGCTTGGGACACACTTACCACTTTATACCAGAAAAGGAATGAGGCTCATGTTGCTTACCTCTAAAATAGCTAGAGAGTGAGCAGATGAATGAAGGTGATTCTATGGATAGTTTTCTGACAAAGATCAAAGACTTGAAGGAACAATTGATTTCTGCTAATGAAGTTATACCAGATAGCTCACTTTTGTAGACTGTTTTGAAAGGTCTTCCTGATTCATATTAGAGTTTTACTTCTACTCTTTGTTTGATGATGAAAGGCAATTCAAATGCCCAAACATTTGAGGAGTTAGTCTCTGTTTTGTTTCAAGAAGATTAGTCTAGGCAGAGCAGGTCCATTGTGCATGTTGCAGATCAAGCTTTCTTGGCTAGCCAGAAGGGCAAAGGTAAATGGAGCTCATCTACTAGTAAGCAGAAATATGCAAATGTTGCACATTTGAAGAAGGAAGACAAAGATGAGAAGAAATCAGAAAAGCAGAAATTCTTTTGGAAGTATTGTAAAGGAAACGATCATGTCATAAAGAACTTTCCAAAACTGGCTGCAAAAGAGGCAAAGAAAAAAGAGGCAAAGAAAAAAGAGGCTGGAATGGTTGTTGCAGAGGCCTCTACATCGAAAATATAGTCTGCTAATCTTGTGTAGAATGAAGGGTGGACATTTACTATTGTTTGCAGTTTTGACCCATCTTCTCATGATCAATAGAATCCAACTCACTCTTCATGGCACGCTCCCACTTGACATGAGCCCTGTCTGCATAGCCTCTTTGTAGCAAGAAGGCTCACCGGCATCTATTAGCATAACAAAATCTAAACCTGGAACATATCTATCAGGTGGATGTGAGACATGTGTAGAACGTCTCAATGGTTGCTGAACAGGAACATGTGCAGACTGATTTGAATGGACATTCTCTTGAACATCCCTATGTGCAACATTTTTATGCATGCTAACCGGAGGACTAGTATTCTCAAACACCACTCTTCTCACTTCAACCTCCTTAATGGGCTGTTTATGCATCTTAGAATAATTGAAAATGAAATCACTACTTCTGATCACTGTCCGTGTTTTAGGATCCCATAAGCGATATCCAAATTTTCCTTCTTAACCATATCCAAGGAAAATGCATTTCTTTGACTTATGGTCCAACTTTTGTCTAAGGTTCTTGGGTATATGAACATATGCTTCACACCCAAAAACTCGAAGATGATCATAATATAGTGGATTCATTGTCCACAACTCTTGAGCCAATTTCAGACCTTTGGCAGTACTAGGTGAAAGGCTAATCACACGAACTGCAGTGAATACTGCTTCTGCCCAAAAGCCTTGTGAGAGGCTTGCATGATGCAACATAGAGACTACTCTATCTTGAATAGTTCTATTCATCCTCTCAGCTACACCATTCTGTATTGGGGTATAAGGAGCTGTAAACTCTCTATGAATCCCTCTAGACTAACAGAAAAGGCTGAATTCATGTGAGGTATACTCACCCCCATTATCTGAATGTAAAGCCTTAGGCTTAGTTCCTTTTTCAGTCTCAATTGAAGCAAGTCATTTTTTGAAACTAGGGAATACCTCATCCTTTGATTTGATAGGATATACCCAAACTTTTCTAGTAGCGTCATCTATGAAAGTGACAGAGTAGAGAGAACCACCTAAGGATCTAGTGGGCATAGGACCACACACATCTGTATGAACAAGATCTAAAGGCTGAATTGAACAGTCAATGTGTGTTCTATGCACATTTCTGGTTTGCTTTCCATATTGACAATGCTCACAAAATGAAAAATCGGAGAAAGATAACACAGGTAAGTAGCTAGAACGAGAAAGATTTTCCATTCCACTACGAGATATATGGCCCAAATGACCATGCCAAATACAAGCGATAGGCTGTTCAATGACAGCTAACAAGTGTTCTTTCTGTGATACAAATAAAGGATAAAGTGAGCCAGCTTTTCTTCCTTTTGCAATAACCATATTGTCCTTTGATATGCGAAAGGACTGAGCATAGAAGACCACCTTGTAACCAAGTTCATCAAGTTGACCAACTGACATCAAACTGCATGATAACTGAGGTACGTGGCATACATTATGCATAGTAAATTTTGAACCATCAATGAACTGCACAACCACATCTCCAATCCCCACAACATCAATCACACTGGTAAGAGTCACCAAGTCTCACGGTACCAAGAGACTTTGCTGCATAATTAGAGAACCATTCTCTGTATGGCATCACCTGGAAAGAACCACTAGAATCTCGCAGCCAGGTGTGGGAAAGAGAATCAGCCATAAGCGCCTTAGATGGCACAGTACTATCAAGTGTAATGTCAACATCATCAGAAATAGCATTAATTTCTTCAATCTTCACACTCAAAGTAGATGGTGAAGGTAACTATTTAACATGCTCGTCAATGTTCTATCCTTTACCTTTAGCATTCTTTAATGCATAATAGTCTTTCTTCATATGTCCTTTATGACAATAATGGCATTCGATATCCCTCTTCCTTGATTTACTTCTAATATTATTCCGTTGACCATTCTTTTCCTTCTTGCTCCTTCCATGTTGCTGATTCTTTCATTGGTAAGAATCACGAACATTATATGCATCTCCACTCTGAGTGCCAACCATAGATTTTCTACGAATCTCTGCACTCAAGAGTGCTCCACATATGTCATCATAGACGAGTTTACCACCAGGTGCACTATTGCTAATAGCTATGCAAAATGTATCCCATGATGATGGTAGGGTGCGTAACAACAATACTACTTTCATTTCATTATCCATATCCATTTTCTGAGCCTGTAACTAGGAGAATATAACATCAAACTTATTTAGATGAGAAACAACACTATTTGTGCCGTTCATACAAAGGTCATATAATTTTCTCATCAGATAGACTTTATTTGATGCTGTCTCTTTTTCATATGTATTGCATAACTTCTTCCAAAGCTCCTCTGCACTTTCACAGTCTAATACTGTAAAGTAAACATTATCCGCTAGGTGCAAGCAAATGGTAGACCTGGCCATTTCATCTAACTCATCCCAATCATCTTCATCCATGTCAGCAGGCTTCTTTGAAATCCCATTTACTGGCTTCCATTGCCTTCTTTGAATCATCACATCTTTAATCTGATTCTTCCATAGAGCAAAGTTTGTGCCATCAAATTTTTTGATCTCAAAATGGTCTTTGCCCTACAAGTTATAGCTCCTCCTCGGAACACTAGTAGTAGACCCTGATCCACCAGATGTGCTTGAGACGTCTGATGCCATGATGGTAGAGAACTGAATAGAATGATAATGGAGCTAGAAGAGTCCAAACACCAACGAATAAGTGTATCAAAGAGTAAATCGACCACTGTATAGTTGACTAAACCAAAAATCTAGAAAAAAATTTTCCAAAGTATCCTCTGCAAAATGAGCATATGACCAATGTCAAAATATCATAAAACTACAAGTACTGACATGTTTACCTGCATAGTGAATCACTCACTCCACTGCATGTAATCAGTTACCCAATAGAAGCCAACTAGGCTTATCGAGCACCTACATCTCCTATGGAGAGGTTGGGTAAGTCTTTCACCTACATCATCGAAGAGACCCTGACATTTGGGTGTCTCCTAGTTAAGAAAACCTCATGACGACCCCTTTTTTCAAACTTAAAAGGCCTTATGCAAGAACGTAACTGCTATATCAATGACCACATGGACGTACATAAGCGGTATCCACAGAAGTGTACGTGGTGTGTATGTGCTCAATATATGTAGTAGAATGACACTAAAAGGTTAAACACACAGCCCAAAAACTAGCCAACAACACCGGCAAGTGTCTGTCAACTCTGATGTTTTAGGCTCAAAAGACCTGCATAAATTTGCAGTAGTTGCTCCCACCAAAACTGAAAACATTTCCAGAAACATATAGTTCTTCGAGTGTGGCTGAAAACACAGCCCCAAGGGTTGAAAATATTGTCAGAGAAGTACAAAGAACACTCTTCTTGACGTTCGTGGACCTGTGTGAAGAGAAATATGTGTAGAAGTACTCCAAAATGGATCCAAAAGACACCCAAAAATGCTTCAAAAATAGGCTTTGAAAGCAAAGAATGAAGCTTTGAGGGACCAAAACATGTTCAAGGTAATGTAAGTCTTAGTCTTTCCCCTTCTTCAAACACCACAAGAGTGTAGCTTAGTGGCAAGAGATTGCCACGGTTAAGCGACCTCTGGGGGGAACAATACTGGGATGGGTGACCTCCTGGGAAGTACCAGTAACCTCTATCTTCCTTGATCATTGAGGTCCTCCCTCACGTGTAGCCAACGGTGACGTCGGTGACTCAGATGACAAGGTATGCCAAGGTCTATGCCTTGGTCGCCGCCTTAGTCATAAGCCTTGGGGGGGTTCGCTTCGATCGCACAAAACAAACAAAGATTTTTGCATCAAACTGCTATGATACCAATGAAGTATTATGATGCCGATGCACCACAGTGTGCTCTCTTTCTCGAGAGCTCCATGATGATATGCTTGGAGTAGAAAACTGAGCTCTTGATACCTCACACAGTACTTCGCATAGATGCTACAAAATACACAGGAAACACAGTACACAGGGAGCACGAAGACAGATTTCTTAGGTCTTACAAATGCGGTTGAACTTACCGTCTGTGACTAACCAGGCCACTATATGTTTTATTAAAGAATGTATACAAGGAAGTGTCCGGTGGCCATTTGGCCTTTCACATGGACACTAACGGTAACAAAGGAGACATCTGTTAGCTCCAAAGACATGTATGATACATTACTGCCTCTCTTTACAAGTGGGTAGTCTAGTGCTGGTCCAAATGAGGCAACTTCTCAGCATTTATAGGTTTCATGTGATGATGTAGGTCATTCCATTTCTGATGCATATTTACATGATGCACTTGAGAGACCTGATACTGAGGAGGCAAAAACTATGCCAAAATGGCTAGTGTAGACATTGCATGTGTTGAGGCTCTCATAGTGCCTCTTTTGCATCAGATTTCTATGCTATGGCTGCCTCTAGTCTCTATGATGAGACTGAGCCTGTTTCATTTGATGACGCAAAAAATTCTGAACATTGGATGGCTGCAATGCAATTTGAATATGATGCTATCATGAAAAATTGTACTTGGTCTTTATGTGACTTGCCTCCTGGAAAGAAGACCATTGGCACTAAGTGTGTATACAAGTTGAAGCGTAAATATGATGGAATAGTTGATAGGTATAAGGCTAGGCTTGTTGCAAAGGGTTATGCACATCAAAGAGGCATTGATTTTGATGAGACCTTTGCACCTGCATTACGAATGACTACTATTCGTAGCATTTGTGCACTTGCAACTCATTGTGGTTGCAATGTACATCAATTGGACATTAAAACTGCATTTCTAAATGGTGACTTGCATGAAGAACTGTATGCTTTTTAGCCCCATGGCTTTGTGTAGAAAGGCCATAAAAACCAGTGTGCAAGTTAAAGAAGGCACTATATGGTTTAAAGCAAGCACCACATACTTGGTATGAAAAGATACATGCCTACTTGATTGCACATGGTTCTGAGAACAATCCAACTGAGAGCACCTTATATGTTAAGCATGCTAATGATGTGATTTTGGTAATTATTGTGTATGTTGATGACATGTTACTCATTGGTCCTCATGAGAAGCATATGGATGATTTTAAGGCTGATTTTCATGCCTCATTTGAGATGTCAGATTTGGGACATTTGCATCATTATTGCATTCAATTTATGCAACTTGATGGTGGAATAGCTTTGTGTCAAATGAAATATATTGACACATTATTGCAACATTTTGGCCTTGACGACTGTAAACCTATTGCCACTCCTATGGAGAAAGGTTTACGATTGAGTCTTCATGATGCTAGAGATGCATGTGATACTGTTCTCTATCAACAGGCTATTAGATGGTTGATTTACTTACGCATTAGTCAGCCAGATATTCAGTTTGTTATCTTAAATGAGTGGGTAGATAAGCAAGTTTATGCATTGCCCAAGTGTCAAGAATAGGCAGGCGGTTAAGCGTACCTTTTGCTACTTGAGTGTTACTTGTCATGAGGAAGGAGATAAGGAAGAGAGCTCTCACACAGACTCTCACAATCAAAGAGAAACACACATTCATATTGAGGCAAGGAAGAATGATCTTCTTCTTCTTCTATTACATAAAAAGGAATGTACAAGAATGACCTAAAAATAAGAATACAACAAGTGCAATATATAAAGACTAGTACATAAGGAAAAACCTAACGTCCACGAATGAGTGAGTTGGCAAGAAACAAATGTGCCACAATGAAGTATCCGTGACATATACCGGTGTGACCAGTATACATGTTAGAGAAACGAAAAACTGATAGGTGTGATCCTGGATCATGACATGTTGAGCTTCATATCTCAACACTCCCCCTCAAGCTCAACATCATGTCCTCTAATCCAAGCATCTTCCAAAACTTCTTCAGCTTCTGTGCTCCAAGTGCTTTGATGAAAATATCAACAACCTGCTCATCTGTTCTCACATCAACAAGATCAATATCACCTGCTAACACCTTCTCTATGATGAAGTGATAATGTACCTTGATATGATTTGTTCTAGCATGAAAAACAAGGTTTTGTGCTAACTGTATACTACTAAGATTATCACAATAGATAGTGATAGGCTTTTGCACTTCCACACCTAAATCTGCAAGTAGCATCTCCAGCCATGATGCTTCACATGCTGCCATCGTAGCACCTCTATACTCAGCCTCTGTACTCGACAAAGTAAGAGTGGGTTGCTTCTTGCTGCTCCATGTAATAGCTGCACTCCCAAGTGAGAATAGAAAGCCACTAGTAGATCTTCTATATGGAATACTACCATCCTAATCTGCATCGGTGTATCCATGAACCTGCAATTCTACACCACCTTCATAAAACAATGCATAATCCAAAATAGCACTCACATAACATAGAGTGCAACCTCAGAGCATCCAAATGTGGCTTCCTGGGAACCTGCATAAACTGACTTTCAAGTCCAACAGTGTAGCTAAGATCAGGCCTCGTAATTGTGAGATATACAATTTTCCTGTACATATTAGCATTTTCCAATGGTTCACCTGATGTAGTATCTAACTTCAAATTCTGATCTAATGGCATAGAAATTGGCTTACAATCAGCCATACCATACTTTTGCTGCATATTCAAGGCATATCGCCTCTACGACATCCATATACCTATTTCTGTATGTATAAACTCAATGCCCAATAAATAGTGTAGCGCACCAAGATCTTTCATGTCAAATTCCTGCATAAGAATTTGCTTTACCTCTTTGATGCTTTCTTCATTATCACCACCTACAATCAAGTCATCAACATAAATAGCCACAATTGTGATGCCATCATCACCCTTCCTTGCATATAGTGAATGATCTGCATCACACATAGAAAACCCAATGGTGGTTAAGTAATCAACAATCCTTGCATCCCATGCACGAAGAGCTTGCTTCAGCCCATACAAAGCCTTTTGCAACCTGCAAACATATTTCGGATGCTTTGAATATTCATATCCTTGTGGTTGGTCCATGTATACTTCTTCTTGTAACTCACCATGTAAGAAATCATTCTTCACATCCATCTGATGCAACGTCCATCGTTTTGCTGTAGCCAATGCAACAAATGTTTAGACAGTAGACAATTTAGGTATAGGGCTAAATGTTTCATCATAATCAATGCCATAAGTTTGTGCATATCCTTTTGCTACCAAACGTGCTTTATACCTGCTTATGCTACCATCAACATTGTGCTTTACCTTGTAAACCCACTTGCAGCCTATGGGTTTCTTTCCTTGTTGCAATGGAACCAACTTCCATGTATCGTTTCCATAAAGTACAGACATCTCTTCATCCATAGCTTTTTCCCAATCTGCATTTCCAATTGCATCTTCAAAACAAGAAGGTTTAGCATCTTGTATTACCTTTGTCATGTAGGCATAATGGCGAGCCATGTAGCTATCATATGTCAATCGTTGCCCTGAATTCCGTATCCTCCCAGATCTTCTTGGTCCTGGGTCGCTTCTGCTTGTACCGTCTGCATGTGCCTTTCTTACTCATGGAGTCTTTACAGAGGGCAATCCAAGTTCCTCATCAAGATTCTTTTCTGAACCGCTTGAATCTCCATCAACGTCTTCAAAACCTGCACACGTTTTATGACCAACATAAAGATTTTCTTTACCTTTCTTGGATGTATTTGATGAATTTTCTGGACTCAAATTTCCACACAATCTCCCACTCCATGGATTTGAGTTGGAACTATTGCTTGGTGATGCATCCGGTCCACTCAAGGCTTGAGATTCTGCACTTGATTTTTCAGCATTTTCTTTGTTATTTGGTTCAAGATTCAATCCTTCTTTGGCATCTGCATAGAAGCTTGACATTTCATCAAATACCACATCTCTGCTCACCTTCACCTGTCGTGTGAGTGGGTTATAACATTTATATCCCTTTTGCTCAATGGAGTATCCAATGAAGACACATTTTTCTACTTTTGGATCAAGCTTCATCCTCAACTCATCTGGAACATGTACATATGCAGTACAACAAAAAACTTTCAGATGTGATAAGTTTGTCTTTTTACCTATGAACTTCTCTTCAGGTGTAACTTGATGTACAACAACAGTTGGAGTTCTGTTCATGATGTATACAACCGTATGCACAACTTCTGCCCAATAACAATGAGGCATATTCTTCTCAGCCACCGAGGCTCTTGCTATTTCTACAATATTTCTATTTTTGCATTCAACAATGCCATTCTATTGTGGTGTGTACCTGCGTGAAAACGGACGTCGAATTCCATGACTTTTTAGAAAATTATTGAACTCATTTGACATGTATTGACCTCCTCCATCAGATCTTAATGTCTGAATATACTTCCCTGTCTGCTTTTCCACCATAGCTTTAAAATTATGAAAGTGAGTGAATACCTCACTCTTCTTTTTCATGAAATATACCCACACTTTCCATGTATGGTAATCAATGAAAGTAACATAAAACCTACAACCACCCATCGATGTGGTCTTTCTAGGACCCCAAACATCTGTATGTACTATTTCTAGCACATTCTCACTAACATGCTTGTCATGCAAAAACGATGATCTTGACTGTTTACCAAATTGACATGCTGCACATACCTTTCGCATCTCTGCAACCTTGAAATTTGGTAGTCCATGGACAATCTCCTTTGACTGCATCTATTTCAACCTATGCAAGTTTGCATGTCCAATCCGTTTGTGCCAGATCTCTATATCAGCAATAACTCTTGCACGTTTTGCAAACATGGCTGCATTCATTTTAGGAATTTTCACATTTAAGGTGAACATACTACCCACTTTGTTTCCTTTGGCAATCAATCTTCCATCCCATTTGTATTTTTCTACATATGACCCATGAGCATTGAACCTTAATTGTAATCCTTGGTCAATCGTTTCTCCATCAGAAACCAGATTCTTTGTTATATTTGGGACATGCGGCACATCAACAAGATGTTTTACCTTCCCATCCTCCATAGACAGTGCTATATTTCCTGTATGCTTGATAGGGTGTGATGTGTCATCACCCGTTTCAACATATCCAGGAATTGTTAATTTCTGCAAAGTACTAAACCATTCCACATGACTGGTCATGTGATTTGAAGCACCTGAATCAACATACCAAACATTATCATTCGATTTTGAAACACTAGCAGACATCGTATTCATCATGTGATGTTGAACCATGAACAGCTTCTCAGAATCATCTGCACTTGTGGATGCATAGTTCTTTTGCTGCCTTATGTTATTTTGATTCTTCAACTTGCAATCACGTTCAAAGTGTCCAGGTTTACCACAATTCCAACATCCTTTACTCTCATTAATTGAATCATTTCTTTGGAAATTTCTACGGCCTATTTGGCTCCCCCTGCCTCAAAACTGTCCTCTTCCTCCTGCATGATTCTGTTGTTGACTTTAGTTTT
Organism: Ceratopteris richardii; assembly: GCA_020310875.1. NCBI lineage: Eukaryota > Viridiplantae > Streptophyta > Polypodiopsida > Polypodiales > Pteridaceae > Ceratopteris > Ceratopteris richardii. Next base: position 107,409,458 of record CM035424.1, read on the forward strand.
GGTTATTGTTTCCTCTTCCACTTTCGAAACCTCTACCTCTACCTCTTCCTCTTCCAGAGTAGATACCTGCTCAGAACTAGATTTTCCTTGGGAATTTCAATCGTGACAAAGATTCTTTTCTTCAATAATTAGCATAGATACTAGATTAGCAAAATTCAGAATATTTTCCCTGGTTTGTATAGAAGTTCTAAACTGCTTATAAGCAGCTCCTAATCCACAAAGGCACATTTCCACCTTATCATCATCTACATTCATGCCAATAGATGCAAGTAACTCTAGCGCTAATACGCTGACTCATTCCATCTAGGTTTTCCATTTCTACAACAATTCACAACACTACAAAACACTACAAGTAGCACTTCTGCTTGAACACTGTCACATAATGACGTGACAGTTTGATCTCAAAAAAACACAGTTTTCATGTATCAACAATACACGAAATCACTTGAAATTCTAGATCTAGAATATATGAGTGTTGCCAAACATGACGCAAGTTATATTTTCCAAAACTGATGTGGTTTTTCTATGGACCCCACCTTGCGAGCTTGAAACAGAGGTTGAGATGGCTCCAAAACTTCGATTTGACAAAAACGAGTGACCCTAAAGGGATAACTCACAAAAATATTTTGAGGTCTTCTACCGTGATGCCAATTTTCATAGCAATCTAAGGTTGTTTGTGAATTGCGATTGCTCCACACCATCTCGCATACTCTTCAACGTCAACCTTCTCCACGAGCTCTCTACAGCCACACTGGCTCTGATACAATGTCACGAGGAAGGAGATAAAAGCTCTCACACACGCTCTCACAATCAAAGAGAAACACACACTCTGATTGTTGGAGTTAGATGTCTGCGAAAGCACGCGAAAAACACAGGGAAGAAGAAGCAGCTTGGAGCACAACACACAATACTGAATGTATTACCACTAGAATGTACAAAGATAAGTAGCCCATTAGGGCAATAGGCATATATACAAGCCGGGGAAAAAAAACCTCCTAAACAGGGAAAAAAATGCCCTGGTGGTCCTAGAGTGTTCACACATATCACTACCTGAATATATCAACAAATCCCCCCTAGGAGTGATGCGGTGAACAAGTAGCTGGCACTCATGTATAAGGAAGTGCCAAGCTATGTGGAAATCACTCCACAAAAGGAAGTAAGCCCAAAGCTTTGTGGAAAACTTCAAACTTCTCCCTAGGCAAAGCCTTCGTGAAAAGGTCTGCAATGTTCTCCTGAGTGGGCACAAATGCCAAGCTGATCTCCCTAACAGAGAACCTCTCCATGACAGAATGATAATGCACCTCAATGTGCTTAGTGTGAGCATGGAACACAGGGTTCCTCGCAACTGCCAATGCGCTTTGATTGTCAGTGAAGATGGTGGTGGCAGAAGCCAGACCAACACCCAAATCAGCCATAAGGCGTCTGAGCCACACACACTCAACAATCACTATGAAAGTTGCCCTATACTCAGCCTCACAACTGGAAGTGGCCACAGTAGGCTTCTTCTTGCTCAACCAAGATATACATGAGCTACCATGCATGAAGCAAAAGCCACTAGTGGACACACGAGTGTCATAGCAACCAACCCAACCAGAGTAAAAAAAAGCATGCAAATCTGGTGGTAGTGACCCCCCTTGGGATAAAACAAACCAAGTAGTTGGGTACCACTCAAGTACCGAAAGATGCGCTTAATCACGTGCCAATGCTTGATTCCTGGGCAATGCATAAACCTGCTCATCTGTGAGACAACAAACTGAATATCTGGCCGAGTAATGCATAAGTAAATCAGGCATCCAACAACTTGCTGATAGAGGACAACATCAAATGCTTCAACATCATGAAGACTCAATCGTAAACCTGTCTCCATAGGAGTGGGAATAGGCTTACAGTCTTCAAGGCCAAAACACTGCAATAATGTGTCAATATATTTCATTTGACACAAAACCATTCCATCATCAACTTGCATAAATTGAATGCCCAAATAGTGATGCAAATGCCCCAAATCAGACATCTCAAATGAGGCATGCAAATCAGCCTTAAAATTAGCAATATGCTTCTCAATAGGACCACTGAGTAGCATGTTGTCAACATAGATAGCAATGATCAGAAGCACATCATTAGCACGCTTAACATATAAGGTGCTTTCAGTTGGACTGTTCTCAAAACCATGTGCAATGAGATAGGCATGTATCTTCTCATACCAAGCACGTGGTGCTTGCTTTAAACCATATAATGCATTCTTTAACCTTCGCAGCTGGTTTTCATGCCCTTTCTGCACAAAGCCACAGGGCTGAAAAACATACACTTCTTCATGCACATCACCATTTAGAAATGCAATTTTAATGTTCAAATGATGTACATTCCAACCATGATGGGCTTCAAGTGAAAAATAGTCATATGGCATGTAGGTGCAAAGGTCTCATCAAAATGAATGCCTCTTTCCTGTGCATAACCCTTTGCAACAATCCTAGCCTTATACTTGTCAACTATTCCATCAGGCTTACGCTTCAGTAAACCCACTTTGTGCCAATGGCCTTCTTGCCAGGAGGCAAGTCACATAAAGACAAAATACCATTCTTCATTATAGCATCATATTCAGATTGCATAGCAGCCATCCAATTTTCTGAAATTTTGTGCTTTGTCAAATTAAATAGGCTCATTCTCATGACACAGACTAGATGCAACCATAGCATAGCAATCTGATGCAAAAGAGGCACTATGAGAGCCTGATCGAGTACAATATGATAGAGGTGCATCTAATTTGCTGTCATGCAAAGTTTGCACCAGCCATTTTGGCATAGTTTTTGCCTCCTCAATGTTAGCTCTCTCATCAACAAGTGCATCATGTAAATTTGCATAAAAAATGGGATGATCACCATCATCACATGAAACCTCCAAAGGTTGAGAAGTTGCCTTATTAGGACCAGCACTAGACTGTCCACCTCTAAAAAGAGGCAGCAAAGTATCATACATGTCTTTGGAGCTAACATATGTCTCCTTAGTATATGAAAGCAATGGTTGAATAGCATCTTCCACAAAAACAACATCATGGCTAACCAGAATGTGTTTAGTCTATGGATGATACAAATGATAGCCTTTACTTTCAGAACTGTACCCATACTGCTTTATCCTCCAATTTTTTGCGATGTTGTTCAGGCACTAACGCATATGCCAAACAACCAAAAACACGCAGATGAGCAACAGATGACTTGCGATCATGCCAAGCCTCATATGGAGTGATAGACTGTAGCGCTTTAGTGGGACACCTGTTAAGTACATATGCTGCACACATTGTTGGAGCAGGACAATCAACAATTGGTGATTATATAAAGCCTAGAAGTGAAGAAATGAAGAAAAGATTGAAGTCCAACTTCATGAAGTAAAGAGAAGATTCAGATAGCAAAGTTCTTTAAAACATATGTACATTAGCTTTGTAAATACTTGAAGTAATGATGAATCAATAATCTTATGTATATATAGATACATGTAGATGGTTGAAAAGAAGGATGAGATGAAGCATAGATGAATAGATGATGTGTATTGGATGTATCATCCATTAGATGTATGAAGAGTTGAATAGAAAGTATGTTGAGAGAATTGCACGTTGATCTTTTCTCTAGTTCTCCTTCTGTGTTTGATTTCATCAAATATCCATTTGTACACATCTAAGTCCATAGTTAATCTATCTATGGTTAAAGTTTGAGAGTTCAATTCCAAACAGGCTGAGAGAATTTTGTGTAGGAACATCTATATGTGAGAAAGTGCTGAGTGTCTTTTGAAACAGGCGCAGATTCGATGGTCAAAGAAATGATCAGTTCTCAGTGTACAGTGTAAAGTTTTACACAAATGAGGAGTCAAAATCTAAGTTGGAAGGTAAGCCATCTATGGATAAAAGCTTTTGCTTAAATGAATTCTAGATTGGGAGAACTATGTGTTAGAAGTTGCAGGTGTCAAAGTTGATTCTACAATGAAGGTAGTTTCAGACATAGGTGAATTGTTTAAAGCAGTTCTCATAATCTACTGAAGCTTTTGAAGTGTTTTAACTTGGAGGAGGTGCACATACTCTAGGCAACACATCCTACAAAGTTTCATCAGAAACTTTACACAAATGATTAATCAATGAGTGATTAATGTGCAGCAGACTTTCTATGAAATGACTTTCTTCATAGTTAGCTAATTTCTTGATAGTTTGGTGGTTGTCTTCCAAAATTGGTTGGAGTTTAAAGTTATTCTTGATATAGAGTGGTCTAACATCAAGAATATCTTGTTCTTTTGGAGATTAACACTCTCCGTGAGTGGTATCAGAGCAAGAAATATCAAAATTGAGGAAAGGAAGACCCCACTTGCTGCAGATATACGAATTTCACACCTTGAAGGTTCAAAAGGATAAAGTGTGGAAGAAAGACTGAAGGAAGACACATAAAGGTTATCAAAAAGATCAGAAGGAGCAACATTTGAAGCTAAGGTACATACATTCCTTATAAGGATTAAAGATTTGATAGTACAGGTGAAGAAAGGATGGGAGATAGTCTCCAAATTGAGAAGTTGGATAGAGAGAACTATCCAGCTTGGTCTATGAGAATGGAAGCTCATCTTATGAGCAAAGATCTGATGGGATACATCACAGGAGAGGAAGAAAAACCAGAGTTCAAAGATCCTAGTGTTCCAACTAGGGAGGAGCTTGCAGATATAAAGATTTGGATGAAGAAGGATGCTCAAGCAAGGAGCATAATCTACATGGCAGTGAATGATTATTTGCTTCCTCATATCAGAGGACTTGAAAGTGCAAGTGACATTTGGAATGCTTTGGAAGAGCATTTTTCAGAATACAACCAAATCAAGGAAAGCTTCATTATGGGCAAAGTTTACTACCTTCAAGAAGAAGGCTTCACAATCAATATCTGATTATGTGACAAAGATGAAAGACATTGCCGATTCTTTAGGTGCAGTTGATGAAGATATTGAAGAAGATAAGTTGGTAAGACAAATTCTCACATGGCTAAGAGGAGATGAGAAGTGGAAGCCTTTTATTTTGTCTACAGAACTTTCATTAGATCATTTCACTCCTGATTTGAATCAATTGTTAGGACATATGCTAACTTTTGAGAATGATATCAAAGGAGATGTTGATAAGAGTGCATGTCATGCAATGTATTCTAAAGACAAGAAGAAAGCTAGCAAAGGAAAGCAACAATCAGTTGAAGATGAAGGTACTCCAAGTCAAGCAAACTTCCCAAGAGGAAGAGGAAGTGGCAGAAGTAGAGGAAGAGGTAGAAATAACAAAGATAATGTCAGAGCTTGTTGGATATGTGGTAAGACCAATCATCTATCTCATGATTGTTGGCATAATAATCAAAGCAATGGTAATTTTAATCAGAACTTTAATGAAAGAGGAAGATGTGGCAGATATCAGAGAGGAAACTTCAGAGGTAGAGGTGGTAGGAATTCATTTGGAAGAGGTGGAGGAAGAAACTTCCAAAATCAATCCTATAATAACACCTACTACAATTATGCATCAGATCAGAAAGAAGATTCAACTCTTATTATGAATGCAACATGTGAAGCCTCACATGAAGATATGAGAGTATTTTATATTGACTCAGGATGTAGCAATCATCTGAGTGGAAATATTGCCTTGATGGCTGACCTAGATCATAAGGCAATCAATCATACAGTTCAAACAGGTGATAATACAAAGCACAAAGTAAAGTCAATTGGTTCAGTTAAAGCCAAAGATGGAATTACTCTCTTGAGTAAGGTTCTGTATGTTCCTAAAATTCCAAAGAACTTGATCAGTGTAGGACAAATTGTGGAAAAAGGATATGAGGTAAGGTTCACAAATGATGGAGTTTATGTTGAAGACACTAGTCAAGGGTATAAACAGATTGTTACAAGAAAGAAGGAAGGAAGGCTCTTCACACTAAAGATACAAGGTAATGTTGGACATGCTATGTTTACATATGGAGAGAAAAAGGTGTCTGAATTGGATCTTTGGCATAAAAGACTTGGACATTTTAATGAAAGAGGTATCAAAGATATGGTTAACAATGGTTCAATGCTTGGATTGCCTAATGTTGAAGGTCAACACATGACATACAGATGTGAAGCATGTCAGTTAGGTAAGGCTCATAAGCAACCATATAATAAGCATGGTTTTATGTATTCAAAAAGACTTGAATTGGTACATACAGATGTGTGGGGTCCTTCAAAGGACTTCAGTATAAATGGTTCAAGATATTATGTCATATATGTTGATGATGCTACCAAGTGGATCACAATCTATGTGATCAAAGACAAATCAAAAGTGTTTAATACATTCAAACACTATCATGCATATGCAGAAAGAATTACAGGACAAAAGTTGAAGAGACTAAGGTCAGATGGAGGGGGAGAGTATTTCTCTAATGAGTTTAGTGATTATTTGTGGAATGCAGGTATAAAGAGAGAGGTTACTTGCAGGTACTCTCCTCAACAAAATGGGGTAGCAGAGAGAAGAAACAGAACTCTTGTTGAGTTTGCAAGATCCATGATGAAGGAGAAAAATTGCCCTAATTATTGTGGGCTGAGGTTGTAAACACAGCCACATATTTGGTCAATAGGCTACCATGTAAAGCTTTGCAGAGTACGACACCATATGAAGCTTGGTGGGGTAAGAGACCTACCTTGGATCATTGTAAAATATTTGGATGCTTGGCATATGCATATGTGCCATCTCAGTTGAGGCATAAATTGGAACCTAAAGCAGAGAAGTATGTATTCATAGGTTATGATGACAAGCAGATGGATTATAGGTTGTGGAGTCCATCCACAAAGCAATTCCTTGTGTCTAAGGATGTTACATTTGATGAGCAAGGTACTTGGTATGCAGGTACACTTAATGTTCATGCAGGAGTTGAAGAAGTTGTGAATCAAAAGAAAGGTAAATCAAAGATTCAGATATTTGATGAAGAAGAGAACAATGAAGTACAGGTTGAAATTGAAGAAGTGCCAAGGTTTGATCCAGAATGTGATGAACCAGAAACTTGAAGAACTGGAGAAGTCAGAAGGTCATCTAGGCACAAATGGCAGCCTACAAGGTATAGCTATGATACTTCATTCTTGACTACTAAAGATTATGCTTACATGTTAAAAGCAGATGAAGATCCATCCACATATGATGAAGCCAAAGGAAAGAAGAATTGGGAAAAAGCTATGAAGGAGGAATATGATGCATTGATGGAAAATGAGACTTGGGATTTGGTTCCTAAACCAAATAGCCAGAAGATCATTGGATGTAAGTGGGTCTACAAAACAAAAAGGTTTGCAGATGGAAGTATATCTAGGTACAAAGCCAGGCTTGTTGTAAAGGGATATGCACAGACATATGGTGTGGACTATGATGGAACTTATAGTCCTGTTGCAAAGATGAAAACCATAAGAACTCTCATAGCAATTGCTGCTTGCAAAGGTTGGAAATTATCTCAATTAGATGTGAAGAATGCATTTTTGAATGGTTATATTTCAGATGAAGTTTACATGGAGCAACCAGATGGTTTTAAAGATCAAGTGTATCCAAATTATGTGTGTAAGCTCAAGAGAGCTTTGTATGGATTGAAGTAGGCCCCAAGGGCATGGAATTATAGACTTGTAAAGTTCTTGAAGGAACTTGGATTTCAAGCTTCAAAGGCAGATATTCAAAGATATGAAGCTCTATCACAGTTTGGTGGGTAGCTTGATTTATGCTACATGAACAAGACGTGACTTATCATATGCAGTTGGAGTTCTATCTCAATTCATGCATTGTCCTAGAAAGGAACATCGGATTGCAGGACAAAGAGTTCTTAGGTACATCAAGGGTACACTTAAAGAAGGTCTGTATTATGGGTTTACTTCAGATACAAGAGTCAAAATATACAGTGATGCAGATTGGGCAGGTAATTCTGATGATAGAAGATCAACACATGGATACTTGTGTTATGTGGGAGACAAGCGGATTTCTTGGTGCTCCAAGAAGCAACATACAGTTGCTTTATCATCTACAGAAGCAGAATACAAAGGCATGGTAGAAGCTGCAAAGGAAGTAATATGGTTAAAGACTCTTATGAAGAGTTTTGATATTGTTCAAAGTACTCCTATCATTTGTGGAGAGAATATGAGTTCTTTATATTTTGGCAGCAAATCCTGTATTCCATGCTAGAACTAAACATATTGAGATTCAGTATCATTTTCTGAGAGAGAAGGTTGTTGATAAAGAAATAGAAGTTATGCATACTCCTACAAAAGATCAACTTGCAGATATGATGACAAAAAGCTTGGATGGACCAAAGTTGCAGAGGTTTAAAGATATGGCAGGAATAAAGAAGATGCAGGTAATCACAATTGATGATTGAGGGGGAGCTGTTGGAGCAGGACAATCAACAATTGGTGATTATATAAAGCCTAGAAGTGAAGACATGAAGAAAAGATTGAAGTCCAACTTCATGAAGTAAAGAGAAGATTCAGATAGCAAAGTTCTTTAAAACATATGTACATTAGCTTTGTAAATACTTCAATATACTTGAAGTAATGACGAATCAATAATCTTATGTATATATAGATACGTGTAGATGGTCAAAAAGAAGGATGAGATGAAGCATAGATGAATAGATGATGTGTATTGGATGTATCATCCATTAGATGTATGAAGAGTTGAATAGAAAGTATGTTCAGAGAATTGCACGTTGATCTTTTCTCTAGTTCTCCTTCTGTGTACATAAAAAATCCTTTTGTACACATCTAAGTCCATAGTTAATCTATCTATGGTTAAAGTTTGAGAGTTCAATTCCAAACAGGCTGAGAGAATTTTGTGTAGGAACATCTATATGTGAGAAAGTGCTGAGTGTCTTTTGAAACAGGCGCATATTCGATGGTCAAAGAAATGATCAGTTCTCAATGTACAATGTAAAGTTTTACACAAATGAGGAGTCAACATCTAAGTTGGAAGGTAAGCCATCTATGGCTAAAAGCATTTGCTTAAACGGATTCTAGATTGGGAGAACTATGTGTTAGAAGTTGTAGGTGTCAAAGTCGATTCTACAATGAAGGTAGTTTCAAACATAGGTGAATTGTTTGAAGCATTTCTCATAATCTACTGAAGCTTTTGAAGTGTTTTGACTTGGAGGAGGTGCACATACTCTAGACAACACATCTTACAAAGTTTCATCAGAAACTTTACACAAATGATTAATCAATGTGTGATTAATGTGCAGCAGACTTTCTGTGAAATGACTTTCTTCACAGTTAGCTAATTTCTTGATAGTTTGGTGATTTTCTTCCAAAATTGGTTGGAGTTTAAAGTTATTCTTGGTATAGAGGTGGTCTAACATCAAGAATAGCTTGTTCTTTTGGAGATTAACACTCTCCATCACACATGACAACCTCAAGCCAGAAACTATGTGGTAAAGCCTGACTCTTGACCATACACCTCGCCATCTCCATGAGTGACCTCTTCTTTCGTTCAACAACTCCATTCTGTTGAGATGTATATGGCACTGTACACTAGTGTTTTATCCCATGTTCAACTAGAAATGGATTAAAATTAGAAGACATATATTCCCCCCCTTGATCAGAACGGAGGGTGCCCATTTTACATGCTCACAGATTTTCAGCCAAAACCAAAAACTATTTGAAGCACATGAACATGTCGGACTTTGCCTTCAATGGATATACCCATGCATGCCTGGAAAAATCATCGATGAAAGTCATGAAGTAAAGGTAATTTCCAAAAGAAGGTGTTTGTATACGACCACAGACATCACTATGTACAAACTGCAATTTCTAAGTAGCCCGAGCTAAACCATCTTTTGGAAAGGAAGGACGTTGCATTTTGCCCAAAATACAGCCTTCACAAACACATTTTTCGGGTGCCTCAAGTTTGGGCAACGAGGACACCATTTCAAATTTCTATAGGCGTAGCAAACTAGCAAAATTCAAATGACCAAAGCATGAATGCCAAAGCTTTGCATCTGACATAGCCTAAGAATCATGTACTGCACATGCCAAATCATTTACAGATCTTTCATAGTCTATGAGCTTATACAACCCACGACATAAAATGCTAGAAGCAATAATCACATCGCCATTTGATAGATCATGAACTATACATTTGTCATCAACAAATTTCACAACCAAGCCAATCTTAGCTAATGCAAAAACTGATAACAGAGTTTTCTTGATCCCTGGCACAAACAAAGCATCTGAAAAAGTGAAAGAACTACCATCAACAGTAGTCAGCGGTGCAAGGTAATATGTTTGGTCGCCCCACTGTCAAAGTACCAAACAACTGAGTCGACTGCAGACATGCACTGCTCATGAGAAGATGGGTCAAAACTGCAAACAGTAGTAAATGCCCATTTTTCTTCGTGCACAAGATTAGCAGACTGTTTTTGGTGTAGAGGCTTCTACAACTACCATTCCAGCCTCTTTCTTCTTTGCCTCTTTAGCAGCCAGTTTTGGATAGTTCTTTATGATATGATCATTTCCTTTATAGTACTTGCAAAACATTTTTTGCTTTTGTGATTTCTTTTCATCTTTGGGGGATCACTACTGCCAAATTTACATGCTTTTTCTGATTTTTCACAAAGGCTCTGCCTAGGAGAAGTTTGAAGCTTTCCGCAAAGCTTTAGGCTTACTTCTTTTTGTGCATTGATTCCACATAGCTTGGCACTTCCTTATACATGAGTGCTAGCTCCTTGTTCACTGCATCATTCCCAGGGGGGATTTGTTGATATATTTAGGTAGTGATGTGTGTGAACACACTAGGACTATCAGGGCACTTTTTTTCCCTCTTTAGGAGGTTTTCCCCCCCGGCTTGTATATATGTCTATAGCCCTAACGGGTTACTTATCTTTGTATGTTCTAGTGGTAATATATTCAATAGTATGTGTTGTGCTCCAAGCTTCTTCTTCTTCCTTGTGTTGTTCGCGTGCTTCCATAGACCTCAAACTCCAACATCCACCTATAAAAAGAGGCAACAAAGTGTCATACATATCTTTGGAGCTAACTCATGTCTGCTTAGTACATGAAAGTAATGCATGAATTGCATCTTCCACAAAAACAACATCATGGCTAACCAAAATGTGTTTAGTCTGTGGATGATACAGATGATAGTCTTTGATTTTAGAACTATACCCAATAAAAATATATTTCACTGCTTTATCATCCAATTTACTACTTTAGTAGGACACCTGTTAAGTACATATGCTGCACACATAACATACCTCGAGCCAAAACTATGTGGTAAAGCCTAACTCTTGACCATACACCTTGCCATCTCCATGAGTGACTTGTTCCTCCTTTCAACAACTCCATTCTATTGAGGTGTATATGGCACTGTACACTAATGTTTTATCCTAGGTTCAATTAGAAATGCATTAAAGTCAGAAGACATATATTCCCCCCCTTGATCAGAACGAAGGGTGCCCATTTCACATGCCGACACATTTTCAACCAAAACCAGAAACTGTTTGAAGCACATAAATACTTTACACTACTTTCAATGGATATACCCATGCATGCCTGGAAAAATCATCAATGAAAGTCATGAAGTAAAGATAGCTCCCAAAAGAAGGTCTCCATAGGACTACATACATCACTATGAACAAGCTACAATTTTTGAGTAGCTCAAACTCAATCATCGTTTGTAAAGGAGGAACACTAAATTTTGCCCAAAATACAACCTTCACAAACATGTTTACCAGGTGCCTCAAGTTTGGGTAGAGAGAAAACCATTTCAATTTTTTGTAGGTGTAGCAAGCTCGCATAATTCAGAAGCATGCCAATGCTTTGCATCTGACATAGCCTGAGAATCATGTATTGCACATGCTGAATCATTCACAATTTTTTCATAGCATATGAGCTTATACAACCCACCAAATAAAATACCAGAAGCAATAATGAAATCACCATTTGACAGATCATGAACTGTACATCTATCATCAACAAATTTTGCAACCAAGTCTGTTGATAGAGACCAACATCAAATGCACCTCCAACATCATGAAGACTCAATCCTAAATCTGTCTCCATAGGAGTGGCAATAGGTTTGCAATCTTCAAGGCCAAAATGTTGCAATAATGTGTCAATCTATTTTGTTTGAAATAGAGCTATTTAGCCATCAAATTGCATAAACTGGATGCACAAATAATGATGCAAATGCCCAAAATCAGACATCTCAAATGAGGCATGTAGATCAGCCTTAAAATCAGCAATATGCTTCTCATGAGGACAAGTGAGAAGCATGTCATCAACATACACAACAATGATCAAAAGCACATCATTAGCATGCTTAACATATAAGGTGCTTTCAGTTGGACTGTTCTCAAAACCATGTGCAATTAGATAGGCATGTATCTTTTCATACCAAGCATGTGGTGCTTGCTTTAAACCATATAATGCCTTCTTTAACCAACACATGGTTTTCATGACCTTTTTGCACAAAACCATGGGGCTGAAAAACATACACTACTTCATGCAAGACAACATTCAAAAATGTAGTTTTAATGTCCAACTGATGTATATTCCGACCATGATGAGCTTGAAGTGCACAGATGCTACGAACAATATTCATTCAACAAGTAGGAGCAAGGGTCTCATCAAAGTCAATTCTCTTTCTTGAGCATAACCCTTTGCAATAAGCTAGCCTTATACCTGTCAACTGTTCCATCATGCTTATGCTTAAGCTTGTATACCACCTTAGTGCCAATGGCCTTCTTGCCAAGAGGCAAGTCACATAAAGACAAGGTACCATTTTTCATTATAGCATCATATTCAGATTGCATAACAACCATCCATTTTTTTGAATTTTGTGCTTCATCAAACAAAATAGGCTCATTCTTATCACAAAGGCTAGATGTAGCCACAACATAGCAATCTGAAGCACTATGCGAGCATGAATGAGTATGATATGACAGAGATGCATCTAATTTGCTATCACACAAAGTCTGCACCAACCATTTTGGCATAGTTTTTGCCTCCTCAATACGAGCTCTCTCATCAACATGTGCATCATGCAAATCTGCATCATAAATGGAATGATCTGCATCATCACATGAAAACTATAAAGGCTAAGAAGTTGCCTCATTAGGACTAGCACTAGACTCTCCACCTATAAAAAGAGGTAGCAAAGTATCACACATGTCTTTGGAGCTAATAGATGTCTCCTTAGTACATGAAAGGAATGGATGAATAACATCTTCCACAAAAACAACATCACGGCTAACTAGAATGTGTTTAGTTTGTGGATAATACGGATGAAATTCTTTGCATTCAGAATTGTACCCAACAAAAATACATTTCACTACTTGATCATCCAATTTCTTGCATTTTTGTTAAGGCACTAATGCATATGCCAAACAACCAAACACATGCAAGTGAGCAGCATATGGTTTGCGATCATGCTAAGCCTCATATGGAGTGATAGACTCCAACGCTTTAGTGGGGACACCTATTAAGTACATATGCTTCACACATGACAACCTCAAGCTAGAAACTATGTGGCAAAGCCTGAATCTTGACCATACACCTCACCATCTCCATGAGTGACTTGTGCTTCCCTTTAGCAACTCCATTCTGTTGAGGTGTATATGGCATTGTACACTGATGTTTTATCCCACATTCAGCCAAAAATGCATTAAAGTTAGAAGACATATATTCCCCTCTCGATTAGAATGGAGGGTGCCCATTTTACATGCTGGCATATTTTTAGCCAAAACCAAAAATTGTTTGAAGCACATAAACACTTCGTACTTTGTTTTGAATGGATATACCCATGCATGCCTAGAAAAATCATCGATGAAAGTCATGAAGTAAAGATAGTTCCCAAAAGAAGGTGTCTACATAGGGCCACAGACATCACCATGAACAAGCTGCAATTTCTGAGTAGCTTGAAGTGAACCATCTTTTGGGAAAGAGGAAGGCTGCATTTCGCCAAAAATACAGCCTTCATATACATGTTTATCGGTTGCCTCAAGTTGGATAGAGAGGAAACCATTTCAATTTCTGCAAGCATAACAAACTAGCAAAGTTCAGATGACCAACGCGTGCATGCCAAAGCTTTGCATTGGGCAAAGCCTGAGAATCATGTACTGGACATGCTGAATCATTCACAGATTTTTCATAGTCTATGGGCTTAGATTTCTTTGCATTGGATCTACATAGTTAGTGCTAGCTTGAGGAGGAGTGGGGTCTTTATAACCCATAGAATAAACTTTGTTATGTATACCGGCCATCCCTTTAGACATAGATGCATGCATTGTCATAATGTTGTCTATCTGCTTGCTAAGGATTTCAAGCTGGAACTCCACTGGTGTGCTAGATGTGGATGCAACATTAGCAAGAGCTGAAGCCACTGACACATTTGGGATTACTGGATTAGGTGCCTCTCTAGGTGGTAATGGAGCTATTGGTGCCCATCTATCATATAGTATAGCCTGTCATTGCCTCGTTTGGGCAACTACTTCTACTTTTTTCCTAATTGTAGCCCAATCTTTAATTAATACAAACCCTTTCCTAGGCTCTTCAATCCTTCTCTCGACTTCAGTCCGATCCTTAGGACTCAAAATCTTGAGAAAGGAAATCACTAAATCTGTCTTTCATGAGTCCAAGTCATCTTGAGAAAGCTGGGTGTACCTCCTCAGGGAACATTAGGGGAAAAAATGGACCTTGCATGGGCCTTGTAAGGATTCATAATTCTTGAGAAAGCTGGGTGTACCTCCTCGGGGAACATTAGGGGAAAAAATGGACCTTGCATGGGCCTTGTAAGGATTCCTAATTTTTAGGGATTAAAGAGCCTAATCCATGAGCTTAAGGGAGAAATTGAAACCACTAGTGGTTTTGGCAAATAAAATAATACTTCATAGAGCTTTGCATTTAATAGCTCATGCGTGAGTATTCGTGACCATTAGATTTGCTAGATCGACGACTAGATTTAAATTTCATGGAAAGTTAGAAAGAGAAGGTTTTGGAGTGGGTCAAATGCTCATGCTCTCTGCAAGATTGTCAACCCTTAGATCTCCAAGGATCCGATGATTCCCCGCGAATGGAGCCGAGCTCGTTTTTTTGATCAGTCTTTGGTGCAATATGCACCCTTCGATCTACGTAGATCCGACGATTCCCCGCAAATGGGGCTGATCTACATGGCGCACGCGATCAGGTCCGTCCGATGAAGACGTTCATCCAAATGTCTACAAATAAAGGCGCCCTTTCACTCAAGAATTTAACATCAACCGTTGGATAAAGAGCATATCCAACGGCCCATGTGGGAAGGCACCTAAATTTCAAGATCTTCATTATATGTCGTTCGATGGAGCCTCAAATCCAACCGTCTGAATGTGATGGCACAATTTCAAAGAATGAATCAATCGTAGCCTTCCATTATCTTACAGATCCAAGGGATCTTGATGCAAGTTGCTTTGACTTTTGCCACTCAACCTCAACCTTTAATCATTAAACCAATCCAAGGGCTGTAGTTGATTTATAAGAGTTTCAAAACCATTCACATAAGTAAAACCACAAATCCTAGGTGGTTTTCTACTCTTTGACCACATAGAAACAAGAGAAGCCTATGCCTAGCCTATCTGATTAAGGGACTAGACTGTGTCCACCACCCTCCTCTCATTGGTCCATTCCTAATCACTCCTTAATCTAAAAGGCCCATGCAGGGTTCATTTTTTCCCCTAATGATGAACCCACCGTAAGAATCCCTCTATACTGTGCTGAGAGAAATCCTCTAAATAGAATAATTTATGTAGTTCTTTTCTAAATTCAGACCATGTCTTTCCCATGTGAATTGATATGGATGCCAAGATTGATCCTAAGACTACCCGAGTGAAGTAAAGGGTAAACATTTCTTCAGGTAACCCATAGATCTGAGCTTGGTCTTCAAACACGTCCAAATACTTAGTCACATTTAGTCTTGTGAACTTCCCTTTATCTCTCAAGATAGCTTGGACTACTCGAGCCCCCTGTTTCTCTATCACCCTCCATCTCTCTTTGCTAGCTTGTTCTAGACTGCAAAACGATATCCAGAGTAAGTGACTCAACTATTTCTATTAACTCAGAGTAGAGCTTAGAGAAGAGACTAGATGGGTCACGAGCCAAGAGGTGGAGGTCAGTCTAAAATCTCTCTTTGATCAACTACATGGGCCAAAATTTGTTCTAGAATTCGAGTACTTTTATGTGGGCTTGATTTTTCTCTTAACTTGACTTGTATTTCCTCTCTTTCTTTGATCTTGATTTTTCTCTCTTAACTTGATCTTTATTTTTCTCTCTTGACTTTATCTTGACTCTTTCTTATTTTCTCTTAATTTCTTTTTCTTGCTTTCTTTTTAATATCAAAGGTTCAATGTGTTTTTGAGTTTTTTAGTTTTTCTTCTTTTTATGGTATTAATGGTTTTGTTCTTCTAAACTATGAAAGCAACAAAATCCTTATCTAAGCAACAATAGAAAAGTTCTCAAGCGTATGATCTAAACTAATGCAAGATGTGAATGATCAGACTCATGCAACCAAAAATAGTCCTTCTCTTTATGTGTGTGAAACAATGCAGATATTCCAAGAACTTTAAATACGAATACATGGAATATCTGATCTGATGCATAGGTTTCTGTTTCTCTTCTAAAGGCATGGGTAGCGAGTTAAGGACCTCCAATCACCAGGGCAACTGCCTCGCTTCATATCAAGTTCATGTTGTCTGGGTGGATGTTAGGGAGCGATGCCTCATATGGGTTTGGATCAGGCCCCCACATGCATGTGTGTGCGTCATCCCTATCCAACGAGTGGCATCTACATGCTGGGAACCTTGCCCTATACGATTGTCACTCATCCAACCCGATGGGCCCGCTCTTTGGAAGGGAAGGGAAAAGAACTCGGCCACATGGGATGAAGGATCGTAAACGTCGTGGGATGCACATGAACGTGGAATAAAAAATATAACACTCTAAGTAAAAAACACTGAACCCAAGAGTGCTAGAGAAAAAAATTATGCTTGATGATCATGATCAATACACAAATGAATGTCATAGTGTAGAAAAGATCTTGGCCACAGTGTAGAAAAGATGCCCAAAAACTTCAATCTTTGGTCTTCGCCACTTTACTTCAAAACTTCAAATGTTTTTCTTCTCTTCACTTTTCTTCAAATCATGAGCTCATCTGAAAAAATCAACGGGGAAAAATAACATGTAGTACATATTTTTAAATACACTCACGAAAAAAATAAACACAATAGCAACACTTTTAGTGGTAACAAAGTGTCATGAAGTTCTTTGAGAAAAAACAATTTATCATGCATTTGTTTCAATATCATCTTTAAATTTGAAAAGCAATTTATCATTTTTCTTGAATTTATTTTCATTTCAAGGCATTCAAAACTTATGGAACTTTTTTCAATTCTCAAAGAACTCTTATTACAATATTACGATTGAATGAACTAAGGTAAGAACAGAATGCACCTAAAAATTGTCTACCCTAGAAGGTCAATGTAGCACACTTCTTAGTGCATCTTCGACACCCATATCAACTCTAATGATTGATCTCATCAATATTTCCTAGGTGCTTCTTCCTTAATAAATTTAGTTAGAAAGATATCGTATGAGTGGCTTGCATTAGCACTTCCAAAATTCTTTCAAACAATCATCCCTCTTTGGCCCTCCTATTTCTAAGGCTCTTCCATTCTTTGAGGAAGTCCTTAACCTTCTATCTTCAAGATGTAGAGTGTTCTCTTATCGATTCTTGTTGACACTTAAGTTACTCGATGCTTCTTAGGTTTTTCAATAACCAACTTATATTCTGAGGGCTTCATGAAACCCAACAATTTTTTTGGTCATTTGGGTTGCATAGCTAAAATAGAATGAAGACGAGTTTCAAACAATAAGCCCTTCATGAGTCCACATAGGCTTATCTCTCTCTCTCTCTCTCATGCTCTACAGTGTCTTTTTGCTTCTCTCATCACCATCAACAACATTAGGAACATCAGATCTCCCTCTCTGTGTGATCTACAAGTTTGCCACTGCTTTTGCCTACACTCTCTTTCTCTTTCTCTCTCTCTCTCTCTCTCTCTCTCTCTCTCTCTCTTTCTCTCTCTCTCTCTCTCTCTCTCTTTCTTTCTTTCTTTCTTTCTGGGGCTCGGGTTGCGGTAAAAGAAAACTCCATTGTAGCCTCCTCCAATTTTTTGTGCCAAAGGTCAGAGCTCCTCCCCTTTCATATTGTGTGCTTAATTAAACATGGAGCTCCACTTCATGGGAAATTAGAACAGTAGCACCTATCGCTGTGTCATCAGCGAAAAGGACCTGATGTCCAACACAAAAGATAGAGAAATTTGACACACACGCACACACTCTCTCTCTCCCTCTCCCTCTCTCTCTCTGCTCTTTCTCTCTCTCTCTCTCTCTCTCTGCTTTCTATGCTTATTTTCTGCGCAATACATTCTATTGTGTGATTTTCTACGCAATACTTTCAATAGTTTGATTTCTTAGATCTCCATTGTTTGTACCAACATTGACCTCTTTTCTCTATAGCTACAATAATAAGCCAGTAATGCTGTTTTCATACAAAAAGATAGCCGAATCCTGCATTGCAAAGAGCTATGAAACATTGAGAAATGAGGAGGGATAGCTTCATTTCTTATACTAGACATCCTTGAATGGAACGGATGCAATGTTTCTGTACATCATTCGACTAGCCATGAAGCTAGAAACAGAAAAGAAGCAGTAGTGATGTCAAAGTACAGAACATGAAAGGAGAAGCCTTTCTCTCTCTCTCTTAACAAACATAAAGTACAAGAAAAGGAAGAAGAAGAAATGAACAGTCAAGGTTTCTAGGATTTTTTGGAAAATCCCATTCTATTTTTGGTTTTCCTTTTTATTATTATTTTTTTCTTTTTATATTTTTATATTTTTATTTTTATTTTATATTTTTAGTTCTTTTTCTTTTTCTTTTTATTTTTAATTAATTTTTTTATTTTTCATTTCACACTTATATACAAAATGTTTTGATTTAATAAGGTTTTAGGGGTTCAAACCAAGGCATTTCAAGCAATATTTTTAGGGTTTTCTTTTGGCAATAGTAGCCAACATGTAGTCAAAGGTCATGTAAATATATCACGAGTCAAATGCTTGGGTTTTAGAGGGTTAAAAGCAAGTTTATAATGCACAAAAGTATGAGGAATAAGCAAAATATGCTATAGGAATGAATCAAACACTCAACGGTGGTACTCCCTATTTTTTAGGAATACGTAGAGATTGACCTCGAGACAGAAAAACTGAGATTCCTCCCAATCTACTAAACAAAATGCTATGAAAATTTATACGCATAAACTATACACTAATATCTTTCCAATGTACCATGTCTGATAAAATTTGGAGCTTTGGAGAGAGAGCAGCAGCCTCCGCAAGATTATTGTTGGTGAAGAAGATGATGCAGAAAATTGAAGGAGCAAGACAATGATGGTCACAAGTGTATGTATTGCTTCCATGGATTGTACAAGTGATTTGAAGTCTTTATATAGACTCTAGGAGTGTTCCATGACTTCAAAAAGTCGATTTCAAATTCAAATGAAGGTGAGAATGGTTGTTGGAGGGAATCAATTCACTTTCTTACAATCTAAGAAAAGTGAAGATCTAGTTTGATCTACTTTTAGGCGATTGATTGCTTGATTGATTACAACTCAACCACCACAAATTCGTGGGATTTGGGCTGTCGTTTTCTACTTTTACATGTCTAAAGCTCAAGGCTTTTACAAGGGTGAATGAACCATAAAAAATCTCTCAAAACAATACAAATAAATGAGCATAGGTAAAAGAACTCTCCAACGGATATTCTTTTGCCGTAATCCAAGCAATAGTTTTTGATGTAGATCAAACCCACCTCAAGCATAGTGTAAGCTTGATGTTCCAACAACTCCCCCTCAAGCTAAAGTATGCTTGAGACTTCATTCTCTGATAGGTTGAATACCTGCCATAGCTTTGAACCTACAAGGCTTTATTCCATCAAGTGCCTTTGCCATCATATCTGCTACTTGCTTTTCAGTAGGAACAAACAAAATGTCAATCTCCTTTGCCATGAGCTTCTCTCTAATGAAGTGGTAATGAACCTCTATGTGTTTGGTTCTTGCATGGAAAATAGGGTTTGCCCCTAGATGCATGGAACTTACATTATCTCCAAATATGCGAGGTTTGGAACTTACAAGTTCCAAATCTGTATACAATGCTTTTAACCATATTGCTTCTTGAGTTGCTATGGTCAAAGCTCTGTACTTTGCTTCAATTGAGGATAAAGCAACTGTAGGTTGCTTCTTGGAACTCCATGACACTAGCTTCAAACCTGCAAATGCTAAGTAACCAGAAGTACTTCTTCTATCATCCTTAGCTCTTGCCCAATCTGCATCTGAATAGATTTTGATATCCAGATATGAAGAGTAAGGATAGAATATACCTTTGTTGATTGTACCTTTGAGATACTTAATTACTCTCTTAGCTGCATCTATGTGTGGTCTTCTCGGTGAGTGCATGAATTGACTAAGCACTCCCATACTATATGAGATGTCTGCCCTTGTATGAGTAGCATATATCAAGCTACCTACCAGGCTTTGATACTCTTTAATGTTTTCAATTTTCTCACCTTCATAAACACTAAGTTTATCCAAAGGTGTACCTGTAGGTTTAATTTTCTCCATTTTGAACTTGAGAAGTAGATCCTGAATGTATCTTCTCTGAGTCAAACACATTCCTTCATCTGTGTATATCACTTGCATACCTAGGAAATATGTGAGGTCACCTAGGTCACTGATTTTGAACTCCTCGTGCATGTGTCTCTTCATCCTTTGAATGCCATTTAGATCATCACTTGTCACAATAATATCATCTACATATACACATAGATAGATAACCTCATCGTGATCCCTTTTGATGAATAGAGAAGGATCTGAGCTGCTATGTTTGAACCCTTGATCTTGAAGATATGTAACATAAGATGGATGATTATGGTTTTCAAAACCTGGTGGTTGTGACATGTATACCTTTTCACTTATCCAACCATTTAAGAATGCATTTTTCGTATGAAGTTGGAGGAGTCTCCAATTCCTTGCAGCAGCTACACTTATCAATGTTCTGATTGTAGTCATCTTTGTAACTAGTGAGAATGTTTCCTCATAGTCTATACCATGCATTTGTGAGCATCCTTTGGAAACTAATCTTGCCTTGTACTTGCAAACTGATCTATCCGAATTTCTTTTAACTTTATATACCCATCTGCAACCATTTACCTTTTGATTCGGTGACATTGGAACCAAATTCCAAGTGTCCATCTCCTTCAATGCATCTATTTCTTCTTTCATGGCCTTTTCCCAATTAGGGTTTCCCTTTGCCTCTTCATAGGTTGAGGGTTCCTCAGAAATAGAGTCTTTTTCCAAGTAGATTGAATGCTTTGTAAAAAATATGGAATCATATCCATACCTTTCTGGTTGTTTCTTCTCTCTTACTGATCTTCCAGGTGCTTGTTTGGAGCATTCTCCAACCTCTTGCATCTTTGCTTTGCCTCTTAACTTCCATAGCTTGTAATCCTTTTTCCTTTCATCTTGGTTATTGTCTGTATCACTTCTTGGATCCTGGACCTGTGTATCATGCTTGCTTCCTAATAGATGAGAATCATAATCAAGATCATATGGTATAGTTACCTTTTGTTTATATTCATCATACCAAGACTTGTGTTCTTTAAACACAACATCTCTGCTTGTAGTGAATTGCTTGGCTGAAGGATTATAGAACCTATAACCAATCTCAGTTGAATCGTATCCAATAAACACTGTCTTTGTTACCCTTTCATCTAGCTTACCTCTTATTTGTGATGGTACATGAACATAAGCTAAAAAACCAAAAACCTTGCAATGTCCAAGACTAGGTTTTCTTCCATGCCATGCTTCATAAGGAGTCATACCTTGAAGTGATTTTGATGGTAGTCTATTGACAAGGTACACAACAGTTGAAATAGCCTCTGCCCATAGATACTGTGGCAACTTCTTCTCTTCAAGTATTGTTGTGGCTTATCCAACCAATGTCTTGTTTCTCCTCTCGGCGATTCCATTTAGTTGAGGAGAGTACCTGGTAGTCACTTCCCTTTTGATACCTTTATCTTGTAAGAAATCATCAAACTCTTTCAAGAAGTATTCTCCCCCTCCATTAGATCTAAGCTTCTTTACTGATCTTCCTGTATGATTCTCCACATGTGTTATATACTTTTTGAAGCAATCAAACACTTCATTCTCACTCTTGATAAAATATAGAACAATCCATCTACTATGGTCGTCAATAAATGAGACATAATACCTTGATCCTACCAATGAAGGTTCTTGACTTGGTCCCTATACATCTGTATGTACTAAGTCTAATAAGTTGTTGTGGATGTAGCCTTTGTGGTTGAATGGTTATCTTTGTGCCTTTCCAATCTGACATGCATCACACCTATTGATCATGTGTTGCTTTGATATGTTTGGTAGTATAGAACACTTTGATCCCTGCATATATCCTTCAAAGTTCTTTCATTCACATGAGCAAGTCTCTTATGCCACACTTCAAGCTCACTTAGGGTTTGAGATCCAAAGTTGAATAGAGCTATGTTCCTAGTTTCTCCTACTTCAAAAGTAAAGAGCCTACCATGCTTCTCACCTCTAGCTATCTTCTTGAAGCCTTAACATGGATCTTCCACAAAAGCTCCATGCTCGGTGAACCCTACTTGCAAGCCTTTTTCAACTATTTGGCCTACACTTCTTAGGTTTTTAGTGATAGTGGGTACATAGAGAACCTTACTCAGAATTGTTTGTCTTGCCATTGGAAGCTTTGACATTACCAATCTTCTCCACATTGTGCTTTGTTTCATCCCCTGTTTGCACTTCATGTCTATGCTTTGGACTTTCGAAATCAGATAGAAGAGCAATGTTGCCTACAACATGATTCGAACATCCTGAATCTATGTAGAACAAATGATCATCTTCTTTACCTTCATTGTGGCTTAGATTCATGAGAAGCAATGAGTCTTCATGTGGTTGATCTTCTGAATAATTGTTGTAGTCCATTCTATAGCCTCAAATGTTATTGTTGAAGTTGTGTCCACCTCTGCCTCTATTGCTTCCATATCCACCTCTTCCACTTCCTTTCTGGGTCTTCCCATTGAACCAACAATTCTGAGTGGTGTGGTTGGTCTTATCGAAGATGGCACAAGGTTGAACATTATGACCTTTGGCTTTGTCATGCTTTGGTACTTTCTTCTTCCCTTTCCACTTGCTCTTGCTTGTGAAGTTGGCTTGGGAAGTCTGCTCTTCGTCTTCTTCTTTCTTCTTGAGTTTCAGCTTCTTGTCCTTCTTATCTGCATATAGAGCACTAGTTGAATTACCATGATAGGAGTTACCTTCCTTTATGCTATTGTTGGCCTCTTGATTGAATAGTTGTCCAAGAAAGATGTTGAAGTCTAGAATCTGCATATCCATAATGAGATCATAAGCCACCGTGAAGGATTGCCATTGCTTATCACTTCGAATCCCATTGAGAATTTACCTCATGATAGCCTCTTCTTCAATCAGCTCTCCAATGGATGCTAACTGATCCGCAACCTCCTTGACCTTGGTAATAAACTCTATGATGGTTTGTTTAGGTGTCTTCTTCATTTGGTTGAATTTGTTCCAAAGATGATTCTTTCTTGCTTTGGTACTAGTAGAAAAGAAAGTCTCGAGGGCATCCCAAGTCTCTTGAGATGTCTTGCATCCTCTAATATGTGGTAATAGAAAGTCAAAGATAGAGTTTAGTATGTACGAACTTGCTTGAGCATCCCTTGCACACCAAAGTGTGAGCTTATCTGTCTCCTATTGTGTAGGTCCTCCTTTGGATCTTGGAATAGGCATAGCTTCATCACCTGCTATAATTCCATAAAGATTTCTACCCTACAAATAGGCCTCCATTATGATTCGCCAAGCCACGTACTTGTGTCGATCAAGCTTCTCGATCATTGAGGGAAACTCATCTCTCATCTTGATCTAGCTCTAATACCACTGAAAGAACTTGGAGAAGCTTGTAGGAGGTAGAAATTGTGTTTCGATGCGACAAAGTTTGGTCCAACCAACTAGCACAAAACCAGCCCTTGAGCTTATGGAGACTCAAATAGGCCTTATAGGCATGTGATAAGTGCAAAGAAATGCACTATGCACTTTGGAGCATCAAGGAGAAGGAGTTGATACAAAACAGATAGGTTCGCGTGTCGACTAGCTCAAAAAACTTACTATCTATGGAAGAGACAATGAACTTCAAATGCCCATAACGACCAGCGTGATTACAATGAGAAAAAATCCTTTTATGGGAGTGATACACATAGGGTTGAGTGTATATAATGCACAAAATTATAAGGAATAAGCAAAATATGCTATAGGAATGAATCAGACACTCAACGGTGGTACCTCCTATTTTTCAAGAATACGTAGGGATTGACCCCGAGATAGAAAAACTAATATTTCTCCCAATATACTAAACCAAATTCATGAAAATTTATACAAATAAACAAGACACTAATACATTTTCAATGAGCTATCTCTGATCAAATTTGGAGCTCTAGAGAGAGAGCAACAACCTCTACAAGATTATTGTTGGTGAAGAAGATGATGTAGAAAATTTAGGGAGCAAGATAATGATGGTCATAAGTGTATGTATATTGCTTCCATGTATTGTACAAGTGATTTTAAGTCTTTATGTAGAATCTAGGAGTGTGTCATGACTTCTACAAGTGGATTTTGAATTCAAATGAAGGTGGGAATGGTTGTTGGAGGGAATCATTTCACTTTCCTACAATCTAGGAAAAGTGAAGATCTAGTTTGATCTACTTTTAGGTGATTGATTGCTTGATTGATTACAACTCAAACACCAAAAATTCACGAGATTTGGGCTCTCTTTTTCTACTTTTACATGTGTAAAGCTCAAGGCTTTTACAATAGTAAATGAACCATCAAAAAGCTCTCAGAAAAATACAATAAATGAGCATAGGTAAAAGAACTCTCCAACGGATATTCTTTTGCTATAATCCAAGCGATAGTTTTTGATGTAGATCAAATCCACCTCAAGCATAGTGTAAGCTTGATGTTCCAACAAAAAGGAGTGTCTTGAACACTCAAGTGTGAACAAAGGAGAAGCGACTTGAGATTGGAGCAATTTCAACCCCCTTAGTCAATTCCTAGCTTAGGCTAAGTACGGTTAGTGGCTCTAAGTTCAGAAACAAGTGACTCTGAGATGTCATATAGCATGGAGAGATCAACATGTAGCTCAGGAGTGGTGTACCTAGAAAAACCAGAAGTGACTCAATTGGAATATATCACGACCAATCGATTAGGTGCTTGCATCTATGAGGATGGTCTAAGAAGATCCATTGTCCAAATTAAAAACCTTGATCAACCTATTGGACTAGGGCACCCGACGCAACAAAGTTTCCACAATACCAGCTCATGAATGAATGTGTACTCACCTCCCAGCCATATGCCTCTGTATATACCTGCTTGAATCAAGGAGGCACACAAATGCAACTAAAGTCCACAAGTGCATGTGCAATCTCCTCCAGTCCTTTGATACCTTCCACTAGAGTCTACTAGTGGTGGTTGTACTCGGCACTCGAGTTAATTCTCTCAAGACTCAAGTTCACTCTCGTTAACTTGAGTTAGAAGGCTCTAGAGCTTCTTGGGCAAAACTCTCTCCCCATGTTTCCCATGGGCATTGAACCCAAGACCTCCTCCTTCACAACCATGAGACTTAACCACTAGGCTAAGTGGATCACTTGAATAAGAGATCACATGAGATTATCCTTGAGTCTATTCTTGAGATCTTTGGTCCTACAAATGAGTGACTAAACAGTGTCCGATTTTGGATCTGTCTGAAGCAGTCGGATCCCTAGACCATGGACTTACTTTATTACATTCTTTCACCCTTGGGAAAGTTTTTTGTCCTAAAAAATAAAGCTATATATAGTATCCGTAGGCAACCCCTGAGCCTCATGTTCTAATATCGGAAGAACATGAGCATTTGTTCGTTCAGTAATCCACTTAGAACTTGAAAGTAGAAAACTTTATCTTTCGTTGTCCAACTTAAAACTAGAAAGTTGGAAAAGATGGATTGTAGAAACTTTTCCCTATGTTGAATTTTCTTCAGTTCCATCCTTCCATTTTACTAAGCACTCTTTAAACAAACACCTCAAGAGACAATGAGACTTGCAGGAAGAAGATTTAGGCAATACTTGGAGAGATGCCCGATTCCAGAGCTACCCACACCAGCCAAACAAGTGGCCTTGTTCCTAGATGGATTGTTGAGTGCTAAATTAAGATCCTATGTGTATCTAAAGGAACAGAGGACCATAGAGCAATTTTTACGCATGTGCATAGATATTGAGGACAACCTAGGTGAGGAGCTAGAGCTCTCTATGTC
This sequence comes from Ceratopteris richardii, assembly GCA_020310875.1. NCBI lineage: Eukaryota > Viridiplantae > Streptophyta > Polypodiopsida > Polypodiales > Pteridaceae > Ceratopteris > Ceratopteris richardii. The sequence continues at coordinate 107,435,912 of CM035424.1, forward strand.
TTACAAAGATTCAGATAGTTCCACTAGCCTCATATCCAAACCCCTTACTTCTATTGATGAATTATTAGAAAAGGTAGCTTAGAAGTTAGGAGTCTCTAGCAAGCAGACACCTAGATTTGCCCCAGTAAAACGATGCTACACCTGTGGAGGAGACCACATGGCTAATGTGTGCCCAATCATAGCTCATCTCCAAGTGATCCTTAACAGCCAATACTACACCATAGAATGGAGATACACTAAACATAGGATTGCCCATATAACAAGCAAGTGGTTAGGCAAAATTATCCACAACCATATCCACAAGAGGGGAGATACCAGAATCAGTACCCATCGCAGTAGTATGTTAGGCCCAAGCAACCCTACCAGCCACCCTACCAAGCTCAACAAAGGGCTCAACCAATGTTAGTTCAACAACCCCCACCTCCAACCAACGTGATCCCCATAAAGTATGCAGCCATAGAAGAAAATTTGAATAGAGTCTTAGTGCCAACATCACCATTGATCTCAGAAAGTGACCCAAATAATCATAGTTTTGACTCTGCTCAAATGGATAGTCCACCGGCCTACTACATGGAGTCACTAGAGCATAATGAGATTTACTCCTATGAAAATGCTAGCAAATCTAGTTGGGAGCCAGGATGCACTAATTTCATGTATGAAAATCCTAACCCTAAGCCCCAACCTAGACAGATAAGACCCCCAACACCTAGAGGACCGTGCTACAGATGCCAAGGAGATCACTTCATTTGTGATTGCCCTATGCGTGCACCTATGCAACCCCAATCAGTGATAATTCAAGGTTTTCATCAAGATTGTGGGAAGGAGCATCTCTTATGGGATTGTCCTAAGAACCCAAACAATGTACCAAAGATCACTCCTATTAATGTCATTGGATTAGTGGTACATTCTAATGGAAGTGTGACTTCCACCACCCCAATGCAAGTGGTCATGAGAGCTCAAGCATTACTACAAAACCAAGGCTTAGGTCAGGAAAAGAGTTCAGAGGTTATTGAGACTGAGAGTCTAACTAAGAAAAAAATAAGAGCTTGGAAAGATAGCCATGAACGAATGAAGAGATAATGGTCAAAGAAGATAAGCGAACTTGAGGAAAGCCTAAGAGAAACAAAGGCCAAGATAGTTGAACTCACATCTCAAACACACTCTCACACATCACCAACCCCACCATCCCCATCACCTTCTAATCCACCTCATATAACCCCATCGCCACCTAGAGTAGGATCAATCTTAACAGATTCCACTCTTGAGGACTTAGACATGATGCTTAAGGAACATTAAGCTAGAATCCAAGAAGTCCAATATGATAGATCATGAAAGATGTTACACCAGGGCTAACCTAGAAATAGAAAGAACAAAGCTTTGTGCGAAGATGATAGAATTGGCTCAAACGATGTATGAAACCAGTCGCCTCTTCAATTGCTCTAGTTTAGCCAAAACTCAATTACACTTTGATGGATTATTAGAAAGATTGGAAAGGATTATAGTTAAGTGATGAAAACAAGCTACATCACAGGTAAGTGACATTAGAAGAAAAATGACAAGCCTTCCTCCTAAGGATGCTTATGTTCCCAACTCCACCGAGTCAGGAACCTCTGCTTCTATAAATACTCATAAGAATTTCTAAGAGAAATTCAAGAAGAAAAATGGGCAAAAGAAAGTGAAAATCCTCCTCCCATTTAACTTGTGGATGACTTACATGATCAATTCCCACAAGATATTCCTTCTATTTATGGAAAGCAAAAGGAAAACCAACCTAGTGAATGATTAGACTTCAAGTCTAATTCCTTACAAGAACTACCACATTTCATAGGTCCATGGGAGGCAAAGTCCACCTGTATGAGAGCACCCACGGTCTTGATAAGGAACGAAGACCCCGTCCTGTTGAGAAATACAAAGGTAGTAAAAAAAATACTAAAGTGCAGTGCAATCTCACTTTAGAGGAGCTACTCAAGATTAAGCCAGAATTGTGGAAACATGTAGCCAATGAGGTACTAGAAGTAGCGAAAACCCATTTGTAGGTAGGATCAAATAGAACAGTGCCTGAAATACCCTTGGATAAGATAGGAGACATGAGCAAAGGAGAAGAAGGAAACACCTATCTCCTTATCACTCATTAGGGCTACACAACCAAGGCTATCTTGGACTCAGGCACAGGAGTTGCAATTGCTGTGACTTCCCTATGGAAGCATTCGGCCAAACCGGCACTCAAGCCAACGAGAATGAAATTATAGATGGACGATGGTCACATTGAGAGATCCTTAGGACTCCTAGAAGGGATAACTCTCACTACTTGTGGTGTAGAGTTTGAGCATAATTTTTCCATATGTGACTTTAGCAAAAACCAGGCTTATGAGATGATTTTGGGAAGACCATTCATGAGATAGTTGCAAGTAGTACAAGATTGGGGAACCAATTCCTTATATTTGCAACATTTAGGTGTTACAACTAAAGTCAATATCAAGGACTATTCATAGAGACATGCCCCCTATTCAATGGAATCCCATCAATGGCACCACACATGACACAGAGTTAGTGCATTCCATAGGATCAGGATCCTCATGGATGCATGAAGACACTCACTGATGGATGTGCAAAGTTGTACTAGAAGAAGAGAAGAGAGAGAGCGCCAGAGAAGTAGGTGTGAAGGAAAGTCATAGATCAATTCGAGACCCAGCCTATGCACATGTAGTATTTCCAGACGAAGAGTTTGAACCTCATGGTCGGGTAAAAATCCTAGCAACAATGGACGTAGCTATCAATGAAGAACAATGGACACCACATTGCGACAAAGATGGCTACGACATTTTAGTTTTCATTACAGAACCACTCATGTGGGATTCGGTTATCGTAGAATGCGAGCGTAGTATGGAAGAAATTGAACAATCGAGTGACTCATTTCTAGAGTCAATTATTATGGATCTTTTTGTGCATCTGAAGAAGAATACTTGTATGTAGTAGAAGCTCACCCTCAAGGACGAGAAGATCCTACGAATAATGTGAGGTTAGCCACATAGGTAACCATCAAGAAACAAGGTAAGAAAAGAAAGAAGAGAGAAATCCCACAAAAAGAGGAAGAATCTTTATTTGAGGTTCCTAGAAATTTTAAGAAGTATGAGATAGAAGATAGAAAAGTCATGATAAGAATGCCTAAATGAGAAGCTCTCACAAGAGTGGCCTACGACAACAAAGAGACAAAAAGAAAATTATTGTGACCATAGAAGAAGGTGAAGAACGATGCACATACATAGGAAATGACCTGATGGAAGAAGAGGAGTTAATTGATTTTTTAAGAGAATACAGAGATGTGTTTGCATATAGTTATAAGGACCTGAAAGGAGTAGAGCCTGACATATGCTCACATACGATACCCATGACCTCAGAAGCCAAACCCTCTAAGCAAAATCCATACACATATAATGACACTTACGCCGCCAAGATCAAGGAAAAGATAGACCATTTGGTAGAAACCAGATTTATTTATGAAATTTAGCACACTGAATGGGTTTCTCCCATTGTAGTGGTGCCCAAAAAGAATGGCAAGCTACGTGTATGCATTAACTTGAAAAAGGTTAATGCAACCACTATCAGAGATAGTTATTCGCTTCCTATCACTGAGCATCTATTAGAAAGAGTGGCAGGCAAGGAAGTATACAGCTTCTTTGACGGATTTTCAAGCTACAATCAAGTAGCCATTGACCCAAAAGACCAACATAATATGACTTTTGCCACAGAGTGGGGCATGTTTGCTTTTTGAGTAATGCCATTTGGTCTTACCTTCCAAAGACTGATGTGTCATGTCTTTAAAGAGTTCTTGCATAAAAACTTGGAAGTCTATGTTGATGACCTTTGTGCTCATTCCAACATTAGACAAACCCACATACATGAGCTAAGATAAATCTTTGACAAATGTAGAGAAAAATATCAAGTTTGGTTGAACCCAAAAAAGTGTGTTTTTATGGTTAGGCAAGGCAAGCTTCTAGGACACATAGTATCAAAGAATGGCATATCCACAAACAAGGAGAAAGTTAGAGAAATTGTAGAGCTACCTAGGCCAAAGAATGTCAAGGAGGTACAAGCTTTCATGGAGCATTGCAGCTATTATCGACATTTCATTCATATGTATGCAATCATTGCAAAGCCTATGTACAACCTATTGACTAATTTTGAGTGGGTAGATGAATGTGAGAACTCCCATAATGAGCTTAAACGACGATTATGTTCAACACCAATCTTGATTACACAATATTGGAACAAGCCATTTCATGTTCATGTGGATGTATCCACTTATGCTATTGGGTGTGTACTAGCACAACCTACTGGTGAAGGTAATGTGGATCTTCCAATAGCTTACACCAGTAGATAATTGAATGCAGCTGAATGAAATTATACTACTATGAAGAGAGAAAGATTAGGTATGGTATATGCGGTTAAAAAGTTTAGACATTATTTGCTAACAAATAAGTTTAATTTTTTTACAGACCATCAAGTATTACTCTATCTAGTGAACGAACCTTGCAATACTAGTAGATTAGTAAGATGGTTCCTCTTACCAATGGAATATGACTTTGAAGTTGTGGTTAGGAAAGGTAGGACTCACCTTAGGGCAGATCACCTTTCTAGACTAACTTCAGGAGAGTCCCCTCAAGGTGTATCAGATGACCTTCCTGATGCTTACTTGTTCTATCTAGAAGTAGTGCCTGACTGGGCTAAAACTATAGTGCCTATTCTCACCTTAGGACCTAAACATCCTACTCTCATAACCAAAGATAAAGAAGTAGTAAGATCTCAGAAATACCACATACTAGCAGGAAGCATGTATAAGCACACCAATCAAGGCATACTATCTTGCTGTGTAGATGAAGACGAGCATGCAAAATGGTTGCAACTGGCACATGTAGGTGCACTGTAGCAACATCACTCCAAACATCAAACTCTACAAATGCTATGAAGACTAGGAGTATACTGGCCAATAATGGAAGCAGATGTCCATAGGATGTGCAAGGAATGCCCAATTTGTAGTACTAGACCACTAGTGGAACATGCCACCCCCTATCGTGTCTTTAGTGCGAGATTGGAGCAAATCTTTGGTAGACTTCTTGAGGAAAAAAACATTCCCTCAAGAGATGACATTGGCTACACGAAGGAGTTTAGAACAAGAAGCCCTAGATTACACACTCATAGGTGATAATCTATACAAATGAGGAAGAGACGACCATCTTAGACTATGTGTACATGAGAGTGAATATCTCAAAATCTTGGAAACTGTGCACCAAGGTGTGGTAGGAGGACATTTTGGACTAGACCATGTGATCAAAGCTATACTATTTGCAGGTCTTTGGTGGCCAACACTTCACATGGATACACATACCTATGTGAAGAGATGTGATATTTGTCAACAAACTCAGTACCTGATATGTAAAGATGAGATGGCACTAAAACCCATGATGGATGGGTGTGCATCCTCTAAGTGGGGAATATAATTTGTTGGTCCTATTAATCCCTAGCTAAGAGTTCACATGTTGAATACGTCATTCTTGCCACATACTATTTGACCAAATGGATAGAAGTAAAGGCCACAACGAAGAATGATGCTCAAACGATGACTAAGTTCTTATTTGAGAACATATTCACTAGATGTGGCTTACCAATTGAGTTAGTAATGATAGAGGCACACACTGCTTGAACGAAGTCATTGAAAACCTTCTCCAAGAATTCTTAGTGGTACATAAGAAGTCTGCCCCTATCATCCACAAGCTAACGGACAAGTTGAGAGCACAAACAAGATTTTATGTAATGTATTGACCAAACTGGTAAACAATAAATGCTATAATTGAGATAAATAGCTACATCATGCTCTTTGGGCATATAGAGTCACCTATAAAAAGGTACTCCAAGACACACCCTTTTAGATGGTATTTGGCCAAAATGTAGTGCTACCATTAGACTTCCTGATACCCACATTGAAAGTAGCACAAGAGCATCAATGGACTCGCCATGAGCTCTCATCTAGAATCTTTGATCTTGAACGATTAGGTGAAACAAGATTGAGAGAAGCAGTAGGGATTTATGCAGCCAAGAAAAGGCAAAAGGGTTACTTTGATGCACATATGAAGGACAAAGGCTTGAAAGCGGGAGATTTAGTCTTGGTTTACACCATGAAGCAACATGTGAAGAAACTAGAGAAGCATTGTTGTGGGGTTTTGTAATAAGGAGGGAGAACGACATGGTATCTCTTTGTAGAAACGGGTTTCAAGATTGAAGCTAAATTATGAGATCACAAAGACAACAATCCCTTTCCTTAAGAGAAGAGAAAGAAAAAAAGATCATTTTCCCTTGACTATAGTAAAGTTTGGTGTTTAGAGACATCCAATTTCAAATGAGAAGTTCGATGTAGAAGCATGCATTTCAATCATTATAGAAGGTTTAGGTTTCATTCAAATTTCAAAGCATCTTGGTTATAGAAAGCCTTCAAGTTTCTTCAAAAAGTACAACCAATATTTACAATATTTAAAGTGGACTTATCCTTCTTGAAATAATTTTTCAAGTCTAGGTGAAGGAATAGTGACTCAAAGCAAGAACTCAACTTATCAATGAAGATACCAACTCAAAGATAAATAATAAGATCAACTCGTAAAATAAACTTCTCATATCGTCAAGATCCTTGAAGAAGTTTAAAGGTTTAAACTTTGAAAAGACCCATACTGTATAAGCTTTCAGAATGGAAACCAGCCACGTTTCCAATATCCAAGTGTTATGAAGCACAATATTCGGAACTAATGCAAAAAATTGATGTTTGGAGTAATAGTAGTGTGTAGTCTAACTCTTAGACCGATTCTCTTATACGTTCCTCAAATGATTAAAAAACCGTATTTGTTCAGAAACTTTTGTCCTTCTCCACGTACAATATTTGATGTCTATTATCTAAAGGAAACATGTACACAGACAAAGAGTGCGACACAACACAGTGAATTCACTGAATCAGTGTTATAAAATGATTATAGTCATTGTGGCAAGCAAAAGAAAATTTACATGATTTTCATCACAAGCCGAAAGAGTAATGTATCTCTGTTATACCACTACAAGTAATAAAGCATAAAAAAACAATATGAAAAGTAAACCATAAGAGCGAAAAGTTCAACATTTTCAGCAACAAATTGACCTGAATTACAACACCAAAGCATACTGAAACTTTTGGTTTGTGCTCTTCGCTCTCCTTGATGCAATCTCACAGCTCGATTAGCTACTTCTTTAGTGTGAAGTTACTCCATATGTTCTTAATTTGCAGAGCTCACAACACCCTTAAAATTATCTGTAGATGAGAGCGCTCAACACTTTGTTTAATGATTTCCTTTTTCACTTTGCCATCCTCGACATTATGGAGACTATGAGCAGCAGTGTACAATCCTTCTTCAATAAAGGAAGCCAACTTATTCCTTATCAGATATTCAAGTTTCCCAGAAATTGTTGTATGTGGCTGTTGGCCACCGTTTGACCATCCTCGCGGTAGTTGTGACCGCCGTTCAACCCAGTTGTAAACCCCTGTTCTTGTGGGATAAGGGGGGTCCCATGGGTACTATGCCCTTCCTTGTACAATTGCAATTTCAAAGTTAAAGTCCGGGGGAATAGGCCTCGGCCGAACCTCCATTTAAAAAAAAAAAATATTCAAGTTTCTTTTTGTATTCTAGCAGCTGGAGTCTCTATTCAGAACTCGCCTACTGTCTTCCATCATCTATTGGAGTGGAGCTATGATACTCTGCATTAACCTGCCAGAATGCTTGATGAACTTAGCAGCAGATTCGTAGTCGAGGGAATCAACAACCTCTTTAACAGCATCCATGCAGTTTGCTCACTCTTTAGATCGCTTGATTCCCCTTCGCTATGTGGCAGAGTCACGAGCAATCCCAAGCATGGAAAAAACTTAACCTGGTTTTCCTCTTGTCGTATCTCGGATGCTTGACAGAGACTCAAGACTAATCAGAAGCGTTGGTGGTATTACATGAATGCACAGTGCAGGACATTCCTTTTCCCTGTCCACTCGTCCTCCTTCCTTTCTTCAAACTTTTCTTCTACATGCGCGTCGATAGCCTTTCTCTCCTCCAAAACCCACGTAGCCTCCTTTCTTTTTATGTCAAAATACCCTCTACCTTTCCTTTACATATTGTATATATATAATATTAAGAATATACTATTCACACTAAAAACTACGTAAAACAAATATATACACATGCACACGCATTCTCTTCAATCTAAATACCAAAACATTTACAATCAATGTGCTCAAGCATATTCCAAAAAAAAAATGCATACATTGAACATGTGAGTGCATAGATCGCATTAAACGAGCATGTGCCTAAACAAAAACATACATGTCTATGCATCTTTTCATACGTATAAGCATATGCATTTGTACACACATAAACATATACAGAATTTGTTCTCTAAATCTTATGCAACTAATGAAGGATAGAAATCACCAATTTTCGTTCATGTTGCCAACCTTTCGAGTTGAATGTTTCTCTTCAAATATTTAAGCTGGACTTCAAATCTCCACCACATCGACACCCTCTAAACCTGTGCATCCTTCAGATGTGCCAACTTGCATACACATCATCAAACACAAGCGAGCATCCAGTAGTCATGACAGATAAATACAACTTAAAGAAAATTTTAACTAGATTCATTAAATCTGAAAATGCATTAAACTTGGCATAAATTAAGAGAAGAAGTAGACACATGCATCACATACAACCTATGAAGTACAGTAATGCATTTAGATTAACAATCAGATGAGTGAATTGAAAACTTCTTAGCTCTTTTGTTAACTTAACCTGGTTAGATCTAGTAGCCCATCCTAAGCGTATGCATATACCGGCCCTTACTAACTAGATTTATGAAACTACCATCTGGCTTTACTGTTGATCTCCCATCATCCAAACCCCCATCAAACTTTTTCTTATTTATCTTTTACTTTTATTTTATTTCTCTTTGCTTTTATTCTTCACCCCAACTTAACCTTTTTATTTTTGTTTTTGCTTTTATTCATTTTATTCTTTATTTACACATGTGGGCCTATGCCAAAATCTGGTGCAACTCATGGACCTGTCCATCGACCAGGTTTAGCCCACTCGTTTATCGGCTCCACATAGCGCACGACACACAATGTGATCCTCATATGAAATCGACGTCAGCTCGTGGCTCTAACAACTCGGTCAGAGTGACTCCACCCACCTATCGACCCGTGTGAGCACATGACATCATATAGGTCAGCCCATACGACATAACTAGCATCAGTTCATGGCCCTCATCACCAGTCAAGGTAGCTCCACCCTCATACTTGCTCATCGTAGCGCCCAACATCACATACACATACACATAGGTAGCTGGCTAGTGTATGAAGAGTTTTCGTGAAACATAATCTGTTTGAAGGTTGGATAAGACGAGAGATCGAAAGCAAAAGTCAAAGCGTCTCACTCATCAAGCATTCATGAATGCAAGTATATATAGGTACTAAGATTAGGTCTTCCCTTCACCTTCCTTGGTCTAGTTCCCGGAATTTCTAGTCAGCTTTCTAATCCTAATCACATAATCCTAGTACTTCATGCATCACATGTAATCTCAATAGCCATATGAAATCTTTGGGCCTACTTAAATCTCTTAACAATTATGCATTTATTTTTGTATCATATGCTCAAATCATGCAATCTTTTTATACACATATATACAAGAGAAAAGGAAACTAAAACACAAAACATATCACCTGTATCGAGCTAGAAGCCCTTCTGATTTTGCATCCTCGATCATCTCTACATCTCCATTTTGAGTTCTTATTCTTCACCTGCTAGTCTAGGTTTCCTGTTTCTTTTCTTAAAATCAAAGCAAAAACATCAGTTATACACATTTCTATTTGCAAAAAACATTTTTAAACTTGCTGGAATCTTATTGAACGAGACTCTTCCTTCAACCTCACCTTCTCTGATACATGCTCACCAAAGAAGCTGTGCTTATAGAACAACCAACATTGTATTGTACTCATCTTAGAAACATTCTTGAAAATATTAGACTTGCGAAAAAGCCACTTCATTTGCTTGTTCATCCCTTGAAGACCTGATTGGATTGCATAACTCTTGGAAAATTTGAAAATCCATGATGCAATCATTCGGGCATAGTCACCTTTGTTTGTGATCCTCTCACATGCATCATATGAGGATGCACATGATAAACGAAGAACACATGTATAAAGTGTATCATCAAAAAGATCCTTCAAGCATGCATTTTGATCCATTTCATGCTTGATATTGTTTGAAAGGTTTTTATCATTTTCAGTATGATTACCCAAACTTTCATGGTCATTGCAATTGAGTCTTTGAAAAGTTTCATAAGATTTGCAATCTGAATAAGCAAGTTCATCATCCTCTGATTGTAGTATATACTCATATTTATCACTCGATCTTTCATGATTTCTTCCTACTTGAATGCCATTAATTAGAGAATCTGCTTCTACTTCTAGTCTTTTTAGGAACTATTCATCATTGTTGTGATCCCAAACCATCTCTCCTTCAACATGAAGGGAATCCATATTCTCATAATCAAGAAAGTCTTTATCTTCAATATCACTAGAGACTTGGTTATTGAGGTCAAACTCATCATAATTTTTACACCTTATAAGACTATGCATATAGTTTGACGACAACTCAATTTTTTTATTCAAAATGCCATCATAGAATTCTGCATCGGTATCCATCGATTCTTGCTCATTCTCTTCAAAGGATGTACTTAGACCACCTTCTTCATACAGTTCTTCAATCACTGATTCTTGCTCGAATATCTCATTGTGTGAGAATGTCAATATATAATTCAAATCAACTCAAGCTTCATCAATGCAACCATTTAATTTTATCTTTTCTCGTTGATCTTTATTAGGTAATGTGCCCATATCATATTTTCCATGTATTTCAATGAATGTTGCATTCTCCTTCTATGGCCCATTTCCTCAGCATATAGAGTGAACTCATCATAATCTCCATTTGCATCAGAACGTATCTTTTCATAGAGTGCGACATCACTCACATACATGTCATTATACTAATGCCCAACCAACAACTCATTCTTACTCCTATGATTAGTATCACTGTCTTGTACCTCTAAAGAATCATTTAATGTGGCACCACTCAAGAGTATTTCACAATCTTGATCTTGATCTAGACTATCCGTAGGCTTAGCATCATGATTTTCACCATCGGCATACCTACCACTCTCTAGAGGACTCATCATTTGCATGCCCTCCTAATGAGCATCATGCTTACTTGCATTCTCTTCATACAAATCAGTCATTTGTCCATAATTCATATTTGAAACAAATGCTTGAAGAGATGTTTCACTCTTAGATGGCATCAAATAGTTCCTCAAGTACTGCCTGGTTTCATCATTTAAGGAAGCATCTTGTGCTTGATCTGTTGATATATTTAGGTCGTGATGTGTGTGAACACTCTAGGACCTCCGGGGCACTTTTTTACCTCTTTAGGAGGTTTTTTTCCCTCGACTTGTATATACTCTTATTGCCCTAATAGGCTACTTATCTTTGTACATTCTAGTGGTAATACATTCTGTATTGTGTGTTGTGCTCCAAGCTTCTTCTTCTTCCTTGTGCTATTGTGTGCTTCTGCAGACATCTAACTCCAACAATCGGTATGAGAGCAAGTCGTCGCTTCATCTAGGGCATTGTCTATGCCTCTCCGGTTGCAATCTCAGAATCGCACGAATTTTGGTGAGCATACTCAGGGTGTTTCCAAAATAAAAAAATCTTCGCTTTGTGGTGTCGAAATTATGATCTGAGCTCGTTTCGGCCTTCGAAGGCAGTATCACAGTGCTTGTGTAGGCTATTTCGTCTTTTTGTGCCAACGATATATAGCAGTTTTTGTTCGACAATATAAGCATCTTGAAGTCTGCTACAGGTTTAGGAGAATTTCTCTCGGTAGTTCTATTCAACTTTTTGAGATACACTCAATTTTTAGCATCAAGGTATTTTAGTCACTGGCCATGGCTAAAAGCAGTGATGTATTCTGTATGTTGGCTATTGAGGATAAGTTGGATGGTACCAACTACCTGTTATGGGCTTACATGATGCGACATGTATTGGTTGCAAAAGGACTGTGGAACATTGTGCAGGGTGTTGAAAAACGTCCTATCACACCTGCAACTATTACAACTGTAGGTACTGAAGCTGATGCAGAAGGTGTTGAAGATGATGATATTCTATATATTCCTATTTGTGTTGTGGTTTCTACTGCACCTACTACATAGCAAATTCATTGGGATGGCAAAGATGCCCAGGCACATGCATTGATAGCTTTGATTGTCAAACATGCCATTATTTCTCATATTTATTCTTGTAGAATAGCCAAGGATGCTTGGGATACACTTACCACATTGTACCAAGCTAGGAATGAGGCTCGTGTTGGTTACCTCTAAAAAAAGCTGGAGAGTGCGCACATGAATGAAGGTGATTCTATGGATAATTTTCTAAAAAAGATCAAAGACTTGAAGGAACAATTGATTTTTGCTGATGAAGTTATACCAGATAGCTCACTTATGCAGACCATTCTGAATGGTCTTCCTGATTCATATCAGATTTTTGCTTCTACTCTTCGATTGATGATGAAAGGCAATCCAAATGCCTTATCATTTGAGGAGTTAGTCTCTGTTCTATTGCAGGAAGATCAGTCAAGGTAGAATATGTCCATTATGCATGTTGTAGATCAAGCTTTCCTGGCTAGTCAGAAGGGCAAAGGAAAATGGAGCTCTTCAACTAGCAAGGAGAAATCTGCAAATGCTGCACATTCAAAGAAGGAAGACAAAGATGAGAAGAAATAAAAAAAGGAGAATTTTTTTTGCAAGTACTCTAAAGGAAATGATCATATCATAAAGAACAATCCTAAACTGGCTGCAAAAGAGGCAAAGAAAAAAGAGGCTAGAATGGTTGTTGCAGAGGCCTCTACTCCAAAAACAGAGTTTGCTAACCTTGTCCAGGATGAAGAATGGGTGTTTACTACTGTTTGCAATTTTGACCCATCTTCTCATGAGCAATGCATGTCTACAGTAGACTCAGATGTTTGGTACTTCGATCGTGGGGTGACCAAACATATTACCTCGCAGCACAATTTTTTCTCTTCACTCGAGCCTACCCCTATAGGGAATACTGTCCCATGCGCCAACAACTCCTCTTACCCTATCATGGGAGTTCGTAAGATCCTTCTCGCTACTACTGATGGTAGTTCTTTCACTTTGACAGATGCTTTATTTGTGCCAGGGATCAAGAAGAATCTATTATCAGTTTCTACATTAGCTAAGATTGGCTTGGTTGTGAAATTTGTTGATGACAGATTTAGAGTTCATGATCTGTCAAATGGCGATGTTATTATTGCTTCTGGCATTTTATGTCGTGGGCTGTATAAGCTCATAGACTATGAAAAATCAATGAATGATTGGGCATATGCAGTACATGATTCTCAGGCTATGTCAGATGCAAAGCTTTGGCATGCGTGCTTTGGTCATATGAACTTTGCTAGTTTGCTACGCCTATGGAAATCTGAAATGGTGTCCTCTTTGCCCAAACTTGAGGCACACGGTAAACATGTATGTGAAGGTTGTATTTTTGGCAAAATGCAGTGTTCTTCCTTTCCAAAAGATGGTTTAGTTCAGGCTACTAAAAAATTGTAGCTTGTACATATTGATGTCTTTGGTCCTATGGAGACACCTTCTTTTGGGAACTATCTTTACTTCATGACTTTCATCGATGATTTTTCCAGGCATGCATGGGTATATCCATTGAAGGCAAAGTCCGAAGTGTTTATGTGCTTCAAACAGTTTCTGGCTTTGGCTGAAAATTTGTCAGCATGTAAAATGGGCACCCTCCATTCTGATCGAGGGGGAGGGATATATGTCTTCTTCCTTTAATGCATTTTTGGCTGAACATGGGATGAAACATCAGTGTACAATGCCGTATATACCTCAACAGAATGGAGTTGCTAAACAAAAGAATAGGTCACTCATGGAGATGGCGAGGTGTATATGGTCAAGAGTCAGGCTTTACCACATAGTTTCTGGCTTTAGGCTATCATGTGTGCAACATATGTACTTAACAAGTGTCCCACTAAAGCACTACAGTCTATCACTCCATATGAGGCTTGACATGATCGCAAGCCATCTGTTGCTCATCTGCGTGTTCTTGGTTGTTTGGCATATGCATTAGTGCCTACACAACATTGCAGAAAATTGGATGATAAAGTAGTAAAATGTATTTTTGTTGGGTACAGTTTTGAAACTAAAGGCTATCATCTATATCATCCAAAGACTAAATGCATTCTCGTTAGCCGTGATGTTGTCTTTGTGGAAGATGCTATTCAGCCATTGCTTTCATGTACGAAGGAGACATCTGTTAGCTCCAAAGACATATATGATACTTTGCTGCCTCTTTTTACAGGTGGAGAGTCTAGTACTGGTCCTAATGAGGCAACTTCTCAACCTTTTAAGGTTTCAGGTGATGATGCAGATCATCCCATTTCTAATGCAGATTTACATGATGCACTTGTTGATGAGATAGTTGACATTGAGGAAGCAAAAACTATGCCAAAATGGCTGGTGTAGACCTTACGTGATAGCAAATTAGATGCACCTCTGTCATATCATACTCATTAAGGATCTCACAGTGCCTCTTTTGCATCAGATTGCTATGCTATCGCTGCATCTAGTCTCTGTGATGAGAATGAGCCTGTTTTGTTTGATGAAGCACAAAATTCAAAAAATTGGATGGCTGCTATGCAATCTGAATATGATGCTATAATGAAGAAGGGTACTTTGTCTTTGTGTGACTTGCCTCTTGGCAAGAAGGCCATTCACACTAAGTGGGTTTACAAGCTAAAGTGTAGGCTTGATGGAACAGTTGATAGGTATAAGGCTAGGCTTGTTGCAAAGGGTTATGTACAGGAAAAATGCATTGATTTTGATGAGACCTTTGCACCTACATGTCGTATGACTACTGTTCGGAGCATCTGTGCACTTGCAGCACATCATGGTTGGAATGTACATAAGCTAGACATTAAAAAAACATTTCTAAACAGTGACTTGCATGAAGAAATGTATGTTTTTTAGCCCCATGGCTTTGTGTAGAAAGGACATGAAAACCAAGTGTGCAGGTTAAAGAAGGCATTATATGGTTTAAAGCAAGCACCACGTGCTTGGTATGAGAAGATACATGCCTATCTAATTGCACATGGTTTTGAGAATAGTCCAACTGAAAGCACCTTATGTGTTAAGCATGCTAATGATGTGCTTCTGATCATTGTTGTCTATGTTGATGACATCCTACTCACTGGTCCTATTGAGAAGCATATTGCTGATTTTAAGGCTGATTTACATGCCTCATTTGAGATGTCTGATTTGAGGTATTTTCATCATTATTTGGGCATTCATTTTATGCACATTGATGGTGGAATGGATTTGTGTCAAATGAAATATATTGACACGTTATTGTAGCATTTTTGCCTTGAAGACTGTAAACCTATTGCCACTCCTATGGAGAAAGGTTTACGATTGAGTCTTCATGATGCTGGAGATGCATTTGATGCTCTTCTCTATCAGTAGGATGTTGGATGCTTGATTTACTTATGCATTACTCGGCCCGATATTTAGTTTGCTGTCTCACAGATGAGAAGGTTTATGCATTGCCTAGGTGTTAAGCATTGGCAGGCAGTTAAGCACATCTTTCGCTACTTGAGTGGTACTCAGCTACTTGGGTTGTTTTATCCCAAGGGGGGATCACTACCGCAAGATTTGCTGTTGTCACGATCTTGCTCACACGCATACAGAGATTACGGATGCAGAAAAACACACAAAAAATAGAGGCAACAAGAGACGAGACCGAACGCAAGATTGGGTGCAATCTCCCCCCATGCACTCTGTTCCGACAGTCCACAGAGTGCATGTATTTATAGGACTTTAGATTACGTCGAAAATAGTGGTTACATGAGGGCAGCTTCAAAAAGTAGGCGTGAAACTAAAAGTTAGTAACTTTTACAGAAAGCCATTACTTTGAATAACAGAAACTGCGGTCTACAACGACCCTTATTCTAACCATTACTTTTCTAACAATAGAACCTTCTACGCAGGTTTATTTACAAGCTAAATAATAATTATTCGGATTATTGATGTCCGCCCTTTCACGCCTTGCACGCTCCTCACGAACCTTTAGCTGCTATAACAGAAACATCAAAAACATATTAATACATTAATAATATAACACTTTAACAATACATTGTTCAATAATATACAACATGCCTCTCAGTTGACAAGCAACTGACCTCAGTTGATAAAATAAGTTAACACTCTAACAATTATAATGCAGTGTTCAACATATTCCATGTGACAATCCAACAATGCATTGGCTATTTTATATTTCAATCCAACAATGCATTGGCTATTTTATATTTCAATCCAGCAATGCATTGGCTATTTTTTATTTCAATCCAACAATGCATTGGCTATTTTATATTTCAATCCAACAATGCATTGTTCAACATATTCCATAAGGTATAACATGCCCCTCAGTTGAACAAGCAACTGACCTCAGTTGATATAATAATAAACATGGATGGCCAGTCACATGTTTCATCACTGAATAAAGAAAATAGGCATGTGCCATGTAAAAATACATGCATGGAAATGTTCATGGAGCTGTTAGACTAATGTGTTTGTGTATGATATGTAGAAATTAAATGGTCATAATGAGGTGTTAATTGTGTTTTATGTATCCATTGACATTCTTCAATAGAGTGATTTTTGTACTTAACCAAATACCGATGATATTGAGTACTTGTGCATGTAGTAGTGACATCATGATCAATGATTTTCTCAGGAACTAAGATTTCAGATTGTTCTTCAATCAAAGGAGGGTCATCAAGAAGTGGAGCAAGTGGTAAAGTTCCTTTAAAGGGTTTAAGTAAACTAATATGAAAAGAATTATGTATAGTCCAATGGGATGGAATATCTAATCGAAATGAATCATCATTAATGTTTTCTATAATGCGAAACGATCCATAATAGCGTGGTGCAAGTTTAATTTTAGGATGCTGCAAAATATTTTTGAGACGTCTTTTAATTATTCGCAACCATACAAAATCATTTTCCTTGAATTCTTTGGCTAATCGTTTATTATTGATAATACGTGTATATCGCTCTTGACTTTTCCTAATGTGCTCGTGAACATCATGAAGTATAGAAACGTGATCTTGAGCAATAGAATCAGCCATCGGAATGTCGGTTTGGGTGAGGGACATGGGAGTGGGAAGCTTTTTATAAAAAACTATTTCAAAAGGTGCACGACCAGTAGTGGTGTGTGAAGTGTTATTGTAAGCAAATTGAAGCAATGGCAACTTGTCATCCCAGTTATTGGGATTATCTAATGAATAACAATGCAATAAATCTAGAATAGTACTATTTGTAGCCTCACTCTGTCCATTACTTTCAGGATGAAATGCAGAGCTAAAATCTATTTTAGAACCAAAATGTTGAAATAAGGCAACCCAAAAATGATTACAAAACCTAACATCATGATCAGATAACATTACTTTAGGAAATCCATGATATGGAAAAATGCATTTAATGAATAATTTTGCAGCTTGAGGTGCAGTCAAAGTTTTTC
Source organism: Ceratopteris richardii (assembly GCA_020310875.1). Classification (NCBI taxonomy): domain Eukaryota; kingdom Viridiplantae; phylum Streptophyta; class Polypodiopsida; order Polypodiales; family Pteridaceae; genus Ceratopteris; species Ceratopteris richardii. The sequence goes on from CM035424.1 coordinate 107,453,625, forward strand.
TACATGGAATGAAATATGCATATTTACTAAACCTATCAACTATTGTCCAAATCATATCATTATATGATGAAGTGATAGGAAGACCGGTGATAAAATCCATAGAGATTTGTTCCCATGGTTCATTTGGAATAGGAAGTGGCATTAATAATCCAAATGGTTTACCATGATGACGTTTGACACGCTGACATACAATGCATTGAGAAACATAATGTGCAATGTCTTTTTCCATGTGTGGCCAAAAGAAGAAATCTTTGCAAGCAGAAATAGTGCTCTGTATGCCTCTATGACCCATGTAAGATGGTTCATGCATTTCTTTAATGACAAAATCTTTAAAAGCTTGGGTTATGCATAATCTATGTTGAAAATAAAGAAAACCATGATGAAATGTATAATGTTCAAAAGAGGCACCATTATTGGAGTCATGCCATGCACGTGAAAAATACAAATCAGATGCATAAGTGGAAACCATGTCTTGAAAATAATGAATTTGAATGGCAGAAATATTATTCAAAACAACGGAATTCGAAGGAAAACGGCTAAGAGCATCAGCTACGACATTAGCTTTACCTGGCTGATATTGTATCATGGGTTGGAAATTTTGAATGAATGATGCCCATTTAAGATGCCTATCAGAGATTAAGGGCTGATTTAATAAATGTTTAATAGCCTGTTGATCGGTTTTGATTAAGACCTCAGAGCCCATAAGATAGTGTTTCCAAATTCGCAAAGCATGCACAATTGCTAACAATTCTTTATCATACGTACTATAATTATGCTTTGAGGGTTTAAGCTTTCTACTCTCAAATGCAATGGGATGGTCATTTTGCATCAGAACAACACCTATTCCTGAACCGCTAGCATCAGTAACAATATGAAAGGGTTGTGAAAAATCAGGTAATTGTAAAACAGGTGCATGTGAAAGTGCATGTTTAAGTTTGTCAAAGGACTGTTGTTGGGTAAATCCCCATGCAAATTTTATTTTCTTTTTCAACAACAAAGTAAGAGGCAATGCTAAATAAGAAAAATTTCGAACAAACTTCCTATAGAAACTAGCCAACCCAAGAAAAGAACGAACATCATTGACTGATTGTGGTGTAGGCCATTCTATGATAACTCTAATCTTTTTCGGATCCACATGCACACCTTCACTTGAAATAATATGTCCTAAATATTCTAGCTTACGCTGAAAGAAATAACTCTTTTCAGGATTAGCATAAAGTGTGTTCTCTCGTAACAAATGAAAAACTGTTTCAAGATGCTTTTCATGTTCACTATCATTCTTACTGTAAACAAGTATGTCATCAAAGAATACAAGAACAAAAGCTTGGTAATCAAGAAAAATATTGTTCATCATTCGCGCAAATATAGTAGGGGCATTAGTAAGTCCAAAGGGCATTACCATAAATTCATAATGGCCATTTTGAGTTCTAAATGCAGTCTTAAAAATATCACTTTGTGTCATACGAATTTGATGGTAACCCGATTTAAGATCAATTTTACTAAAGACACGAGCTCCTCGTAACTTATCTAAGAGATCATCTATTCGAGGAATAGGGTATCTATTCTTGATCGTGATCTTGTTAAGGGCTCTATAATCAATGCACATTCGATAAGTTTTATTCTTCTTCTCTACTAAGAGAACTGGTGCTCCAAATGGGGAAGAACTAGGCCTTATAAGTCCTTTTTGTAGTAGGTCTTTTACTTGATTTTCTATTTCCTTTTGATGTAGTGGGCCATGTCTATAAGGTGCTTTATGAGGAGGAGAACTACCAGGGACTAAGTCTATGCTATGGTCAAAGGATCCTCGAGATGGTGGTAGTTCAGAGGGATATTCAGACATAAAACAATCCTTATAAGTACTCATGAAAGGTTTATATGCATCTGGAAGTGTATGAGTATAATCATTGATGACATTGACAAAAACAATGCATGAGTTGAATCCTTTCCTAAATGCACGCTTTACTTGAGTGTGACTAATCAATGGAAATGGCTGGAAATCATGCCGTGCAGACAAAGTAATGATTTGACCTTTGAAAACAAACTTAAAGGTATGAGTATGGTAGTCAATACGTGGGTTATAATGATGACGAAAAGGCATACCTAGTATAACATCATAAGATTGCAAAGGTGCAATTAAAAATGTTCGTGAATCAACATAAGGGCCTATGCTAATCGTAACATCTTGCACTTCTCGTGTTATATTATAACGACTACCTTGAAATGCAACTTTCACTTTATACAAAGAAGGAAACGTTTGTAATTTAAGTTCTTGTACTAATAAATGTGAAATGAAGTCATGTGAACTACCATCGTCATGTAGAATTTTAACTAGTTTGTTATTTATTGTACCCTGCATGCAAAGAAGAGAGTGTAGAGAGATATCGTTACCCAAGGTACTTAAGTCCTTCTCCAGTGATTCCTCTGTCCAAACAGGAGGAATTTCTTCATTATAGACCTCCATGTTATGCAATCGAGCTGTAACCTGTTTCATGTGAAGAGGTTGCAATCTGCACCTTATTTTTGTATGTCCAAGTTTACCACAATTCCAGCAAGTGATTCATGGTCGCTTCTGTTGGGCATTCACTGCTGAAGTTTGAAGGGTAGGTGGTTTGGTTGGTTGGAGAGATGAAGCAACAGGTGAAGTTGACTAATTGGATTGTGGAGGACGAGGAAAACTAGGGTAAGATGGGGCATTAAAATTACGCTTCATAGGAAATGAAGGTTTAACAGGAAATGATCGTGGACATGGTTGTTGTAGACGGAGTGACTTGGTTATGGACTCGAATTCTTTTTCTACATCATAAGCAAAAGATATAGCCTCGTTGAGGGTTGTAGGTCGTAGGGTGTGAAGCTTAGCTTGGATACCCACCTCCAAACCATCTTCGTATTTCTGCTGCAAGATATCCTCTGATACATCTTCAAGCATTCGTACAAGTAGTAAATTTTGCCAGAATCGCTCTGTGTAGGTAGTAACCGTATCACCCTCCTTCCATGTAAGGGTCGTCCATGCACGTCGAACATGCAAATGGTATTGAGGAGGAAGAAATGAATCCTTCACGTTTTCTTGAAAAGCCTTCCAAGTTGTTGGACGCTCCGTACTGTGTCGCAGGACATTTCACCAGAGTTGAGCTTTACCTACTAAATAGTTAGTGGTAAATTTAACTTTTTCACTTTCAGCATACATTTCATCGGTATAAAAATCATCAAACTGCGACAACCAAGAAAGTACTAAAGGCCCATCCTTTCGGCCATCAAATCGTAGAAACTGGTAGTTTCTATTACCAATCTTTGAATGGGTAACATCAGATTGGGTAGACACAATAGCTTTTACTACTCTCGTAAGGTTGTCTTCCTCAACTTGCATCTTTTGAAGGATTTCATCACGTTGTCGGATCTCGTTCTAAGCTCCTTGAAGCTCATGCCGCAAGAGCTCTAGTTGTTGTTCAAGTGTTGCCGCAGGTAGAGGTGAATTATTGTAATCCTCCATGGTGCTCTTGGACCCTTGCTCTCAACCTTGGTGTATTGAACCTTCTTGTTTGCAATCTTGGTGTCTCAATCCCGTGTTCTCAACCTTGCTTGGTATCTTGAACACTCAATCAAGTGCCACCTAAGGATTTTGAAGGAATTCACACTTCCAAGCTAGCTCATTGGAAAGTTCGTTCCGAGAGCTTTCCAACGGTATATTACACGCCTCAATCCGACCTACGGATTGAGAGATACACTTGATTCTTTCTTGGGTCCAATCTTGAATTCGACGCGCGCGCCTTCCACAAGTAATAAAGAGAGAGAACTTGAGTACAACTCCAAGAGATGGTGGAGTGGTCAAAGTACTTCCCTTGAAAGTAGGAGGTTGTGGGTTCAAATCCTCCTATCTTAGGGACCCTAAACCTCTCTATTACCACTCAAAAATTAAAATTGCCTCGCGCGTAGCCAACGGTCGCCAAGGGAGCCTTGGGTGCCAATGCATTACCTAAGTTATTGCCTAAGTTCTTTGCCTTAGTCGACGCCTTGGAGTAAACGTAGGTGAAAACGTAGGTTCTGGTTCTGTAACAGAAACAGAAACCGAAACCGAAGACGAAACTGAAACCGGAGATAGAGACGGAGATGGAGATGGAGATGGAATCGGAATTCAGAATCGCGAACAGAGAACAGAACCCTCTGTATTGACGCGTGCAGAGCTCTGATACCATTGTTGTCAGGATCTTGCTCACGCGCATACAGAGATTACGGATGCAAAAAAACACACAGAAAATAGAGGCAACAAGAGACGAGATCGAATGCAAGATTGGGTGCAATCTCCCCCCATGCACTCTGTTTCGACAGTCCACAGAGTGCATGTATTTATAGGACTTTTGATTACATCGAAAATAGTGGTTACATGAGGGCGGCTTCAAAAAGTAGGCGTGAAACTAAAAGTTAGTAACTTTTATAGAAAGCCATTACTTTGAATAACAAAAACTGCGGTCTATAATGACCCTTATTCTAACCATTACTTTTCTAACAATAGAACCTTCTACGCAGGTTTATTTACAAGCTAAATAATAATTATTCGGATTATTGATGTCCGCCCTTTCACGCCTTGCACGCTCCTCACGAACCTTTAGATGCTATAACAAAAACATCAAAAACATATTAATACATTAATAATATAACACTTTAACAATACATTGTTCAATAATATACAACATTTGCATGCTTTTTTTGACTCTGACTGGGCTATTTGCTATGACACTCATGTGTCCACTAGTGGTTTTTGCTTCATGCTTGGTAGCTCATGTATATCTTGGTTAAGCAAGAAGCAACCTACTGTGGCAACTTCTATTTGTGAGGTTGAGTATAGGGCACCTTTCACAACTACGGTTGAGTGTGTGTGCGATGCCTTATGGCTGATTTGGGTGTTGGTCAGTCTTCTGCCACCACCATCTTTATTGACACTCAGAGCGCATTGGCAGTTGCGAGGAACCCTCTGTTCCATGCTCGCACTAAGCACATTGAGGTGCATTATCATTATGTTAGGGAGAGGTTTTCTGCACGGGAGATCAACTTGGCATATGTGCCCACACAGGAGAATGATACCTTTTCATGAAAGCTCTGCCTAGGGAGAAGTTTGAAGCTTTCCGCAAAGCTTTGGGCTTACTTCCTTTTGTGGAGTGATTTCCGCATAGGTTGGAACTTCCTTATACATGAGTGCCAGCTCCTTGTTCACTGCATCACTCCCAAGGGGGATTTGTTGATATATTTAGGTAGTGATATGTGTGAACACTCTATGATCGTCCGGGTACTTTTTCCCTCTTTAGGAGGTTTTTTTCCCTCGTCTTGTATATACGCTTATTGCCCTAATGGGCTACTTATCGTTGTACATTCTAGTGTTAATACATTCTATATTGCGTGTTGTGCTTCAAGCTTCTTCTTCTTCCTTGTGCTGTTTGTGTGCTTCCGTAGATGTCTAACTCCAACATGATCTTCACATGAATTCACTAGATTATTTTGAGGTATTTCATTTTCAATCTCTTTCTGATCATCTTAACTTCACGTAGATATCTTTAAATCTTGGTTATTATCATATCTTGCTTGTTTGTTTGTTTGATTATCATACCTTAGAAGTGAGGAGTCTATTAGATTATGGGAAGTCTCATGTTGTTTTCTTGGTGTGTTTTGTTTATTTTTGTTTTGTTGTATGTTTGATATTGGTTTGGTTCTGATTTGTTTAGCTTCCGCATATTCCTTTGCTCCTCCCATCTTTGGGGTTTGTGCATATATAGTATTTGAATATGTAATCACTGTAAAAGTATCTACATGCTCTTGGTACCTTGGATCCTTAGAGATTGCATCATTTATGCTTAATATAGGTTCTTTATGGCGATCCTCTTCATAAGCATGTATGTGTAGTCCATGCATATCTTCTTTATGCCCAAATGGGGTCTCTATTATTCAATGGATTCGCAAATTATTCTTACTTTCTAAAATTCATGGAATCTGTGCATCTTCTTCATTTGCATGAATGTCAGCTTTCCAATCATTTAAATTTTTTTCTATTGTTTGTTGTTTCTTCATGTATCTCCTCACAACTTCATGGATGAGCATCCAATCCTCTGTGAGCCCCTAGTCAGAGTCCATATCTTGTAGAAGTGGAACTAGCTCCTCTCAGGCTTTAACATCTATTGCTCGAAGAAACAACGATACCTTTTTGTGTCTTATCCAAATCCAGTTTTATGGGGAGTCACATTTCTGCTTCAATGGAACATCTATATAAGCTTTCAGAATGGAAAAATCCAGTTTTATCACACTATAATCAATTCGAATACACTAACCATGTTTCCGATATCCAAGTGTTACGAAGCACAATATTCGGAACTAATGCAAAAAAATGATGTTTGGAGTAATAGTAGTGTGTAGTCTAACTCTTAGATCGATTCTCTTATCCGCTCCTTAAATGATAAAAAAACTGTATTCGTTCAAAAACTTTTGTCTTTCTCCACATCCAATATTTGATGTCTATTATCTAAAGGAAACAAAGACAAAGAGTGCGACACAACACAATGAATTCACAGAATCAGTGTTCTAAAATGATTATAGTGTTTGTGGCAAGCAAAAGAAAATTTACATGATTTTCATCACAAGCTGAAAGAGTAATGTATCTCTGTTATACCACTACAAGTAATAAAGCATAAAAAAACAATATGAAAAGTAAACCATAAGAGCGAGAAGTTCAACATTTTCAGCAACAAATTGACCTGAATTACAACACCAAAGCATACTAAAACTTTTGATTTGTGCTCTTCGCTCTCCTTGATGCAATCTCACAGCTCGATTAGCTACCTTCTTTAGTGTGAAAGAAAATTTACATGATTTGCATCACAAGCTGAAAGATCGCATACGAGGAGAAAGCGCTCATATGATGGTTAAAGTGATCCTTGCAGCTATTCCCTCGCATGGTGTGAATAACTTTCTACTGTTCAAATTCCAACTTTGTTTAGAATCATACATATCAAACATTCGACCCCACAAGGAGTAATCGCACAGTGACAAAGGCACTCAATTCTAAAGCCATCACATTTAACCTTGTGAAAACATGCATTTCAAGATGTTTCCAACATAAAGAGGGAAACTATCTATCATAGAAAAAATTATTATCATAAAGATTCTGCAAAAGATCCACATCATACTATAATTTGTAATTTCTTAGATGATAACATAAAATCCATTCGTACTTTCATGATTGATGCTTTCTTTTCTTTTCATGTAAGGATCTGAGCGCTAGCGTGGTAAACTTTACGCAAGCCAAAAGCATTGCACAAACTGTATTCTTATCGATAAAACTTCTGTGTAATGTTATAGAATTTTCGCACTCACAAAGAATAATGTATCTCTATTATACCACTATAGGTATTACAGCATAAAAAAACAATATGAAAAGTAAACCATAAGAGCAAAAAGTTCAACATTTTCAGCAACAAATTGACCTGAATTATAGCACCAAAGCATACTGAAACTTTTGATTTGTGCTCTTCGCTATCGTTGATGCAATCTAACAGCTCGATTAGCTACCTTCTTTAGTGTGAAGTTAACCCATATGTTCTTAATTTGCAGAGCTCACAACACCCTTATAATTATCTGTAGATGAGAGCACTCAACACTTTGTTTAATGATTTCCTTTTTCACTTTGCCATCCTCGACATTATGGAGACTATGAGCAGCAACGTACAATCCTTCTTCAACAGAGGAAGCGGGGTTATTCCTTATCAAATATTCAAGTTTCGTTTTGTACTCTAGCAGCTCGAGTCTCTGTTCAGAACTCGCCTACTGTCTTCCATCATCTATTGGAGTGGAGTTATGATAATCTGCATTAACCTGTAGGTATGCTTGATGAAGTTAGCAGTAGATTGGTAGTCGAGGGAATCAACAGCCTGTTTAGCACCATCCATGCAGTTTGCTCGCTCTTTAGATCACGTGATTCCCCTTCGCTATGTGGCAGAGTCACTAGCAATCCCACGCATGAAAAAAACTTAACTTGGTTTTCCTCTTGTCGTGTCTCAGATGCTTGACAGAGACTCAAGACTAATCAGAAGCGTTGGTGGTATTACATGTATGCACAGTGCAGGACATTCCTTTTCCTTGTCCATTCGTCCTCCTTCCTTTCTCCAAACTTCTCTTCTGCATGCGCGTCGATAGCCTTTCTCTCCTCCAAAACCCACGTAGCCTCCTTGCTTTTTATGTCAAAGTACCCTCTACCTTTCCTTTACATATTGTATATATATAATATTAAGAATATACTATTCACATTAAAAACTACGTAAAAAAAACATATACACATGCACACGCATTCTCTTGAATCTAAATACCAAAACATTTACAATCAATGTGCTCAAGCATATTCCAACAAAAAAGTGCATACATTGAACATGTGAACATGTGAGTGCATAGATCGCATTAAACGAACATGTGCCTAAAAAAACATACATGTCTACGCATCTTTTCATATGTATAAGCATATGCTTTTGTACACACATAAACATATACAGAATTTGTTCTCCAAATCTTATGCAGCTATACATGAAAGTGATACAAGGAAGTACCAAATGACGTATACCCTTGACAATATGTAAATTCAATTAGACCATGCAAAGGATGAGAACATGGTAAACATTTAATGAAGGATAGAAATCACCAATCTTCGTTCATGCTGGTAACTTTTCGAGTTGAATGTTTCTCTTCAAATATTTAAGCTGGGCTTCAAATCTCCACCACATCAACTCCCTTTGAACCTGTGCATCCTCCGGATGTGCCAACTTGCATATACATCATCAAACACAAGGGAGCATCAAGTAGTCATGACAGATAAATACAACTTAAAGAAAATTTTAACTAGATTCATGAAATCTGAAAATGCATTAAACTTGGCATAAATTAAGAGAAGAAGTAGACACAAGCATCGGGTACAACCTATGAAGGTACAGTTATGCATTCAGACTAGCAATCATATAAGTGAATTGAAGACTTCTTAGCCCTTTCGTTAACTTAACCTGGTTAGATCCAGTAGCCCATCCTAAGCATATGCATATACCGGCCCTTACTAACTCGATTTATGAAACTACCATCTGGCTTTGCTGTTGATCTCCCACTATCCAAATCCCCATTAGACCTTTCTTATTTATTGTTTACTTTTATTTTATTTTTCTTTGCTTTTATTCTTCACCCTAGCTCAACCTTTTTATTTTTGTTTTTGCTTTTATTCATTTTATTCTTTATTTACACATGTGGACCTATGCCGAAATCTGGTGCAACTCATGGACCTATCTACCTGACCAGGTTTAGCTCCACTCATCTATCGACTCGACATAGTGCACGATGCACAATGTGATCATCATATGAAATCGACGTCAGCTTGTAGCTCTAACCACCCGACCAAAGTGACTCCATGCACCCATTGACCCGTATGAGCACATGACAACATATAGGTTAGACCATATGACACAACTAACGTCGGCTCATGGCCTTGATCACCTGATCAGGGTAACTCCACCTACATACTAGCTCATCGTAGCGTCCAACATCACATACACATACACATAGGTAGCTGGCTGGTGTATGAAGAGTTTTCGTGAAACATAATCTGTCTAAAGGTCGGATGAGATGAGATATCAAAAGCAAAAGTCAAAATATCTCACTCATCAAGCATTCATGAATGCAAGTATATATAGTTACTCAGATTAGTCTTCCCTTCACCTTCCTTGGTCTAGTTCCCGGAAGTTCTAGTCCGCTTTCTAATCCTAATCACATAATCCCAATACTTCATGCATCACATGTAATCTCAATAGGCATATGAAATCTCTGGGCCTACTTAAATATCTTAACATTTATGCATTTATTTTTATATCATATGCTCAAATCATGCAGTCTTTTTATACACATATATACAAGAGAAAAAGGAAACTAAAACAAAAAACATATCACCTGTATGGAGCCAGAACCCCTTATGATTTTGCATCCTCGATCATCTCTGCATCTCCATTTTGAGTTCTTATTCTTCACCTGCTAGTCTAGGTTTTCTCTTTCTTTTCTTAAAATCAAAGCAAAAACATCAGTTATCTACATTTTTATATGCAAAAAATATTTTTAAGCTTGGTGGAATCTTATTGAATGAGACTCTTCCTTCAACCTCACCTTCTGTGATACGTAATGTACCCATATCATATTTTTCATGCATTTCAATGAATGTTGAATTCTCCTTCTAATGGCCCATTTCCTTAGCATATAGAGTGAACTCATCATAATCTCCATTTTCATCAGAACGTATCTTTTCAAAGAGTGTGACCTCACTCACATACATGTCATTATACTGATGCCCAACCAACAACTCATTCTTACTCCTATTATTAGTATCACTCTCTCGTACCTCTAAAGACTCATTTAATGTGGCACCACTCAAGAGTATTTCACAATCTTGATCTTGATCTAGACTATGTGTAGGCTTAGCATCATACTTTTCACCATTGGCATACATACCTCTCTATAGAGGACTCATCATTTGTATGCCCTCCTGATAAGCATCATGCTCACTTGCATTCTCTTCATACAAATCAGTCATTTGGCTCTAATTCACATTTGAAACAAATGCTTGAAGAGATATTTCACTCTCAGATGGCATCAAATAGTTCCTCAAGTATTGCTTGGTTTCATCATTTAAGGAAGTATCTTGTGCTTGATCTATTGATATATTTAGGTAGTGATATGTGTGAACACTCTAGGACTGTTGGGGTACGTTTTTCCCTCTTTAGGAGGTTTTTTCCCTCGACTTGTATATGTGCTTATTGTCCTAATGGGCTACTTACCTTTGTATATTCTAGTGGTAATACATTCTGTACTATGTGTTGTGCTCCAAGCTTCTTCTTCTTCCTTGTGCTGTTCGTGTGCTTTCGTAGACATCTAGGTCCAAGAATTGGTATTAGAGGAGGTCATCGCTTCATCTAGGGCAATGTCTACACCTCTCCAATTTCAGTCTCATAATCACACGAATTTTGGTGAGCATACTCAGGATGTTTCCAAAATCAAAACATCTTTGCTTTGTGGTGCCAAAATTATGATATGAGCTTGTTTCGGTCTTCAAATGCACTATCACAGTGCTTGTGTAGGCTATTTCGCCTTTTTGTGCCAAATATATATACCAGTTTTGATTCGATAGTATAAGCATCTCGAAGTCTGCTTCAGGTTTGGCAGAATTTGTCTTGGTAGTTTTGTTCAACTTTTCGAGATACACTCAATTTTCTGCATCAAGCTATTTTAGTCACCGACCATAGCTGAAAGTAGTGATGTATTCCGTATGTTGGCTGAGGATAAGTTGGATGGTACCAACTACCCGTTATGGGCTTATATGATGCGACATGTATTGGTTGCAAAAGGATTGTGGAACATTATGCAGAGTGTTGAAAAACGTCCTATCACACCTACAACTGTTATAATTGTAGGTATTGAAGCTGATGGAGAAGGTATCAAAGATGATGATATTCTACATATTCCTGTTCGTGTTGTGGTTTCTGCTACACCCACTATAGAGAAAATTTTTTGGGATGGCAGAGATGCCCAGGCATATGCATTGATAGTATTGTCTGTCAAACATGCCATTATTCCTCATATTTGCTCTTGCAGAACAACCAAGGATGCTTGGGATACACTTACCACATTGTACCAAGCTAAGAATGAGGCTCGTGGCATTGCACAAACTGTATTCTTATCAATAAAACTTTTTTGTCATATTATAGAATTTTTGCACAGACAAAGAATAATGTATCTCTATTATACCACTAGAGGTAATAAAGCATAAAAAAACAATATGAAAAGTAAACCCTAAGAGCGAAAAGTTCAACATTTTCAGCAACAAATTGACCTGAATTACAGCACAAAAGCATACTGAAACTTTTGATTTGTAATCTTCGCTGTCCTTGATGCAATCTCACAGCTCGATAAGCTACCTTCTTTAGAGTGAAGTTAATATGTTCTTAGTTTGCAGAGATCACAACACCCTTATAATTATCTGTAGATGAGAGCGCTCAACTCTTTGTTTAATGATTTCCTTTTTCACTTTGCCATCCTCGACATTATGGAGACTATGCGCAACAACGTACAAGCCTTCTTCAACAGCGGAAGCGGGGTGGAGTTATGATACTCTGCATTAACCTGTAGGAATGCTCGATGAACTTAGCAGTAGATTGGTAGTCGAGGGAATCAACAGCCTGTTTAGCACCATCCATGCAGTTTGCTCACTCTTTAGATCACGTGATTCCCCTTCGCTATGTGGCAGAGTCACTAGCAATCCCAAGCATGAAAAAACTTAACTTGGTTTTCCTCTTTTCGTGTCTCGGATGCTTGACAGAGACTCAAGACTAATCAGAAGCGTTGGTGGTATTACATGTATGCACAGTGCAGAACATTCCTTTTCCTGTCCACTCGTCCTCCTTCCTTTGTCCAAACTTCTCTTCTGCATGCGCGTCAATAGCCTTTGTCTCCTCCAAAACCCACGTAGCCTCCTTGCTTTTTATGTCAAAGTACCCTCTACTTTTCCTTTACATATTGTATATATATATTATTAAGAATATACTATTCACACTAAAAACTACGTAAAACAAAAATATACACATGCACACGCATTCTCTTGAATCTAAATACCAAAACACTTACAATCAATGTGTTCAAGCATATTCCAACAAAAGAAAATGCATACATTGAACATGTGAGTGCATAGATCGCATTAAACGAACATGTGCCTAAACAAAAACATACATGTCTATGGATCTTTTCATACGTATAAGCATATGCATTTGTACACACATAAACATATACAGAATTTGTTCTCGAAATCTTATGCAGCTATACATGAAAGTGATACAAGGAAATACCAAATGATGTATACCATTGACAATATGTAAATTCAATTAGACCATGCAAACGATGAGAACATGGTAAACATTTAATGAAGGATAGAAATCACGAATCTTCGTTCATGCTCGAAATTTTTCGAGTTGAATGTTTCTCTTCAAATATCCAAGCTGGGCTTCAAATCTCCACCACAACGTGGCTATGGACCCATGATTATTAACAAAATATGAACAAGTGGAGCTGTCCAATTAGCCACCCTGGAAGGTGATATCCTACCTAGTTACATCACTGGATGGAGAGTCAAATTATATCAAGAACCCCTTATGAAGGAACTGCTAAAACGATTCAACACTACCAAGAAACGTAAGCAAGAGGAAAAATGAGTTCGAGAATAAGCACATGCAGAAGCTTTAGAACATATCCGACGAATGAAATTGAGAAGATAGGGTAGAGATCAGCCTATGTTAGATGCTTATGAAGCTCCAAGATATCACTGGCCATGTGCGAAGCATCAGGTGTATGTTCCCATAGAATAGTTGACCAATGACCCTTTGTGACCCTAGAGGTAGCACAAGGAGAGAGTGCAAGGACTGTAAGAGCCTTGATTGACTCAGGAGCAGCCACTAGTGTAGTTAGACTTTCTTAATATCTAGAATTGCAGTTAAGTGTCAATCTTATAGAAGTGTATCTCATAGGATTGGGAGGTGTGGAAACCCTTGCCTGTGTGAGGTGGAGCTTTCCCTCTACATTCAAGATGTTTTAATGACAATCAAGGTGCTAGTGTGTCAAGATGAAGATCTCATTGAACCTCTTATCTTGGGTCAAGATTGGATCTATGATCATACAGTCAACCTAAACCTAAGAAGTGGACTTCTTCAAGTTTTGGTGAATCAAAACCGCATCACAGTGGAACTAGAAAATCCGACACTCAGGAAACTAGAAAAGGTACCAAATTCTAGTCCTTCCAAGAGCACAAATGAAGATAACAATGCTATTCTTTTCCAAAGTTCTATGATGCGGAAGAAGGCCACTCATAAAGAAGTCACAAAAGCCAAAATGGAACTCCCTTCTTTTCCAAAGACAGTTCAAGAAATGCAAGCAAGGCAATCCAAGAGACAAACAAAATAGACAATGGAGTCGTATATTTGGCGACCTGTGCAAAAAAGGCACCCCTTGGAGTAAAACAGATCTTGATACGCAAGGATGAATAACCCTCTGCTCCAATGACAAGACCCCAAAGATGCAACGAATCAAACACTCATTCAAAGACTACAATGAAGGAGTATGCCATGAATCAATCGAGTCAGACTATTTCTATTTGGATTCCCAAGCAATCAATGAAGGCTGACCCCAATGCATGACAAATTTGCGTGCCTAAGACTTGCTTACTAGTTTAAATAGCTGCACATAGGCTCATTAGCTCAAATTACCACCCACAAACACTCACATCATACACTTCATGCCAAACATCTACAATCAAGACCTCCACACCTAAAATCACACCTAGGACTGTCTGGAAATGGGTACCCAAAATGTCCCAAATCCAAGAAGAAATATTTCAAAAACATGAAAAGGTCATCACAATCGAAAGATGTAATCACACACTAAAATTTTGGAGAATAAAACCTTGTATCAAATCCCTGGACCCAATTTTTTGAATCCATTCATGCCTGAATAGATGCATTCCGAGTACAGTGCACATCCAGAGTATGCATCTATGAATAGACCACTAACTTACTAACCAACACTCACAATTGCAAGGAAGATCTCACTCACTAACTAGGCCAAGCCTTAATAGATCAAATCCTTGCCGTTGAAGGGGTGGACTCTCATTTCATCACTACACTCAAGTTATTAACAGAATCCTTGGGAGCTCAAGAGGCCGTGGACATAGCATTGTGATAATCAATCTGATACGACAAACGTGAGTGGAAACAAGGCCATGAGCAAGCAAAGACATATGCATACCCATACTTGAATCAAAAGCAACCACAGAATAAGCAACCACCTCAATAGCCACCATAGATCTTATTGTGGAAACTTTTATACAAACATCACCTATCTCACCTCAACACCCCCCATCACCTCCACGTCTACCTCTTATCACTGATGAAACTACTATAGTATTAACAACCACTACCCGAACCCTTATCTCATCAACCTGCTTTTACTTCTGTGAACCAACCTCTCAAGCAACCCTCTTTTCTTCTATCACCAACCCTCTTTTTACTTCCCTATTTTTGTCTGAATCGCCCTCCATTCGACACCCCATTCTACCTAGTATAGACGGGCACCCAAGACCCGTTGATATATTTAGGTAGTGATGTGTGTGCACACTCTAGGACCACTGGGGCACTTTTTTCCCTGTTTAGGAGGTTTCTTTCCCCCGACTTATATATAGGCCTATTGCCCTAATGGGCTACTTATATTTGTACATTCTAGTGGTAATACATTCAGTATTGTGTGTTGTGCTCCAAGCTTCTTCTTCTTCCTTGTGCTGTTTGTGTGCTTCCACAGACATCTAACTCCAACAATTGGTATCATAGTAGGTCGTCACTTCATCTACGGCATCGTCAACACCCCTCCAGTCACAGTCTCAGAATTGCATGAAATTTGGTACGTATACTCAGGGTGTTTCAGAGATCAAAACATCTTCGCTCTGTGGTGCCAAAATTGTGATCTAAGCTCGTTTCGGCCTTTGAACACACTATCACAACACTTGTGTAGGCTATTTCATCTTTTTGTGCCAAAGGTATATACCAGTTTCGGTTCAACGGTATAAGTGTCTCAAAGTTTGTTATGGGTCTAGCAGAGTTCGTCTGTGCAGTTCTATTCAACTTTTTGAGATACATTCAATTTTGTGCATCAAGGTATTTTAGTCACTAGCCATGGCTATAAGCAGTGATGTATTCCGTATGTTGGCTATTGAGGATAAGCTGGATGGTACCAACTACTCGTTATGGGCTTATATGATGCGACATGTATTGGTTGCAAAAGGATTGTGGAACATTGTGTAGGGTGTTGAAAAACATCCTATCACACCTGCAACTGTTACAACTGTAGGTACAGAAGCTAATGCAATAGGTGTTGAAGCTGATGATATTCTGCATATTCCTTTTCGTGTTGTGGTTTTTGCTGCACCTACTATAGAGCAAATTCGTTGGGATGGCAGAGATGCCCAGGCACATGCGTTGATAGCTTCGTCTATCAAACATGCCATTATTCTTGACATTCACTCTTGTAGAACAGCTAAGGATGCTTGGGATACACTTGCCACATTGTACCAAGCTAGGAATGAGGCTCATGTTGCTTACCTCCCAAAACACTTGGAGAGTGAGCACATGAATGAAGGTGATTCTATGGAGAGTTTTCTAACAAAGATCAAAGACTTGAATGAACAATTGATTTCTGCTGATAAGGTTATGCCAGATAGCTCACTTATGCACACTGTTCTGAATGGTCTTCCTGATTCATATCAGAGTTTAGCTTTTACTCTTCGGTTGGTGATGAAATCCAATCCAAATGCCTTGTCATTTGAGGAGTTAGTCTCTGTTCTGTTGTAGGAAGGTTAGTCAAGGTAGAACAGGTCCATTATGCGTGTTGCGGATCAAGCTTTCCTGGATACTCAAAAGGGCAAGGGAAAATGGAGCTCTTCAAGTAGTAAGCAGAAATTTGCAAATGTTGCAAATTCAAAGAAGGAAGATAAAGATGAGAAGAAATCAAAAAAGCAAAAATCGTTTTGCAAGTAGTGTAAAGGGAATGATCATATCATAAAGAACTGTCCTAAACTGGCTGAAAAAGAGGCAAAGAAAAAGGAGGCTGGAATGGTTGTTGCAGAGGTCTCTACATCGAAAACAGAGTCTGCTAATTTTGTGCAGGAAGAATAATGGGCGTTTACTACTGTTTGCAGTTTTGACCCATCTTCTCATGAACAGTTCATGTCTGAAGTATACACAGATGTTTGGTACTTTGACACAGGGGTGACCAAACACATTACCTCGTAGTGCAGTTTCTTCTCTTCACTCGAGCCTGCCCCTATAGGGAATACTGTTACATGCACCAACAACTCCTCTTATCCTATTATGGGAGCTGGTAAGATCATTTTGACTACTACTGATGGTAGTTCTTTCACTTTGTCAGATGCTTTGTTTGTGCTAGGGATCAAGAAAAATCTGTTATCAGTTTATGCACTAGCCAAGATTAGCTTGGTTGTGAAATTTGTTGATCACAGGTGTACAGTTCATGATCTATCAAATGGCGACGTGATTATTGCTTCTGGCATTTTATGTTGTGGGCTATATAAGCTCATATACTATGAAAGATTTGTGAATGATTCGGCATGTGCAGTACATGATTCTCAGGCTATGTGAGATGCAAAGCTTTGGCATGCATGCTTTGTTCATCTGAATTTTGCTAGTTTGCTATGCCTGCAGAAATCTGAAATGGTGTCCTCTTTGCCCAAACTTGAGACACCTGGACAATATGTTTGTGAAGGCTGTATTTTGGGCAAAATGCAGCGTTCCTCATTTCCAAAAGATGATTCGGTTTGGGCTACTAAAAAATTGCAGCTAGTACATAGTGATGTTTGTGGTCCTATGCAGACTCTTTCTTTTGGAAATTATCTTTACTTCATGACTTTCATTGATGATTTTTCCAGGCATGCATAGGTATATCCATTGAAAGCAAAGTCTGAAGTGTTCATGTGCTTCAAACAATTTTTGTTTTGGCTGAAAATCTATCAACATGTAAAATGGGCATCCTCCGTTCTGATCGAGGGGGGGAATATCTGTCTTCTAATTTTAATGCATTTCTGGTGGAACGTGGGATAAAACACCAGTGTGCAGTGCCGTATAGACCTCAACAGAATGGAGTTGCTGAATCGAAGAACAAGTCACTCATGGAGATGGCGAGGTTTATGGTCAAGAGTCAGGCTTTAACACATAGTTTCTGGCTTGAGGCTGTCATGTCTCTAGCATATGTACTTAACAGGTGTCCCACTAAAACACTATAGTCTATCACTCCATATGAGGCTTGGCATGATCGTAAGCCATCTATTGCTCATCTGCGTGTTTTTGGTTGTTTGGCATATGCATTAGTGCCTGAACAACATCGTAGAAAATTGGATGATAAAGCAATAAAATGTATTTTTGTTGGGTACAGTTTTGAAAGTAAAGGCTATCGTCTGTATCATCCATAGACTGAACGCATTCTGGTTAGCCGTGATGTTGTTTTTGTGGAAGATGCTATTCAACCATTGCTTTCATATACTAAGGAGACATATGTTAGCTCGAAAGACATGTATGATACTTTGCTGCCTCTTTTTACAGGTGGAGAGTCTAGTGCTGGTCCTAATGAGGTAACTTCTCAACCTTTGTAGGTTTCATGTGATGATGCAGATCATTCCATTTCTGATGCAGATTTACATGATGCACTTATTGATGAGAGAGCTGATATTGAGCAAGCAAAAAACTATGCCAAAATGGCTGGTGCAGACTTTGCGTGATAGCAAATTAGATGCATCTTTGTCATATCATACTTGTTCATGCTCTTATAGTGCCTCTTTTGCATCAAATTGCTATGCTATGGCTGCATCTAGTCTGTGTGATGAGAATGAGTCCGTTTCCTTTGATGAAGCATAAAATTCAAAAAATTGATGGCTACTATGCAATCTAAATATGATGCTATAATGAAGAATGGTACTTGGTCTTTATGTGACTTGGCTCCTGGCAAGAAGGCCATTGGGACTAAGTGGGTATACAAGCTGAACCATAAGCCTAATGGTAGAGTTGAGAGGTATAAGGCTAGGCTTGTTGTAAAGGGTTATGGACAGGAGAGAGGCAGTGATTTTGATGAGACGTTTGCACCTACTTGCTGAATGAATACTGTTCATAGCATCTGTGCACTTGCAGCTCATCATGGTTGGAATGTACATCAGTTGGATATCAAAACAACATTTTTGAATGGTGACTTGCATGAAGAAGTGTATGTTTTTCAGCCCACTGGCTTTGTGCAAAAAGGGCATGACCACGCATGCAGGTTAAAGAAGGCATTATATGTCACGAGGAAGGAGATAAGGAAGAGAGCTCACACACACACTCTCACTCTCAAGGAGAATCACACACACATATTGAGGCAAGGATGAATGATCTGCTTCTTCTTCTTCTATTACATAAAAGGAATGTACAAGAATGACCTAAAAAACAAGAATGCAACAAGTGCAATATATAAAGATGAGTACATAAGGAAAAACCTAATGTCCACGAATGAGTGAGCTGGCAAGAAACAAATGTGCCATCACTCTCGGTAGATAAATCTAATAAATCTCAATGAAGTATCCCTGACATATACCAGTGTGACCACTATACATGTCAGAGAAACGAAAAACCGCTACCTGTCATCCTGAATCATCACATGTTGAGCTTGATATCTCAACAATCCCCCTCAAGCTCAACGCCATATCCTGTAGTCCAAGCATCTCATGAAACTTCTTCAACTTCTCAGCTCCAAGTGCTTTGGTCAAAATATCAGTAACCTGCTCATCTGTTCTCACATAAACAAGATCAATATCACCTGCTAATACCTTCTCTCTGATGAAGTGATAATGTACCTCGATATGCTTTGTTCTAGCATGGAAAACAGGGTTCCGTGCTAATTATATGCTGCTAAGATTATCACAATAGATAGTGATAGGCTTTTTCACTTCCACACCTAAATCTGCAAGTAACATCTCTAGCCATGAAGCCTCACATGCTGCCATTGCAGCACCTCTATACTCAGCCTTTGTACTCGACAAAGCAACAGTAGGTTGCTTCTTACTGCTCCATGTAGCTGTACCTCCAAGTGAGAAAAGAAAGCCACTAGTAGATCTTCTATCTGGAGTACTACCAGCCCAATCTGCATCGGTGTATTCATGAACTTGCAAATCTACACCAGCTTCATAAAACAATGCATAATCCAAAGTAGCACTCACATAACGTAGAGTGTGCCTCAGAGCATCCAAATGGAGCTTCTTGGGAGCCTGCATAAAGTGACTTTCAAGTCCAACAGTATAGCTTAAATCAGGCCTTGTAATTGTAAGATATGTAAGACTTCCCACAATTTTCCTATACATAGTAGCATTTTCCAATGCTTCACCTGATGTAGTATCCAACTTCAAATTCTGATCCAATGGCATAGAAATTGGCTTACAAGCAGCCATACCATACTTTTGCAGCATATTCAAGGCATATTGCCTTTGCGACATCCATATACCTGTTTCTATATATATAAACTCAATGCCCAAGAAATAGCGCAGCACACCAAGATCTTTCATGTCAAATTCCTACATAAGAAGTTGCTTTACCTCTTTGATGCTTTCTTCATTATCGCCACCTACAAGCAAGTCATCAACATAACTGGCCACAATCGTGATGCCATCATCAGCCTTCCTTGCATATAGTGAATGATCTGCATCACACATATAAAACCCAATGCTGGTTAAGTAATCAGCAATCCTTGCATGCCATGCACGTGCAGCTTGCTTCAGCCCATACAAAGCCTTTTGCAACCTGCAAACATATTCTAGATGCTTTGAATCTTCTTATCCTTGTGGCTAGTCCATGTATACTTCTTCCTATAACTCACCATGTAGGAAAGCATTGTTCACATCCATCTGATGCAAAGTCCATCCTTTTGCTGTAGCTAATGCAACAAGTGTCCTAACAGTAGACATTTTAGCTATAGGGCTGAATGTTTCCTCATAATAAATGCCATATGTCTGTGCATATCCTTTAGCTACCAATTGTGCTTTATAGCTGCTTATGCTACCATCAGCATTATGCTTTACCTTGTAAACCCATTTACAACCTATGGGTTTCTTTCCTTGCGGTAATGGAACCAGCTTTCATGTATCATTTCCATAAAATGGAGCCATCTCCTCATCCATAGCTTTTTCCCAATCTGCAATTCGAATTGCATCTTCAAAGCAAGAAGGTTCAACATCTTGTATTACCTTTGTCATGTAGGCATAATGAGGAGCCATGTAACTATCATATGTCAATCGTTGCACTGAATTCCTCATCTTCCTAGATCTTCTTGGTCCTGGGTCACTTCTCGTTGTATCATCTGCATGTGCCCTTCTTACTCTTGAAGTCTTCACAGAGGGCAATCCAAGTTCCTCATCAATACTCTTTTCTGAACTGCTTGAATCTGCATCAACGTCTTCAAAACCTGCACATGTTTTATGACGAGTAAGAAGCTTTTCTTTACCTTTCTTGGATGTATTTGATGAATTTGCTGGACTGAAATTTCCACGTAATCTTCCACTCCATGGATTTGATTTGGAACTATTGCTTGGTGATGCATACGGTCCACTCAAAACCTAAGATTCTACACTTGATTTTTCAGCATTTTCTTTGTCATTTGGTTCAAGACTCAGTCCTTCTTTGGCATCTGCATAGAAGCTTGACATTTCATCAAATACCACATCTCTACTCACCTTTACTTGTCGTGTGAGTGGGTTATAACATTTATATCCCTTTTGCTCAAGGGAGTATCCAATGAAGACACACTTTTCTGCTTTTGGATCAAGCTTCATCCTCAATTCATCTGGGACATGTACATATGCAATAAACCAAAAACTTTTAGATGTGATAAGTTTGGCTTTTTACCTGTAAACTTCTCTTCAGTTGTAACTTGATGTATGGCAACAGTCGGAGTTCTGTTCATGATGTATACAACAGTATGCATAGCTTCTGCCCAATAACAATGAGGCATATTCTTCTCAGCCATTAAGGCTCTTTCTATTTCTGCAATATGTCTATTTTTGCATTCAGCAACGCCATTCTGTTGTGGTGTGTACCAACATGAAAACTGACACCGAATTCCATGATTTTTTAGAAAACTGTTGAACTCATTTAACATGTATTAACCTCCTCCATCAGATCTTAATGTCTGAATGTACTTCCCTGTCTGCTTTCCCATAACTTTAAAATTCAGGAAGTGAGTGAACACCTCGCTCTTCTCTTTCATGAAATATACCCATACTTTGTGTGTATGGTCATCAATGAAAGTAACATAAAACCTACAACCACCCATAGATGTGGTCTTTGCTGGACCCCAAACATGTGTATGTACTACTTCTAGTACATTCTCACTAACATGCTTGTCATGTGATGCTCTTGACTGTTTACCAAATTGACATGTTGCACATACCTTTTGCATTTCTACAACTTTGAAATTTGGTAGTCCATGGATAATCTCCTTTGACTGCATGAGTTTTAGCCTTTGCAAGTTTGCATGTCCAATTTGTTTGTGCCATATCTCTATATCTGCAATAACTCCTGCACCTTTTGCAAACATGGTTGCATTCATTTCAGGAATCTTCACATTTAAGGTGAAAATCCTACCCACTTTGTTTCCTTTGGCAACCAATTATCCATCCTGCTTGTACTCTTCTACATATAATCCATCAGCATTGAACCTGACTTGTAATCCTTGGTCAACCATTTGTCCAATAGAAACCAGATTCTTTGTTATATTTGGAACATGCAACACATCAACAAGATGTTTTACCTTCCCATCCTCCATAGAAAATGCTATGTTTCTTGTATGCTCAATAGGATGCTATGTATCATCACCTCTTTCAACATATCCATTAACTGTCATTTTCTGCAAACTACTAAACCATTCTGCATGACTGGTCATGTGATTTGAAGCACCTGAATCAACATACTAGACATTATCATTCGATTTGGAAACACTAGCAGACATCGTATTCATCATGTGATGTTGAACCATAAACAGCTTCTCAAAATCATTTGCACTTGTGGATGCATAGTTGTTTTGCTGCCTTCCATTATTTTGATTCTTCAACCTGCAACCACGTTCAAAGTGTCTAGGTTTACCACAATTCCAGCATCCTTTACTATCATTACCTGAATCATTTGTTTGGAAATTTCTGTGACCTCTTTGGCTCCCCCTGCCTCGAAACTGTCCTCTTCCTCCTGCATGATTCTATTGTTGACCTTGGTCTTGGTTATTGTTTCCTCTTCCACTTCCAAAACCTCTACCTCTGCCTCTTCCTCTGCCAGAGTAGAATACCTGCTCAGAAGTGGGCTTTCCTTGGGAGTTTGAATCCTCACCAAGATTCTTTTCTTCAATAATCATCATAGATACCAGATCAGCAAAATTCAGAATATTTTCCGTGGTCTGTATGGAAGTTTTGAACTGCTTATATGCAACTCCTAAACCACAAAGGCACACTTCCACCTTATCATCATCATCTACATTCATGCCAATAGATGCAAGTGACTCACATATTCTTTTGATTTTTAGAGTGTAGTCACTTACCGACATGCTCTTCTTTTCCAATGTATGCAGCTCGTTCTTGAGTTGCAATTTCCGTGCCTTTGTATTAGTCTCATACAAAGTGACCAAACTGTTCCAAGCCTCTTTTGGAGTCTTGGCATCCTGTATGTGTCCAATCATGCTATCTTGTATGCTAACAGATAGCCAATACATTACCTTTTGTGCTCCTTGATTCCATTCCTCATATGCTCTTAATTGGTCCGTAGTCTGATTCCTTTCTGGTAACTGCGGAGCATTTTCATTCTCTCCTTCGATGTACTTCCAGTACCCTTTTCCCATCAGGAAATTCGTCATTCTGAATCTCCAAGCATGGAAGTTGTTCTTGTCCAGCTTATCGCTCATAAGCTGACTCATTCCATCTGCGTTTTCCATTTCTACAACAATTCACAACACTGCAAAACACTACAAGCACCACTTCTGCTTGAACACTGTTGCACTATGATGTGATAGTTCGATCTCAAAAAAACATAGTTTTCGTGTATCAACAATACACGGAATCGCTTGAAATTCTGGATCTGGAATATATGAGTGTCGTTGAACACAACGCAAGTTATAGTTTCTGAAACTGACTTGGTTTTTTTGTGGGCCCCACCTTGCGACCTCGAAACGAAGGTCGAGATGGCTCCGAAACTTTGATATGACAAAAACAAGTGACCCTAAAGGAAGAAATCTCAAAAATACTTTGAGGTCTTCTACCTTCATGCCGATTTTCGTAGCAAATAGAGGCCGTTTGTGAAATCGCGTTTTCTCCATGCCTTGCCGCGTAGTCTTCACTGTCGCCTTCTCCGCGAGCTTTCTACAGCCACACTGGCTCTGATACCATGTCACGAGGAAGGAGATAAGAAAGAGAGCTCACACACACACTCTCACTCTCAAGGAGAAGCACACACACAGATTCAGGCAAGGAAGAATGATCTTCTTCTTCTTCTTCTTCTATTACATAAAAGGAATGTACAAGAATGACCTGAAAAACAAGAATACAACAAGTGCAATATATAAAGATCAGTACATAAGGAAAAACCTAATGTCCGCAAATGAGTGAGCTGGCAAGAAACAAGTGTGCCATCACTCTCGGTAGATAAATCTAATAAAGCTCAATGAAGTATCCCTGACATATACCGGCGTGACCACTTAGAGAAACAAAAAACTGGTACGTATCATTCGGGATCATCACATGTTGAGCTTGATATCTCAACATTATATGGCTTAAAGCAAGCACCACATGCTTGGTATAAAAAGATGCATGCTTATCTGATTGCACATGGTTTTGAGAACAGTCCAATTGAAAGCACCTTATATGTTAAGCGTGCTAATGATGTACTTCTGATCATTGTGGTTTATGTTGATGACATGCTGCTCACTGGTCTTCATGAGAGGCATATTGCTGATTTTAAGGCTGATTTACATGCCTCATTTGGGATGTCTGATTTGGGGCATTTGCATCACTATTTGGGCATTCAGTTTATTGACACATTATTGCAGCATTTTGGCCTTGAAGAGTATAAGCCTTTTGCCACTCCTATGGAGAGAGGTTTATGATTGAGTCTTCAAGATACTAGAGATGCATTTGATGCTCTTCTCTATCAACAGACTATTGGATGCTTGATTTACTTATGCATTACTCGGCTAGATATTCAGTTTGCTGTCTCACAGATGAGCAGGTTTATGCATTCCCAGGTGTCAAGCATTGGCAGGCAGTTAAGCGCATCTTTCACTACTTGAATAGTACCCAGCTACTTGGGTTGTTTTATCCCATGGGGGAATCATTATTGCTAGATTTGCATGCTTTTTTTGATTGTGACTTAGCTGGTTGCTATGACACTCATGTGTCCACTAGTGGTTTTTGCTTCATGCTTGGTAGCTCATGTATATCTTGGTTGAGCAAGAAGCAGCCTACTGTGGCCACTTCTAGTCGTGAGGCTGAGTATAGGGCAACTTTCATAGCAATTGTTGAGTGTGTGTGGCTGAGATGCCTTATGGATGATTTGGGTGTTGGTAAGTCTTCTGCCACCACCATCCTGAATGACAGTCAGAGCACATTGGCAGTTGCGAGGAACCCTGTGTTCCATGCTCCCACTAAGCACCTTGAGGTGCATTTTCATTATGTCAAGGAGAGGTACTCTGTTGGGGAGATCAGCAAGACATATGTGCCCACGCAGGAGAACATTGCGGACCTTTTCATGAAGGCTCTGCCTAGGGAGAAGTTTGAAGCTTTCCACAAAGCTTTGGGCTTACTTCCTTTTGTGGAGTGATTTCCACATAGCTTGGCACTTTCTTATACATGGATACCAACTCCTTGTTCACTGCATCACGCTCCCAGGGGGGATTTGTTGATATATTTAGGTAGTGATGTGTGTGAACACTCTAGGACTGCCAGGGCACTTTTTTCCCTCTTTGGGAGGTGTTTTCCCCCTGGCTTGTATATACGCCTATTGACCTAATGGGCTACTTATCTTTGTACATTCTAGTGGTAATACATTTAGTATTGTGTGTTGTGCTCCAAGCTACTTCTTCTTTCTTGTGCTATTCGTGTGCTTCCGCAGATGTCTAACTCCAACAAGACCCACCGAATGTAGTTTAGGTATCCTCGCATACCCCCATTCACTCTTCTCTCTTTCTCCTGATCCATACTTCCCATTTGCCTCCTCCATCTTTCCCTAGACCTCAATTGTGACCATAGCCCCACCCCATTACGTATCATTCATGGAAAGTTTCATTCATGTCCCTACCACACAAATGTTAGCTTCACAAAAACTCACTTGTACTTCACTATACGCAGATACCACGACCACTTCACCTACCATCCCGACTTACATGGTAGCTCCCACATGCACTTTGATGTCTGATCCTATGGACATTTCTTCAACCATTGCACCTCCCCCTCCCCCCAAGCTTCCACCATCCCAGCTCCCCCCTCCACCAACATCACTAGTGTTATCATGCATTTGCATCCACCATTCCCATCCCCACTCCCATTCCCCCTGCACCTACCATACCTCCCTTGCATCTAATACTGTAAATAGTACTTTCAACACATTGGTTCAATGTGTAACATAGCTACAACAAGATCATCAATGATTAGAGGATCGTACTGCGGCCTTCCAAGTCGAATCTCAAAGATTACAAGCACGCATTAGAACTTTGCAAGCATACAATTAAACACTCTAGGTAGAATACTTCACACTACAACAAGCTCATATAGAATAGGAGGCCAAGATATCAAGTGTGGATGCTCAAGACGTCAAAGAATTGGAGGACATGCTACACACACAAACTCTAACCAATGAAAAACTACAAAGGAATCTTGGGCTTCTCTGGAAGCATATGTCCACAGTGCTAGAAGAAAATAAAAGACTGCAACAACAAAACCAAGATAATCTCAAGGCTACTATGGAAGGAACACAAGGCACAACTATCAGCCCTACAAAGTTTCAAGCTGTTCCCTAGGAAGACATCAGGATACTACTTGAGGAACACACTAGCTTTCTAGAGTCATATAAAAAGCTAGGAATAGAGTGTGCAGACCTCAAGAAGCAATTAAACACAGTGAACACATCTAGGCCGGAGGTTGCAACTCTCTCACAAACTATAGAAGAAGTGGAAACCCTCAAGAAACAAGTTGAAGAACTCCAAACTAGGCTATTACAATACGAGAGGCCACCTTCTACGATTGAAGAACCATACAAACCCATGCCAGTACCAGGAGGGCGTATCACTAAAGATAGCAGCGATACTTTTGAAATTGAAGCACCAGATTGGCTCAAGCAAGTAGAACAAATAGGCCAAATGCATGATGATAGGGTAGTGGTACAAATCCAATCAATGTCCAATCTGGAAGAAATGGTTCTCAAGTATGCTTATTTCTAGAACTTATCACATCAATGGCTCATCATCACATTAGAACAACAATACATGCCCTACTTTGTATTATTGGTAAACTATAATGACTATAATGTAGAAATAAAGAGGCATACAGGAAAAGAATCCATGTTTGCAACTCAATTTGAACGAGATGATTTACCTGAGAAGGCATGATTTACCTGAGAAGGCACAGGCAGGATCTATTTTTCAACCAAATTGGCACATATGACTATTGAAAGATTAGCTTTAAAAGATGCACACATGGTCACATATGCCATTATACATCAAATATAACCCTTGTTACTATCTTATTGCCTATCGCCAATCCTGGCAGTCATTTGTGGTCAAAATCTGAAATAATGAAGGGTGTTCACATTGGATAAACTATCCTTACTTTGCTCCCTCCTAGAGGGCCACCCACCATGCGTTATATGATATCTACTATACGACAATGGTATGCAAAAGTCAAGAATGTGGTGGACATTTTCGTAAAGATGTGTATGAAGATTTTTGAGCTAATGATGGTAGTGTTCGAAAATTTCCAAAAACTCCAAGCTCCAGTATATTTTGGCCCCTAGGTTTTTTTGAAGGAAATCGTGATCTAGCATATGATATGAACCAAAGCCCCTCCATCAACACCATCTATGCTTGGCATGCACGCATCGAGTACTTACTTGCTTGCTATAAGCAGACATTTGAGGACATGTTCTCAACAGGGTTCTGGGAATACCACCATGAAATTTTCATTCGTAGACCCACCCACCTGTTGCATCCGTTTGTAGTAGAACAATCCATCCA
This sequence comes from Ceratopteris richardii, assembly GCA_020310875.1. Classification (NCBI taxonomy): domain Eukaryota; kingdom Viridiplantae; phylum Streptophyta; class Polypodiopsida; order Polypodiales; family Pteridaceae; genus Ceratopteris; species Ceratopteris richardii. The sequence continues at coordinate 107,481,504 of CM035424.1, forward strand.
CGAAAATTAGGACATGTTCTCAACACGGTTCTGGGAATACCACTATGAGATTTTCATTTGCAAACCCATCCACCTGTTGCATCCGTTTGCAGTAGAACAAACCATCCATGCAAATCAGTTATGATTGGCACATCTGAATGTTCTAGGTCCAATAGATTGGGATCAGCTAATGATAGATATGATTTGAGGACTATGGTTACAAGAACATCATCTAGCCATTGATGTCTTCAAATATTACATCCAACACTCCTTATAACAGGTCTATTAGGGACAATAGACGCGAGAGAGCCGGGGGTGTTGATAGTAGCCAGGGAAGCCAAGGTGTTACAAGATAGGGAAGTTGTCGAAGAGATTCTGAACAGAGGGAGAGTCAAGCAAGACTAAGCAGGCAAAGCAATCAAAGGAGATCCAAAACTAAGCCTATACAATTTTTCAAAGGATAAATCTTTTTCAACAATGATTTTCATCACTACATTAACATTGTAAATACCGTTTTTGGTAGATTAGACTCTATATTGTTCAAGCCAAGGAGTCCTTGAGCTTTCGGAGTATTAGAAGAACCTACGTATCAATTTGCATAAAATTTAGACTATGTTTGAGCCCTCAAATAAGCCCTAGAACCTAACTTTTAACTAGGCTAGACACTAGGTCTAGACAAGGCCAAAAAATAGTAAAAAACTATAAAAGGAGCTAGAGAGCTCATTTTTGGGATTAGCAAATTGGGAATTGAAGTGAAAAAGAGCTTGTAATCTTGTGTTTGACTAATTAAAGATTACATTGCTCCATCCAACATCACGACTAACCAAAATGCATTTAGTCTTTGGATGAAATAGAAGATATCCTTTGCTTTAGAACTCTACCCAACAAAAATACGTTTCACTACTTTATCATCGAGTTTCTTGCATTGTTGTTTAGGCACTAATGCATATGCCAAACAACCAAAAACAAGAAGGTGAGCAACATATGGCTTACGACCATGCCAAGCCTCATATGGAGTGATAGACTGCAATGCTTTAGTGGGACACCTATTAAGGACATATGTTGCACACATCACAGGCTTAAGCCAAAAACTATGTGGTAAAGCTTGACTCTTGACCATACACCTCTCCATCTCCATGAGTGACCCTATTCTTCCTTTCAGCAAATCCATTTTGTTGAGGTATATACGGCACTATGCACTAATGTTTTATCCCACATTCAACCAGAAATGCATTAAAGTCAGAAGACATATATTCCTCCCCTGGATCAGAAGGAAAGGTGCCCATTTTACATGCTGATAGATTTTTAGCCAAAAGCATAAACTGTTTGAAGCACATAATACTTTCGACTTTGCTTTCAAGGGATATATACCCATGCATGCCTGGAGAAATCATCAATGAAAGTCAACGAAGTAAAGATAGTTTCCAAAAGAAGGTGTCTACATAGGACCACAAACATCACTGTGAACAAGCTTTAATTTTTGAGTAGCTCTAAACCATCTTTTGGGAATGAGGAATGCTGCATTTTGCCCAAAATAAAGCCTTCACAAATATGTTTACCATGTGCCTCAAGTTTGGGTAGAGAGGACACCATTTCAAAATTTTGCAGGCTTAACAAATTAGCAAAATTCAAATGACCAAAGCATGCATGCCAAAGCTTTGCATCAGACATAGCCTCAAAATCATACTACATATGCTGAATCATTCATAGATTTTTCATAGTCTATGAGCTTATACAACCCATGACATAAAATGCCAAAAGCAAAAATGATGTTGCCATTTGATAGATCATGAGCTGTACATCTATCATCAATAAATTTCACAACCAAACCAATCTTGGCTGAAGCTGAAACTGATACCAGATTCTTCTTGATCCTTTGCGCAAATAAAACATCCAAAAATGTAAAGGAACTACCATTAATCGTAGTCAAAATGATCTTACCGATTCCCATCATATGATAAGAGGATTTGTTGGTGCATGTGATAGTATTCCCATTAGGGGGAGTTAGAACTACAAACATTAGTAAACACCCATTCTTCATTCTGCACAAGATTAGCATACTCTGTTTTTGGTGTAGAGGTCTCTACAACAACCATTCCAACCTTTTTCTTCTTTGCCTCTTTTGTAGTCAGTTTTGGAGAACTCTTTATGACATGATCATTTGCTTTATAGTAGTTGCAAAAAAATTTTTGCTTTTCTATTTTCTTCTCATCTTTGTCATCCTTCTTTGATTGTGCTAAATTAGCGAATTTCTGCTTACTAGTAGAAGAGGTCCATTTACCTTTGCTCTTCTGACTAGCTTGATCTGCAACATGGATAACAGACTTGTTTTGCCTAGATTGATCTTCCTGCAATAGAACAGAGACTAACTCCTCAAATGTTAAGGCATTTGGATTGCCTTTCATCATCAATCAAAGAGTAGAAGCAAAACTTTGATATGAATCTAGAAGACCATTCATAATATTTTAATGCACAAGTGAATTGTGAGGCAAGACTTCATCAACAGAAATCAACTACTCCTTCAAGTCTTTGATCTTTGTCAAAAAGCTGACCATGGAATCTTCTTCATTCACGTGCTCACTCTCCAATTGTTTTCGGAGGTAAGCAATACCATACTCATTCCTTGCCTGGTATAAAGTGGTAAGTGTACCCCAAGCATCCTTGGATGTTCTGCAAGAGTGAATGTGAGGAATAATGGCATGTTTGACAAAAAAGCCTATCAATGCAAGTGCCTACAGAAAAATAACTCTATTGAACAGAGAACCCTATTGAGTTTTGCTAAACCTGTAGTAGACTTTGAGACGCTTATACCGGTGAATCAAAATGTGTATATATCTGTGGAATAAAAAGACAAAATTACTTGCACAAGCACTATGCTACTGCATATAGAGGCCGAAATGAGCTCATATCACAATTTTGGTACCACAAAGTGAAGTCGTTTTGAACTCCTAATCACCCTGAGTATACTCACCAATTTTTGTGTGATTCTGAGATTGTGATTTGAGGGGTGTCGACAACACCCTAGATGAAGCGACGACCTGCTTGGATACCAATTGTTGGACTTTGAGGTCTATGGAAGCATGCAAACAACACAAGGAAGAAGAAGAAGCTTGGAGCACAACACACAATACTGAATGTATTAGCACTAAAATGTACAAAGATAAGTGACCCGTTAATGTGTTATCATTGTGGAGAGTATGGCCATATGCAGAACAAGTGCTCCTTACTAGAGGGTGCACCTCTGTGTCAAAATTGTCGCAAGGCAAAGGATCATTATACAAAGGATTGTCCTTGCAACCACCCTGCTTTGATCCATATGACTGCTGTGTCTCCAAAAGATGAAGGTATGACCCAACAATCATATGTTGCTTCATCATCCATAGTGCCAATGATGACTAGGGCTAGGCAAGCAGCAACCACATGTGCAATGGAGCAACATGTAGTCAAGAAAAGAGAAGAATGCAAGGGGGCTGATTTTGAGGATGGAGTGGCCACTGAAGAGGCCTATGACACAGTGAGAACTTCATTGAAAGAGCAACCAACTCGCCCTCAAGAAAATACTCAAGAGGTAAATATTGAGGAAATCTTGAATGGAATTCATCATAAAGTGAGTCTATTCCAACTTATTCAAATGGATGCAAAGATGAGAAGTGATTTGTTAAAAATCATAGAGTTTGCCTACATGAGCCCACCTCCTAGTATAGGTGGTTTCATGGTTTACTTTCCTCCTGCACCCTTGACAAACTCTCAAAGTTCAAGGCTATTTGTTTTTATAAAAGATCAAGTTCTGATTGGTGTTATTATATATGGAGGTTCTTACATCAATTTGATGCCCGACTTTACAATGAAGAAACTAAGACTGAACCCGACCAAGGCGGCACCCTTTACTATCACATTAGCAGATTAACATTGGGTTACACCACTTCTTATTGTTGAAAAGGTACTCATGATAGTGCAGGGCTGTCAGTTTCTCTTAGACTTTGTTGTTATTGCCCTACCACAAGAGACCTCTTACCCTCCACTCTTGGGAAGGCGTGGGCTGAGGCGAGCAAAAGCATTGTAGGATTGGGGAAAGAACATATTGTGGATATCTAAGAAGACTAACAATCAACTATAGATACATTTGGAGGAAGGATCCAACATTGGCAAGGCTACTGGGTATATAATTGACACTCAGGTAATGCTTTCTTTGCCTCAAAAGGATGATGCGCTATTAAATTGGATGATGGGGAGTGTAGAATATTGTACAATGGAAATATGTGAGATAAATGAAGATTAATCTATAGTGGCAGCACAAGGTGGCCCAAGTGGGTATCATGAAGCCCAAGTTGGGTAGCTAGTAGGCAATGACCAAGTAGACAAACTGCCCTCTTTGGGCCAAACTGGTCTAATTCTCTTTGGGGAACTAAGCCTTCTCTAGAGCAAGGGGGTGAATTTTGATATTTGCAGGAACCAACTCCTTCTTTGGAGCAAGGTGACTTTTACCAAAGACGATCAGTAGACTTCTTTCTCCGGTTGAAAAAGAAAAAGTCAATAATTATTGGGATGTTGTTTAACATATGTAGAACATGATCGGGCACCCCAAGGTACACCCTATGATTTACTAGTACCTAAGGAGAATCTCTTTCTAGAAATCTCTTCAGAATGGACCATGGGGCCAATCCTAAAGCATGAGATAACCACTCATCTTGCAGCTATCAATGAAGAAGAATCATTCCTGCAGGATGTGCAATTCGAAGAAAAACAAAGCTATCAATTGAGAAAACTAGAGAGCAATAGGACTATGGTACTAGGAAGACACATTCCTAAGGTAAGATCAAATCCTCATTATAGTAACGCTAAAAAATATTACCACTCTAAAGAGGAATGTATACGTGAAGATAGAAGCACCCAACAGGATGAATCAGAAGAAAGTCAAGAAGACCGACATTACAAATTTTAAGAGTTTTGATGACATGAGGAGGGAAGTAAAAAGAAGGACTTATGGCCAACACTCAAGAGCCAAACTGGAAGATTTTGATGAGGATAGGGGCTTCCTAGATAACACTTCCAAGGTAGAATCTAATTCAATCTAATTCCCTATGATAGAACCGATTCACTCATTGTACATACCATACTTTAGTTTGTTTCGTTTCTTGTAGTTCAATTTTGTTTGATTGAATAAGCAAGTAAAAAGAGCAGTTGCACCGGGATGGTGCAAAGACTTGATGTTGGGGTCTGTAGAGTAGTGGATCAGAAAGCTATAGTAGGGGAAGGTGCTAGAGTGGAGCTACTTAAGGTGACGAGTGAGGATAATCGGAGATTAGAACTTTACCATCTTGTCCATCTTGACCATTGAGAAACGAATCATAAGCTATAGAGGAAACTGCATATGGTGAGCCTTGCTTCAGCACCTTCTGCTCTCCTGTTGTGGAGCACATTATGGTGTGTGAGGAAGAAGTTGCATCCTCCTTCAAGTGAGCATCTCTTCTTTTCAAGAAGGAACCCTCTCCTTTCTTATTGCATCACCCTCTCCTAGCAAAAGAGATGCTCACTTGAAGGAGTCCATGTCTGCCCTCGCTCTTCTTTATCTATGATGCCTCTCTCTCTCTCTCTCTCTCTCTCTCTCTCTCTCTCTCTCTCTCTCTCTCTCTCTCTCTCTCTCTCTCTCACCTACCGTGCCTCACCCCATCTCGCGCAACCCCCAACCCCCATTTCTATTCTCTCTCTCTCTCTCTCTCTCTCTCTCTCTCTCTCTCTCTCTCTCTCTCTCTAACCCCCGTCGCATGCCTGCCATTCCTTCATCTCCCGCAAGCAACACCCGCACAACCCACCCGCCATGCCTCTCTCTCTCTCTCTTTCTCTCTCTCTCTCTCTCTCTCTCTCTCTCTCTCTCTCTCTCTCTCTCTCTCTCTCTCTCTCTCTCTCTCTCTCTCTCTCTCTCTCTCTCTCTCTCTCTCTCTCTCTCTCTCTCTCCGCCACCCGCCATCTGACCCTCCCGCACTTCTCTGGTCTCGCAAAGCCACATCTGCACCCTGCATCTCTCTCCCTCTCTCTCTTTCTCTCTCTACCATCCCTCCCTGCATCCTCGCAATCTCATAGACTGCCATCCCCCGTGTCTTTGCCTCCCTACCCCCTCTCTCTCTCTCTCTCTCTCTCTCTCTCTCTCTCTCTCTGCTAGCCCTCGGAGGACCCACATCTCTCCGATTCCACCATCTCCATAGCTCCACAGTTCCACCATCTCTGTTGAACGCCTCAAGCCCGCAGTCTTGCTAGCTTCTTGAGTCTTCCACGATCCCTACGTTGACCCCGCTGACCTTCACAGGCTCCGCAATTCCCTCACTCTTTAGTCTACGTGGCAAGATGGGATGCTACGGATGAGCCCAGGAGATTCGTGAAGCATTTGATTTATTCAACACCGACAGTTCTGGCACAATTGTTGCAATGTGGGCTTTCAAGTTCATGGCGATGGATGAGGGAGTTCTGCAAATGATTGACGATATTGATAAGGATAAGAACGGTTTCATTTGCTTTCCTTCAAAAAAGGATAGAGAAAATGCGAGAGCGGGATTCAAGAGGGTAGAAGAGTAATACATACAAGCTCTTTTTTATGAGAGTAATGGAGGGATAACATTCGAAAGATTGAAGAGTATTGCAATTAAATTGAATAACGATGAGCTTTGGAAAATTGTTCAGATTGTAGACAACAATGATGATGATGATGATACAAATGAATTTGTGGAGATCATAATGAAGACCTCTCTACTTAGGTGAAAAATATCATCAATGAATTATTGAAAGCTCTTGCAATGAATGCTCATGGTATTCTAAACTATGATTATATGAAATGAAAATGGAGTACGACCATAAGTCTGTAAATCATGCATTTGTGTTTAACATAACATACAAATGGTTAGGCATCCCACACATATGTCATGATGCATCTAGGACAATTGTTTCTATTTGTGAGCTAGTGCTATAGTTGCTTGTACTTGTGGTTGTGTTTGAGAATGGAGAAGCAATGACTTGGGTAACAGAGGCATGAAAGAATATGTTGCATCTCATAAGGATATTCTAGGTTTTATAGCTCACATAGAATATGTTGCATCTCATAAGGATATTCTAGGTTTTATAGCTCACATGGTCAGCACGAAAAGTGGACAACAAGCTCAATGCATGTAAAAAGGAAGGGTATTGTTGATATTGGGAAGAGCTATTGAGTTGCTATAAATTTTGTTGTTCAAATAATAGGAGAAAGGCACATGCATATGTATTCAAGCGGAGCATTAAATGTTGAACACTCTCTATGAGGATATGGCAGTCGCGTAAAATATGTGAAGTCATATCTGTGAAGATGGAGGAACATCCAAGAACATATTTTTCTCAAAAGTGCTAGTAAAGTGTCAAAGTATAAGTTAATGCAAAGAATATCACCACCTAACCCTAGGAGTGTCACATGGAGCTACAATTAAGGACCTAATTAAAGTTGGTTGCTAGATCGATATTTAGCCTCCTCCACCATTTTTAGCTTCCACTTTGGCATGTACTTAGTGAACTTGGGATTTGGAAAGGCCACTTGTGGCATCTTGGAGTCTATATAAGAAAATGATTTGCACTCATTTGGCATCTTCCACCTTTGGCATTACCATAGATCTAGCACCATTTTCTAGTCTACCCTCTGCATTCTGTTGCTACTTGCATACTATTGGGGGTTACTCTATGGTGATTATATAGAGCGTGGGCCTCCTAGTGGCATTGGCTATTAGCATTACAGGGTGATTGAGTGTCTTGGATATAGTCTTTGGGTGTGAATTTGTTGCATTTCTCTTGTAGAAAGTTCTTCATCCTTGTTGTATTATTTGTGTTGATGAGTACTCTTGTGTTGATTGTGTCAAGTTTCTGGAATGGCATGCTAGTCCACTGTTTTAATTATTTGGAGCATTTCTAGCATTTGTAATCATTTAGTGAGCTAAGAAGTGAAGTTGGGGTTCTCTCTCATATGTGCAATTGTCATTTTCCTTTCTTTGTGACTGTACAATTTCTCTATTGTACCTGCACAATTAGCATACCTACACACATAAATGTTACAGGGTATACTTCCCTAATGAAGAACCTCCCTTGAGTACACAAAGTACTGGTGTGTGAGAATATAGCTTCCTCTATAGTTTGATATTTTCCAGAGTTGGATACCTAGTACTTCCTCTACAGCTAGGGATCAAGAAAAAACTATGATATATTTTAGCATTGGCCAAGATTGGCCTAGTTGTCAAATTTGTTGATAATAGGTGTACAATTCATGATCTCTCAAAAGGTGATGTCATTATTGCTTCTAGAATTTTATGTCATGGGTGGTATAATCGCATAGATTATGCAAAATGTATTAATGATTCAACATGTGCAATTCAAGATTCTCAAGCTATCTCAGATGCAAAGCTTTGGCATGCATGCTTTGGTCATCAGAATTTTGCTAGTTTGCTACACCTGTAAAAATATGAAATGGTGTCCTCTCTACCCAAACTTGAGGCACTTATTAAACATGTCTATAAATGCTGTAATTTGGGCAAAATGTAGCATTCCTCATTCCCAAAAGATGGTTGAGTATGAGCTACTATTGGATGATAAAGTGGTGAAATGTTTTTTTGTTGGGTATAGTTCTAAAAGTAGATATCGTCTGTATCATCTACAAACTAAATGCATTTTGGTTAGCTGTGATGTTGTTTTTGTGTACGATGCAATTCAACCACTGCTTTCATGTACTAAGGAGACATCTGTTAGCTCCAAATATGTGTATGACACTTTGTTGCCTCTTTTTACAGGTGCACACTCAAGTGCTGGTCCAAATAAGGAAGTCTCTCAGCCTTTAGAGGTTTCACATGATGATGCAAATCATTCCATTTCAGATGCAGATTTACATTATGCACTTGTTGATGAGAGGATACATATACAAGAAGCAAAAAATATGCCTAAATGGTTGGTACAGACTTTGCGAGATAGCAAATTAGATGCACCTTTGTCATACCATAATTGTTCAACATCTCATAGTGCTTCTTTTGATTCAGATTGTTATGCTATGGAAACCTCTAGCCTTTGTGATGAGAATGAGCCTGTTACTTTTAATGAAACACAAAATAAAAAAATTTGGATGGCTATGCAATCAAAACATGATGCTATTATGAAGAATGGTAGTTTGAGGATCTTCAGGATGCCCTAGGTATGTCTTACTTGTAAATGAGGACATCATTGAGAAAATTGACCAAACGTATTCTCCAAATATGGTTATAAGATTGTATTCATCACATTCATGAATGTGGTCAAGGTATTCGTAAAATCAAAAGGCATGAGAAAAAGTTCAAAGTGCCCACCTTGAGTTTGAAAAGTAGTCTTTTGGATATAATCAACCTTATTCGTATTTGATGATATCATTAAGCCAAATCTATTTTAGAAAAGACAATGGCACCAAAAAATTGATCAAACAAATCGACAAATTAGGGCAATAGGAACTTTGTTTTTTAATGTTATATTATTTAGGGCCCTATAATCAACACGAAGCTACATAAAAAAAAATCTTTCTTTTTAACAAGAAGGATGGGAGCCACCTAAGGTGGTTGACTAGGCTTGATGAATCCCTTTCTCAAGTATTCTTCTAATTGCTTCTGAACCTCTACCTATTGGGAAAAGGGATTTTGTAGGGTTGTTTACATATTGTCTAGATACTAGGGAGAAATTTGATGGCCTCTTCGACAAGCTCTTTGGTGGTGGAAAGACATCAAGGAGTTTGATTAGGAGCACATCATTAAACTGATTAAATGGTTCTCTACCTTTATTTAAAACTATTGATTGAATAGAACAAGAGGCATAAGAAACTTGTTTCATATTATGATCAAAATTTACATGAATCACATCAAGCATAAATGATTCTGCCTCATTCTGTTGTAAAGTTTCCAAGATTCTATATATGAAATGAAGGGCTAACTTTGAACTTTCTATTCACCTTGAATTGAGTGCATTGTTCCATTCTTTGTAAATTCTGAGGAATTTAAGTGGTAACTACATCATAGAGAGATGCCAAAACTCCATCATGACTCCCTATGAAAAATCAAATCTAAGTACTTTATATTCATAATTTGGAAGTAATTTTGGTCCTTATATCCTTGTATTTCAACTTCACAAGTCAAACATATATTTTTTGCATTTAACAAATTTTTGGGCCCAAAATCCCTTTGAGTAGGAAAGAGCACTACTCGCTTCAAGATGCTCTTCAAGCTTAGGATCATGTTTCAAGTTAAGAGACCTTTGACCCTAGAGAAGGACTAGCTAGGATTAGTCTTTAAAACCCTAATTTCATCCTTAATAATCATCCTTCTATGAGCCCTCATCCCTCTAATCTTCCTTTTGTAATTGATCATCAAGGATGTGATGAAGTTCACTGAAGAATTCCAAGCCCTAGCCAAATAATCAAAATGGGTGAAGTTCTTGGAAATAATTTCCATTATAGACTTCCTAATGAAGCTAAGCTTAAGACGCTTCAAATACAAGTGAGACCGCCAAGCATGGAGAAATATTTATGAAATTTAAACATGAGAGGCCAATGATCAAACATGTTAATGGACCTATTCAAATCCAATGCACTTTCTAGTGAGTTTTTTTCAAGCAAAGAAAAGATAATTAATTAATGATCACAATGTACAATTTATGCAGGGACAAAAGATCCCACTCTGTCACAGGCATAACCTAAAAACAGAGAAAAGACCATCTCAACAAGGGGCCAAAGAATCACTAGGGGAAATAGGGAAGATTACATGAAGCAAGGGACATGGGCAAAACCCAATCTTGCTAATAGAAGACTCGTCCACATAAATGGACTTGAATCATCAAGAAGGTTAACTAAAAAGACTCATCAACCTCCAATAGATAACACCATCAAAATTATGTCTGCAAAATACTATTCCATAAGCTTTCCTTTCAATTTATTGGGTTTAAAGATTTGAAACAAATTCAACAATGAATTTATTAAGATCACGTACATCTCTTATAGCCCTTATGCATTTGTATCAAGAAGAGATAAGAGCATGTATTAAATTTTATACGAAGTCCCTGACACCATCCTTGAAGACTCTTTTATTTCTACTCAACTAGATGAAACAGAGGATATTGATTCTCCAAATATGCCATAAAACCATATCCATATGGTAGTAGAAACCCACTAATATCTCATTTAGTCACAATTATTTGATATTCTTCAGCTTTTGGTATGAACAAACAGTGTAATATCTCTTGGCATGCCAATAGTATATGAACATATGGACCAAATCTTCCTCCTTATAACAAAAAGCATAATTGACATCACTAACAATAATCCTCTTGGATTTGATAACAGACGAAATTCCACTGTGGATAGTGAGCCACTATCACACATGGTGCTTAATATATATGGGTAAACCCACAAACAAGTGAATCTAAACCTCCATTGGGATTTATTCCACCAGACTTTCCACCTTCTATTGAGGGTGGAAGATATTTTGGATACATGTCCTCTGCTCTTTTTAAATGACTTGATCATTTTGTAAGCAATGTCTTTATTTCTAGCTTCCTCATCCTATAGTTCTTCATTGTTTCCTCCAACAGAGCCTTATGCTTCATCATTACCTGAACACATGCATTTGACAAGTCCATTCTATTACTGCTTTGTTCATTAGTCAAGAGCTTACCATTTTCAATATAACAACTCCATTCTCTGATGCCTTGTTTACAATATTTATGTTCCCTTATAGCCATGGGGTATACATACACACATGCACACATATACACATACACACACACAAATATATATATATATATATATATATATATATATATATATATATATATATATATATATATATATATATATATATATATATATATATATATATATATATATATATATATATATATATATATATATATATATATATATATGCATGCATACAATCACATACAAATACACACGTCACATATACATGTACACATACACACATTTGTTGGTGCAAGTCAAGCCTTCACAATTTGGCTTGGATATCTACTTTGAAGACTCTACATGAAGCAAGAGTCATAGGAACTTATGCTTATGACCTATTACCATTTTTACCTCTTGTAAAAGTCTTAGTGACTTGGCATATTATGTAATCACACCTAATTGATTGAAAGTCGTGGAAAAAGGTTGTTGATTGATTTGAGAGAATATCTCAATCAACTTTTTAGGTGAAAGATTCTAGGAGTTTTGAATTTTGAATTCAACTCAAATCTATAAAAGAGGCAAGAAAAAGTCACGGGTGTACTTCACTCATCCCGAGGCATTTCTGTATCAATCATTGAGTGTGTGAGGTCTACTCCATAGCCTACACCTCTGAGTACCATTGAGCTATGTTTATCATGCCAATGGGAATGTACTTTTGCATGATCTAATACAAATACTTACATTCATCTACTCTGTAATTCTCTGAGTATACTACTCCAAGTCAGTCAACTTCAACAAGGCATATCTCAGGATCTACTCATCCAAGTCAAGTGATTCAAAGCTTGTTGGAACTAGCTCCAAGAATACTACATGCCTACAATATTTGAAGGTCATTGGATCAACCATCTCAGAGAAATCTTGTTCGAAGTGGTCTCTGGTATTTGTCTCCAGAGCTCCTAAAAAGTCGGGGGTAAACATATTTTTGCTAAACTCATTTCTCAGAGTATAGTTCATCATTTCTTCTCATTCCAGTTGCAAATGGTAGCTTGTTAAGCTAATTTAGTAGGTCCAGAAGGAATTTGATCAATTGTAAGTGTGCTGGTCATACTGAGTGAAAGACTGAGCAGGTGTCATTACCAAAATAGCAAGTTTTCTTGTTTTTTGAAGTCTCAAGTAGTCTGTTTTGATTTGATCATTACACATATCATTTGCAAAGTACATATATGCTTTCTTGGTATCATTTGAAAGCTAATCAAGTGTACTAAGCATTCCTAGAGTCAAAGAGGGCTGGTGTGAAGCAGGTTTAGCAGCACCTACTCAATCTCTAAGTGCATCCAACCATCATCTCCCAACAGTGGTATCAGAGCAAATAAGGTAACATGGGAGATGGTTTTCCTTCATTCATAGACAAATTAGACAGGAACAATTACCAAGCTTGGTCTCTAAGGATGAAGACCTATCTACAAGGAAGAAGCTTATTTGGATTCATCTTAGGAGATGAGGAATTGCCCTCATTCAAAGCAAGAGGACTACCCACCAAGGATGAACAAGAGAGGCTCAACACATGGTGTGCAAAAGATGCATTGGCAAGGTCTTACCTTCTTAACTCTATATCTGATTTCCTTTTACCTCACATAAGGAATTGCAAGACATCCCAAGAAACTTGGGAAACCTTGTCAACATATTTTTCATCAAGTACAAGGGCGAGAAAGAATCAACTATGGATTGAATTCACTACTCTTAGGAAGCAATCAAAGCAATCAGTTTCAGACTTTGTCACTAGGGTCAAAGACATTGCAGACCAGCTTGCAAGTATTGGAGAAGAGATTGAAGAGGAACAAATAGTAAGGCAGGTAATCAATGGACTAAAAGTTGATGACAAATGGGAGAGCTTTACCACAACAATGGACCTATACATGGACATACATGCTCCTGATCTAACAACTCTGATTGGTCAACTCTTCACACATGAAGCAAAGCTTACAAGGAATGGAGAGCAATCAAAAGGTAACAACCCCTCTGCTTTATACAATGATAAGAAGGCTAAAGACAAAGGTAAAAGTAAGAAGGTTGATGAAGAAGGCTCTACCTCCCAGGCCAACTATGCAGGGAGAGGTAGATCTTCAAGAGGTAGAGGTAGAGGAGGTAAGCAAGGTAGGGGGAGACCCTACAATTCATCACCATGCAATATTTGTGGATTGTCTAACCACACCACAGATGAGTGCTACAGAAACTACAAAAATCAGAGAGGAAGAGGCCATCAAAGAGGTGGATACTCTCAAGGTAGAGGCATATTCAACCAACACCAAGGCTACAATGGATACAACAATCAGTACAACAACAATTACAACCACAACCACAATGGTAACTATCAAGGTGGATTCAGAAATAGAATGAACTACAACAACTACACAGAGGAGCAAGATGACTCCCTATTGATCATGAATATGACCTCAAAGGCAAGTACAAATGATGATCATTTATTTTATATTGATTCAGGGTGTTCTAACCATGTAGCTGGTAATGTGGCACTACTCTCTGATTTGGAAGAACCCAAGGGCAAACATCAGGTATAGACAGCTGATGATACTAAACATTCTGTTATAAAGATTGGAAATGTGAAAACTTGTGATGGTAACCAAAGCCTATTGAGCAGGGTACTTTATGTACCAACCATTACCAAGAACCTAATGAGTGTTGGTCAGATTGTGGAGAAAGGTCTACAAGTCAGGTTCAATCAACATGGAGCATATGTGGAGGACCCAAGACATGGATTCAAAAGGAAAGCCAAAGGAGAGAAATCAGGTAGATTATTTACTTTTGAGCTATAGGACACAAAGAACATTGCTTTATACAATTACAAGGATCAAACACTTTCAGAATTAGAAATATGGCACAAGAGGTTAGGTCAAATTGGTGAAAGGACTTTAAAGCAAATGTGCAGGGATCAATGTGTGCTTGGGATACCTAATGTGTCCAAGCAACACATGATTTACAAGTGTGGAGCTTGTCAATTTGGTAAGTCACACAGATTACCCTATTCAAAGAAAGGTTTTATGCATGAAGACTATCTGGAATTGGTGCATACAGATGTTTGGGGACCTAGCAAGGAACCATCCATTTCAGGATCAAGGTACTATGTGTTTTTCATTGATGATTATAGCAGATGGACTGTGTTTATGAAGCATAAGGATGAAGTATTTAATTGTTTCAAAAGATATCTTGCACTAGTTGAAAATCAAACAGGTAGAAACTTGAAAAGACTAAGGTCAGATGGAGGAGGTGAATACTTCTCCAATGAATTTGGAGACTTCTTGTAGGAAAGAGGCATCAAGAGGGAGATAACCACAAGGTACTCACCTGAACAAAATGGGGTAGCTGAACGAAGAAATAGGCTTATTGTTGAAACAACTAGGTCTATGCTTAATGAAAAGAAATTACCAAATTATCTTTGGACAGAGAGTGTATCTACTACCACATATCTCATTAACAGGTTGCCATCAAAGTCACTTGATGGAATGACACCTTATGAAGCTTGGTATGGTAAGAGACCATCATTGGATCATTGCAAAATCTTTGGTTGTATTGCATATGTGCATATTCCCTCACAAGTAAGGGGAAAGCTAGACCCTAAAGCTGAAAAATGTATCTTCATTGGTTATGACTTGAACCAGAAAGGGTACAGATTCTACAACCCCTCAAACAAAGGTTTCAAGGTAAGCAGAGATGTCATTTTTGATGAGAATGACTCATGGTATGAGAATGAATGCAGGAAGGTTAGTCTACCTTATGACATAGAAGAAGACTTCCCAAAGCTCACCAAGGAGGAACCAATCTAGAAAGAAGACTCAAGTTCAGATGATGATGACACAATTAACCTTGAGGAATTCAAGGCATGGAAGTCCAAAGGAAAGATGAAAATGAAGAAGCTAGAGGATATACCAAAATCCTCAACTCAAGCAATGAGGAGATCTCAGAGAGAAAGTAAGAAGCCTATCAGATATGGGTATGACACTTCTCTTGTAACTAAGCATTCTGTATATCTTGCAAAGGATTTGTTGAATGAAGAACCAGGTTCATATGAGGAGGCAATCACAAAAACAGAATGGAAAGAAGCTATGGATGAAGAAATAGAGGCTCTCAAGGAGAGTGATACATGGGACTTGATACCCAAGAAGGATTCTATGAAGGTGATAGGATCCAGATGGATCTACAAACTAAAGAGGAACTCTGATGGTACAATCAATAGGTACAAAGCTAGGTTGGTAGCCAAGGGTTTTGCACAAACCCAAGGCATTGATTATGAGGAGACATTCTCTCCTGTGGCTAAGATGCCAACAATCAGAATTTTGGTGAGTGTAGCTGCATCCAAGAATTGGAACATGTACCAATTAGATGTCAAGAATGCTTTCTTGAATGGATGGATATCTGAAGAAGTCTACATGTCACAACCACCTGGCTATGAAGATCCCAAGAAGGTAAATTATGTTTGTAAATTGAAGAAGGCTCTGTATGGTTTGAAGCAGGATGTGTGTGTAGGGGGGATTTGTTGATATATTTAGGTAATGATGTGTGTGAGCACACTACGATCGCCGGGGCACTTTTTTCCCTCTTTAGGAGGTTTTTTTCCTCCGGATTGTATATATGCCTATTGCCCTAAGGGCTCCAAGCTTCTTCTTCTTCCTTGTGCTATTCCCATGCTTCCACAGACGTCTAATTGAATGAGGTATGTTGAGGGACTAACAATACTTAAATTTTCAATTCAGTTTGGTGACTCGATTGGGTGCATAAAGACGTGTGCTCAAGGAATGGTTGGTGAGTGAGTTTCAAGCTAACCTCTCTATTTTATATCATTTTCTAGTGAGATCCATATTTCACAATAGCAAGAAAATGGTGATATCTCCTCAAGGTGCTTCAAAGCTCTTGATAGCAGGCTTTAAGTGTGCAATTTTTGGAGATTTCTAGTGGTCTATCATCAGTTATGGTTAAAAAATAGATTTTGATTGATTACATACACTCATTGCTTTGTTCTTAAAACTCTATGAATGAGAGTAATGCAATAAAAGAGGGAGGATAGAATAGTGAAGAAACATTAGATATGAAGCTCAAAAAGAAGGCGAAAGCACAATAAGAAGACTAAGATATAGGGCTTCACACATTCAAACTTCATTTCTTGTACATCTTTAGAAAATACAAAAAATGATTGAGCAAATTAAAATTAATTGAAATTTCCATTAAGCATATTGACAATCCAATACAAGGAAATAACTATAAATATAAAAGGAAATATCAAGAACTCATGAATTGTTACAAAGACAAGAAATACATTCATATGGATTGGAAAATGTGACTTGGTGAAAAAAATCAGCCACTTTGAATGGTTCAGTTGCTTTATCTGCTCTTCAACATTCACCTTCATGAGGACATTGAGGGGGGGGGGTGTTAGATATGCTGAATGCCTCACCCTTATGTACCACCAACATTGTTCCATGAGACTCTATTTTTTAAGGCTCCCATTATAAAGAGAAGCCATGCAAGGGTGTTGGACATTGGTAGGTTCCTAAATTTGATGTCATATAAGGTATAGAGTAGACCGTAGATGGGCTTTTAGGAAGTTTACTTATAAGCCATTGGATTTGGGATTGATCTCATGCGAGGATTAACCTAAATCAAGGGACAAAAAACAAGAGTAGCTTTCTTAATTGGGGAAGGGTCTACTTGACTTAGGCTTGGAGGACTTTATAAGGATGGTCCCCTTCCCATGTAGGAGCATAGTTTGTAGTGTTTGGAACCATTAATGTGTCCAAATTAGTATCCATTGTGTTGGCCTATAGATCTTGACCTAGCTTATATCTAGATCAACATCTATGCTCCATATAGGGAGTGCATGGGTGGATAGAGCCATCTATTTCTTGTATATGGGTTGAGTTCTTCTTCTACTCATCGTGTCCATTTTCCATGATAACCACATCTCTTGTCTTTTTCCACAATGATCAATATCCCTTTTTCTCTCTAAACTTGATCCTATAGATGTGTTGTGGTGAATTCTACATGATGTTAGAGTTACAACACTAGTCCATCATTATTTATCATTTGTTTTTCTTACATGGTATTAGAGCTTGGGAAGGTATCGAAGATTGTAGAGATTGTGAAGGCCAAGGAATGAAGTCTAGCATTTGTGGAAGGAATGCGTTAACATTAAAGTGTGTGAGAAGTAAATTCTTCAACACCAAAGTTTGTGACAAATAAAGGATTCAACATTGGAGTGCTTGGGAGGAAAGAGCTTCAGCACTATAGCTTGTGAGGCAAAGGTTTCAATGTTAGAGTTCTCAAGGGATAAAGGCTTCAACATTAGTTATTGGGAGGAAAAGGCTTCAAGGATTCACGTTCATGGGACACAAAGGCTTCAACACTATGGAAGTGCTAGCATCTAGAAGTGGAAGTGAAGTGGAGTTGGTGCAACATCAATGCAAACACTATGGTTTCATCCACCAACCTTCATTGTAGGAAAGTTAAATGGTACAAATTATCTTCTTTGGAAGTTCAAGATTACAATTATCCTTGATTCTTATGACCTTTTGGAGATGGTAATGGGAAGTGAGCAAGAGCCACAACCTACCTTCAACCCACTGGATCTGAGTATGCTGATTCTCCGAGCCGCAAAGCTTCTACAAGCTTGGAAGATAAGGAATGCAAATGCATTATATGCTATAGTGACCAATTGTGTAAAATCTATTCTACCTCTGATTTGGCATACATCAAGGCAAGTGAGGCATGGAGTATATTGAGGACTTTGTATCATGTGGAGAACCAAACACATATTCAAAATTTACAAAATCAATTGGAAGTAGAATTTTGCAGAAGGAGAGAATGCTAAGGAATTTATTACTGAGATCAAGAATCCATGTGATGGAATGGCTTGTGCAGGGATTCAAAAGACTAGCAAGGGGCTTGCTCAAAGGTGTCTCCAAAAGTCTCCACCAACCTATGATGGGAGGGTAACTACTCTCAACACTAAGGTGAGATCTCAAGCTTTGATTTTTTAGGAGTTTTATTCTCTACCAATGGAAGAGGATTTGTAGCTTAGATCCCAAGCAGGTATCAGCAATGGAGGTGATACATTTTTCACCAATGCATCAGGCAAAGGTGACTCCGCAACCAAAGGTGAAGTGAAAAGAAGAGGAGGAGTAAGAAGAAATTTCAAGGACAATGCTTCCATCGCAAAAAAATGGACATACAGTTGGCGATTGTCATGTCAAGAGGATAGATGAAGGGTGTAAGTGTTATCAATTATGAAATATGTTGAATTTCGGAATTTTGGACTATAAGTTATTGATTTATTAATATATTTTGGTGCCTTGATATAGAAGCTAAAGGTTAGTGAGGGAATGAATGGGAATGGACATTTTGGATGTGTCTCCATACGAATAATAGGACTTATGTTTTATATATAGTTTGTAAATAAAGACCCATGTAAAGGGTTCTTTCTAGAAAAAGTAATAAAAATAGTGGTAAGGATAAGGATCACTGTAGATTGTGATTTATGTAAGTAAACACAAATGCTATATGTAAAAAGAGAGAAACTTTTTACTTTCACGCTTGCTTTTCAAAGCCACCCTCATTGTAATCTCTATTTTCGACATAATAGAAAATCCTATAAATACATGCACTTTGTAGACTACTCAAATAGAGTGTATGGGGGGAGATTGCACACAACCATGTGTACTATCTCGTCTATTTGCATCTTTTTTTTAGTGTTTTTAGTATTTGTATCCTCTATGTGAGCGTGTATTGAAGATCCTTGCAACAGTGGTATTGGATCTTGCAGGGGTCACTACAGAGGGATCCAATGCTGTTTGTTTTTGGTCTTATGCTATTTGTTTTTGGCATCCAATCTGTGTCTGTGATTTTGATTTCGATCTCGTTTCACTTTCAATTGCTCATACATTTACTCCTATGTTTACACCTATGTTTACACCTATGTTTACACCTATGTTTACACCTAGGCATTGATAAGGCATATAACTTTGGTATATTTGGCTTCCCTAGCACCATGGCTCCCATGGGGACCATTGGTAGTTGTTGGCTATGCATGAATACCTTTTAATCAAGGAGTGGTAAAAGGGAGACTTTTATCTATCAAGGAGGGAGGATATGAACCCATAACCTCACTATCACAAGTCAAGTGTTTTACCACTACACTACTCCCTTGTGTTGTCACTCTACTCCTTTTTGCTTATATTTAACACAACTTGCATCTCTCTTAGTTTTTTAGTTCCCAAGAACCAACCTTCCCTTTTCCATTTGAATACAAGAAATCTCAAAATTCTTTTCACATATCTAGCAAGGGGGTTTCTTCTTATACATACCCATGGACCCTATAAATAGCATGGAGGAATTTGGTAATTCACCTCTACCTGAGGTACCACTCGAGCAATAGTTGGAGCATCTATAGCACAAACTTTGGGGTGACCAAAACGAGATCCAACAACATGACAAAATACTTCAAAATGGGCACTGTGAAGAGGATAACCTTGCAAAGGTGATGAAGGCTATTGTCTCCACTCAAGATGATGGCACACATTCCAAGATTAGTGTCAAAAACTACCAATTTTTACGGTTTGATGGCCAAAATGATGGACACTTGTTCTATCATGGTTATCATAATCTGGTGATTATTTTGATGAAACCTATTTTGGAAGTGATAAAGTAAATTTTTGTATTAAATATTTAGTAGGGAAGGCTCAACTTTGGTGGAATGTTTCATGTCATAGTGTAGAACATTCGACGACATGGAAGGCCTTTTAAGAGAAGGTTAAGGAGTCTTTCATTCCCCTTCAATTCCACCTACATGTTTGATGTTTGTGGAACATGTTTACATGGAAGGAGGGTGATACTTTTATAACTTACATGGACTAGTTCTCACAATACCTAGTATTCCTCTACCTGCTTGAAGACATATCTAAAGTTATCATAATGAAGAAGTACGATGATGGCTTGGCAAAGGAGATCCAAGCTAAACTTCACCCACTTCAATCTTCAACACTTCAAGGAGCTATTTCGTTTGCTCATGATGTAGAGAAAGAGCTTCAATCAATTATCACAATGATCTATGTGCAACAACCATGTCAATAACTATTAACAACCTTTTGATAGGTCTAATTTTCGTTGATGATCAAAATTTAATCATGTAGTTCTTTATAGTAGGAATAAAATACGCACATGTGACACATTTATAAATAAGATTTAGTATGTAAAAACATACTTTAGTTACTTTTTTTATTATTAATTAGAATATTTAGGGCAAACCATATTTTAGTAAATGCATTCATGTCATACAAAAAAAACTCAATGTCATTGTAGAATGATTTGTATGCCTATTAGTTAGTGATGTATGTTCTTTTATTGGGTTTATTAGTTTCTATAGGTGGTTGTTTTTCCTATTTAGTACTTCTCTTACTTTATTACATAATTGCAATAGATCCATAACACTTGAGTAACATGGCATTCGTAATGACAATAATTTTAATTCCTTCATGAACATTTCCATGCATGTGTTTCCACATGGAACATGCTTATGTTTTCTAGTGATGGGACATGTGATTGACCATCCATGTTTATTTTATTTATATCAACTAAGGTCAATTGATTTTTCAACTGAGGGGCATGTTATCAATTATGTATATATTGAATTTTGGAGTTTTGGAGTTTAATTTATTGAGTTATTAATGTGTTTTGGTGTTTTGAAAGAGTTATCATGAAGCTTACATCGATAAGAATCCATCCACCTCACACTTTGGACTTTTTTTTTACTGTGTGCTATGCTCTTGTCCCATGTCAAAGGAAGAACAAGTTGGAGCCAAAAAGCAAGAGATGCATCTTCTTAGGTCATTGTGAAAATTATAGGGCTTTCATATTATATGACCACGATACAAAGAAGATTAAAGGGAACACAACATGGTGTCTATGGAGAAACCACAAATAGTGGAGGAAACCAAAGGAGCTTCCATTTGAACATTAATCAAAGGAATAGTTCATTATGTACTTAGCCCAAGGTTCATCCCCACCTATGAACATGAGGAAGCATCATCATCAGATGGTGAGAAGAGAGCCTCACCCAAATAGATTGGTTATCATTGAAAAGGCTGAAAATTTCTATGGTCAAAGTAGTTCTATGCCAAGAAATATTGAAGAGAAGGTAGAAGGACCAATGCCATCATAGAGAATATAGGAGAAAAGATGGGCTTCTACTCACATAGTCAACATAAACATGATGGTTGAGATTATGAGGGAAGTAATGAAGCTAATAATTGAAGATGAAGCACTTGTAGATCCGGGATGGAAGGAGCTTGTGCAAGAAAAATATATCTTTATGAAGAATGAAGCATGGGGGTCACTAGCAACAAGTGGGTCTAGCAGGTGAAGGACATGATAGAAGGAATCTTGGAATGCTATCAAGATACATTGGTAGCACAAGGACTTTCATAACTGAAGGTTTTTGTTTTTCAAGACTCTTTTGCTCTAATGACCACTATTTGCATCATACTAATGTTATAAACTTTGATGGTGGCATGTTTTTCTGTTAGATGTCATATCATAACTTTTGAATGCTGACCTCAAGGAGGAGGTGCATGTGTTTTAGCCTCCAAGTTTTGAATAAAGTTTTTGTGTTAGACGTCTGAAATCAGTCTTTTCAATGTTAACCTCAGGAGGAGGTACATGTGTCTCAAACATCGTGTTTTGAGGTTCCACATTCAAAGAACACATTATCTACACTCAAGAAGGCATTTCATGTGAAACAAGCTACAAGAGCATTGGACGAGTAGATAGACATTGGGAGCTACATGAAGGTCTTTGGTAAGCTTATCCACTTATGGAGTACCATACATGATATTAGTTTTGCACTCATATTTTGGGGAAGGCTTGGAAATAGACCTCATGAACGACATTCAAGAGTTGGAAAGCAAGTATACTTGAGAGGAATGGTGGAAATAGTCTACTATCCACCGAAGAAGAATGTAGCACATACCTTCACAAAAGTTATTACAAAGAATCTACTCCACATCTTCAAAGACTTAGCATTGAGCCAAGGAGGTGGTTCACCTTTTAGTGGACATTGAGAGCGGGTGTTAGAAATGGTCAATTCTCTACCATCATGGAAGACTTGGCATCATTCCAAGAAGGAAGTTCACGTTCAGGTGGACATTAAGGGGGGTGTTAGATATGCTCAATGCCTTACCCTTATGTAACACCACCATTGTTTGATAACACTCTATTTTGTAAGGCCCCCATCATGAGGAGAAGCCATGTGAGGGTGTTAGACATTGGTAGGTTCTAGACTTTGAGGTCAAATGAGGTCTAGATTAGATTATAGATGGGTAGTTAGGAAGTTTACTTATAAGCCATTGGATCTATACTTGATCCTAAGTGTGGATTAAGAAAGATCAAGGACTAAAAACAAATGGTTGGATTCACCCCATAGATCAATGGTGGAGATTAGTTTTTGCATGGATCAAGCTCCCACGATGCTAGCTAGAACATGGGTAGGCCGACTTAGGCTTGTAGGACCTTATAAGGAT
Source organism: Ceratopteris richardii (assembly GCA_020310875.1). Lineage (NCBI taxonomy): Eukaryota > Viridiplantae > Streptophyta > Polypodiopsida > Polypodiales > Pteridaceae > Ceratopteris > Ceratopteris richardii. The sequence continues at coordinate 107,504,757 of CM035424.1, forward strand.
GGTCCCCTCCCCATGTAGGATCATAGTCTTTAGTGTTTGGAACCTTTAGGGTGTCCAACGTAGTAGACATTGTGTTGGCATATAGCCCATCACCTAGTTTTTATCTAGATTTCCATCTAAGCTCCGTATAGGGAGTGCATGGGTTGATATAACCATCGATTTTTTGTGTACTGTTTGAGTTATCTTGTATTAGAGTTTTGAGTTGGAGTTGAGTCCATCTTCTACTCATCTTGTGTCCCCTTTCCATGATCACAACATCTCTTGTCTTTTTCCTATGACTAGTAATGTGTCTTTCTCTCTAGCCTTGATCATGTATATGTGCTGTGGTAAATTCTGCATGGTACTAGAGTTGCACCACTAGTCTATCGTTATTCATCATTTGTTTTTCTTACATTTGCAAGAATATTTTAGCTCCTTTTGTTCTTTAACTATGTTCTCAGATGCAACGTGATAAGTGATGAAAATTTCTAACTTGTATGAAGTAAGTTGCGAATCAATTTGTGTGTCTATCTTCAAAGGTATGAGACTCATTTTTTTTCAAAACTCTTCTTCAAATTCTTGCATGTAATGGTTTTAGAAAGATTTGTTAAGAGTAGTAACGTACTAGCTTGTTTGCGTGGTCTCATAGAGAGTTCACGTTTAAATTGGGCATTCCTTTAGTTGAATTAAACGAGAGATAAATTGCTAGCATCGGCTTGCTTGAGTGTTTTAAGAGAGGCCACATCATGCCGAGAATGTTGAAAGTCATTTTATTGGCTAATAAAGGGATATTCTTAAATTATTTTATAAAGAAACTAGAGGCTATTGACCATGTAGATTTCCATAAAAGTGGCATTATGGACAGAACTAGTAATTTATTTCCTCTTCATCAATCCCAAACTCTAATTATCCAATATTTCTTTGGCTAGGAGCAATAATAGGATATTGGATACTATATTCCATTCATTTTAGGTTTGGGTGGTGGTAATTCCTAGAGGTGGAATCCAACTCATGCTTTTCTGTAGTGTGACATCATGCCGCTTTCTCTAAAATGTAACCAAATTTAGCTATACTTTGACATCGTGCCGCTTTCTCTAAAATGTAAACAAATTTAGTTATACTTCTACCCCAAGATAATGACGCAAATTTGAAATTTATCTACCGATTCTTATTTCCCCAAGCACAAACCAATGTTCTACTTTTGAAACATAAGCGTGAAGACTACACGTCATTTTTAATCATATTGACATACACCACGAGGACCTTGGGTGTAGGCCTAGATCCGCCGCATGATAACATCGGGTTCTCGTGGACTTCATCCATTCCCATGGTGCTGGATTGCTCTGTGCGACTCCATCGACCTTGTGGAATCATTGCAAATTTGTTCTCGCCTTAGGGCCATCCCTTCCCATGCTCTACCCTAGTGGGCCTTCGAGAACTATAATCGTGACTATGCTATGTATCTTACCCCTGCCTTATGGGATATGGAAGATCCCATGGGTACCAAACCCATCTTCACTTGTACTTTCATTCAATTCAAGTTAATTCGGGTGAGTAGGCCTATTCCCAAAGTTACTTTACAAAAGGATTTTCTCCAAACATATATGATCTTGTAGGCCTTCTTAAAGTTATTGTGCTCTCCACTTCGATATTGTTTTGTGGTTGCTGAAAGGATGGCTGTATGTGTGTATTTCATTTTGATACTTCCACTTTCATTGCTATTCTTCAACAAGACACTACAACATATCGAGGGTATACCGAGGATGCTACCGAGGAAAATGAACGGGCAAAATTTCTTCGCGACATCAGTGTTAGAGTCGGTATACGTGTCGGAAACAAAGCGCCAGTATAAGCGCCGATATAAGCATCGGTATAGGCATCGATATACGTGTCGATAATACCGGCGCATATACCGACGCCTATACCAGCGCCCATACTGGGTGTACTGACGCCTATACTGACATCCATACTGGAGCTACCGACGCGTATACCGACGACCATATCTGCACAAATTTTTTTTTGGGCAGAGTGTGTTATCTTTTGCTACAACATGATATTGTTTAGCAAAAGACAATAGACTCTGCCCAACTAAGTACATGTGTTATGTACTCTAATGGCAACCAAAACGTAAACTTATATGAGCAAAAATGAACAATGAGTCATGTACAGAAAGTTGTATATTCCATAAATGAAAAATGTACAAAAATGTGGCAAAGCACTTCTATATAGGAATCGAATACAAAATGTGACAAAGCACTTCCATATAGGAATTGAATACAAAATTATGGTACATCATTGCCACATAGGAGTGTAATACAAAACTGTGGAAATGTGACAAAACACTTCCATATAGGAATTGGATACAAAATTATGTTACATCATTGCCACATACGAGTGTAATACAAAATTGTGGCATTGATCAAAATATTTGCACCTACAATCTTGCAACAAAACATATGTATAAAATAAGACCAATTGACATGACATTTATAAACAACAAATAAAAACAAGAAACCAAGATATAATTTTACCTAATCAAGAATATTCTCCCATGAGACGATTGCACTGCATCCCTCTAAGTCTTGTAACAATGTAGTCAGTCCATGTCGATATCCATATGATTCTTCAGTTCGCGTCGGAGGACGACCCACTGCAAACTCCTATAATAAATATACAAAATGTTAGATTAACATACATAATGTGCTTAACACAAACAACTTAAATAATTAACATGATACTTACAAATTGGTAGGGCATATTGTCGTATCCGCCGCTACCTAAATGCAAGGTTCCAAGCGTATCTAAATGTGTGGCCGCCACATCTCTCTGTTGACGATATCGATCAGGAGTATGTTGCTGCTCATCCTGAATCGATTCCCATTCTTCGACATCTAGCCATACAAGCTTTGGTAAGCCTGCTATAAAAGCATCGCGAGCTTCCGATCGTCGATGAGACATCACCTCGCGTGCCGTATGTTGAATCCATTCTGATCTCACAATAGGATTCCCAAGTGCTGGACGATAGTCTTCATATATGGATTGTGTGATATGATTTTTAGAGCCCCTATCCTGTTCGCTCCAAATTAACATTACTGAATGACCGAATTCTATGGAGCAAAGTTGTCGAATGCGATGACGCATTGACTTTCCGGCCGCATCTATAACTGGAGCTCCATTATGGATATGATATATCTTGGAGTCGTCATGATCATGCGCTCCCCAAAGTGTACGTGGAGATCCCATCTGATGCAATGTGAAGATCTCATCTCATCCAATGTATACATATGCATGCTTGTATACATATGCATGCATGTATGCATATGCATGTATGTGTATGCATATGCATGTATGTGTATGCATATGTATGCTTGTATACATATGCATTCATGCTTGTAGCATATGCATTCATGCTTGTATGTATGCATATGCATGCATGTATGCATGTGCATGCTTGTATGCATATGCATTCATGTATGTATATGCATGTATGTATGCATGTATGCATGCATGTATGGATATGCATGTATGGATATGCATGTATGTATGCATGTATACATATGCATGCATGTATGCATATGCATGCATGTATGCATATGCATGTATGTACGCAATTGCATGCTTGTATGCATATGCATGCTTGTATGCATATGCATGTGTATGCATATGCATGTGTATGCATATGCATGTGTATGCATATGAATGTGTATGCATATGCATGTATGTATGTATATGCATGCATGTATGCATATGCATGCTTGTATGCATATGCATTCATGTATGCATATGCATGTATCTGTCTGCATATGCATGCTTGTATGCATATGCATTCATGTATGCATATGCATTCATGTATGCATATGCATGCTTGTATGTATATGCATTCATGTATGCATAGGCATTCATGTATGCATATGCATTCATGTATGCATATGCATGTATGTGTATGCATATGCATGTGTATGCATATGCATGCTTGTATACATATGCATTTATGCTTGTATACATATGCATTCAGGTATGCATATGCATGCTTGTATACATATGCATTCAGGTATGCATACTCATATGTATGCATATGCATGGTTTTATGCATATGCATTCATGTATGCATATGCATGCTTGTATGCATATGCATGCTTGTATAAATATGCATTCAGGTATGCATATGCATGCTTGTATGCATATGCATGCTTGTATGCATATGCATGCTTGTATGCATATGCATGTGTATGCATATGCATGCTTCTATGCATATGCATTCATGTATGCATATGCATGCTTGTATGCATATGCATGCTTGTATGCATATGCATGCTTGTATGCATATGCATGCTTGTATGCATATGCATGTGTATGCATATGCATGCTTTTATGCATATGCATTCATGTATGCATATACATGCTTGTATGCATATACATGCTTGTATGCATATGCATGCTTGTATACATATGCATGCTTGTATGCATATGCATGCTTGTATGCATATGCATGTCTATGCATATGCATGTGTATGCATATGCATGCTTTTATGCATATGCATGCTTGTATGCATATGCATTCATGTATGCATATGCATTCATGTATGCATATGCATGTGTATGCATATGCATGTTTATGCATATGCATGTATGTGTATGCATATGCATGCTTGTATGCATATGCATGTATGTATGCATTCATGAATGCATATGCATATGTATACAAGCATTCATGTATGCATATGTATACAAGCATTCATGTATGCACATGCATGTATGCATTCATGTATGCATATGCATTCATGTATGCATATGCATTCATGTATGCATTCATGTATACATTCATATATGCATTCATGTATGCATTCATGTATGCATATGCATTCATGTATGCATATGCATGTATATGTATGTATGCATTCATGTATGCATTCATGTATGCATTCATGTATGCATATGCATATGTATACAAGCATTCATGTATGCATATGCATATGTATGCATATGTATGCGTATGGATGCATATGCATTCATGTATGCATATGGATGTGTATGCATATGCATGTGTATGCATATGCATGTATGTGTATGCATATGCATGTATGTGTATGTATGCATTCATGTATGCATATGCATGCTTGTATGCATATGCATTCATGTATGCATATGCATTTATGTGTATGCATATGCATTTATGTGTATGCATATGCATGCTTGTATGCATATGCATGCTTGTATGCATATGCATGTATGTATGCATTCATGTATGCATATGCATGCTTGTATGCATATGCATTCATGTATGCATATGCATGCATGTATGCATATGCATGCATGTATGCATATGCATGCATGTATGCATATGCATGCTTGTATGCATATGCATTCATGTATGCATATGCATTCATGTATGCATATGCATGTATGTATGCATATGCATGTATATGTATGCATATGCATGTATATGTATGCATATGCATGTATGTGTATGCATATGCATGGTTGTATGCATATGCATGTACGTATGCATTCATGTATGCATATGCATGCTTGTATGCATATGCATTCATGTATGCATACACATTCATGTACGCATATGCATGCATGTATGCATATGCATGCTTGTATGCATATGCATTCATGTATGCATATGCATACAAGCACGCATATGCATTCATGTATGCATATGCATACAAACATGCATATGCATACACATACATGCATATGCATACACATACATGCATATGCATACACATACATGCATATGCATACACATGTATGCATATGCATGCTTGTATGCATATGCATTCATGTATGCATATGCATGCATGTGTATGCATATGCATGCATGTGTATGCATATGCATGCATGTGTATGCATATGCATGCATGTGTATGCATATCCATGCATGTGTATGCATATGCATGCTTGTATTCATATGCATTCATGTATGCATGTATGTATGCATATGCATTCATGTATGTATGCATATGCATGCTTGTATCCATATGCATGCTTGTATGCATATGCATTCATGTATGCATATGCATGCTTGTATGCATATGCATGCTTGTATGCATATGCATGTCTATGCATATGCATTTTTGTATGCATATGCATTCATGTATGCATATGCATGCTTGTATGCATATGCATTCATGTATTCATATGCATGTATGTATGCATATGCATGTATGTGTATACATATATATGCATGCATGTATGTGTATGCATATGCATTGTGTATGTGTGTATGCATATGCATTGTGTATGTGTGTATGCATATGCATGTGTGTATGCATACGCATGTGTGTAGGCATATGCATATTTGTATGCATATGCATGTGTATGTGTATGCATATGCATGTGTATATGCATATGCATGTTTGTATTCATATGCATGTGTGTATGCATATGTATGTGTGTGTTTATACATATGTGAGCGTGTATGTATATGTATATATCTCTCCCTCTCTCTCTCTCAACCGAAAACAAAACAATCACTTACATCGATGTAATTGTTTGAACCAAGGTTGTCAAAATCTAGTTGAAGTTCTCCTTCGTCGAATTTCCAAAGATTTGATCCCAATAATATCTTGCAAAACTAAAGAGAGAAGATATTAGAAAAGCGAAAACATAAAGAAAGAAAAAAGAGTGCTACAATATGTGCGATCTACTTACCAAACTTCAGATCTATAAAAATAGAGGTGTGCTTAGAGAGACAGGGAAGGAGAGGGAGAGAGAGAAAGAGAGAGAATTGTTTGAATCAAGGTCGTCAAAATCCACTTGAAGTTCTCCTTCGTCGAATTTCCAAAGATTTGATCCCAAAATCTCTTGCAAAACCAAACAAAGAACATATTAGTAAAGCAAAAACATAAAGAAAGAAAAAAGAGTGCTACAATATGTGCGATCTACTTACCAAAACTTCAGATCTATAAAGATATAGGTCAGTTTAGAGAGAGAGAGAGAGGGAGGGAGAGAGAGGGAGACAGAGAGTGAGAGAGAGGGAGGGAGGGGGAGAGAGAGAGAGAGAGAGAGAGAGAGAGAGAGAGAGAGAGAGAGAGAGAGAGAGAGAGAGAGAGAGAGAGAGAGAGAGAGAGAGAGGGAGGGGGAGAGGGAGAGAGAGAGAGAGAGAGAGAGAGAGAGAGAGAGAGAGAGAGAGAGAGAGAGAGAGAGAGAGAGAGAGAGAGAGAGAGAGAGAGAGAGAGAGAAACAGAGATCTGCTTTGGCACACGCAAACCCGACAACAGAAGATGTAGATTCAAAATGCTCAGAATGACGAATTTTGGTTTCGAGCCCAGTTAAAAAGACTGCGTCGGTATAAGCGTCGGTAATTCCAGTAAATTACCGACCCTTATACCGATGCTTATATCGACGCTTATACCGATGTAGTCTTTCCGAGGCAAAGCGGCTTTCCCAAATTGTCCGAGGGTCATACCGACGCCGGCACCTGACCGTCGTATGCTAACCGTCGGTATGCTAACCGTCGGTATTCCCTCGATATGTTGTAGTGAGACTGACTTCTCCGTTCATATTTTATAACTTTTAGAAGGTAGACGCTTTGCAACTCTTTGTGGGGCACAAATTTTATTTTCTCGTTTTCTATAATTTGAATTAAGGAGGCGAAATATATTTTGTGATTCCTTACTATTTATAATTTGTCTTTGATTTGATCATGCACTTTCTTCGCTTGTTGATCTTTTTATGATCTTTTTTGTTTGTATGCTTTGTCTATTTTCCTAAACATCCTTTATTGACGTATCTATTTTTATGGCATCTAATTGTTTTCATAAGTGTCCCAAATTTGTTCAAGGGGAAATCATTGCAATGAATGGTGAGGTATGCTAGTAAGACAATAAATTTTCATAAACTCATTGTTATGTTGACTTAGTTTCTTAACCTCATTTGTGATTGATTTTGAACTAATTACAAGAACATTATATTCCATCATAAATTTCTCTATTGGAGTTTGGGGACTATGGAAGCACACAAAGAGCATTAGGAAGAAGAAGAATCTTGGAGAACAACACAATACTGATTGTATTACCAAATGAATGTTAAAAGATGGGGGACCCACTAGGGTTATATGTGTGTATACACAGGAGGGGGCTCTAAAGAGGGAAAAAAGTGCCCTGGTGATTTTAAGTGTGTTCACACACATCACTACAAAATATATCAACAAAACCCCTCTAGGAGTGATGTGGTGAACAAGGATCTAACACTCATGTATAAGGAAGCACCAAGCTATGTGGAATGAAATCAATACACAAAACGAAGTAAGTGCAAAGCTTTGTAAAAAGCATCAAATGTCTTCTTAGGCAAATCCTTTGTGAAAGGTTTCACAACATTACCTTGTGGGGGAACATAAGAAAAACTAATCTCTCTAGTAGATAATCTCTTACTGATATACTGATAGTGCACCTCAATGTTCTTTGTGCGAATATGGAACACATGGATCCTCATAACTACCAATGTGCTCGAACTATTCGTAAATATGGTGGTGCCAAAAGGATGACCAATGCCCAAATCAAATAAAAGACATCTGAGCCACCCACAGTCAATAGGAGCTATGAAAGCTACCCTATATTCAACTTCATAACTAGAAGTGGCCACAATAGGCTCCTTCTTGTTCAAACCACTTGTGGACACATAAGTGACATATTAATTAAGCCAATTGAAGTAAAAAAACATGTAAATTTGGTGAAATGATTCTCGCTTGTGTTAAAACAATCCAAAAGGTCGAGTGCCACTCAAGTAACTAAAGACATGTGTACCTTCCTACCAATGCCTGAAACCTAGGCAATGCAAAAATTTTCTCATCTAAGAGACATCAAACTAAATATCATACTTGACAATGCATAAGTAAATCAACATCAAATTGAATATCATACCTGACAATGCATAAGTAAAACAAAAGGTCGAGTGCCACTCAAGTAACTAAAGACATGTGTACCTTCCTACCAATGCTTGAAACCTAGGCAATGCAGAAATTTGCTCATCTAAGAGACATCAAACTGAATATCATGCCTGACAATGCATAAGTAAATCAACATCAAATACATCTTCAACATCATGAAAACTCAACCATAAGATGTTTCAATGAGAGTGGAAAAAAGGTTTGAAATCTTCAAGGCCAAGAAACTACAATAATGTGTTAATGTATTGTGTTTGACACAAAGCTACTCCACCCTACAACCTAGATAAATTAAATGCCCAAATAATGATGCAAATGCCCCAAATCTAACATCTCAAAAGAGGCATGCAAATCAGCCTTAAATTGAGCAATATGCTTCTCGTTATGACCAATCAGTATCAAGATAAGAGGAGTTGTTAGAACATGATAATGTTCCATGTAGGAGCAAGCTCAAGTGAAGTGAAGAAACTATGTTGCAAGATAATATGTTTGATTGCACCACTATCAATGTACCAAAGATTTGAGTCTGCTACAAACATGCACAACTCATGAGAAGATAGGTCATATCTATAATGACTAGTAAACACCCATGGCTTATTGTCAACAAGTTTAGTAGAGTTTGCTTAGATGTAGACGCCTATATAATAACCATTTTGGACTCTTTGTTTATTTTCATTTTTTGCAACCACTTTGGGAAAAATCTTAATGACGTGATCATTTGCCTTATAGTACTTGGAAAACTATTTTTGCTTTTTGTTTTCCTTTTCTCTTTGTTTTATTTGATTGTGCATAATTAGCACATTTTTTGATACTAGTAGATGAGCTCCATTCACCTTTGCACTTCTAATTAGCTAAGAAGGGTTGACGTACAATATAGATAATTGACTTGTTCTACCTAGAGTGATCTTCTTGCAAGAAAACAGAGACTAACTCCTTAAGGAATTTGGATTTCCTTTCATCACCAACCAAAGAGTAGAACCAAAACTCTAATAAGAATCTAGAAGTTTATTAAGAATAGTTTGCACAAGTGAACTATTTGGGAAGATTTCATGACCAGAAATCAACTACTCCTTCAAATATTTCTTCTCTATAAAGAATTTTTCCTCTAGATCTCCTTAATTCATATGTTCACTCTCGAGCTATTTTTGGAAGTAAACAACATGATCCTTATTTTCTGCCTAGAATAGTGTTGTAAGAATAACCAAAGCATCTTTACTATTTTTCAAGAGTGAATGCGAGGGATAGTGGCATGTTTGATAGAGAAATCTATCAATGCATATGTTTGTGTATCGTTACCATCCCAAAAACATTGCTCTACAATTGATTAAATATGAAGTGTAAGAGGATAATGAAGTTGAAGAGATCATCTTCAACACCTCCTACATTACCTACAATTACTATCTTTCTAGGTGTAGGAGGACATATTTAAATCCTTGCATGATATTCTACAAACCTTTTTCTACCAATGCACGACACATTATGTATGCCGATAATGGATAATTAGAACCATCCAAATCATTCTCAACAAAAAACATTCATCACTGCTTTTAGGCATGGCCAGTGACTTAATACCCAGATGCGACAAATTGATTGAATGTCCAAAAAGTTGAACATAAATACCTAGTCAAGATTTGGTAGACTTGTAACAAACGTGCTTCTATTGGGAAGCCAAAAATTATACATATTGTTAGAAGGGTGTGGACGATGCCCTAAGGATAGCATTAAGGCGAAAAATGGCCGAAAAAGGGCCGTGTAAGGATTTCAATTAGTTGTGCTTAATTTGGATTGAAGTTGTCAAATCCTCTAAAAAATTCCATGTAAGCTCATTTAAAATGTATCTTATGCAAATTTTGAAGAGAGAGAAACTCGTGTGATAATCATGAAAAGTTTGTGTGATACATTACGCCTCAAAGTTTGTGTTCATCGGGCATTGATCAAAATTCAAATTTTCCTCTTGTTCACGGACCTATATAGTGTGTGTTGATGATGTTTTGCACTTTTTACTCTACTTTTCATAGTAGGCCTGTTTCTCTCTTTCACGTCATTTTAGACACTTGCCGATCACTCTTCATAGCAGACCATGGAGAACCTTAACCCAAACACTCTCGCTGAGATTTCAAACAACCGAAATCATTGTGCTAAGTTCCATATCCACATTGCAGCTAGTCATGAGTATGCAACGACAAGAAAAGTATTCTGAAGGGCTCTTCATCCTCCTGAAGTGGATGGATTGCGAAAGGAAGGCAAGAAACATATCCACATATGGACAAATGGATCTGTTTATCCAATTGATCCACAAATTGGAAGGTATCCCTCTTTTCATAATCTTCATGATGTGATTAGATTTGTAAGAGACTGTGAGGATGGTTTACGAGGCTATTGTTCAAGGCTGTGGGAGATTTCAAGGAATTATGTACAATACATAAACTATCTACAAAACACACTACATCAGAGGGATTTTCATATGAGGGAGGTAGAAAAAAAATTATCCACTTTATCTTCTTAGTTAGAGTCTTTTAAAAAAATGAAAGAAACTCCTATAGGTTTGAGAATGCGGTCAAAACAGTCCAAGCGCACTTTGGGAGTCATGAAAAGTAACTTGAAACACAAATAGAAACAAAGCAAGAGACATGATCGATACATGCGATTAAGGTCTTCAGAGAAATTTGGATGGTCCTAATCGCTTGCATCGTTCATGTTCAATATCTCTTTCTAAATTATCTAGAGACATATAATTTTTGCTGAAAAAGGGGAATTCTCACCTAGCCAGATGTCTATTATCAATGCTGCATGCAACTCCTAGACACGACCGATACAAGCGATAAGGCCCCTAAAATTCATGAGAATTCATGAAACTAGATACCTTGACCTCATCTTCCTCCTCAATGAGCTCTTTTGAGTCAATACATATTGTTCCTTTGTCCTCAACAATATCCAAGAATGAATAACCACGCCCAAACGAGTATATTCCAAGTTGCTTCTGATGCTCATCAAACTCTTCATCAGCAAGTGTTGGCTTCTCTGAGATAGCTTTTTCAAAGCAACTTGAAAAAGCTTGTGATGAATCTTTGAATTCTTCATTCAACAAATCCAAATCAAGACGCAAAAGTTCTTCTTTTCTTTCTCCCTTCTCATTGATGAATCTCCTTACAACTTCTTCTGACTCAGCTATAACTGCAAGGCAGTAGTCCTCCCTAAGGTTGAAAAGTTCCTGAATGTAAAATAGAGGGATAAACTCCTTTCCAGAGATAAAGTAAAATGGTAGATTTGGGAGAAGTAGGGTTCTTCTCAGACACTTGAACTTCTTCAGTTGGCTCCCTTATTGCAATCTCTGCTAAAAGTAGCCACATCAAAATCTTTGACCTACTCTTCTTCTGCTTGGAGATTGATCTCCTCAACAATCTCCATGACACCTTTCATACTTTTTGAGCTTCCCTCAAGTGTCAGCTCAAAGAAAGGCTCCTCTACAACATAAACACTTTCCTCCTTTTCAATTGAGATGTGATCAAGCCATATCAAGAAAGCAATGTCCAAGGGGAGCAAGCAGCAGTCCTTTTCATGTTCTAGGCATAAATCTAACTTCTCTGGCAAAGGGGATATCCTTTTGCATTTTCTTGTGATTTTTTCCCTATCCACTGGATTCTTCCCAAAGATATGAGGATGGACATAGGTTTTCTCACATATAGAAAGCTCCTTTCCATTGACCAACCCCAAGAAGGGTATTTATAGGCGAGGAGGGAGCAACGGTCAAATGATGTGGACCAATCAATGTGTGACATGTGGCAAAGGCACCTTGGGAATCCCAATGGATAGAGTGACATGGCCCACTCAAATGATGCCACATGGAAAAGAACATTGGAATTCGTAATGGCTAGATGATGTGGACCAATAATGGGGTACCATGTGTCACCAATGGTCAACTCACTTTTTAGACCTATTTAAGCTCCCCTATTCACTTTCTCTCAATTTTTTGTCAACACTTTCCTAGCATCGAGTTGCCATCACCTCCATGTTTTTTAGCTGCTTCTAAAGAATTTCTATAGAGAATGCTTTCTGTGTGAGGTAATATGGACATGACCGATCCAAGTGATAAGGGACATCCGGGTGTTTATCAATGACCCTTATCGCTTGGGTCGGTTGTGTTTCTAAAACCATGTTCTCCTTTATCATAACTTTGAAATAATGTTTTGTTGGGTAAACCACGAGCTGTTTTGCATTGTAAGCTATAGTGGAAGTGGAATTGATTGATATTTCATGATGATTTTAAGGATGACCGATGCAAGCGATAAGGAACATCTAGGATTTGCGGCTGACCCTAATCGCTTGGATTAGTCGTGTTTGTTAAATGGGATCGAGTCCTTGATCATAGCTTGTTTTGCTTAGTGAAGCATGAGCTGTTATGCATTGTAAGCTATTATTCATGATGATTAATATTTCATGATGATTGATATTTCATGATGATTTCTTAGTATTGATTGATATTTCATGATGATTACAAGCACGACCAATGTGAGCGATTAGGGACATCCGACATTTCCGAATGACTCTAATCGCTTGGATTGGTCGTATTTTTGACATTGGATAGAGTCCTTGATCATAGCTTGTTTTGCTTAGCGAAGCATGAGCTGTTATGCATTGTAAGCTATATTCGAAATAGTGTTGATTGATATTTCATGATGATTACAAGCACGACCCATGCAAGTGACTAGGGACATCCGTGCATTTCCGAATGACTCTAATTGCTTGGATCAGTCATGTTTCTAACATTGGATAGAGTCCTTGATCAAAGCTTTTGAGAATAAGTTGCTTTGCCATTCCACTTCCATGGCTTAAGACTCTCACTTTATGCAGCTTATGGCTAGGACCAAAAAGACAGCAAGGAAGTTGTACCCTCAGGGTCAAGAACAAAATGCCTAAGAGCAAAATGACAAAGGACCAGCTCCCCAAAAAAGTCAAGGCAATGCATCACAGAAGTCTTCAAAGAAAAGGGTCAACTACCATGTAAAGTCCTTGAGGGAAATAAGAAGAGCTCAAAAGTCTGTGGGACTCCTGATCCCCAAACTTCCTTTTATGAGAGTTGTCAAGAAGATCACAACCAATCTCTGTTCTATGATGAAGACCACATCCTTTATAAATGTGAAGTGGCAAACTCAAGCACTGCTATGCTTGCAAGAAGCTAGAGAGGACTTTGCAATTGACTTTATGAATGATGCTTATTTCAGTGCAACTCATTCTCAGAGGGTGACATTGATGGCAAAAGATTATGTGATTGTATCAAGAATAAGATATAAGTTTGATAAATCTCTTGTGCCTATTGATCACCATGATAAAAAATTCTTCGATATTCTCAATATACCTCCAGCATGAGCACCCAAGTCAACAGTTGTAATTGAAGAGGTCAACCCTCAGGTCACTCATGATCATGAAACAAGAAATGCAACAAATAGTGAGGAGGAGGTGAGTTGAGTTGCAAGTTTTTTTTATAGTCATTAGTCAAAAATTTATGCAAAAGTGACGTTTTGAAGTTTGTTTTGCTAGTCTGCTATACACGACCGATCCAAGCGATTAGGGTGATCTGACAAGTTTAGATTGCACTAGTCGCTTGAATCGATCGTCTTCTCTTATCTTGTCTACACTGTAATATCACTTAAGTTCATGCTCTACATATTTTGAAATATGACTTGGATTGAAATTTGCACCAGGTTCTCTACCTCTTTAATATAACTTGTTATGTGCATCATGGATACTTTCTCTTGCATACCTTGAGGGCAGACAAGTATGGATAGATTCAAATAGTTTAATTGAAACTAATGTGCACCTTGGATAGACTCAAATAATTTAATTGAAACTAGATATTGAAATCTAGATCTCTTGTTCATCTATAATCTACTCATCCAAGTTCCTGTATAATTATTGCACAGTTGAAACTTCATCAGAATGTTGAGATTAAACAAAAAAAATGCCAATATGAGTTTAGTCCATGAAGGGGCATAATTGAAGTCATCAATTCACTCACATTCTTAGTTACCATCCTGCAAATAAAAATCAATGGAAGTATGAAATAGGGTCCTAAAAATTATGTAAGAATGTCTTAGTTTATATTCTTGAGTCACCTAGAATTTACTCATGTGAAATTCTGTATTATCATTGTACAATAAGAACCTCATCAAAATCTTGAAATTAAACAGAAAAATGGAAATATGAATATATGCATTAGAAATACATATTTTAAGTGATGATATGAGTGACATTCTTTGTCACCATCGTGCAAAGAAAAATCAATGGAAGGATCAATAGAAGCTTCTATAAGAGGGAGATATATTATGTAAAAATATCTTGGTTTTACTTGCTACAATCTTAAGGGTTGGAACTTAATCACCCTTGGTGGTAGGCAAGTTATGCAAGATAATGTTTTCTCTGATCTAATGTTATTATTTGAGGAGTTAGTCTCTGTTTTGTTGCAAGAATATTCATCCAGGCAGAACAGGTCCATTATGCGAGTTGCAGATCAAGCTTTCCTAGCTAGTCAGAAGGGCAAAGGAAAATGGAGCTCTTCAACTAGTAAGCAAAAATCTGATAATTCCGCATATTCGAAGAAGGAAGATAAAGATGAGAAGAAATAAAAAAAGCAGAAATTGTTTTGTAAGTAATGTAAAGGGAATGATCATATCATAAAGAACTATCCAAAATTGGTTGCTAAAGAGGCAAAGAAGAAAGAGGCTGGAATCGTTGTTGCAAAGGCCTCTACACCAAAAACAATGTCTACTAATCTTGTGTAGGAAGAAGAATGGGTGTTTACTACTGTCTACAGTTTTGACCCATCTTCTCATGAGCAGTGCATGTCTGCAGTAGACTCAGATATTTGGTATTTTGATAGTGGGGCGACCAAACATATTACCTCGCAGCGTAGTTTCTTCTCTTCACTCGAGCCTGCCGCAACAGGGAATACTATTACATGCGCCAACAACTCCTCTTATCCTATTATCGGAGTTGGTAAGATCACTTTGACTACTGCTGAAGGTAGTTCTTTCACTTTGTCAGATGCTTTATTTGTGCCAGGGATCAAGAAGAACGTGTTATCAATTTCTGCATTAGCCAAGATTGGCTTGGTTGTGAAATTTGTTGATGACAGGTGTATAGTTCATGATCTGTCAAATGGCGATGTGATTATTGCATCTGGCATTTTATGTCGTGGGCTGTATAAGCTCATAGACTATGAAAGATCTATAAATGATTTGGCATGTGTAGTAAATGATTCTCAGGCTATGTGAGATGCAAAGCTTTGGCATGCACGTTTTGGTCATCTGAATTTTGCTAGTTTGCTATGCCTGTAGAAATCTGAAATGGTGTCCTCTTTGCCCAACCTTGAGGCACCTGGAAAACATGTTTGTGAAGGCTGTATTTTGGGCAAAATGAAGCATTCCTCCTTTCCAAAAGATGGTTCAGTTCGGGCTACTCAGAAATTGCAGCTTGTACATAGTGATGTCTGTGGTCCTATGCAGACACCTTCTTTTGGGAATTATCTTTACTTTGTGAATTTCATCGATGATTTTTCTAGGCATGCATGGGTATATCCATTGAAGGCAAAGTCCAAAGTGTTCATGTGCTTCAAATAGTTTTTGGTTTTGGCTGAAAATATGTCAGCATGTAAAATGGGCACCCTCCGTTCTGATCGAGGGGGGGAATATATGTCTTCTAATTTTAATGCATTTCTGGCTAAAGATGGGATAAAACACCAGTATACAGTGCCGTATACACCTCAACAGAATGGATTTGCTGAACGAAAGAACATGTCACTCATGGAGATAGAAAGGTGTATGGTCAAGAGTCAGGCTTTACCACATAGTTTCTGGCTTGAGGGTGTCATGTGTGCAGCATATGTACTGAACATGTGTCCCACTAAAGCACTGCAGTCTATCACTCTATATGAGGCTTGGAATGACCGCAAGCCATCTATTGTTCATCTGCGTGTTTTAGGTTGTTTGGCATATGCATTAGTGCCTGAACAACATCGCAGAAAATTGGATGATAAAGTAGTAAAATGTACTTTTGTTGGGTACAGTTCTGAAATTAAAAGCTATTGTCTGTATCATCCACAGACTAAACGCATTCTACTTAGCCATGATATTGTTTTTGTGGAAGATGCTATTCAACCATTGCTTTCATGCACTAAGGAGACATCTGTTAGCTCCAAAGACATGTATGATACTTTGCTGCCTCTTTTTACAGGTGGACAGTCTAGTGCTGGTCCTAATGAGGCAACTTCTTAGCCGTTGCAGGTTTCATGTGATGATGCAGATAATTCCATTTCTGATGAAGATGTACATGATGCACTTATTGATGAGAGAGCTGATATTGAGCATGCAAGAACTATGCCAAAATGGCTGGTGCAGACCTTGCGTGACAACAAATTAGATGCACCTCTGTCATATTGTACTCAAATAGGCTATCATAGTGCCTCTTTTGCATCAGATTGCTATGCTAGCGCTACATCTAGTCTCTGTGATGAGAATGAGCCCATTTCGTTTGATGAAGCATAAAATTCAAAAAATTGGATGGCTGCTATGCAATCTGAATATGATGCTATAATGAAGAATGGTACTTGGTCTTTATGTGACTTGCCTCCTGGCAAGAAGGCCATTGGCACTAAGTGGGTATACGCGTAAACTGGATGGTACTGTTGACAAGTATAAGGCTAGGCTTGTTGCAAAGGGTTATGCACAAGAAAGAGGCATTGATTTTGATGAGACCTTTGCACCTACATGCTGTATGACTACTGTTCGGAGCATCTGTGCACTTGCAGCTCATGATGGTTGGAATGTACATCAGTTGGACATTAAAACAACATTTCTGAATGGTGACTTGCATGAAGAAGTGTATGTTTCTTAGCCGCATGGCTTTGTGCAGAAAGGGCATGAAATCCAAGTGTGCAGGTTAAAGAAGGCATTATATGGTTTAAAGCAAGCACCACGTGCTTGGTATGAGAAGATACATGCTTATCTGGTTGCACATGGTTTTGAAAATAGTCCAACTGAAAGCACCTTATACGTTAAGCGTGCTACTGATGTGCTTATGATCATTGTTTTCTATGTTGACGACATGCTACTCACTGGTCCTATTGAGAAGCATATTGCTGATTTTAAGGCTGATTTGCATGCCTCATTTGAGATGTCTGATTTGGGGCATTTGCATAACTATTTGGGCATTCAGTTTATGCAAGTTGATGGTGGAATGGCTTTGTGTCAAACGAAATATATTGACACATTATTGCAACGTTTTGGCCCTTGAAGACTGTAAGCCTATTGCCACTCCTATGGAGACAGGTTTAGGATTGAGTATTCATGATGCTGGAGATGCATTTGATGTTGTTCTGTATCAGCAGGCTGTTGGATGCTTGATTTACTTGTGCATTACTCGGCCAGATATTGAGTTTGCTATCTCACAGATGAGCAGGTTTATGCATTGCCCAGGAGTCAAGCATTGGCAGGCAGTTAAGCGTATCTTTCGCTATTTGAGTGGTACTCGACTACTTGGGTTGTCTTATCCTAAGGGGGGATCACTACCGCCAGATTTGCATGCTTTTTCTTACTTTGATTGGGCTGGTTGCTATGACACTCATGTGTCCACTAGTGGCTTTTGCTTCATGTTTGGTAGCTCATGTATATCTTGGTTGAGCAAGAAGAAGCCTACTGTGGTCACTTCCAGTTGTGAGGCTGAGTATAGGGCAGCTTTCACAGCGACTGCTGAGTGTGTGTGGCTCAGAAGCCTTATGGCTGATTTGGTGTTGGTCATACTTCTGCCACCACCATCTTCACTGACAGTCAGAGCACATTGGCAGTTGCGAGGAACCCAGTACGCTCGCATTAAGCACATTGAGGTGCATTATCACTATGTCAGGGAGAGGTTCTCTGCTGGGGAGATCAGCTTGGCATATGTGCCCACACACGAGAACATTGCAGACCTTTTCACGAAGGCTCTTCCTAGGGAGAAGTTTGAAGCTTTTCGCAAAGCTTTGGGCTTACTTCCTTTTGTGGAGTGATTTCCACATAGCTTGGCACTTCCTTATACATGAGTGCCAGCTCCTTGTTCATTGCATCACTCCGAGGGGGGATTTGTTGATATATTTAGGTAATGATGTGTGTGAGCACACTACGACCGCCGGGGCACTTTTTTCCCTCTTTAGGAGGTTTTTTTCCTCCGGCTTGTATATATGCCTATTGCCCTAAGTGCTCCAAGCTTCTTCTTCTTCCTTGTGCTATTCCCATGCTTCCACAGACGTCTAACTCCTACATTCTCTAGTAATACATTCACTACTATGTGTTGTGCTCCAAGCTTCTTCTTCTTCCTTGTGCTGTTCACATGCTTCCGCAATTGAGCTTACGGCTGCAAATGGAGGTGTGATTCTCTTGAAAATGGATTGTATGTACCCGATATTAAGAAGAACTTAATTTCAGTTCCCTTGATTTCCAAAGCTAGACTTCATGTTCACTTTGTTGATGATAAGTGTATGGTTCATGATTTCAGAAATGCTGATATTATCGTGATGTCTTGTACATTATGTAATGGTTTGCATTGCATGGATACATAGAAGAGGGCTTCCTAGAATGCCTTGGTTGCTCATAATTCTTCCATGGCTGAAATGGAGCTTTGGCATGCTCCTTTTGGTCACTTGAAGTTCAACAGTTTGCTTTACTTGCAAAAGAAGGACATGGTTATTGGTTTGCCAAAACTTGCGTCCATTGAAAAGCATGCATGTGAAGGTTTCATTCTTGGAAAAATGCATCGTGCTTCTTTTCCAAAAGATAGTTATACACACACTACAAGAAAGTTGCAGCTTGTTCATAGTGATGTAGGTGGTCCTATCAAGACTCCATCTTTTGGGAAGCATGTATTTTTTGTTACCTTCATTGATGATGCTAATCGCCATACATGGGTGTATCCTATGAAAGCAAAGAATGAGTTATTTTCTTGCTTCAAAGCATTTTTAGCTATGGCTGA
Organism: Ceratopteris richardii; assembly: GCA_020310875.1. Lineage (NCBI taxonomy): Eukaryota > Viridiplantae > Streptophyta > Polypodiopsida > Polypodiales > Pteridaceae > Ceratopteris > Ceratopteris richardii. The sequence goes on from CM035424.1 coordinate 107,524,627, forward strand.
ATTTTTTTCTTCAAACAAGCTTTTGACTCTATGCACGGATTGTGGTGGTGAATACATGTCACATGAGTTTAATGCTTTTCTTCATGAAAGAGGTATTTCACACCAATGTATGGTGCCATATACACCTCAGCAAAATGGTGTTGCTGAGTGTAAAAATAGAATTATCCTTGAAATGGCACAATGTATGGTTAAAGGATAGCACCTTCCTCATAAGTTTTGGATGGAAGCGGTAATGTGTGCAAACTATGTGTTGAATTTCTGCCCTACAAAAGCATTGAGAGTCATCACTCCTTATGAGGCTTGGAATGGACATAAGCCTATGGTTAGTCATATGCGCGTGTTTGGTTGTTTGGCATATGCTCTTGTGCCATCACAACAATGTCACAAACTTGATGAGAAGGCAAAGAAATGTATATTTGTTGGTCATAGTGCCGAAAGTAAGGAATATCATTTGTACCATCCATTGACAAACACATTGTCAATTATTATGGGTTGAGATGTGGTATTTGTTGAAATTTCAGTTTTTCGTCTATTTGAATGAAAAAAGTAGCTAATAGTTAGCTTAGAAGATGTGTTTGATACACTAATGCCTTTGTTCCAAAATGGTGCAGTCGACCATGGCCATGTAGACCAGCCAACTGAGGCTCAAAGGGCTAAAAAATTCCAACAAAATAGAGCTAAAAATGTAGAGAATTTCCAATCAAACATGTGTGAAATGTTTTAGCAAAAAAATTTCTGAACTGCACGAAATTTCTAGCCACATATGGCTGAACATTTGCATGAAAAATGAGCATGAAATTCATCCCACACATGATATACATGTTGATGATGTAGTACATAATGAAGACATGTCTATCATGAATGCACAAACTATGCCAAAGTTGAAATAAACTTTGCAGGACATGAAATTGAATGCACCTTTGCTTAGTAGAATATAATCAAGCTCTCACCATGCCTCAAATAATTTTGTGGATTATTCTCTTATTTCAACAACATGTAATGAAGAGCCACTTACTTTTGAAGATGCATGTGACGATCCAAAATGGATGAGTGCTATGCAATAAAAAATAGATTCCATACATAGGAATGGTACTTGGGAGTTATGTGAATTGCCAAAAGGAAAAAATGCCATTGGTACAAAGTGGGTTTACAAGATTAAGAGAAAGTCTGATGGTAGCATTCATCGCTACAAAGCTATTGCCAAAGGATATGCGCAACAATATGGCATTGACTATGAGGAAAATTTTGCACCTACTTCATGCATGACTACCATTCATACCATGGTTGCATTGGCTGCCCATCGAGATTGGAAAGTACATCAGTTGGACATAAAAATGGCTTTCTTGAATGGGGATTGCAAGAAGAGGTCTATGTGAAGCAACCTCCTAGATTCACCATGAAAGGGAAAGAGCATATGGTCTGTTACTTGCATAAAGCCTTGTATGGTCTCAAGCAATCTCCACATGCATGGTATGACAAAATCCATAAGTACTTGATTGATCTTGGCTTCACATGTAGTCCAATTGAAAGCACACTCTATGTATGCAAAGATGGGCCTGATCTTACATTCCAAGTTCTTTATGTCCATGACATACTCTTGACTAAGTCATATGATGCGAAATCTGACATTCTTAGGGATGATTTGCAACATACTTTTGCTATCACTTATCTTGGTCTTTTGAGCTACTGTTGTGGGCATCCAGTTAATATACGTTGAGGGGGGAATTGCTATGCATCAAGCAAAGTATGTTGAAAAACTAATTCAACGTTGAGATAGGATTTATGTTCTCAATTGAGGATTCCAGTGATGCATTTGACACTTCTCGTTATCAACAAGCTGTGGAATGTCTTATATATGCATGCAACACAAGGCCGGATATATAGTATGCAGTTTGCCAGTTGAATCGATTTATGCATAGCCATGGCACTAGGCATTCGCAAGAGGTTAAACATGTGTTTAGATATCTAAAAGGCACTTTGAGTTTATGTCTCTTTTACAAAAGAGATATTCAACCATGCTTGCATGCTTTTATAGATAGTGATTGGGCTGGTTGTTATGATACTCACGTGTCCACTAGTGGTAATTGATTTTTCCTTGGAAATTCATACATATCTTGGTTGAGTAAGAAGCGATCTATAGTGGTGACATCGAGTTGTGAAGTTGAGTACAAGATAGTTTTCATAGCTACAATGAAATATATGTGGCTGAGACACATATTGATGGATCTTTGGATGGAGATTGATGCTGCTACACATTTTCTCGCTCATAGTCAGAGTGCATTGGCTATTGCATAGAACCCAATGTTTCATGAATAGAACAAACATATTGAGGTGCATTATCACTATGTGAGAGTGAGTGCTTCATGCAGGAGATATTGATTTGGTATATCTGCCTACATAAGATAATGTGGCAGGCATATTCAACAAAGCTCTTCCACTGGAAAAGTTTGAAGCTTTTCGCAAATCTGTAGGATTTTTACCTTGTGGGAGCTGATCCGTTACTCCTTGTATGTGTTCACATCATTCGCTCTAGGGGGGTTTTTTACACTTATGTGTTCCTTGAGTAGCTTTGATGTGAACCTTTTCCCTAAACATGGACACATTTTACTCTAGTGCTGGCTAGAGGTTTTTTCACCACAATCACGATTCACTCATATGTGTGGTACTTTGTACTTAGGGATTCACTCATATGTGTGTGTGTGTGTGTGTGTGTGCAGGCTAGAGGTTTTTTCACCACAATCATGATTCACTCATATGTGTGTGTGTGTGTGTGGATATGTGTACATGGTGTATGCATGTGTGTATGTATGTAAAAGCCAAAAAACTTAATCCCAAAACCCTAACCCCCCTAAAACATGTATATGTAGGTATGTGTGCATGTATATGTGATATGTGTGTATGTCTATGTGCTTGTATGCATGTGTATATATATGTGTATGTGTGTATATGCATGTGTGTATGTATGTAAGAACCTTTAAACCTTAATCCAAAAACCCCAATCATAAAACATGTATATGTGTGCATGTGTGTATGTGTATATGTGTGTATGAATGTGTGTATGTATGTAAAAGCCAAAAACCCTAATCCTAAAACCCTAACCCTAAAACATGTATATGTGTGTATGTATATGTGATGTGTGTATGTGTATATGCATGTATGCATGTGTATATATATGTGTATGTGTATATGTGTGTATATGTGTATATGTGTGTATGCATGTGTGCATGTATGTCAAAGCCAAAAACCCTAATCCTAAAACCTTAACCCTAAAACATGTATATGTAGGTATGTGTGTATGTATATGTGACGTGCATGTATGTGTATGTGTGTGTATGCATGTGTATATATGTGTATATGCATGTGTGTATGTATGTAAAAACCCAAAACCCTAATCCTAGAACCCTAATCCTAAAACATGTATATATGTGCATGTATATGTGTGTATGTATATGTGTATGTATGTAAAAGCCCTAAAACCATAAAACCCTAATCCTTAAACCCTAACCTTAAAGCATGTATATGTTTGTATATATATGTGTATGTGTATATGTGTGTATATGTCTATATGTGTGCATGCATGTGTATGTATGTAAAGCTAACCTTAAAACATGTGTATATATGTCTATGTGTATTTCTGACTATGTGTGTATGTGTATGTGTATGTATGTATATGTCTGTGTATGTGTGTGTATACATGTGTGCATGTATGTAAAACCCTAAAACCCTAACTCTAAAATGTGTGTGTGTGTGTATGTGTGTAAGCATGTGTATATATATGTGTATGTGACTATGTGTCTCTATGTGTATGTGTATGTATGTATATTTGTGTATGTGTATATGTGTGTATGTACATGTGTGTATATGTGTATGTGTGTATGTGTGTCTATGTGTGTATACATGTCTCTTTTGTGTGTGTATATATGCATGTAAGTATATGTGTGTCCATATGTGTATGTATGTGCATGTATGTATATGTGTGTGCATGCATGTATTTATATGTGTGTGTATGTATGTATGCATATGCATGTGTGTATGTATATGTGTGTATGTATGCATGCATATGAATGAGTGTGTATGTATGCATGTGAGTGTGTGTGTCTATGTATGTATGTATATATGTGTCTATGTGTGAAAACGTGTATGTATGAATATGTGTGTATGTGAGTGTAAGTGTGTATGTATAATCATGTCTCTTATGTGTGTACTCATGTGAGACTGTATGTGTGTGCATATGTATGTGTATGCATGTGAGAGTGTATGTGTATGCATATGTATGTGTATGCATGTGTGTACATATATATGCATGTGTATGTATATGTATGTGTATGTATATGTGTGTGTATGTATATGTGTGTGTGTATGTATATGTGTGTATGTATGCATGCATATGCATGAGTGTGTATGTATGCATGTGAGTGTGTATGTATATATGTGTGTATGTGTGAAAAAGTGTGTGTATGAATATGTGTGTATGTATATGTGTGTCTCTTATGTGTGTATGCATGTGAGAGTGCATGTGTATGCATATGTATATGTATGTGTGTGTACATATATGCCTGTATGTATATATGCATATGCATGTGTGTATGTATGCATGTGTGTGTATCTCTCTCTCTCTTTATCTCTCTGATTTTTTTCTCTCTCTCTCTCTCTCATTCATTTCTCTCTCTCTCTCTCATTCATTTCTCTCTCTCTCTCTCTCTCTCTCTCTCTCGCTCTCTCTCTCTCTCTCTTTCTCTATTGTTCATCTCTCTTTCTCTCTCTCCAATAAAGAAAAAAACAATACATGCACTTACATCGATGTAATTTCCTTCAGATCCCTCGTCAAAGCACAATCGACATCATCTCTCGTCAAATTACAAAAACTTGATGCCAAAAAGCTCCTACAAAACAAAAGGAAAGAGAAATTAGGAAAGAGAAAACATAAAGAAAAAGAGAGGGTGAAAGAGTGCACACATCACTTACCAAGATGCGAGAGAGGGATATGTGTGTGTGTGGAGAGGGAGAGAGAGAGAGAGAGAGAGATCTTTGTGTGTGTATGTGTGCACAAGCCGAGGACAATGTAGGTGGACGAGTACAATGTAGGTGCATGCAACTTTCGCAATAACAGATCGCAGTTCAAAATAGAGGAGTGTCAACTTTTTGGTCTTCAGTTATTAAAATGCATCATCTCTATATGCATCGGTATGAGCATCGATACTTTTCTTGGGACCACCGATGCTTATACCGATGCATATATCGATGCATATACCGACGCATATACCAAAGGCCAATTTTTTCAGTGCTTATAATGGTGACAACTTTCGAGCTATTATATAGACGCCCAAGTTACAGTTGGTATGACTAATATGGTTTTTCCAATTATTTCCAATGGTCATGTATAAGGAATTGAACACACAACCTCTTGGATAGGAATGTGATGGGGTAACCACTTGCCCCAAAAGTCATGGTTGAGGATTAGTTTCTTATCCTCTCTCTTAGGGTGTAATTCAACCATCTCCTATCTGTCAAGGGTGTGGTTCAACCATCTCCTACCTATCACTTTATTACATTCTTCCCCCCTTGGTCAATCATTGTCCTCAATGATCTGCTCTTGTATCCCTCTAGCCTTAGTGATCAGCCCCTTTACCTCCCTAGGTACCCTTGAATTGATGTTCTCAACCTCGCACATTTTCTTGAACCTTGTTCACAACCTTGGTCTCTTGAACCCTTGCTCTCAACCTTGGTGTCTTGAACCTTCTTGTTCGCAACCTTGGCGTCTTGGGCCCTTGTTCTCAACCTCAGTCTTGAACCTTGTTCTCACCCATGTTTGGTGTCTTGAACCCTCAATCAAGTGTCACCCATGGTTTCCCAAGCGCTTTGCTCTTTCTATCTATCTCATTAGATTTGAAAAGTCTGCTTTGAGACCTTTCCAAGGGTATCTTACATGCCTCAATCCAACCTACAGATTGAGAGATACACCTTAATCTTTGTTAGGCTAGCTTGTGAAAGCGACATGCACTACTTTGTACCCTTTCATATAGAGGATGCCCAAGCGCCTTTTCTAGAGGCCATTATATCAATCCATTTTTCCCAAGCCTACTTTCTAGGCCCTGATACCAATGTAAGGAATTGAACTCACAACCTCTTGGATAGGAATGTGATGAGGCAACCACTTGCCCAAAACCCATGGTTGAGGATTACTTCCTAATCCTCTCTCTTAGGGTGTAATTCAACCATCTCATATTTATCAAGGTTGTGGTTCAACCATCTCCTACCTATAAATTTATTACAAATATCAACACCGAGGTACGATCATCGATATGGCAAGCATCGGTATAGGACTCATATGTTGTAGTGTAGGACTAGAAGAAGACACATAGTTTAACAAATGAAAATCTTTGATGAGGTCTCCTTGATTAAAGCATTTATAACAAGCATTAGGAAGATTCCTATAAAGAACCTTTTGATCATGTTATTTTCTTCCATCAAAGTCCTTGATAACAACTCGAGGTTTAATAGGTTTAGAAACATCTATCTTCATTGGGGTTAATACCATTGATCCTAGCTTTTTGACCTAAGGATTTTCCTAAAACACTTCGGATGTTTTCAATCCATAGGTAATATTCAATGGGCAGGTTCAAAAAATCTATCCAAATAGGTATCCTTGTGGCTTTAGGGCCTCTCGAATTAAACCCTATGCACCACTTAAAAAAAAATCTAGGTATGATTCCAAAAGATCACTTGCAAAGAACTATTAGAGTTGTCAGAGAAAAATAGCATGTAGTTATTAGGAAAAAGATTTAGTGCCTAACAAATAGACATCTTGACTCCCAATTGGCCTTTATCCAATGTTTTAGTGATTTTTTTTTCATCCATAACCAAGGCCTGAGCATTGATATGATGAGGGTCAATATCGACCTTTTGTTTGCCTTTAACATGAGCAGGAAAAGTAGGGTTGTGAAACATACCAGATGGAAGACGAGAGTATGATGCACCTTGACCTATGTTGGAACAACCTTTGATAGTGTCTCTGTATGAACAAGGGGGAGAGGTAGCATCTCTCCAGTTGCTAGAATCTTCCACAGTTGGTGTACCAACGGCCATTGTTCTCCATTTCAAGCGATGGAGGGGAGACAAAAAACCCAAGGAGAGATCAGCAAGTGAGTAGAGAAATGTTCTACTCACTATAACATCACACACACACTATGGGGGAATATCGAGCTCTTCATGAATAGAGAAACCTGCAAAAACCCTAAGTGCTCCTCTTTTGATGGGGATGATCCATCACTTTGCTAGCGAGTTTGAGAGTAGGGTCAGTGGAGCTATGCTTTGGTTCATCATGCAAGTTAAGAACTAGATTAAAGGATCCAATTATAACCCAAGGACCATTTAGCTTACAAAGCTCTTGCCAACAGCCCTCTAGCTAGCTGCATGAACACTGTAAAAAGTATAATTAAGAGGGTCCTTAAAGGTAATGCCAAGCCATTGATTAATGCCTAGCTTTATGAACACTGGAAAAGGTACAATTAAGAGTGCCCTTGAAGGTGATGCCAAGCCATTGATTATTGTCACTAGGAAGGACATCATTGTCACTAAGAAGGGAATAAGAGACAAAAAATTGAAGCTTGTACGCGTCCCTTATGAGCAGGGCTCAAATTTGACGCCCAACCCTGGGCTTCACAAAAATGCCCATGAAGCCTTGGTAAAGAAAGTAAAGCTTCATGTGAAGTCTTTTACTAAAACTCGGGCTTCCCAATGTTTAAGAATAAAGATTTTATCAAATAAAAGAAAATTCCCAATGATTATTATACGTACATTTACATGGAGAAATTTTTATATCAATCAATGAAAAAAATTTTGTGCCACAATTTAGTGCTGTTAAATTGCTCTACAGTTTACATGTGGCTTATGGAAAATAAAAACCGCATCTTTGTGCTGAATAATTTGTTACTACACGTTTGTACATATTGTAATACCCTCAGCTTCCCCTTGCTCTCTCTGCTTCGTCATGTTCACATTATTTTGAATCCAAGACTCCTGTTATGGATCCTAATGAGTAAGAAAAAACATCCTATCTACCACTCAAAAAAGCATACTATCTACCACTCAAGGGCAGTGTCTACATATTGGCGTTATACTATATATATGAATCCCGCTTTGATCCTGGAGTGGATGTTGGTTGGTAAACTCCCTAGTCTCTGCATGCATGCAAGCAGTTGATTTCTTTCTATGGAATCCAAGATTTGTTGATCAAAAGATTCATGTCTATACAACTTTGGTGTTTCACCCAGCAAGCTACCTCATGTACTTTCTTGAAAGATTGTCAACCAACGTGACTACGGGGCAAGCTTCTGCAGATATAGCTTTGTACATACTAAGGATTTTTTCGATTAACTGTAGGAAGTTATAACTCAATAAGTAGGCAAGTACAGTTAAGCCACAACAGTTGAGTTATCTTTGACATAGATTGTTTCCGTAAGTTATTCGCTACCTAGGGAATTCGGTCTTTAGCACAGTATTTTGAACTAAAACAAAAATCTACATCTAATGCATAGGCCGTGGTTTGTACGACTGTATGGGTACTATCATACGCTTTTGGTTTTCCTCCACCGGCTATCTTTCTAGATCAGTGGAATGGGGAAGTGACATGATAATAATGTTCTTTTGCTATAAAGTGGACAGACATTTTAGCTGAGATGATTTTGATATCTTCATTTATAGGCTAATGGATTATAACCAATGTTGTGAACTTGTGACCTTCAACGTCGATAGAATCATACAAGTTTTTGTAGCTTTGGAATATTGATTATAGAGTAAGGATCTAAGTCAAGTCTAAATGCAAAGGAAAATGATAGAAATCCATCACCTCCCATCCTAATCCTGCCCCCTTGTGTATGTATAAAAAGACATTCCACACCAAGTCTCTCGCCCACTCTGTCAATGTCCACTCGCACCTGAAGGTTCTTCGAAGTTGTGGTCCTATTGTTTTAACAATCTCATACCCAAGGAACAACGAAAAGCATTCTCAAGGTCATATTAAAGATTTCTGTATCCACTGCAATTGCTTTGTCAATGGAAATAAGGATATTTTCTTTGAACCTAGCTCCCAATGTTCTATAGAAAGAAGAAGCAATCACTCGATTCCTGAAATGCTATTTTAACTATTAACAACACCTGCACTCAACATATTTTACACCTCTATTATACGAAAGGTAAAGCTAATCATATACATAGTTTCAACTTGCATACGTGACAAAAACCTGATGTGGATGACGTACAAGTGTGTATACGCAATTGAAACCTTACGTGGATGAGGTAATTCGAGCCTACCTCGATTAGCGCTTGCCTTGAATCCGAATTTGAAGTGCAAAGTGACTAGCCACGAACTCAGGTTCATGGTTGAAGCTTCAAAGCCACCAACTGGTTCCAGCAAAGACTCCAAGCGCTATCTGACTTCAGAAGTTCAGCACATAAATCTCACACACAATAAACAATAGACTTCAACGACCAGCCTGTCCAAGTGTTATCAGACTTCACGAAAAACATATAACTCTCACAATAGTTTGCCGTCGAACGCTATCAAATTTACATAGTACTCAGTAAACAGAACGCTAACTCTCATGAAGTAAACGGTATGAGTAGAGTCAGCCACTCAGGAGTCATGACTCTCGATTCAGAAATATCTCGTTTCTCATATTGCTATGCGCAAACAGCTTTCAAAGTTCAAACCTCAGGGCGCATCACTGATTCACCGTTTATACTTTTCCCGCTTCGCGCTTAAACCAAAGATAAGACGAGCTATGAGAATCCAATGATTTCAAAACAATTGTCAAGGACCCACAACATGGGCTACATAAATTAAAATCCAAATAGAGCTGATTCGCCGAATCAACGTTCAACTTTCAGCCATTTAGCATTCAGCCCGACTATAGTGCTATAGCTTATAATATATATTATTATTATTAGAGTAAACTCTATACCTTAGGACTATAAATACTTTTTGACTCCTTAGTAATAACATTACTAACATTAAGCATCTTATGACGCTTAAAAATTATACATGAGCTTCACTTTGAAGTCCATGCATAATTTTTAAGCGTCATAGGACGCCAAGAGAGGCCATGGACGCCCAAATGGGCTTCAGTTTTACCCAGTGCTTATGAGAGAACACGCTTGCCAAAATAAGCCTACAGATGGATCAGGTGCAACTTTTATTCGAGATGGCGAAATACTGTATTTCGCAAAAAACTGAACTTTTAGATATTAAACATGCTTATCCGTTGTGACTTGCTATGAATCTTTCTCTGGGACTCGGATTACCTGATATATCATAGATGATATCAAAGCACCGTCAACTGAAAATGTGGGCCAAAATCGACAGCCCTCGCCACGCTGGACACGTTAGAAACTTAACGTCTTCCACGATCCTACCAATTGTCACGTATTCGAAAAAACGGGAGCGCATTCGGGTTTTTTATGCGACATTCTTCGTAAGCTGCATTTTTTTTCGATGGATGAATGAGTTCGCGCGTCTGGATTGATTTTGGAGTCCGCTTCGTCCATCGCCAAGGTTAGATCCTCTGGTTTTGCCATATGAGGAATGTGAGAACTGAGAGCAGGCCTGTTGCATCTTAATTTTGTTTTGCGTTCCTTATTTTATATCCTCCACTCTTGAGAACACGCTCTGCTGCGTGCTCCTGTGGATGTTCAATATTGGATGTTTTAAGCAGGCCACAGCTTCGATACGTAGCCGTATCATGCGTTCGTCCAATGCGAATTATGATAATGATCTGGCTTTTTCCATTCACTCATGCTAATGGGACTCTTCTTCATGATTCGTAGTTCTACCTATAATAAATCTCGCCGGTTGACTTGATAATTTTTCATTCTTCTAATGCCCTTTGTCTTCCTGCGCATGAAATTATAGCTGTAAATTCCATTCTTTCTGGAAATCATGGAGGAAAGAGGAGTAACAGTTGATGCCGGTGGTGATCCCGGTATTACGAAACGGAACCATCGGTTTGACAAGCTTCTAGAAACGCCTTGGGAAGGAGCTGATACATTAGCTTCCTTGTTTGAACAAGCATGCGCAAAACATGATGGTAGGCGTGCACTTGGGACAAGAGAATTCATAAAAAAAGAGGCAGAACTCAGTGCAGATGGTAAAGCATTCGACAAGTTAACATTCGGCAAATACAAATGGATTTCGTTCAAGGAGGCCTTCGAGCAAGCAAGCTGCTTTGCATCGGGCCTGGCAGAACTTGGCCATTTGAAAGCTGAGAGGTGCGCGATATTTGCGGAAACAAGGGCAGATTGGTTCATTGCTTTGCAGGTTTGTATGTACTACTTTTCAGATGTAGCACTTGTATTGTTTTCACTTGCGTCAAATTCCTTTAAGCAGCCAACGTGATATGCAGGGTTGTTTTCGGCAAAGTATCACTGTGGTCACAATGTATGCTTCTTTAGGAGAGGATGCGATCGCTTATTCGTTGAATGAAGTAAGGTTCTATACGTTATGCGAGTGCCTAATTGGTTATGCCGAACACAAGTATGTCAATAATAGACCTTTCTTGCTGTCGTCTTCACATGACTGCATGTGCTTACAAAGTAGATTTTCCATGTCAAGCTTCCTCTATTTGGCGCTCCTTATTTTTCCTCTTTTCACTTTTCAGACTGAAGTTAGCACCGTCATTTGTGATCCCAAGCAATTTAAAAAGTTGATTGCTGTGAGTATGCACATTAAGACGGTCAGGCGAATTGTATTGATGTCTGATCTCGAGGGAGGGTCACAGCCACAATTCCCTGATTCATTGACCTGGAAGGTAACTTCGTTTGATGAAGTGAAGAATGTTGGGGGACAAAAGCCTCTTCCAGCCAATCTTCCCGCACCTACAGACATTGCTGTTATCATGTATACGAGCGGGAGTACAGGAATGCCTAAGGTCGGGTGTCATTTATGCACTTCCTACTGAAAGTACATAAAACATTGGAACTCGATTGGAATCAACTTATCTAATTTTGTCAGGGTGTTATGATGTCGCATGGAAATATGGTGGCAACTGTGGCTGGTGTTCTTAATATTGTACCCAATATTAGTCCAAAAGATAGGTATTTGGCTTATTTGCCATTAGCCCATGTTCTTGAACTCTCTGCGGAGGTAATGCCCATGAATCATGATGGCTTCTTTTTTGTGTGATAATTTTCAGACCTAACTTCTGTGCTAAAATGAGGACTGTTGTTGCAGTGCGTCATTACGGCAGCTGGATGTGGATTAGGGTACGGATCGCCCTTGACATTGACAGATAATTCGAGCAAAATAAAGGAGGGGACAAACGGTGATGCAACTGAGTTGAAGCCTACTTTGATAACTGCAGTGCCAGCTATTCTAGATCGTGTTCGTGACGCAGTTCGAAAGATGGTATCTACATGGAAACTGCTTGTTCCTTTGAACCTTATATTATTTAGTATCTTAAATCTTATTATTGCCTCCTATTTTTAGGTGAACAAAAAAGGCGGGCTTGCGAAGGTCTTGTTTGACCTAGCCTATAAACGGAGTTTGGCTGTCTTGGAAGGTAGTGGGAGTATGTTTTGGCCAATAGAGAAATCTCTGTGGAGCAATGTTATATTCAGAAAAATTAGAGGTATCTTGGGAGGCTCTGTCAGAGGTATGCTGTCAGGAGGGGCTCCTCTATCAGGCGATACACAGCGTTTTATCAATATATGTTTTGGGTACCAACATTCTGTTTCTGTTTCTCCGTTCTCTGGGTGATATTGAACCTTAAGCGTGGACCCTGATTATACTTTTCTACTAGGGCACCTATTGGACAAGGCTATGGTCTTACAGAAACATGTGCCGGAGCAACTTTCTCAGAGTGGGATGACATGTCAGTGGGCCGTGTTGGTCCACCGGCACCGCAATGCTACGTGAAGGTAAAACCAAGATTTTTTTTTTTTATAATAATAAATGGAGGTTCAGCTGAAGGTTACTCCCTCGGATTTTAACTTTGAAATTGCAACTGTACAAGGAAGGGCATAGTACCCATGGGACCCCTCTTATTCCACAAGAACAGGGGTGTACAAGATTGGGTTAAATGGCGGTCAACACTACCGCACGGATAGGCAAACTGTGGCACTCAACCACAATGCAAGATCTTTTCAGATTACATGTCTCTTACATGTTGCTGTCAAGGATTGAACCCTCGCCCCTGCCTCAAGAGACGAGAGGCCCAACCACTAAGCCAGCCAACTGGGGAGTGAGAAGTTAACACATACACCTGAGTCTGTAAGGCAAATGTCACTTGTAGGGAAATGAGCAAGTAATTCAATATTAGAGTCTTGTGAGTATATAGATCCACCAAAACGGTTGGATGCATAGGTTGGTTGAATTCACACTCAGTGACGGTACAACTCTAAATTGTTATCCGTGCTAGTGCGTAGTTTGTGAGCCTTTCCAAAGAGCCAACAGATAACCAGAAAGGCACATCTTTCTTTCATTCGCGTTGAAGCTTAGTGCTTGGTACCTTTTGCCACTTCGTCTTCAAGATTGAGGGCTGACGCTGTTTGAGCAATAGGTTCTGTAATACGTTTTCCTTGTAGATACGTTTCTTTTACATTGTTATCCGTGCTTGTGCAGCGTTGTGAGTCTTTGCAAAGAGGCAATAGGGGACTAGAGAGCCAGGTCTTTCTCCCCCTCGCGTTGAAGCTTGGTGCTTGGCGCCTCTTTCCGATTTGTTTTTAACGTAGACGAAAGACTTATTCTTTGCACGATTTAAAAAAAAAAAACTTTTTTTTAGAGTACAATGAATGAAAGACACACAGCAAACCTGTAGAGGCAGTCGTATATTTGAATGAAAATCACACACCCAATCTCGAAAAGTTGGGTGTTTTTTCCCCTTAGCGTTGAAGCTTGGTGCTTGGCGCTTCTTTTCGGTTTGTTTTTAACGTAGACAAATTTCTGATTTGTTTTCAACGTAGAGAAATGACTTTTTCTTTGCATGGTCTTTTTTTTTTTTTTTTTTTTTTTTTTTTAAATGGAGGTTCGGCCGAGGCCTACTCCCCCTGACTTTAATTTTTGAAATGAACAACTGTACAATGAAGGGGCATAGTACCCATGGGACCCCCCTTATCCCACAAGAACAGGGGCAGACAAGGTGGACGGCCCGAAGGCCCATACATCGAGGTGGACGGCCCGAAGGCCCAACGGATTTAACGCCCGAAGTCCGGATTCATCGCCCGAAAGCAGATTACACTGTCCCGCAGCGCAGGGGGGTTGAACCCTCGCCCCCTGCATGGTCTTTTTTTATTAAATTATTTTGAGACTACAATGAATAAAAGATACACATTCAATCTCGTAACTTAGACGCATTCATACATTTAGATTTTCTTGAGAGTATAATGAATGAAAAATACACATCCAATTTCGTACTGTAGAAGCACTCATACATTTGAATACGTCTGAAAGCTGAACATGTAGGATTTGAACCCGGACACTCTGTTTTACAACTTCACGGGGTTCAAGACTTACTGGTACACCACATCCGTGAGGTATTCAAAGTTTATTGCTGTACAATTGTTTGAAGAATCTTTTTTTTTTTTGAGAGTACAATGAATTGGAGAGACACACACCGACCTCATAAGTAGAGACACCCATCTTGGAGAATTTTTGAGGCACAAAACACATCCGTTAAAGCACGCCCGCTAAATTGAAGAATCTTATTGTTTGCAGATGCCAAAATAATAAAAATGTTGCGCACATCAGACCATGAACCCGTAATAGCCAATTGCGCGCATTTCGCCAAGGACCTAAGAAATTAGATCTAAAATATAAAAAAATGCAAGAGTCTAGATAAGACACGTATTAGGTGGCAAAGAGTCGGCAATGGGCATTGATGTGCCAAACGATCTTGTGGATGTAACTCTTGGAGAACAACTTCTGATCTGTAAGATGCTAAACCAGCTCGTTGATGTGAACTCTTGAAAAAGATCACCCTCTTTTCCCCCAAAAAACAAAGAAAAATTATCTCTCACGGGAAGGCTGTCTTGGTCCTTGGTCGATTGATGGGTCTCGAAGTTCAGCTCTCCCTTTTTTTGTGCATTCAAAGTGTGATTTCTGTCTAGCCTGGGCAAACTTTTCCATGCCTTTGTAAACTTTTCCATGCCTTTGTTTCTTTTCGGGATGGTTACACCCCATAAAAAGTATTTCTCCTGGCTAGTAGTTCTTAACAAAAGGGATCACATAGTCTCTTGATGGTTTTATCATTTCTTCGGTAAGGAATTCAAACAAGTCCCAATCTATTGTTTTCTATATCCAATAAATTCCTCTTGTGGATCGAACTTTTCATTATATGGATAAAAAGTACCATGTACAAGTTTCTTTGCTTTTTTTTTTTGTTTTTGAGAGTACAATGAATTGAAAACACACTCAGAGACCCAACCTCGTAAGGTAGAGGTATCCATCTTTGAGGAATTCAGAGATATGTTCAACCAAGATTTGAAATTAGGACTTCCTCCCAGAGACTCAAGGCATCAAACCACTAGGCTACATAGGTTTGAACACTATGCACAAGTTTAAATGGCTTAAAGGTATAAAGGAATACGAGCATGATGGTGTTCCCATCTTTATGATGGATTCCTAGATAATTATCTCCACCATTGTCTCGTTGATAACAATTCTTTTGCGTGCTTGAATAATTCCCACAGAATCTTCATTCTCCTTGTGAGGATGGACAACAATATACTTCTAAATTTCTTAGTAATGTTTTTTAGTTTCCTTTTAGAGAGATCATAATTTTTGTTAATGTTAGATTTTCCATATATCCACTCCTTAGTTGTGTTTCGAAGTTTTGCAATGCATCTCGGCGCTTCTTGACCTTGATTTTTGTTTGGCTTGGATTTGTTTCTATATTCCTTGATCAATGATCAACGACATACATTTTTTAAGATCAATGAATGCTAATGGCTTAGGAATGTTATGTTCCATATCTGATTCTGCCATGACAGGTTCCTTGAATGGGTTGAGCAAACCATAGAGTTATGAAGCTCACAGATCGTTTATATTATTGATTGTAACGAATCCATTGGATCTTTCCTAGAATTAGGACACTTGATGCAAGGTTGGCAATATTGAAGCGTGCATGTAAAATCAACAACTCTTAGTTGTTTTAGCAAGGAATGTTATCCTTGTTTTATTCGAGAGACACTTAAGTTCATTCGGAATCCATTATTAGAAAGCATTTTGTTCCTCCATTACGTCCACCAATTCATGTGGAGTGTAGAACAATAAGTCTTTTTGAGAACCTCGATATTCTCTTCCCTTAGTGGTGTTGACAATTGCTTCCAAGATACGATTGTGTTTGATAAAATCCTTTTGCTCCTATTGTATCCACCGCTTAAGAGATCATGCAAACAATTTGCTGGAGCTTCATTCATATCTTCTGGTTCAAAATACACGAAAAGGCAAGACATACCTTCAAATTTTCCGCGTCTTCACATACATCGAGAAATTGTATGTCCATCTTAACTCGCTCTTTTACCATCCCCGAGCAAATCTATTGATTCCTCCAATCGAAAATTTAGTATTATTAAGGACGCAAGTCACTTTTCTACGCCTCTCCCAGCTTTTTTTTACCGAGGTTTGCCACCTCCAACGTTTTACCTTTCCATCTTTTGTCGAGAGGGACAACAAAAACACAATCCCTTGGCAATAAGTTACTGCAAGGGAATTTCGCTTTGGAGGAGAAAACGTAAGGGAATTTCGCTTTGGAGGAGAAATCAGGGTAAGTTAAGGGCGGGATTAGGATAAGTTATGCCTTCCTTCTATCCTTGAAATCAGGGTAAGTTAATGTCAAAAGCTTGACGCACGTATATTGCGCTTTGATTTCGCAAGCGATAGAAAGAAGGCATAATACCACTCCCCTAATGGTGTACGCAACACAAGGCTAAAAGTCGCCTTTCCGTGTCAAGGTCGTTTGTTTCTCTGCAAATGTTGCAATATATAATTTGATAATGGAAATCGTTTTCAAGGAATGTATGTACAGCTCAAGGGGGTAGAAGCAGGATCATAATATGCAATATTTATGCAGTATTGATCGGCATAAAGTACACTACCATTGCATACAGTACACTACCATTTATAGATGCGCTTTATTCAAGACGATTTTCTAGCAAGGCTAAATAATCAAAATGTCTTCTTAAATACAATGCAGCCAATTTATGACATTTTGAATGCCTATACCTGTGGATAACAATTTTGGGCATTGACCAGTGCTCTATAGTGGTATACGCTCTCATCAGTCAACTTACTCACCATTGAGATTGATAAAGGATATCTCTTATAAACAGGCTAGGTTAGCCATATTGGTTTGTTTAATTTCCAGCGGACGTACTCTTCTTTATCTCTCTATACTGCATGTACGTAACGATATTTATCTGCGTTTATGTAGCTTATTAACTGGGAGGAGGGAGGCTACAGAGTGACAGATCAACCGTTCCCTCGTGGAGAAATCGTCATCGGCGGCCCTTCTGTTACGCTTGGTTACTTCAAAAATCAGGCCAAAACAGATGAAGTGTACAAGGTGTTTTTCCCTTTAATTTTTTCCGGGACAGATTCAAATGTTTACGTTCCTTGTTCTGAAGTCTTCTCTAGTCTAGGTGTTCTGAGATAGTTAGCACGTGGCCTCACACATGATATGTTTTTCTTAATTTCAAAGACGGACGAGAGAGGGATGCGATGGTTCTACACTGGAGATATTGGACAGTTTCACAAAGATGGCTGCTTAGAGATTATAGACCGTAAAAAGGATATAGTTAAGCTTCAGCATGGAGAATATCTCTCCCTTGGGAAGGTAATTAAGCTTTTAATTCAAAAAGTCAATATCTAATGATTGATATGCTACTTATTTGAAGATCATGGTTTCTGTAGGTTGAAGCAGTCCTCATAGCAAGCCCCTACGTTGAAAACATAATGCTATACGCTGATCCACTTCGCAGCTTTTGTGTAGCCCTTGTGGTACCGACACAAGCCGCTCTTGAAAGCTGGGCTACAAAAGAGCATGTCGAATATGAAAACTTCTCAGATTTATGCAGCAAGGAGGTGACAAATAAGGAGATAATGAATTCATTACAACAGGTTTGTCTCCATTTGAGCAGTGTAGCCATAGAACTTATTTTCCCCATAACTTAAGGCACTTCAAACGAGAAGAGGTCATCATCGTACAAGGATGAAGAAACAAAGCTGTGCTTGATTTTTTCAATTTTTGAATAGTATTTATGCACCAAAAGCATATTTGTGTTTTATTTCATTACCTTAGAGACAAGCATCCTGTCACATCTTCTTTTTCCGTACTTCTGCATCCACAGCCATGGAGAGCTGGTTTGTTATGCTTCATTCCATCTACAGCCATGGAGAGCTAGTTTGTTTTGGTCCATGATGCTGCTTTAGACAAATGATACCAAGTTTTAGTTCCCTGTCCATGGAAAGTCTGACCTATTGACATTGTGTAGTTGTATTGGGACATTTTACGTTTAACCATATGCTTTCTTCCTGTTTTAATTCTTCAGGTAGCAAAATCGAGCAAGTTGGAGAAGTTTGAAGTTCCTTCAAAGTTGAAAATTCTTCCAGACCCATGGACACCAGAATCTGGCCTTGTAACGGCTGCCTTGAAGCTGAAAAGGGAAAATCTGAGGAAGACCTTTGCTAGAGATCTTGAAGAGCTTTATTCTTAGGCTGACCACTGTCATGTAAAATGGATGGTTAGCAGAAAAGGCTACACGATGCTGAAATCATGTAAACAAAATTCGAAGTCATTTAAATTTATGAATATCCGATTCTTTTATTACAGTAAAAATCAATAAGAAGGTTTGTTGTAATCCAGGCCGCTCTATGCTCATTTCTAAGAGAAAGTGATTTCGAGTTCCCGTAACTTTTATATTTTCCGACATGTGTAGTGTGTCTAACGTGATCTTAGTATGTATCTTAGGTGTTGCTACGCTCAAAATCGAGAGATGAGTCTAGAGCTTCCCAATAACATAGTGAAATATCTCTAAAGGATTCAAAATATCATATTTTAGCAAACTGTCACCACAGTGAAAGAAAGACTGACCAAAGCAGAAATGAGATTTTAGATAAGAAGTGCAAGGAATTCTCAGGTAAGCGTTAGGTGGGGCTCTAACCAGAAGTTTTTTGCATGTCTAATTCACAGTATATATCCCTTTATATGCTTAGAATCTAGTTCAGAGTATATATCCGAATTTACAAACTAAAAATTCATATGTTCACAGGTTGTTCATATACCGATTCAGGATCTACCTAGGATCTTCTCACTGCATTTCACTCTGCATATAAACATGATCTAGTCGTTATAGCTAATTCTTCTAGGCTGGTCCTAGTTCCATTAGGGAGATCACAACCTCTATCTCACATGTTAACCCAACTGTAGAATCCTTTGCCCTTATATGGAATTGGATCAATCCTTTTAGAAGGGGAGGATCTTGCTAGAAAGGGAGCTTCAAGCTTATGAAACATCCATTATTTTAAGCCGTTTCCATTAAGGAAAAGCTTAATGGAAGATGAGGAGACTTATGGGATCCAGAAGATGCCAAGCACGGCCCGAAACTGCTATATACACTTGATTGTGAATCCTAAGTTATCATGAAATTGAATGAGGTATGTTGAGGGACTAACAATACTTAAATTTTCAATTCAGTTTGGTGACTCGATTGGGTGCATAAAGACGTGTGCTCAAGGAATGGTTGGTGAGTGAGTTTCAAGCTAACCTCTCTATTTTATATCATTTTCTAGTGAGATCCATATTTCACAATAGCAAGAAAATGGTGATATCTCCTCAAGGTGCTTCAAAGCTCTTGATAGCAGGCTTTAAGTGTGCAATTTTTGGAGATTTCTAGTGGTCTATCATCAGTTATGGTTAAAAAATAGATTTTGATTGATTACATACACTCATTGCTTTGTTCTTAAAACTCTATGAATGAGAGTAATGCAATAAAAGAGGGAGGATAGAATAGTGAAGAAACATTAGATATGAAGCTCAAAAAGAAGGCGAAAGCACAATAAGAAGACTAAGATATAGGGCTTCACACATTCAAACTTCATTTCTTGTACATCTTTAGAAAATACAAAAAATGATTGAGCAAATTAAAATTAATTGAAATTTCCATTAAGCATATTGACAATCCAATACAAGGAAATAACTATAAATATAAAAGGAAAACTCAAGAACTCATGAATTGTTACAAAGACAAGGAATACATTCATATGGATTGGAAAATGTGACTTGGTGAAAAAAATCAGCCACTTTGAATGGTTCAGTTGCTTTATCTACTCTTTAACATTCACCTTCATGAGGACATTGAGGGGGGGGGGGGGGGGGGGGGTGTTAGATATGCTGAATGCCTCACCCTTATGTACCACCACCATTGTTCCATGAGACTCTATTTTTTAAGGCTCCCATTATAAAGAGAAGCCATGCAAGGGTGATGGACATTGGTAGGTTCCTAAATTTGATGTGATATAAGGTATAGAGTAGACCGTAGATGGGCTTTTAGGAAGTTTACTTATAAGCCATTGGATTTGGGATTGATCTTATGTGAGGATTAACCTAAATCAAGGGACAAAAAACAAGAGTAGCTTTCTTAATTGGGGAAGGGTCTAATTGACTAAGGCTTGGAGGACTTTATAAGGATGGTCCCCTTCCCATGTAGGAGCATAGTTTGTAGTGTTTGGAACCATTAATGTGTCCAAATTAGTATCCATTGTGTTGGCCTATAGATCTTGACCTAGCTTATATCTAGATCAACATCTATGCTCCATATAGGGAGTGCATGGGTGGATAGAGCCATCTATTTCTTGTATATGGGTTGAGTTCTTCTTCTACTCATCGTGTCCACTTTCCATGATAACCACATCTCTTGTCTTTTTCCACGATGATCAATATCCCTTTTTCTCTCTAAACTTGATCCTATAGATGTGTTGTGGTGAATTCTACATGATATTAGAGTTACAACACTAGTCCATCATTATTTATCATTTGTTTTTCTTACATGGTATTAGAGCTTGGGAAGGTATCGAAGATTGTAGAGATTGTGAAGGCCAAGGAATGAAGTCTAGCATTTGTGGAAGGAATGCGTTAACATTAAAGTGTGTGAGAAGTAAATTCTTCAACACCAAAGTTTGTGACAAATAAAGGATTCAACATTGGAGTGCTTGGGAGGAAAGAGCTTCAGCACTATAGCTTGTGAGGCAAAGGTTTCAATGTTAGAGTTCTCAAGGGATAAAGGCTTCAACATTAGTTATTGGGAGGAAAAGGCTTCAAGGATTCACGTTCATGGGACACAAAGGCTTCAACACTATGGAAGTGCTAGCATCTAGAAGTGGAAGTGAAGTGGAGTTGGTGCAACATCAATGCAAACACTATGGTTTCATCCACCAACCTTCATTGTAGGAAAGTTAAATGGTACAAATTATCTTCTTTGGAAGTTCAAGATTACAATTATCCTTGATTCTTATGACCTTTTGGAGATGGTAATGGGAAGTGAGCAAGAGCCACAACCTACCTTCAACCCACTGGATCTGAGTATGCTGATTCTCCGAGCCGCAAAGCTTCTACAAGCTTGGAAGATAAGGAATTCAAATGCATTATATGCTATAGTGACCAATTGTGTAAAATCTATTCTACCTCTGATTTGGCATACATCAAGGCAAGTGAGGCATGGAGTATATTGAGGACTCTGTATAAATTTACAAAATCAATTGGAAGTAGAATTTTACAGGAGAGAATGCTAAGGAATTTATTACTGAGATCAAGAATCCATGTGATGGAATGGCTTGTGCAGGGATTCAAAAGACTAGCAAGGGGCTTGCTCAAAGGTGTCTCCAAAAGTCTCCACCAACCTATGATGGGAGGGTAACTACTCTCAACGCTAAGGTGAGATCTCAAGCTTTGATTTTTTAGGAGTTTTATTCTCTACCAATGGAAGAGGATTTGTAGCTTAGATCCCAAGCAGGTATCAACAATGGAGGTGATACATTCTTCACCATTGCATCAGGCAAAGGTGATTCCGCAACCAAAGGTGAAGTGAAAAGAAGAGGAGGAGTAAGAAGAAATTTCAAGGACAATGCTTCCATTGCAAAAAAATGGACATACACTTGGCGATTGTCATGTCAAGAGGATAGATGAAGGGTGTAAGTGTTATCAATTATGGAATATGTTGAATTTTGGAGTTTTGGACTATAAGTTATTGAGTTATTAATATATTTTGGTGCCTTGATATAGAAGCTAAAGGTTAGTGAGGGAATGAATGGGAATGGACATTTTGGATGTATCTCCATACGAATAATAGGACTTATGTTTTATATATAGTTTGAATAAAGACCCATGTAAAGGGTTCTTTCTAGAAAAAGTAATAAAAATAGTGGTTAGGATAAGGATCACTGTAGATTGTGATTTATGTAAGTAAACACAAATGCTATATGTAAAAAGAGAGAAACTTTTTACTTTCACGCTTGCTTTTCAAAGCCACCCTCATTGTAATCTCTATTTTCGACATAATAGAAAATCCTATAAATACATGCACTTTGTAGACTACTCAAATAGAGTGTATGGGGGGAGATTGCACACAATCATGTGTACTATCTCGTCTATTTGCATCTTTTTTTTAGTGTTTTTAGTATTTGTATCCTCTATGTGAGCGTGTATTTAAGATCCTTGCAACAGTGGTATTGGATCTTGCAGGGGTCACTACAGAGGGATCCAATGCTGTTTGTTTTTGGTATTATGCTATTCGTTTTTGGCATCCTATCTGTGTCTGTGATTTTGATTTCGATCTCGTTTCACTTTCAATTTTAACTTTCGTTTCTAGTTCTACTTTTGATTTTTGGTTTTTTTTTAGTTCCGGTTCCTGAACGTGAATGTCATTGCTCATACATTTACTCCTATGTTTACACCTATGTTTACACCTATGTTTACACCTAGGCATTGATAAGGCATATAACTTTGGTATATTTGGCTTCTCAGCACCATGGCTCCCATGGGGACCATTGATAGTTGTTGGCTATGCATGAATACCTTTTAATCAAGGAGTGGTAAAAGGGAGACTTTTATCTATCAAGGAGGGAGGATATGAACCCATAACCTCACTATCACAAGTCGTGTTTTACCACTACACTACTCGCTTGTGTTGTCACTCTACTCCTTTTTGCTTATATTTAACACAACTTGCATCTCTCTTAGTTTTCTAGTTCCCAAGAACCAACCTTCCCTTTTCCATTTGAATACAAGAAATCTCAAAATTCTTTTCACATATCTAGCAAGGGGGTTTCTTCTTATACATACCCATGGACCCTATAAATAGCATGGAGGAATTTGGTAATTCACCTCTACCTGAGGTACCACTCGAGCAATAGTTGGAGCATCTATAGCACAAACTTTGGGGTGACCAAAACGAGATCCAACAACATGACAAAATACTTCAAAATGGGCACCGTGAAGAGGATAACCTTGCAAAGGTGATGAAGGCTATTGTCTCCACTCAAGATGATGGCACACATTCCAAGATTAGTGTCAAAAACTACCAATTTTTACGGTTTGATGGCCAAAATGATGGACACTTGTTCTATCATGGTTATCATAATCTGGTGATTATTTTGATGAAACCTATTTTGGAAGTGATAAAGTAAATTTTTGTATTAAATATTTAGTAGGGAAGGCTCAAATTTGATGGAATGTTTCATGTCATAGTGTAGATCATTCGACGACATGGAAGGCCTTTTAAGAGAAGGTTAAGGAGTCTTTCATTCCCCTTCAATTCCACCTACATGTTTGATGTTTGTGGAACATGTTTACATGGAAGGAGGGTGATACTTTTATAAATTACATGGACTAGTTCTCACAATACCTAGTATTTCTCTACCTGCTTGAAGACATATCTAAAGTTATCATAATGAAGAAGTACGATGATGGCTTGGCAAAGGAGATCCAAGCTAAACTTCACCCACTTCAATCTACAACACTTCAAGGAGCTATTTCATTTGCTCATGATGTAGAGAAAGAGCTTCAATCAATTATCACAATGATCTATGTGCAACAACCATGTCAATAACTATTAACAACCTTTTGATATGTCTAATTTTCTTTGATGATCAAAATTTAATCATGTAGTTCTTTATAGTAGGAATAAAATACGCACATGTGACACATTTATAAACAAGATTTAGTATGTAAAAACATACTTTAGTTACTTTTTTTATTATTAATTAGAATATTTAGGGCAAACCATATTTTAGTAAATGCATTCATGTCATACAAAAAAAACTCAATGTCATTGTAGAATGATTTGTATGCCTATTAGTTAGTGATGTATGTTCTTTTATTGGGTTTATTAGTTTCTATAGGTGGTTGTTTTTCCTATTTAGTACTTCTCTTACTTTATTACATAATTGCAATAGATCCATAACACTTGAGTAACATGGCATTCGTAATGACAATAATTTTAATTCCTTCATGAACATTTCCATGCATGTGTTTCCACATGGAACATGCTTATGTTTTCTAGTGATGGGACATGTGATTGACCATCCATGTTTATTTTATTTATATCAACTAAGGTCAATTGATTTTTCAACTGAGGGGCATGTTATCAATTATGTATATATTGAATTTTGGAGTTTTGGAGTTTAATTTATTGAGTTATTAATGTGTTTTGGTGTTTTGAAAGAGTTATCATGAAGCTTACATCGATAAGAATCCATCCACCTCACACTTTGGACTTTTTTTTTACTGTGTGCTATGCTCTTGTCCCATGTCAAAGGAAGAACAAGTTGGAGCCAAAAAGCAAGAGATGCATCTTCTTAGGTCATTGTGAAAATTATAGGGCTTTCATATTATATGACCACGATACAAAGAAGATTAAAGGGAACACAACATGGTGTCTATGGAGAAACCACAAATAGTGGAGGAAACCAAAGGAGCTTCCATTTGAACATTAATCAAAGGAATAGTTCATTATGTACTTAGCCCAAGGTTCATCCCCACCTATGAACATGAGGAAGCATCATCATCAGATGGTGAGAAGAGAGCCTCACCCAAATAGATTGGTTATCGTTGAAAAGGCTGAAACATTTCTATGGTCAAAGTAGTCCTATGCCAAGAAATATTGAAGAGAAGGTAGAAGGACCAATGCCATCATAGAGAATATAGGAGAAAAGATGGGCTTCTACTCACATAGTCAACATAAACATGATGGTTGAGATTATGAGGGAAGTAATGAAGCTAATAATTGAAGATGAAGCATTTGTAGATCTGGGATGGAAGAAGCTTGTGCAAGAAAAATATATCTTTATGAAGAATGAAGCATGGGGGTCACTAGCAACAAGTGGGTCTAGCAGGTGAAGGACATGATAGAAGGAATCTTGGAATGCTATCAAGATACATTGATTTTTGTTTTTCAAGACTCTTTTGCTCTAATGACCACTATTTGCATCATACTAATGTTATAAACTTTGATGGTGGCATGTTTTTCTGTTAGATGTCATATCATAACTTTTGAATGCTGACCTCAAGGAGGAGGTACATGTGTTTTAGCGTCCAAGTTTTGAATAAAGTTTTTGTGTTAGACGTCTGAAATCAGTCTTTTCAATGTTAACCTCAGGAGGAGGTACATGTGTCTCAAACATCGTGTTTTGAGGTTCCACATTCAAAGAACACACTATCTACACTCAAGAAGGCATTTCATGTGAAACAAGCTACAAGAGCATTGGACGAGTAGATAGACATTGGGAGCTACATGAAGGTCTTTGGTAAGCTTATCCACTTATGGAGTACCATACATGATATTAGTTTTGCACTCATATTTTGGGGAAGGCTTGGAAATAGACCTCATGAACGACATTCAAGAGTTGGAAAGCAAGTATACTTGAGAGGAATGGTGGAAATAGTCTACTATCCACCCAAGAAGAATGTAGCACATACCTTCACAAAAGTTCTTACAAAGAATCTACTCCACATCTTCAAAGACTTAGCATTGAGCCAAGGAGGTGGTTCACCTTTGGGTGGACATTGAGAGCGGGTGTTAGAAATGGTCAATTCTCTACCATCATGGAAGACTTGGCATCATTCCAAGAAGGAAGTTCACGTTCAGGTGGACATTAAGGGGGGTGTTAGATATGCTCAAAGCCTTACCCTTATGTAACACCACCACTGTTTGATAACACTCTATTTTGTAAGGCCCCCATCATGAGGAGAAGCCATGTGAGGGTGTTAGACATTGGTAGGTTCTAGACTTTGAGGTCAAATGAGGTCTAGATTAGATTATAGATGGGTAGTTAGGAAGTTTACTTATAAGCCATTGGATCTATACTTGATCCTAAGTGTGGATTAAGAAAGATCAAGGACTAAAAACAAATGGTTGGATTCACCCCATAGATCAATGGTGGAGATTAGTTTTTGCATGGATCAAGCTCCCACGATGCTAGCTAGAACATGGGTAGGCCGACTTAGGCTTGTAGGACCTTATAAGGATGGTCCCCTCCCCATGTAGGATCATAGTCTTTAGTGTTTGGAACCTTTAGGGTGTCCAACGTAGTAGACATTGTGTTGGCATATAGCCCATCACCTAGTTTTTATCTAGATTTCCATCTAAGCTCCGTATAGGGAGTGCATGGGTTGATATAACCATCGATTTCTTGTGTACTGTTTGAGTTATCTTGTATTAGAGTTTTGAGTTGGAGTTGAGTCCATCTTCTACTCATCTTGTGTCCCCTTTCCATGATCACAACATCTCTTGTCTTTTTCCTATGACTAGTAATATGTGTCTTTCTCTCTAGCCTTGATCATGTATATGTGCTGTGGTAAATTCTGCATGGTACTAGAGTTGCACCACTAGTCTATCGTTATTCATCATTTGTTTTTCTTACATTTGCAAGAATATTTTAGCTCGTTTTGTTCTTTAACTATGTTCTCAGATGCAACGTGATAAGTGATGAAAATTTCTAACTTGTATGAAGTAAGTTGCGAATCAATTTGTGTATCTATCTTCAAAGGTATGAGACTCATTTTTTTTTCAAAACTCTTCTTCAAATTCTTGCATGTAATGGTTTTAGAAAGATTTGTTAAGAGTAGTAACGTACTAGCTTGTTTGCGTGGTCTCATAGAGAGTTCACGTTTAAATTGGGCATTGCTTTAGTTGAATTAAACGAGAGATAAATTGCTAGCATCGGCTTGCTTGAGTGTTTTAAGATAGGCCACATCATGCCGAGAATGTTGCAAGTCATTTTATTGGCTAATAAAGGGATATTCTTAAATTATTTTATAAAGAAACTAGAGGGTATTGACCATGTAGATTTCCATAAAAGTGGCATTATGGACAGAACTAGTAATTTATTTCCTCTTCATCAATCCCAAACTCTAATTATCCAATATTTCTTTGGGTAGGAGCAATAATAGGATATTGGATACTATATTCCATTCATTTTAGGTTTGGGTGGTGGTAATTCCTAGAATGGAATCCAACTCATGCTTTTCTGTAGTGTGACATCATGCCGCTTTCTCTAAAATGTAACCAAATTTAGCTATACTTTGACATCGTGCCGCTTTCTCTAAAATGTAACCAAATTTAGTTATACTTCTACCCCAAGATAATGACGCAAATTTGAAATTTATCTACCGATTCTTATTTCCCCAAGCACAAACCAATGTTCTACTTTTGAAACATAAGCGTGAAGACTACACGTCATTTTTAATCATATTGACATACACCACGAGCACCTTCGGTGTAGGCCTATATCCGCATGATAACATCGGGTTCTCGTGGACTTCATCCATTCCCATGATGCATGATGCTGGATTGCTCTGTGCGACTCCATCGACCTTGTGGAATCATTGCAAATTTGTTCTCGCCTTAGGGCCATCCCTTCCCATGCTCTACCCTAGTGGGCCTTCGAGAACTATAATCGTGACTATGCTATGTATCTTACCCCTGCCTTATGGGGTATGGAAGATCCCATGGGTACCAAACCCATCTTCACTTGTACTTTCATTCAATTCAAGTTAATTCGGGTGAGTAGGCCTATTCCCAAAGTTACTTTACAAAAGGATTTTCTCCAAACATATATGATCTTGTAGGCCTTCTTAAAGTTATTGTGCTCTCCACTTCGATATCGTTTTGTGGTTGCTGAAAGGATGGCTGTATGTGTGTATTTCGTTTTGATACTTCCACTTTCATTGCTATTCTTCAACAAGACACTACAACATATCGAGGGTATACCGAGGATGCTACCGAGGAAAATGAACGGGCAGGTGTTAGAGTCGGTATACGTGTCGGAAACAAAGCGCCGGTATAAGCGCCGATATAAGCGTCGGTATAGGCATCCATATACGCACCGGTAATACCGACGCATATACCGACGCCTATACCAGCGCCCATACTGGGTGTACTGACGCCTATACTGACATCCATACTGGAGCTACCGACGCGTATACCGACGACCATATCTGCACAAATTTTTTTGGGCAGAGTGTGTTATCTTTTGCTACAACATGATATTGTTTAGCAAAAGACAATAGACTCTGCCCAACTAAGTACATGTGTTATGTACTCTAATGGCAACCAAAACGTAAACTTATATGAGCAAAAATGAACAATGAGTCATGTACAGAAAGTTGTATATTCCATAAATGAAAAATGTACAAAAATGTGGCAAAGCACTTCTATATAGGAATCGAATACAAAATGTGACAAAGCACTTCCATATAGGAATCGAATACAAAATTATGGTACATCATTGCCACATAGGAGTGTAATACAAAACTGTGGAAATGTGACAAAACACTTCCATATAGGAATTGGATACAAAATGATGTTACATCATTGCCACATACGAGTGTAATACAAAATTGTGGCATTGATCAAAATATTTGCACCTACAATCTTGCAACAAAACATATGTATAAAATAAGACCAATTGACATGACATTTATAAACAACAAATAAAAACAAGAAACCAAGATATAATTTTACCTAATCAAGAATATTCTCCCATGAGACGATTGCACTACATCCCTCTAAGTCTTGTAACAATGTAGTCAGTCCATGTCGATATACGTATGATTCTTCAGTTCGCGTCGGAGGACGACCCATTGCAAACTCCTATAATAAATATACAAAATGTTAGATTAACATACATAATGTGCTTAACACAAACAACTTAAATAATTAACATGATACTTAAAAATTGGTAGGGCATATTGTCGTATCCGCCGCTACCTAAATGCAAAGTTCCAAGCGTATCTAAATGTGTGGCCGCCACATCTCTCTGTTGACGATATCGATCAGGAGTATGTTGCTGCTCATCCTGAATCGATTCCCATTCTTCGACATCTAGCCATACAAGCTTCGGTAAGCCTGCTCTAAAAGCATCGCGAGCTTCCGATCGTCGATGAGACATCACCTCGCGTGCCGTATGTTGAATCCATTCTGAACTCACAATAGGATTCCCAGGTGCTGGACGGTACTCTTCATATATCGATTGTGTGATATGATTTTTAGAGCCCCTATCCTGTTCGCTCCAAATTAACATTACTGAATGACCGAATTCAATGCAGCAAAGTTGTCGAATGCGATGACGCATTGACTTTTCGGCCGCATCTATAACTGGAGCTCCATTATGCATATGATATATCTTGGAGTCGTCATGATCATGCGCTCCCCAAAGTGTACGTGGAGATCCCATCTGATGCAATGTGAAGATCTCATCTCATCCAATGTATACATATGCATGCTTGTATACATATGCATGCATGTATGCATATGCATGTATGTGTATGCATATGCATGTATGTGTATGCATATGCATGCTTGTATACATATGCATTCATGCTTGTAGCATATGCATTCATGTATGCATATGCATGCTTGTATGCATATGCATGCATGTATGCATATGCATGTATGCATATGCATGTATGTATGCATATGCATGCATGTATGCATGTGCATGCTTGTATGCATATGCATTCATGTATGTATATGCATGTATGTATGCATGTATGCATGCATGTATGGATATGCATGTATGGATATGCATGTATGTATGCATGTATACATATGCATGCATGTATGCATATGCATGCATGTATGTACGCATGTGCATGCTTGTATGCATATGCATGTGTATGCATATGCATGTATGTATGCATATGCATGTATGTATGCATATGCATGCATGTATGTATATGCATGCTTGTATGCATATGCATGCTTGTATGCATATGCATTCATGTATGCATATGCATGTATCTGTCTGCATATGCATGCTTGTATGCATATGCATTCATGTATGCATATGCATGCTTGTATGTATATGCATTCATGTATGCATAGGCATTCATGTATGCATATGCATTCATGTATGCATATGCATGTATGTGTATGCATATGCATGTGTATGCATATGCATGCTTGTATACATATGCATTCAGGTATGCATATGCATGCTTGTATACATATGCATTCAAGTATGCATACGATATGTATGCATATGCATGGTTTTATGCATATGCATTCATGTATGCATATGCATGCTTGTATGCATATGCATGCTTGTATAAATATGCATTCAGGTATGCATATGCATGCTTGTATGCATATGCATGCTTGTATGCATATGCATGCTTGTATGCATATGCATGCTTGTATGCATATGCATGTGTATGCATATGCATGCTTTTATGCATATGCATTCATGTATGCATATACATGCTTGTATGCATATACATGCTTGTATGCATATGCATGCTTGTATACATATGCATTCAGGTATGCATATGCATGCTTGTATGCATATGCATGCTTTTATGCATATGCATGCTTGTATGCATATGCATTCATGTATGCATATGCATGTGTATGCATATGCATGTATGTGTATGCATATGCATGCTTGTATGCATATGCATGTACGTATGCATTCATGTATGCATATGCATATGTATGCATATGCATATGTATGCATATGTATACAAGCATTCATGTATGCATATGTATACAAGCATTCATGTATGCATATGTATGTATGCATTCATGTATGCATTCATATATGCATTCATGTATGCATATGCATATGTATGCATATGCATGTATATGTATGTATGCATTCATGTATGCATTCATGTATGCATATGCATATGTATGCATATGTATGCGTATGTATGCATATGCATTCATGTATGCATATGGATGTGTATGCATATGCATGTGTATGCATATGCATGTATGTGTATGTATGCATTCATGTATGCATATGCATTCTTGTATGCATATGCATTCATGTATGCATATGCATGTATGTGTATGCATATGCATGCTTGTATGCATATGCATTCATGTATGCATATGCATGTATGTGTATGCATATGCATGCTTGTATGCATATGCATTCACGTATGCATATGCATGCATGTATGCATATGCATGCATGTATGCATATGCATGCTTGTATGCAGATGCATTCATGTATGCATATGCATTCATGTATGCATATGCATTCATGTATGCATATGCATTCATGTATGCATATGCATGTATGTATGCATATGCATGTATGTATGCATATGCATGTATATGTATGCATATGCATGTATGTGTATGCATATGCATGTACGTATGCATTCATGTATGCATATGCATGCTTGTATGCATATGCATTCATGTATGCATACGCATTCATGTATGCATACGCATTCATGTACGCATATGCATGCATGTATGCATATGCATGCTTGTATGCATATGCATTCATGTATGCATATGCATACAAGCATGCATATGCATTCATGTATGCATATGCATACAAACATGTATATGCATACACATATGCATATGCATTCATGTATGCATATGCATTCATGTATGCATATGCATGCATGTGTATGCATATGCATGCTTGTATGCATATGCATTCATGTATGCATGTATGTATGCATATGCATTCATGTATGTATGCATATGCATGCTTGTATCCATATGCATGCTTGTATGCATATGCATGCTTGTATGCATATGCATTCATGTATGCATATGCATGCTTGTATGCATATGCATGCTTGTATGCATATGCATGCTTGTATGCATATGCATGCTTGTATGCATATGCATGCTTGTATGCATATGCATGTCTATGCATATGCATGCTTGTATGCATATGCATGCTTGTATGCATATGCATTCATGTATGCATATGCATGCTTGTATGCATATGCATTCATGTATTCATATGCATGTATGTATGCATATGCATGTATGTATGCATATGCATGTATGTATGCATATGCATGTATGTATGCATATGCATGTATGTGTATACATATATATGCATGCATGTATGTGTATGCATATGCATTGTGTATGTGTGTATGCATATGCATGTGTGTATGCATACGCATGTGTGTAGGCATATGCATATTTGTATGCATATGCATGTGTATGTGTATGCATATGCATGTTTGTATTCATATGCATGTGTGTATGCATATGTATGTGTGTGTTTATACATATGTGAGCAAAGGATGAGGTGAGGATATGGGAAGAGGTTCAGTGTGTGTTTTGATCGCATAGAGATAGATTGATATCACATTCAAGAAGCCTAGAAGCAAATCAAGAGAGTCCTATGTTTGTTAATATCAATGAGAAGAAGGTAGTGGAGCTCTTAGACAAGCTAAAAGCTGATATTTTTACAAGAGTCAAATCCACTTGCTCGCCCATGTATGTGAGAGCATTAGAGTCTCCTCAAGAATTGGTGACACAACAACAAGGTGATGAATGGAGAAGAGAGAGGTTACATGGTGCACCTGATTGGAATGGAAGTGTACTTCGAGCTTGTCAAGGATATATGATTCTGAAAAGAAGAGTGAATTGGAGTCCACATTCATATATGCAAAAAGTGCAATTTGACTTAAGGAAATTTATTTGTTGGGATTGAAATGAAATGCGACATACGGGTAGAGAATGTTTAGGCATACGAGGAGCAAGTACTACTCGTATGAATAGATCTGATGGGATAAGGTAACGTGTAAACCATGAGTACACTACAAAGGTGTTAGAATCCACTAGAGGAGATATATCGATGAGCCCTTGTGTTAGTCCAAACTTTGTGGGAGCTCAATTTTTAATGAATATAGATCCAAGGTGGAATCAAAGACACAAAGAAAGATTTTTGTTAATCAAGGTGTCCCTGAGGTAGGAATGATACCTCGAGTTCAAACAATTAGGTGTGGATGAAGAACATGCAGGGATGAGAGCCCAAGAGGCAAGAACGCATACTTGTAAGGGAGAAATATGGATACAAGAATGATGGTATCATAACATCTAAATCTATTGATACAGTAGAATGTGAAGCCATATAACATGTTGGACTACAATGCAAAGTAAAAACATTGGAATGCGAGATAGAAAAGCTAAGAAATGTAGTTTCCCACCTAGAGAGTGAGTTGACACAAGAAAAGACAAGTAGGATACAACAAGAAGAAAAAATGAAGGAGATAGAGAGAGTGGATCATGAGTGGTTCAAAGATACCCAAGACGTGAGGGAAAAGTAAAATAAAAGAATAGATCAAGTGGTGAAGGAAAATGAGGGATTTCAAGAGTTGATCAAGAGGTGGGAAATCTTTCAAATTCAAAGAGAGGAAATAGTAAGTGAAAGAGAGAAACATGAAAAATTAGACCGAAAAGTTGAAGTGTTGGTGGAAAGGATACAAATTTTGAGATGACAAAAATAGACAAAGTAGCATTGAAGGGAAAAGAAGATGGATTGGATTCTTGACATGTTGATTTGGAGAAATGCATGACTAAGAAAGAATCAAGGACTATAGAAAATTTAATGAAGATTGCGGAGGTGTGATTCAAAAAGGAAAGGGAGACAGAATTATGAGTGGAAAGAAAACTACTACAAAAGTAGAGAGTAGTAAGGTAGGCACAACAACACCAACAAAGAAGAGGACCCTGAAGAAAAGAGAAAGTAGAGATTATGAAAAAGATTGCAAGGACCAAACATGTGATGGAAGGGAGAGAAGAAAAGAGATTTCAAGGATTGTTGTTGAGGAATTAGATCATAATCAACATGAATGTGTAAGGAAAGGTGACAACGAAATTGCTGAGGGAGATGCTCTCACAATGGATCAAGGGGTCCCAAGGAAAGACAAGTTTCCAAAATGGGTGAATACTTAGGCTGAGGAAGATAGAGAGAGAAAGAGAGACTAACAAGAGAGAAAGAAAACAAGGAGTTTTTACAATTTTAGGTGTGTGTGTGTTTGCAAGCAAAGAAAAGAAGAAGTAGATAGAAGAAAGAAGACAAGAGGGGAGAGGATCAAGGGAAACAAAGGGGAGG
Organism: Ceratopteris richardii; assembly: GCA_020310875.1. NCBI lineage: Eukaryota > Viridiplantae > Streptophyta > Polypodiopsida > Polypodiales > Pteridaceae > Ceratopteris > Ceratopteris richardii. The sequence goes on from CM035424.1 coordinate 107,558,996, forward strand.
AAAAGTGAAGTCTAATTGAAGCTTAGGTTTGAAAGGCTACAAAGATAAAAGGAGACAAGGGGAATTAGTTGCTCATATGCATCATTTCTGAGGCTTAAGACCCTCTATCTATCTAGCAATCCTACTAGGGATTGAAAAGTGAGCATAAATTGTATACGTTGGAAATCTAGGGTGAGAATGGCTTGACGAAACACAAGCATTTGAGCAAGTTTTACATTTGTGTTAGCACTTTCTCTTGGGCTTAGGACCTTTTTCAATAAGAGAGTAGTATTGTTGGAAAGGAATGTATGTTGATGTGCTAAATTATGTTTCCACTTGCAAGAGTTGCCAATCGCATCCATAAATCAAACATCGTGATAGCCTACACCCCATTTATCCACCTAGCATTCACTACAAATGGGTGGTTCATTTAGTGATGATGCCAATAGGAGTGAATAATACGCATTACATTGTTTAAGCAAGGGATGATTTAACAAATCATGTGGAAGGAAGAGCATTCAGAACTAAATCCACTACTAATGTGTGTAAATTTTTATTGGAGGATGCCATCTATAGATTTTGTTATGTGGATAAGATTATGGAAGAGCAAGGCTAATTGGATGCATTAAAGACAAGGTAATTTTTTGCTAAACATGGGATTCGATTAGCCCTTACAATTGCATCCAATCTAGAAGCAAATGGAAAAATTGAATGAGGTCATGCACCGATTGTTAAAGCCCTTGAAAAGAATGTAAGGGAAATATCCATCACTAACCCTATTTCCTTTCATTTGCATTGTTGGTAGATTGCATGACATGTATGCATACTTATGATTGGATTTATTATAGCTGAGTTGATGTACAACCAGAAGCCAATTTTTCCAATAGAATCACATGTCCTCTCTATTGGAGTTAGACGTCTACGGAAGCACGTGAACAGCACAAGGAAGAAGAAGAAGCTTGGAGCTCAACACACAATACTGAATGTATTACCACTAGAATGTACAAAGATAAGTAGCCCATTAGGGCAATAGGCGTATATACAAGCCGGGGAAAAAAACATCCTAAAGAGGGTAAAAAGTGCCACGGTGGTCCTAGTGTGTTCACACACATCACTCCCTAAATATATCAACAGATCCCCCCTAGGAGTGATGCAGTGAACAAGGAGCTCGCACACATGTATAAGGAAGTGCCAAGCTATGTGGAAATCACTCCTGAAAAGGAAGTAAGCCCAAAGCTTTGCGGAAAGCTTCAAACTTCTCCCTAGGCAGAGCCTTCGTGAAAAGGTTTGCAATGTTCTCCTGTGTGGGCACATATGCCAAGCTGATCTCCCTAGCAGAGAACCTCTCCCTGACATAATGATAATGCACCTCAATGTGCTTAGTGCGAGCATGGAACACAGGGTTCCTCGCAACTGCCAATGTGCTCTAACTGTCAGTGAAGATGGTGGTGGCAGAAGACTGACCAACACCCAAATCATCCATAAGGCATCTGAGCCACACACCCTCAATAGTCGCTATGAAAGCTACCCTATACTCAGCCTCACAACTAGAAGTGGCCACAATAGGCTGCTTCTTGCTCAACCAAGATATACATGAGCTATCAGGCATGAAGCAAAAGCCACTAGTGGACACATGAGTGTCATAGCAACCAGCCCAATTAGAGTCAGAAAAAGCATGCAAATTTTGCGGTAATGATCCCCCCTTGGGATAAAACAACCCAAGTAGCTGAGTACCACTCAAGTAGTGAAAGATGCGCTTAACCACCTACCAATGCTTGACTCCTTGGCAATGCATAAACCTACTAAACACATTCTAGTTAGCGATGATGTTGTTTTTGTGGAAGATGCTATTCAGCCATTGCTTTCATGTACTAAGGAGACATATGTTAGCTCCAAAGACATGTATGATACTTTGCTGCCTCTTTTTACAGGTGGAGCGTCTAGTGCTGGTCCTAATGAGGCAACTTCTCAGCCTTTGCAGGTTGCATGTGATGATGCAGATGATTCCATTTCTGATGCAAATTTACATGATGCATTTATTTATGAGAGAGTTGATATTGAGCAGGCAAGAACTATGCCAAAATGGTTGGTGTAGGCCTTGCGTGATAGTAAATTAGATGCACCTCTATCATATTGTATTCGATCAGGCTCTCATAGTGCCTCTTTTGCATCAGATTGCTATACTATGGTTGCATCTAGTCTCTGTGATGAGACTGAGCCTGTTTCGTTTGATGAAGCACAAAATTCAGAAAATTGGATGGTTGCTATGCAATCTGAATATGATGCAATAATGAATAATGGTACTTGGTCTTTATGTGACTTGTCTCCTAGCAAGAAGGCCATTGGCACTAAGTGGATATACAATCTGAAGCGTAAACCTGATGGCACAGTTGACAGGTATAAGGCTAGGGTTGTTGCAAAGGGTTATGTAGAGGAAAGAGGCATTGATTTTGATGAGCCCTTTGCACCTACATGCGGTATGACTACTGTTCGGAGCATCTGTGCACTTGCAGCCCATCATGGTTGGAATGTACATGAGTTGGACATTAAAACTGCATTTCTGAATGGTAACTTGCATGAAGAAGTGTATGTTTTTTAACCCCGTGCCTTTGTGTAGAAAGGGCATGAAAACCAAGTGTGCAGGTTAAAGAAGGCATTATATGGTTTAAAGCAAGCACCACATGCATGGTATGAGAAGATACATGCCTATCTGATTGCACGTGGTTTTGAGAACATTCCAACTGAGAGCACCTTATATGTTAAGCATGCTAATGATGTGCTTCTGATCATTGTTGTCTATGTTGATGACATGCTGCTCACTGGTCCCATTGAGAAGCATATTGCTGATTTTAAGGCTGATCTGCATGCCTCATTTGAAATGTCTGATTTGAGACATTTGCATCACTATTGTGGGATTCAATTTATGCAAGTTGATGGTGGAATGGCTTTGTGTCAAACAAAATATTGACACATGATTGTAACATTTTTGCCTTGGAGGCTGTAAGCCTATTGCCATTCCTATGGAGACAGGTTTACGATTGCGTCTTCATGATGTTGGAGATGCATTTGATGATGTTCTCTATCAGCAGGCTGTTGGCTGCCTAATTTACTTATGCATTACTCCGCCAGATATTCAGTTTGCTATCGCACATATGTTCATGCATAGGCATGTATGTTGCTTAACCCATGCACTTGATTCTTCTCATTCTATTTGAGTTTTAAAAATACTTGCATATACAAATACGGACATTGATGATGGTGTGTCTAGAGGCCACACAAGTTTTGAGGGGGTGGATGTCATGGAGATTCCTTCTCCATGAATGCATTGTCACATCAACTACCTTTGAGCATATGGAAGATAAAATCACTCTCATAAGTGATAGAGAAACCATGTTCATGAATTGGTTGGAGTAAAAACCATTGACTCCAATGCACACACCGGATGAACAGGTATTCAAGGCCGTTTGTCGTGACTTAACTGAGTGAAATATGTTAAGCTTCTAAAAAGTGATAAAAAAGCAGCTCAATCATAGTAGGAGAGACATTGCTCCCAGCTTGGATAGAGAGCGACATGAATAGCATTGACGGTGGTTTTAGAACCTGTTGAATTTGAAGATTTTGGGGGAATCTGTGGCATGCTTGCCAGGTGTCCTAAAAGACATAAATTTAAAATGGATGGACATGCAAAGGAAGCACTTTGTGAGTGGTCTACCTGATCTTGCATCTCAGAATATGCAACATCTATGCCATTCTTGTCAATTAGAGAAACAAACAGAGTATCATTCAAGAAGGGAGCACATGTGAGCAATGAAGTATTGAATCTCTTACACACGGATGTATGGGGACCTACAAAGGAGCCATCCATTGAAGGTAATAGATATTTTCTCACATTTCTAGATGATCATTCAAGGTTTTTTTTGTTGTATTGCATGAAATCAAAGCCACAAGTGTTTTAGCACTTCAAGAGGTTCAAAATCCTAGTGGAGAAGGAAACAGGGAAGTATATAAAGACTCTAATATTGGATGGAGGGAGAGAGTATTTTTTGAATGAATTTTCTAATTTTCTACAAAACCATGGCATTAAAAGACAACTCACTTGCAGGTATACACCTCAACAAAATGGGGTGGCAGAGAGGAAGAATAGATACATAGAAAATGTGGCTAGATCTTTGTTAAATGAAATGAATGTTCCTAAATCTTATTGGGTTGATGTAACAAATATAGCATATACATTATGAATAGGTATCCACCTTAGGAGTACATGGAGTTATGCGTTATTAAGCTTGGTGTGCTAAGAAACCCAATCTTTCACACCTCAAAGTATTTGGTTGTGTGCATTATGTTCACATACCTCAAGAATTGAGACACAAGTTAGACCCGAACATAAATAGGTGTATATTTATTGGCTATTCTTTAAAAAAAAAGGGTTTTAGATGCTATAATCATTGCACCAAAGACTCTAGGGATTTACTATTTGATGAGTTGCTATCTTGGTATGGTAGCAAAGATGTGTTACAGGTTGATCATGCATATGAAGCTGAGAAAAACTTCAAAGAGCAACAACAAATCATGGAGATGACTGGTCCAAACACTTCAAGCACAACATTTGAGGAGAGTACTACATCATCTTGGCATGGAAGGACAAGGAATCAAGCTCATTCAAGTGAAGGAAGTAGCAAAGCAAAAGAGAAGGTAAATGATGAAGACCATCGATGGGTAGACATGGAATCAACAAGTGAGGAATATGGAAAATTTAGAAACTCCAAGATTTAAAGCATGTAAATGGAGAACGAGAATATGGTGAGGTAAGGTCATCCAATAGGGTTAAATACCATGCTCAAAGATTAACTTATGATTCATTCATTGCAAGACACTGCCTACAGGAGTCAAGTTATTGCTTGTGAAAAACCTAACTTTTTTGAAGAAGCAAATAAACATAGGGAATGGATTGAGTCCACGGAGGAGGAAGTGCACTTGAAGAAAATGATACTTGTTCATTGGTGCCAAGAACAAAGGACATGAAAGTCATTGGCAACAAATGGGTGTACAAGGTAAAGAGGCATGCACATGGGAGCATCTCTAGGGAAATTGTGGTTGTTTTCTAAGGGTTTTACTCAAATTTATGGCATAGAATTTGAGGAAACATTCAGTCTAGTAGGTAAGATGTCCGCCATAAGAAGTTGGATTGCAATTTGAGCCTTAAAAGGTTGGAGGATGTACCAGTTGGATGTGAAGAGTGCTTTCCTAAATGGAACACATCATGTATGCAAGTTTAAGAAGGTTGGTTATGGACTCAAGAAAGCCCCAAGGGCTTGGAACCAAGGACTTGTTGACTACTTGGTAAAATCTAGATACAATCAAAGCCATGCAAACCCATAACTCTTTGTGAAGCAGGAAGGTAGCAAACTCTTTTCATTTGTATATATGTTGATGATTTGATCATTACAGGGGATGATGAAGCCACCATAAAGGAAATAAAGAGGAAACTTGGATGTGAGTTTAAAATCTCTCATTTAAGTATTTTAAGGTTCTTGCTTGGGATTGAAGTACTATATAAAGAGGACGGTATATACGTGATGCAAAGGAAATACATTCTAGATCTTTTGAAGAAGTTTTCTCGTGTGTCTACAAGACATTTCAAATCCATTAGAAGTAAATTTTAAACTAAGTGCTCATGAAGGTGAAGAATTGAAGGATGTGACCATGTTTAACTGAATAATTGGTTCTCTCTTGTATGCTACTATGACAAGACCAGATATTTCACATGTTGTTCAAGTGTTATCTCAATTTTTGCAACACCAAGAGTCATCTTGTTGCAGCCAAATGGGTACTTAGGTACCTAAAGGATCAGTGAATGAAGGGCTATATTATCCATTTGATGATGGATTAAATGTACAAGCTTATTGTGATGATGACTAGGTAGGTTCCAAAGATGACAGGAGGAGCAAGACCCATCTTAATGCGAAATAGACCTTGCTTGGTAAAGCAATTGGTTGCTCAGCACATTTAAATGATAAACATCAATAAATGGGTTCATGTTGAATTATAAAAGTGCTAAGCAATAAATGATGTAGATGATAAACATCAATAAGCCATATCCTAAAGAGGTACAATAAAATGCAAACAAAGAAGTAGGTATGAGTATTTCCAATTCTAATTCTTAAAATCCTACTTTAAATTTATAAAGCACCCAATGTTAAGAAAAAATCTAGAATAACTTTGAGGAATAGAAGTTTCATCATACCACATGGACTTGATCTTATGATATATTTATGAATTTCAGCCAAGGAACTTCCCTTGATAGTTTCTATCAAATGTAGACCCACATGCACATCATACATACTAGTGTCGAGTGGGAGGAACCTCACATGATAACTATAAATTTATGGAGTGATATATTGTTGGTATGAGGACCATACATGATAAGATGGATGTATATATACCTACAATAAGAGGGAAAACAAACAGATACATGTACATGCATTCACACACTCACACACAAACACACAATCACAAGTAGGCAAGAGTCAAATGCTCCAAGAATTTCTCTATTGCTCAGGGATTGGAAAGAAATCTCATAGGAGTTCTAGAATCAAGAAGCTAACTTCAAAAAATGGGAGCTCTTTCACTTTGATGGTTTTTATAAGAGCTCTATCCACATAATCTCTATCCGAACCTTAAAAATAAGGTTGAGGGGCCGTTCGGAGGTAGAAGTAATATCAAACAAATATGAAACTACGTTGGGAGGGGGTACTACTCATGCCTAAGAAGCTCAAGTTCTATTCCACTTTTAGAATGTGCGATTGGTGATCAAGAACGGCTAGGATTTATGCCAAAAAGGGACATGTTTAAAAGTAATTTGGGCATACTCTTGGAAGAAACCTATTTAGAGGAAGGATACAAAATGGGAAAGATCAGATAACTCATCCTTCACATTGGTGCTTGTGTTTCCCTTTAGCCGTACTCATTGCCCTTTGCAAAATCTTCCAATTATTTTACTTATCTTTTTTGTTTCTTCATGGATCTCCAACACACTGCCTTCGTTTTTTATATTGTCTTTGACAAACACTTTGGTTGAATTTTAGGATGATTGTGATGTTGATGTGCAGATGCCAAGTGTTAGAGGTATAACCTTGTCCAGACGTACATACGCCTCTAAAACAAGTAGATTTCATCTTCGTGGAGATTAAAATTGCGTTTCTTGAATGCATTTCTTTTTATGTGTACTCTTGAAAGAGAAATAAATGATGTGCTAAAAGAAAAATTAATGATTAGGGAATGAGGGTGTGCATGAGTTATTTGTGACTTCTCAATAAGACAAACAAAAGATGGATGTAAAAAAAATAAGATAAAGATTGTTGGAGAGTTGTGCATGTAGTGATAGATAAAAGAAAAAGATGCCTCTACTATTTAATTTTTATTATTATTATTATTATTAGAGTTATATTGTTGAAGTAGTCAAAGGCAGATCACTCACTGTGGTGCATGGGTTATCAGGCATTTATGCGTGATGCATGGAATTGTAGGATGGCTCATTGAATGCAAATTGAGATGCACTTATGAAAAATCATGCGGAAGCTACGGGTCTTTAGGTATGCACTCAAGGGGTATTTCAAAAGAGGCTATCTTAGCTATTGGGAATGGATATATATATATATATATATATATATATATATATATATATATATATATATATATATATATATATATATATATATATATATATATATATAGGCCCAATAAGGCAAGCAAAATATGACACTCCATGATGGATGGCTCCCTCCTCCCTATTGGAAGTTGCAAGTTGGGGTAGAGACCATAGTAAATGATCAATATAGTTCCATTGTGCATCTATGAGAGTTACTCTTCTATATTTGTTTTATAATAACCATGAACTGTGTTGATGTGAGGGTCTTAAGGAGTAGACATGTAAAAAAGGAACACCGCGAGATGCATGCTGAATAAGATTTCGTGTAATTGTTCAAAGAATACACCTTTGATACGCTACTATCTTTTAAATTATTTGCTCGATGAAAAGTATTCTAATTGTCTTTTGTAGTTGGCATAATGATCCTATAGGTATCTTTGAAGAATATTTTCCTCAAGTTCCGTTAGCTTCGTATATTTGAATTCGGCTAAGCTATTGAGATAAAAAGGTGACGCTACTTTTTGCATTGCATGTATGGTTTATGAGTCAAGGTCACCTTACAAAAAAGTATGAGTGGAAACAACAAATATAGAAGTGTTGTATCCTCACTAAAAGGTATCACTCTTATGTTGGCCATCACTAACATTCTCATGTTTCCAAACCTACTAGACTCCTAGACATGGGTATTGGAAGAAAACAAGTATAAATTTACATAGGACATCAATACGTGTAGATCCCTTGGAGTTTTGCTAAGAAATACTGATAATTGAAGAGGACGCGTGTGGAAAATAGATGCAAACATTTCCATAACTTCCTACACTAAGGTAAATTCTTGTATATTTGGTTCATACATAAAAAGGAGTTTCGTAAACTAAAAACGTCTCTTTTGGATAGGCCAAGGAGTTTTTGAGCATCAAGAGTTTTTTCCCACACTTGAGGACATTTATTAGTAATTTTAGAGGTCCTTTTGATCCATTCTGAAGCTTTCGCATCAAATGTTTTAGTTATTTTTCCCCAAATTCATTTTATAAGGTTTATAGCTTTTATTATAAAAGTGAAAAACCCTAACTTTGTAAGCATTGCTTCATTCAATTGAGATGAATTTCGTGCATATCTCGTTTTTTGGTTCTTACCTTCCATGTTCTTCTTCATCCTAAGCTTCCATCATGTGCTTGAGGTATCCTAACCCTTTATCCACCCAAGGTGAGTGTTTTTGTATTTGTTTGAGGAGTATTTCTTGCTCTAACTATTTGTATGTGGGCTCATATTTCTCTTGAGCATGCTTAAAAGTTCCTTGGCTTTACAAAATGTATCTTCATACAATTATATGTGTAAGAATACTTGGATTTAGAATTTTAGGTTCCTATTCTTCACGTGATGAGCATTAGGCAATAATGATGCAAATGCCCCAAATCTAACATCTTTTTTTTTTAATATAAAGGAAGTTCGGCAATAGCCTACTCTCCCGGACTTGAATTAAATTAAGAAACAAAGGTACAATAGAAGGGGACTAGTGCCCACGGGACCCCCCAAATCCCACAAAGCAGGGGAAGCTTGATTGAATCCTAGGTTGCATTACAGAGAAGGTTAATCACCCTCTCATCGCCCTCATGCGGGGCCCACTTGGGTTTGAGCTTGTTGTTGATCAAAAGGAGAACTTGATGGTGTCTGAAGGGGGGGGACTTCTTACTGTTAACGATCCTTTTGCCTAGGAGGAATAGTGATTTCTCAATCGTCCACTCCCTGGGGGGATCGCCGAAGTTGAGAGCACACCTCTCCCGCCAAATTTTCCACAGGACTTCCCCTCTGATGGCGTTCCAGAGTGTCGCAGAGCAGCCGATCGCTTCTCCCAAAAGGACTTGTTTCCAACTAAGCTGTTTTTGAAGTCTGATTTTCATTCCAACCGTCTGCCAGATTCTGTAGGAGTTGGGGCAAGTAAGGAAGATGTGTGGGACATCTTCGATAGCACGGTGGCAGCGTTTGCACCAAGGAGGGATCCCACAAAGTTTGCTGGCCTTATGGTTGGTCCAAATTCCTCGATGAAGAATTTGCCATAAGAGGACAGACTTCTTAATCTCAATAAGGGGGTGCCAGATACCCATGAATTTCATGTCCCACCGAAGCCGCGTCCAAGACAGGCACCACTTCTTGTTGAGGCTGATCTGGAGGTCAGCCGTTTCTTTGATGTTTGGGATTTTGAGTAGGCTATTTCCGTTGTGCCATTTGAGACCAAGCGAGTTCGGTGTGTCGTGTCCCATGAGAAGGCGCGTCTTGTGACGATCCCAAGCGAGGCATCTGCTTTGCAAAGTGTTCCATTCTTCGTAGGAGATGTTTATGCGAGGGTCAATATCCTCGAAGTTAATCCAGTTGTTGGTGTCATGTTTCCAGAGGTGTTTCCATTTTTTGAATCCTTTGTTCCATAGCTTCTTGGCATTTTGAATGTTCCACGACTCCACACTCCGGATGCCATGTATCAGAAACCAGATAGAGTCGTTTTGTCTGATTCCGGCCGCCCACTTCCAGTCCTCACTAATTCTTGTGAAGCTTTTGACTTTATTCCAGCCCTTCCAAAGGGAGCACACGAGATTGGAGCCTTTCGGGAAGACGGGGATCGGGGAGAAAAGCAGGGTCATGATGTCAAGATTCTTCCAGTTCGGGAACCCCGTGAGGGCCAACTCATTCTTGTTTCTGAAGATCAGCTTGGCCCACGAGGCCTCCCTATTGCACCAAGCCCTAATCATCCATTTGGCTGCCAGTTTGTTAGCCATACACCCAATGTCCAGGATACCAAGCCCCCGCTATCTCTAGGGCTAGTGCAGATGGCTCATTTGATTTTAGGCACCCCCCTTCTGTTATGATCGCCCGTCCAAAGAAAGTTTCTACAAATACTATTCAGTTTGGACAGGCCTTGCTCATTCGGTCTCCAACAAGAAAGGAAATAGATGGTAGAAGAGAGGAGGAACGTGTTGATAACCATTGCACGCCCAGCGAGATTGATTTGCATACCTCTCCAATAGTTAAGTTTGTTTTCGAGTTTAGCCAACACCCAGTTCCATCGCTGCTCCATAGAGACGCCAAACCCCAAGGGGATTCCAAGAAGTCGAAGGATTTGGCCCTGCGGAATGATTTGACAGCCATGGTCAGTGAGAAGGCCAGGATGCTGTCCCACAATAGCCCTGAAGGCGGTCTTGGAGTGGTTGATTTTGGATCCAGAGGCATCACAAAAGGTAGCAAGACACCTCCAGAAAGTCTCCAGGCTGGTATTATCATTGTGGACGAACGCGTTCATATCATCAACAAAAAGTCTCATGATGATTTGACTGTGGTCGTGAGGCAGCCGGAGGCCTTTGATATTGCCAGCCTGCACATGATGAGCCACAAGTCTGCTCAGCCCCTCAGTGGCGATGGCAAAAAGAAGGGGGGCCAGAGGCCATCCTTGTCTAATCGATCTTCTAAGATGGATCACCTTCGAAAGTTTGCCGTTAACGTTAATTTCGGTCGTTGCGTTTCCGAGAAGGGTCGCGATCATCTTGGTGAATTTCTGACTAAGTCCGAGATCTTGGAGCGACTGCAGAATATAGTCCCATTCTAGCCTGTCGTAGGCTTTGTCAAAGTCGATCTTGAGGAAAACCACATCTTGATTAGACTCATTTGCAAATTGAATACCTTCCCAAATATCCATAATGGTTTCCAGGATAGACCTGCCTTTGATGAAACCTTTTTGGTCCTCACTAAACCAAGATCTCAGGTGGCACGAGAGTCTGTTGGCAATGACTTTGGCAATGATCTTGTATCCTGTTTGGAGCATCGTAATAGGCCGCCAGTTCTCGATTCTGTTCTTTTCCCCCTTCTTGTGTATCAACTTGATAATTCCATTATTTAGACAAGAAGGAAGAGCACCAAACTTTAGCGCTTCTTGCCAAACCATCCGAAGAGGGGTGGCAACCACCAGCTTGAAGGATTTAAAGAACTCGTTAGTGAGTCCGTCGGGTCCCGGGCTTTTACAGAGGGGGAGGGCATCAATGACCTCAATGATTTCTGATTCCGAGATAGGGGCATGAAGAAGGGAGTGGAGGTTGGGTGGTATCCTCCGGGGGGAAACCCTAGAAATGGCAGCCATACAGTCCCTTCTATGGTGGGAAAGGGGGTTCGAGGTTCCCAGGAGTCTCGTGAAGTGCCCCTCGATGATGCCAAAATTATCTTCTTCCGAATTGCAAACATTGCCATGTGGGTCTAGCAGTAGGGGGATCGACTCTCTGCTGTGTTTCCTTTTAAGGATACGGCACATCTCTTTGGTGGGTTTGTCGGCTTTGCCAGCCCACCACTCCTTGAAGAAGATTTGCAAGTTTTTCCTTTGTAATTCTTCCTCGTATCTCAACACTGCTCTGATTTTCCTGAGGCCTTTCTGGGCTTGTTGTTTTCCTTTGTTCACTTCCTCCTCAAGCCGCCAGAGTCTGTGGTAAAGGGCTTCCCTACGAGCCCGCCGCACAGCCTCGAGCATCTTCTTAGTTCTGATCATGATCTTACGAGACTTGTCGACCGCACTTCTCCAGCACTTGGCAGGGGCCAAGCCAGAGGCGAACGCCACTTTCCACACATCGGCAATTTCTTGGTGGACGGAAGGGATAGAGAAGGTGGTTGCGTTGGCATGGAACCACGGAGCCTTGCGGATTTTGTTGGAAGGTTGAAAAGTGATAACGATTGGGTAGTGATCAGAGATAGTGAGGTCAGTGCGTTGCGTGATGGTAGGGTGACCCCACTGTTGAGTAAAACTCTGGGAGATGTAGCATCTATCGAGTCTAGCTTTCCTCAGGTCCTCGCCCGCTTGGAGATTCGACCAAGAAAAGCCACTCGAGTCTTTGAACTCAATCAAATCCAAGTGGAGTTTGGTCATGTCCCACGTTTCTTTCTCCCGACTGTCGATGGCCCTGCCCTTGCCCATCCATCTGTCCATAGGGTCTTCCACCATGTTGAAGTCTCCACAAATAAGCACGTTGTGGGGAAGTGAGTCTAAGGAAGCCCAAGTGTTTAGTCTCTCCAAATCCCTGTTAGGGGCATACAAAGAAACCATAGTAACACAAAGAGGAGCACCAAGAGAGACAGCAATCCAACGGTGACTTACATCTTCAATGGAGTTTTCAAGCTTTTCAAACCAGAGTTGTTTAACACCGATAACCGTTCCTCCAGACCCCCGCTGGTGCTTCGTTGGGATCCACACATGGGCCGAGGAGATCTGTCTGAGCCGCTTCTGGAGGTCTTCTCCGTCAATTTTAATCTCTTGAATACATATAAAGTCTGGGTTTAAGCTAATGTCGCGAAGCCATTGACCAATGATGGTCGCTCTTGAGGGGTCGGTTAGCCCTCGAGCATTTAGCGAGATGACAATCATTTTTGCATTGATCCCTCTTTGCGGGAGGGAGCTTTGTCCTTTCTTCTCTTGACTTCGTCTTTCTTTTTCGCTGGGATCTGGTCCCGACTTAGAAGTCGGTTCTTGTGGGGGCTTTTCCAGGGTAGCTCCATAGGCTGTTTTCCTTTGCGGGATGTCCCTTGCTGGGGAGACTTGGGCCCCGTGCTCGGCACCGTTTCCGGGATCGTCGATCCAATGATGGAACTTTCACTATCCATGTTGTCTTCGTTACTAGTGGTGAAACCATCTTCTTTGCTTGTAGTGTAACCCTCCTGGGGGGTTTCTTTATTGTCATGGATCTCTAGGGCTTTGTCGTAGGTGTCTATCTCAAGTAGCTTCCCACCTGGGTAGTCAAGCTCATTGATCTCCTTTTCTAGATTGCAATACAAATTGCTATAGGGGGTAGGCGGCAGGTTGTTTCTCTCACCGTTGGCCCTAGGGCTTCTTTTCCTTCTTCTTCTAACTTCCATAAAGCCATCAGCATCAGCTTGCGGATTAAGGAGGCCCTTGCCTTCCCCCTCCTTGGTCGAGTGGGTCAAATCGCCAATGTTGTCTTGAGCGGTTTTGGAGGCTTCTTGAAAGCGCTTGTTTTTTTGCCTGAGAGGGCAATCTTTAATCCTGTGACCTTGCTGGCCACAACGAAAGCACGCGTTGGGAAGGTTTTTGTATGTGATGTCCTGTTCCCATACATCTCCTTCGCCCATGTCCACTTTGATCATTGAAGGAAGCGGCGAACTGAGGTCGGCCTCGACACAGATTTGGGGGTGCCACCTAGCATTGAACGAGTGTCTTGCACCTTCATAGATGAGACCACCAACGTCTTCGCGTGAAGCCAGCGGCTTGCCAGTAGGAGAGACAATGTCCCACACGAAGTTGTACAAGAAGTAAGGAAGGTTAGGGAGCTCAACCCAGAGAGGGTACCGAAGCGACTTCGATTTGTCGGGAGTAAAGTCCGGGGACCATCTGAAAAGGCACAGGGTCGCCCGACCGAACTGCCAGGTGCCAACGCTAAGGGCTTGGAACGCCATCTCTTCATTTTCAAAGACTAGCAGCATGTGGTTCGCTGGTAAGAACTGACATTTGCTAACAATTAGTCCTCGAGGGAACCACTCTTTTCGAAGCCATTGTCGCACAGTTTCGAGCGGGGGCCTAGGGCCAAACACTTGGCCGACGAGGCAAACTTTCTTGAGCTCCTCCTGAGCCGACAGAACTGCGGGTCTACTGAGGGAAACAATGGGGGATTCAAAACTTTCGGAAGCCCCAGGGGCGGCACACGACCCCCCCTCCAGCAGAGCGGCCAGGATATCGGTCTCCCTAGGGGGAGGGGCCCGATTACTTTTGACGAGAGAGGATGAAGCCACATCCATGGCCAAAATGAACCAGCACCCACCTTTGCTCCTTGAATTTACTTTTGCATTGAGAGACTTCAACCCACTAGCGGGAAGACTAGGTCATTGCAGGAAATAGGAGCAAGAGAAGTCCAAAAGTAGCACTCTTCTTTTTCGAAACTTTACTCTTTTTCTTTTTTCTTCTTTTTCTTTTTCCCTTTTTTTTTTCTTTTTTCTCTTTTCTTTTTTTTGAATCTTTTCTCTTTTTCTCTTTTTTTCTTCTTTCTCTCTTTTTTTTTCTCTTTTTTTTTTCCTCTCTTTTTTTATCTTTTTTAACTGTTCAGTTTTGCACTAACTTGAAACCTCTTAAAAGGGCGCAAGAAACCTCTTAAAAGGGCGCTCCCACCCTTAATAACCACGTGAGGGCGGCGCGCCTGGAGTGAACACACAAAATAAGAGGAGGTTTAAAGGCAATAGCTGAGGGAGGCTGCGACCAGCTGACAGGAGGCATAGAACAAGCGAGCAAGGGGTGCAAGCATCGAGGCCACAAGCAACATCGCCAGTCTGTCTGACACGATACTGCCCAACCCTGCGAGAGGCGATACTGACGAACGCGATACTGGGCACCTTGAAGCGAAGCGATACTGGGGAGCCGGTCGGATGTCGCGCGATACCACAGAGCCCGGACGAAACTACATGCCCATAGAGCTGTGGATACATCAACCTGACGTCCGGCGATACATCATACCGACGATACACCAAGCGGTATCGGGCGCCCGGCGATACCCCACACTCCCGAAAAAGGAGGACGCGCGATCGCCGCTGTCCACGTTCAACTGGTATCGCCGATCAAGTCTCCACCCAGGGAGGCGTCAACGATACCTCCAACGGAGATATCGCGACACCAGTCACCCGGGGAGACGACCGCGATCGCAAAGCAAAACCACAGGGTCACTCGAAGAACAAGCGACGGGGATGAAGACAAAGCGTAGCCTTCGAATCCGCCAATGATGCGCAGAGCTCGAGCTTCAGGCCACCATTGATGCGCAGACAGCTTTCTCCTTTTCTCTTTTTCTCATTTCTTCTCTCTTGAAAACAAGCTCGCAAAGCAGAGCCGCAGGGTCACTCGAAGAACAAGCGACGGGGATGAAGACAAAGCGATTCCGCCATTGATGCGCAGAGCTCGAGCTTGAACGTTCTTTGCCTCATTCTGTATTTACATTTGGAAGCTCCCTGAGAAGAGGGCTGCTATATTATCACTTGAGAGGAGGAACTCAACTGCTGGGCAAAGGAGTTCATCCGTCGTGTCAACCAACAACTTCGTCTGCAATGAATAGAATCGCTCAAAATCTAACATCTTGGAAGAGGTAAGAAAATGTGTATTAAATTCAAAAATATCCTTCTTTGTAGGAATAGTGACCAGCATGGCATCAATATACACAAAAATGATCAGAAGAACATCATCTACGTTCAACATATATGGTGCTCTTACTTGAGCTTTTCTCAAATCCATGTGCTAGCAAGCAACCACGTAACTTATCATACCAAGCACGTGGCGTTTGGTTCAATCAATACAAATCCTTTCTCGATTTCCATAATTTGTTTTGATGCCTTTTTTATAAGAAAACCATGGGGCTGAAATACATACACTTCTTAATGTAAATCACCATTCGGAAATGAATTTTTAATGTCTAACTAATGTACATTCCAACCATGATCTGTTGCAACTACATGGATTGTAAAAAAATGGTCACTTCTCGCATGGGAGCAAATGTCTCATCAAAATCATTACCTTTCTCTTGAGCATAACCTTTGGCAAAAAGCCTATCCTTATACCTACCAACTCTTTGATCAAGCTTAGGATTCAGCTTGTATACCCATTTAGTGCCAATGCCCTTTTTGGTAGGAGGCTAGTCACATAAAGACCAAGTACTATTGTTCATAATAGCATTATATTCTGATGAAAAGTATCCATCCAAGTTTTTGAATTCTATGCTTCATCGAACAAAACAAGCTCATTCTTATCACAAAGACTAGAGATATACATTGCATGATACTTTGATGCAAGCAAAACACCATGAGAGCCACAATGAATATGATATGGAAAAGATGCATCTAATTGTTTGTATATCAAAGTTTGCACCAACCCTTTAGGCATATTTTTTTCCTTTCCATGTGAGCATTCTCATCAACAAGTGCATTATAAAAATTTGCATAAAAAATGGAATGATCTGCATCATCTTTTGGAACTTGTGAAGGTTGAGAAATTGCCTCATTAGGACAAGCACTTGGCCATCCACCTAAAAAAATACGCATCCAAGCATCATTCATATCCTCTCAGCTAATTGTTCTCCTTGGTACATGAAAGTAAAGGTTGAATTGCAGCTTCCCCAAGAGCTAAATCATGGAAAACTAAAATGCCTTTAGTCTCTTGATAAAATAGACTATAGCCTTTTCTTTTAGAATTCTACCCAGTAAGAACATCTTTCACTACCTTATCATCCAATTTTTTAAATGTGTGCTTAAGCACTAATGCACATGTCAAGCCTCATAGAGTAATAGATTACAATGATTTTTTGGGACACATTTTAAGTACATATGTTTCACACATAACAACCTCAAGCTAGAAGTTATGTGGTAAAGCATGACTTTTTACCATACACCTCACCATTTCCATCAAAGATTTATTCTTCCTCTCACCAAATCCATTTTTCTGAGGTGTATAGGGTAGTGTATATTGATGCCTTATCCCAAACTCAGCCATAATCGTGTTAAATGCAAAAGATACATACATTTTTTCTTTGTTTAAAGCACAAAAACACTTTAGAATTGGCTTCAGTGCATAACCCCATGCATGCCTCCAAAAGACATCAATGAAAATCACAAAGTATATGTAATTCCCAAATGAAGGTTTTCCATAGGACCATGTATATCACTATAAATAAACTACAATTTATCAACAACTCTAATTGAACCATCTTTTGGGAAAAAAGAAGGTTTCATTTTACCAAAAATACTACCTTTGGAGACATTTCTAGAGGGTGACTCGAGTTTTTGGACATGTAGACCAAGAAAACTAGCAAACTTGAGATGACCAAAGCATGCATCCGAAAACTTCACATGCTGAATTATTCTCAATTTTTGCATAATCTATGACCTTATAAACTTTGTGACATACAATGCAACAAGCTTTGATAACATCACCATTTGAGAGATCATGACTCTACGTCTCTCATAAAAAAATTTGATCACGAAGCCAATCTTGGATAGTGTTGAAAACTCTTGGCTATACTTTTTCTTGTTCCCGAGTGCATGTAAGACATGTTACAATGTGAAAAAAATATCATCACTAGTATTCATAATGATCTTTCCAACTCTCATGAGGGGATAAGAGAAGTTGTTAGCACATGTTATATTATGGCGTATAGGAGCACGCTCAAGAGAATTGATGAAACTAAGCTATGAGCTAATATATTTTGCTGCACCACTAACAAAGTAGCAAACATATGAGTCTACGATAGATATACACTCCTCATGATAAGATGAGACATAGCTGTAATGAGTAGGAAATGCCCATTATTCATTACGAAGAAGCTTAGAAGATTTTTTGTTAGGTGTAGAGGCCTCTAGAACAACATTCCAACCTCTTTCTTATTTAACTTACTTGCAACCACTTTAGGAAAACTCTTTATGGCATGATCATATGAATTATAGTTCCTACAAATGTGCTTCCTTTTTTCCTCTTTTCTTGTGATCTTTGACTTCTTTCTTTCACCGTGCAACATTCGGAGATTTCTTCTTACTATTAGTTGAGGTTCATTTACGGTTTGCCTTCTAAGTAGCTAAGAAATCTTGATTTACAAAATGGATAATTTACTTGTTTTTCCTAGATGTTTCTTCCTTCAACAAAATAGAGACTTAATCCTCAAAGATTAAGGCATTTTTATTGTGTTTCATCATCAACCAAAGGCTATGGGGAAAACTCTGATATATTATGGAACACTATTAAGAATAGTCTAAGCATGAACTATCTAACAAGATTTCATCAACAAAAATCAAATGCTCTTTCAAATCTATGATCTTTGCCAAGAAACTACCCATTGAATCGCCTTCATTCATATGCTCATTCTCCAACTATTTTCATAGGTAAGCAACATGAGCCTCACTTCTTGAAAGAGTGCTCACCTACACTATCTTAGATTCCAATGTCAAATTACAATGTGTGAATATGATACAAATTGACAATATCTGAATCTTGGCAAAAATAGGAACCAGATACAAGAGATTGTGTGCCTAAAAGGTATGAAGTGTGTGTGTGTGAGAGAGAGAGAGAGAGAATATGAAGAATATGAATAGTTTAGAACCATTTTACAGAAAACCCAATTTTTGAACTTGCTACTCGTAGTAACTTAGCAAGTGATGTTGATGTTAGGCTGAAATGAACTCCTCCAAATACTCCATATGTAGAGGACACCTCCTCCAAGAGTGTAGGAACTCTCCTCCTAGTGATCTTCTTCAACTTGCATTAAGCAAACCTTGTGCCTTGAGAAGATATCTCAACAATGAGATTTGACCATCCTTGTGCCTTGAGAAGATATCAACAATGAGTTTTTTCCATCCTTATATAGGTTTCAAGTTGATCAAGCGATGGCTTTTCATAAAATCTACGAAGAAAAACTATAATCGAAAAAGCTACCATCACCTCTCCACCAATCTTTTGCAATTGAGATAGATAGATACAAACTATCTGAATATGATACAAACTATCTGAATATGATACAAACTAACAATATCTGAATCTTGGCAAAAATAGGAACCAGATACAAGAGATTGTGTGCCTAAAAGGTATGAAGTGTGTGTGTGTGTGAGAGAGAGAGAGAGAGTATGAAGAATATGAATAGTTTAGAACCATTTTACAGAAAACCCAATTTTTGAACTTGCTACTCGTAGTAACTCAGCAAGTGATGTTGATGTTAGGCTGAAATGAACTCCTCCAAATACTCCATATGTAGAGGACACCTCCTCCAAGAGTGTAGGAACTCTCCTCCTAGTGATCTTCTTCAACTTGCATTAAGCAGACCTTGTGCCTTGAGAAGATATCTCAACAATGAGATTTGACCATCCTTGTGCCTTGAGAAGATATCAACAATGAGTTTTGTCCATCCTTATATAGGTTTCAAGTTGATCAAGCGATGGCTTTTCATAAAATCTACGAAGAAAAACTATAATCGAAAAAGCTACCATCACCTCTCCAGCAATCTTTTGCAATTGAGATAGATAGATACAAACTATCTGAATATGATACAAACTATCTGAATATGATACAAACTAACAATATCTGAATCTTGGCAAAAATAGGAACCAGATACAAGAGATTGTGTGCCTAAAAGGTATGAAGTGTGTGTGTGTGTGTGAGAGAGAGAGAGAGAGAGTATGAAGAATATGAATAGTTTAGAACCATTTTACAGAAAACCCAATTTTTGAACTTGCTACTCGTAGTAACTCAGCAAGTGATGTTGATGTTAGGCTGAAATGAACTCCTCCAAATACTCCATATGTAGAGGACACCTCCTCCAAGAGTGTAGGAACTCTCCTCCTAGTGATCTTCTTCAACTTGCATTAAGCAGACCTTGTGCCTTGAGAAGATATCTCAACAATGAGATTTGACCATCCTTGTGCCTTGAGAAGATATCAACAATGAGTTTTGTCCATCCTTATATAGGTTTCAAGTTGATCAAGCGATGGCTTTTCATAAAATCTACGAAGATAAACTATAATCCGAAAAGCTACCGTCACCTCTCCACCAATCTTTTGCAATTGAGAGCCTGCTTTTCAAAAATCTATGATCTCCAAAAAACTTTATTTCTACGCGTTGCTGCGAAGGGGATTTGAACCCAAGCATAGAATTCATTTACTATATGTTATACTTTTGCACTATTGTTGGACCATTCGACATTGTCTCCAACAATTCCCCATAAAAATGCCATCTGAAAAAGACTAGGACAATCTATGTTTCATGTACGAATAGGGAAACTACATGGTATGGACTCAACACAATCCGTATCCATACTCAATGATCACAAGTCAATGAGAATCAAATATGATTGTGCGTGAAAAAAATGTCCAATAAGAAAAGAGTATTCAAAACCCATCAGTGAAATGAAATGCATTATTGATAGAAAGAATGCATAAATTAGAGTAGAAGAAGTGTGAACATTATACTTTTTTGTAGGTATGAGAGGATTTACACTAGGATCATGAGAAGCTAACAAAACGATATGCAAAAACTTTAAATACATTATCAAAAGTTACATGAAATCTTTAATGAATTAATATATATACATAAAAGGTTGATTTAAATTTACGAAGTGATAGAAAAAGAAAATGAGGAAGTTAAAGAGAAAATTACACACTCATGGAATAGAACATGAAAATGTTCATGTATTTTGGTAGTAATGTGTATGAACAAACTTAGGAACACCCGGGCACTTTTCCCCTGTTTAGGAGGTCTTTTTCTTTGGCTCATATATATGCGTGAAACCTAGTGGGTCACTTATCCTTGTACATTTTCTTGGTAATACAATCATTGTTGCATTTTTCTCTAAGAAGCTTCTTCTTCCTTGGTGTTTGTGCACTTCTATAGTCCTCAAACTCTAACAATTAGTACCAAAGAATGTCCCTCCCATTAGGGCGAAAAACGGTCGAAAAGGGATTGTTTGCTAATGATGGATCAAGAAAATTGACAAACAGAGTCTTTCCATGTGTACAAGAATATAACATTGCTGTCTCTTTTAACTGTATCAAGAAATTCTTTTTTTAATACAATATTCTCTAAAAGCACCACTAAAGTGATGAAGATTCTCGTATTCAGTGTATAATTTTTCGGTTTGATGCAAAAAAATATATTTTTGCACACTACACAAAGCATATTCTTAAATTTCCAAGAAGAAATTGATTTTTGAAGATACCAAATATTTTTGGGTTCACAAAATTTCATGATCATTTGGCGACACGGTTTACATCAAATCAAAAGTTTCCACGTGTACAAAGCCTTTTTCTCTATAAATACTGCCAAAGCTTGTGAATGTCGGTTTCTCGCTTTGAGTATTCTTCTTCTTCTTAGTTCAAATGGCTTCTTCTTCTCGTCGTCCTTCCAATCGTGTAACCTCATGTGAGGTTTACAACAAAAGAGAGGATTCTTTGTGGAAACCTCTTTTTGTGAAAGTAAATGAATGGGTAACTATGCTTCCTAGCTGCAGAGGTGCCCATAAAGTCAAGGGTGCCAAAAGAGATGACACAAGAAACCACTCGAAGGGACGTATTCTCAGTTTCAAATTGAAGAGATGTGGTTGGTTTGCACGAGTATAACATGTGTACACCGCTAAGGATCTTATTCTAGAAAATTGTCTGCAATCCCCTTCATACTATAAGTGAAGTTTTACAATGCTCTTCTATCATTCGAGTTGTTTTTGTATAACAACATATATGTTTCTGTATTGCAGATATCTTTCCTTCCAATATTGTGGAATGGCAACCTGTTGAATGTTTAAAAGGAACATTCAGACTTCTTCATAAGGAATATGCAGAACTTATGTATGAAGACAAATCTATTCAATTTTTCAATAGCATAGAGTTATTTGTCCATTATGCAGATTATCAAGTGCCATCAGGGAGGAGTTCTCATGGAAATCTTGTACATGTGCCTACTCCGTGCATCTCTTCATTAGATTGGGATGCTCCTGATCATTCAACATTTTCAAGTTTTCTATGTAAAATGAAATTTCACATCCAAAAGGCAATGTTAGCAGGCCGAATTTTGAAAAGGATAAAGGTTCAATGGTTTTTGCCTATTCATGTCTTTGTAGCATGCTTTAAAAACATGTTATTACAGAAAACAAAAACAATGTGGTTGAATAGGAGAGTCTCTATTTCAGAGATTAATGATGTTTTAGGTAGGGAATGGGATAGCAAAGAAGTTCAAAAGCTAGGTGACATCATTTTATGTAAAGTTAGTCCAAATTCTCTTTCAATCTCATATCAGATATGTCGACAATCTCTGGTTTTAGGATACGACTATAGAAGGTGGAAAAAAAGCTTGGACTTTGGATATCCTTGGACTTAGAGGAGAGCTGTTCAGAATTTGAGTTAGAAGTATTGATTCATCCAGATTTTCAATCAAGGAAAATAATTGTCACTACAAATTGGAAACTCATAAATGTAAGGGAGCTACTAGAATACCTTGATGAGGTATCATCACAGTTTAGATTCTCAATTGATGAAGCAATTGTTAACATTAGATCAGAGAAAACATTATCTTGCATAACTTGCCTACCACCAAGGGTGATTAAGTTCCAACCCTTAAGATTGTAGCAAGTAAAACCAAGATATTTTTACATAATATATCTCCCTCTTATAGAAGCTTCTATTGATACTTCCATTGATTTTTCTTTGCACGATGGTGACAAAGAATGTCACTCATATCATCACTTAAAATATGTATTTCTAATGCATATATTCATATTGCCATTTTTCTGTTTAATTTCAAGATTTTGATGAGGTTCTTATTGTACAATGATAATACAAAATTTCACATGAGTAAATTCTAGGTGACTCAAGAATATAAACTAAGACATTCTTACATAATTTTTAGGACCCTTATTTCATACTTCCATTGATTTTTATTTGCAGGATGGTAACTAAGAATGTGAGTGAATTGATGACTTCAATTATGCCCCTTCATGGACTAAACTCATATTGGCATTTTTTTTGTTTAATCTCAACATTCTGATGAAGTTTCAACTGTGCAATAATTATACAAGAACTTGGATGAGTAGATTATAGATGAACAAGAGATCTAGATTTCAATATCTAGTTTCAATTAAATTATTTGAGTCTATCCAAGGTGCACATTAGTTTCAATTAAACTATTTGAGTCTATCCATACTTGTCTGCGCGCAAGGTATGCAAGAGAAAGTATCCATGATGCACATAACAAGTTATATTAAAGAGGTAGAGAACCTGGTGCAAATTTCAATCCAAGTCATATTTCAAAATATGTAGAGCATGAACTTAAGTGATATTACAGTGTAGACAAGATAAGAGAAGACGATCGATTCAAGCGACTAGTGCAATCTGAACTTGTCAGATCACCCTAATCGCTTGGATCGGTCGTGTATAGCAGACTACCAAAACAAACTTCAAAACGTGACTTTTGCATAAATTTTTGACTAATGACTATAAAAAAAACTTGCAACTCAACTCATCTCCTCCTCACTATTTGTTGCATTTCTTGTTTCATGATCATGAGTGACCTGAGGGTTGACCTCTTCAATTACAACTGTTAACTTGGGTGCTCATGCTGGAGGTATATTGAGAATATCGAAGAATTTTTTATCATGGTGATCAATAGGCACAAGAGATTTATCAAACTTATATCTTATTCTTGATACAATCACATAATCTTTTGCCATCAATGTCACCCTCTGAGAATGAGTTGCATTGAAATAAGCATCATTCATAAAGTCAATTGCAAAGTCCTCTCTAGCTTCTTGCAAGCATAGCAGTGCTTGAGTTTGCCACTTCACATTGATAAAGGATGTGGTCTTCATCATAGAACAGAGATTGGTTGTGATCTTCTTGACAACTCTCATAAAATGAAGTTTGGGGATCAGGAGTCCCACAGACTTTTGAGCTCTTCTTATTTCCCTCAAGGACTTTACATGGTAGTTGACCCTTTTCTTTGAAGACTTCTGTGATGCATTGCCTTGACTTTTTTGGGGAGCTGGTCCTTTGTCATTTGCTCTTAGGCATTTTGTTCTTGACCCTGAGGGTACAACTTCCTCTGTCTTTTTGGTCCTAGCCATAAGCTGCATAAAGTGAGAGTCTTAAGCCATGGAAGTGGAATGGCAAAGCAACTTATTCTCAAAAGCTTTGATCAAGGACTCTATCCAATGTTAGAAACATGACTGATCCAAGCAATTAGAGTCATTCGGAAATGCACGGATGTCCCTAGTCACTTGCATGGGTCGTGCTTGTAATCATCATGAAATATCAATCAATACTATTTCGAATATAGCTTACAATGCATAACAGCTCATGCTTCACTAAGCAAAACAAGCTATGATCAAGGACTCTATCCAATGTCAAAAATACGACCAATCCAAGCGATTAGAGTCATTCGGAAATGTCGGATGTCCCTAATCGCTCACATTGGTCGTGCTTGTAATCATCATGAAATATCAATCAATACTAAGAAATCATCATGAAATATCAATCATCATGAAATATTAATCATCATGAATAATAGCTTACAATGCATAATAGCTCATGCTTCACTAAGCAAAACAAGCTATGATCAAGGACTCGATCCCATTTAACAAACACGACTAATCCAAGCGATTAGGGTCATCCGCAAATCCTGGATGTTCCTTATCGCTTGCATCGGTCATCCTTACAATCATCATGAAATATCA
The DNA here is from genome assembly GCA_020310875.1 of Ceratopteris richardii. Classification (NCBI taxonomy): domain Eukaryota; kingdom Viridiplantae; phylum Streptophyta; class Polypodiopsida; order Polypodiales; family Pteridaceae; genus Ceratopteris; species Ceratopteris richardii. The sequence goes on from CM035424.1 coordinate 107,583,830, forward strand.
ATCAATTCCATTTCCACTATAGCTTACAATGCAAAACAGCTCGTGGTTTACCCAACAAAACATTATTTCAGAGCTATGATAAAGGAGAACATGGTTTTAGAAACACAACCGACCCAAGCGATAAGTGTCATGGATAAACACCCGGATGTCCCTTATCGCTTGGATCGGTCGTGTTCATATTACCTCACACAGAAAGCGTTCTCTATAGAAATTCTTTAGAAGCAGCTAAAAAACATGGAGGTGATGGCAACTCGATGCTAGGAAAGTGTTGACAAAAAATTGAGAGAAAGTGAATAGGGGAGCTTAAATAGGTCTAAAAAGTGAGTTGACCATTGGTGACACATGGTACCCCATTATTGGTCCACATCATCTAGCCATTACGAATTCCAATGTTCTTTGCCATGTGGCATCATTTGAGTGGGCCATGTCACTCTATCCATTGGGATTCCCAAGGTGCCTTTGCCACATGGCACACATTGATTGGTCCACATCATTTGACCATTGCTCCCTCCTCGCCTATAAATACCCTTCTTGGGGTTGGTCAATGGAAAGGAGCTTTCTATATGTGAGAAAACCTATGTCCATCCTCATATCTTTGGGAAGAATCCAGTGGATAGGGAAAAAATCACAAGAAAATGCAAAAGGATATCCCCTTTGCCAGAGAAGTTAGATTTATGCCTAGAACATGAAAAGGACTGCTGCTTGCTCCCCTTGGACATTGCTTTCTTGATATGGCTTGATCACATCTCAATTGAAAAGGAGGAAAGTGTTTATGTTGTAGAGGAGCCTTTCTTCGAGCTGACACTTGAGGGAAGCTCAAAAAGTATGAAAGGTGTCATGGAGATTGTTGAGGAGATCAATCTCCAAGCAGAAGAAGAGTAGGTCAAAGATTTTGATGTGGCTACTTTTAGCAGAGATTGCAATAAGGGAGCCAACTGAAGAAGTTCAAGTGTCTGAGAAGAACCCTACTTCTCCCAAATCTACCATTTTACTTTATCTCTGGAAAGGAGTTTATCCCTCTATTTTACATTCAGGAACTTTTCAACCTTAGGGAGGACTACTGCCTTGCAGCTATAGCTGAGTCAGAAGAAGTTGTAAGGAGATTCATCAATGAGAAGGGAGAAAGAAAAGAAGAATTTTTGCGTCTTGATTTGGATTTGTTGAATGAAGAATTCAAAGATTCATCACAAGCTCTTTCAAGTTGCTTTGAAAAAGCTATCTCAGAGAAGCCAACACTTGCTGTTGAAGAGTTTGATGAGCATCAGAAGCAACTTGGAATATACTCGTTTGGGCGTGGCTATTCATTCTTGGATATTGTTGAGGACAAAGGAACAATATGTATTGACTCAAAAGAGCTCATTGAGGAGGAAGATGAGGTCAAGGTATCTAGTTTCATGAATTCTCATGAATTTTAGGGGCCTTATCGCTTGTATCGGTCGTGTCTAGGAGTTGCATGCAGCATTGATAATAGACATCTGGCTAGGTGAGAATTCCCCTTTTTCAGCAAAAAATATATGTCTCTAGATAATTTAGAAAGAGATATTGAACATGAACGATGCAAGCGATTAGAACCATCCAAATTTCTCTGAAGACCTTAATCGCATGTATCGATCATGTCTCTTGCTTTGTTTCTGTTTGTGTTTCAAGTTACTTTTCATGACTCCCAAAGTGCGCTTGGACTGTTTTGACCGCATTCTCAAACCTATAGGAGTTTCTTTCATTTTTTTAAAAGACTCTAACTAAGAAGATAAAGTGGATAATTTTTTTCTACCTCCCTCATATGAAAATCCCTCTGATGTAGTGTGTTTTGTGGATAGTTTATGTATTGTACATAATTCCTTGAAATCTCCCACAGCCTTGAACAATAGCCTCGTAAACCATCCTCACAGTCTCTTACAAATCTAATCACATCATGAAGATTATGAAAAGAGGGATACCTTCCAATTTGTGGATCAATTGGATAAACAGATCCATTTGTCCATATGTGGATATGTTTCTTGCCTTCCTTTCGCAATCCATCCACTTCAAGAGGATGAAGAGCCCTTCGGAATACTTTTCTTGTCGTTGCATACTCATGACTAACTGCAATGTGGATATGGAACTTATCACAATGATTTCGGTTGTTTGAAATCTCAGCGAGAATGTTTGGGTTAAGGTTCTCCATGGTCTGCTATGAAGAGTGATCGGCAAGTGTCTAAAATGACGTGAAAGAGAGAAACAAGCCTACTATGAAAAGTAGAGTAAAAAGTGCAAAACATCATCAACACACACTATATAGGTCCGTGAACAAGAGGAAAATTTGAATTTTGATCAATGTCCGATGAGCACAAACTTTGAGGCGTAATGTATCACACAAACTTTTCATGATTATCACACGAGTTTCTCTCTCTTCAAAATTTGCATAAGATACATTTTAAATGAGCTTACATGGAATTTTTTAGAGGATTTGACAACTTCAATCCAAATTAAGCACAACTAATTGAAATCCTTACACGGCCCTTTTTTTGGCCATTTTTTGCCTTAATGCTATCCTTAGGGCATCGTCCACACCCTTCTAACAATATGTATAATTTTTGGCTTCCCAATAGAAGCACGTTTGTTACAAGTCTACCAAATCTTGACTAGGTATTTATGTTCAACTTTTTGGACATTCAATCAATTTGTCGCATCTGGGTATTAAGTCACTGGCCATGGCTAAAAGCAGTGATGAATGTTTTTTGTTGAGAATGATTTGGATGGTTCTAATTATCCATTATCGGCATACATAATGTGTCGTGCATTGGTAGAAAAAGGTTTGTAGAATATCATGCAAGGATTTAAATATGTCCTCCTACACCTAGAAATATAGTAATTGTAGGTAATGTAGGAGGTGTTGAAGATGATCTCTTCAACTTCATTATCCTCTTACACTTCATATTTAATCAATTGTAGAGCAATGTTTTTGGGATGGTAACGATACAAAAACATATGCATTGATAGATTTCTCTATCAAACATGCCACTATCCCTCGCATTCACTCTTGAAAAATAGTAAAGATGCTTTGGTTATTCTTACAACACTATTCTAGGCAAAAAATAAGGATCATGTTGTTTACTTCCAAAAATAGCTGGAGAGTGAGCATATGAATTAAGGAGATCTAGAGGAAAAATTCTTTATAGAGAACAAGGATTTGAAGGAGTAGTTGATTTCTGGTCATGAAATCTTCCCAAATAGTTCACTTGTGCAAACTATTCTTAATAAACTTCTAGATTCTTATTAGAGTTTTGGTTCTACTCTTTGGTTGGTGATGAAAGGAAATCCAAATTCCTTAAGGAGTTAGTCTCTGTTTTCTTGCAAGAAGATCACTCTAGGTAGAACAAGTCAATTATCTATATTGTACGTCAACCCTTCTTAGCTAATTAGAAGTGCAAAGGTGAATGGAGCTCATCTACTAGTATAAAAAAATGTGCTAATTATGCACAATCAAATAAAACAAAGAGAAAAGGAAAACAAAAAGCAAAAATAGTTTTCCAAGTACTATAAGGCAAATGATCACGTCATTAAGATTTTTCCAAAGTGGTTGCAAAAAATGAAAATAAACAAAGAGTCCAAAATGGTTATTATATAGGCGTCTACATCTAAGCAAACTCTACTAAACTTGTTGACAATAAGCCATGGGTGTTTACTAGTCATTATAGATATGACCTATCTTCTGATGAGTTGTGCATGTTTGTAGCAGACTCAAATCTTTGGTACATTGATAGTGGTGCAATCAAACATATTATCTTGCAACATAGTTTCTTCACTTCACTTGAGCTTGCTCCTACATGGAACATTATCATGTTCTAACAACTCCTCTTATCTTGATATTGATTGGTCATAACGAGAAGCATATTGCTCAATTTAAGGCTGATTTGCATGCCTCTTTTGAGATGTTAGATTTGGGGCATTTGCATCATTATTTGGGCATTTAATTTATCTAGGTTGCAGGGTGGAGTAGCTTTGTGTCAAACAAAATACATTAACACATTATTGTAGTTTCTTGGCCTTGAAGATTTCAAACCTTTTTTCCACTCTCATTGAAACATCTTATGGCGAGATGTCTCTTAGATGAGCAAATTTCTGCATTGCCTAGGTTTCAAGCATTGGTAGGAAGGTACACATATCTTTAGTTACTTGAGTGGCACTCGACCTTTTGTTTTACTTATGCATTGTCAGGTATGATATTCAGTTTGATGTTGATTTACTTATGCATTGTTAGGTATGATATTTAGTTTGATGTCTCTTAGATGAGAAAATTTTTGCATTGCCTAGGTTTCAGGCATTGGTAGGAAGGTACACATGTCTTTAGTTACTTGAGTGGCACTCGACCTTTTGGATTGTCTTAACACAAGCGAGAATCATTTCACCAAATTTACATGTTTTTTTACTTCAATAGGCTTAATTAATATGTCACTTATGTGTCCACAACTGGTTTGAACAAGAAGGAGCCTATTGTGGCCACTTCTAGTTATGAAGTTGAATATAGGGTAGCTTTCATAGCTCCTATTGACTGTGGGTGGCTCAGATGTCTTTTATTTGATTTGGGCATTGGTCATCCTTTTGGCACCACCATATTTACGAATAGTTCGAGCACATTGGTAGTTATGAGGAACCATGTGTTCCATATTTGCACAAAGAACATTGAGGTGCACTATCAGTATATTAGTAAAAGATTATCTACTAGAGAGATTAGTTTTTCTTATGTTCCCCCACAAGGTAATGTTGTGAAACCTTTCACAAAGGATTTGACTAAGAAGACATTTGATGCTTTTCACAAAGCTTTGCACTTACTTCGTTTTGTGTATTGATTTCATTCCACATAGCTTGGTGCTTCCTTATACATGAGTGTTAGATCCTTGTTCACCACATCACTCCTAGAGGGGTTTTGTTGATATATTTTGTAGTGATGTGTGTGAACACACTTAAAATCACTAGGGCACTTTTTTCCCTCTTTAGAGCCCCCTCCTTCCTCGGCCGCGTAATCACTCACATACTAGCTCACTCATACACACCCACAAAATCCTTTATTACTGCTCTTTCTCTCTTCCTAATATCTTTACTAAATCCTTATCCCTTAATTTCTCTTCTCTTGTCTCCAACCCTTCCTTCATAACCCCCTTTTTCTCACCTTAACCCTTGCTCATACATGAATGATCTTTTCCTTCTTCCCGTGCTCACACTTTCATGCTATTAGATGCATTCTCCTATTCCCATACTCCCTCACCATTGCTCACTTTGGCACTATCTCCTACTTTTTCAGTCACTTACTCACTCATGTAGACACCTATCCCGATACTTCCTCCTATAGATATTCCCTCAAACTAGTACCCAACAACCCATGTAGCACAAACAACCCTCTCTCTTTTTGCTTCTTTTCTACTTTTATGATCTTAAAAGCAGTAAATATCTAGATTTCTATTGCTCTCCACTCCCAAACCATTATCGAACTGCACTCAAACCTTTTTCTCGAAAAAGTTCTATGGTGCAAACCTATCATTGCTCTATATGAGAAAGAAAGTCAAATGGTAATATTTCATTATGTTTTGAACTTGCCTTATATAACACTCCTATCAAGCACTGATAGGAAGCCAATACTGACTGTTCACATCAACAAAAGCTTAGTAAGGGATGGGGGCATAAAAGTTCCACCCGATAAGAATCACTACAGCTAATGGTTCAGTATTGGAAGCTTTTTAAAAAAATGTCATGTGGTCAACTACAATAGCCACTAGCTATCTTGGTATGCATCCAAGGTTACATCACTTCTATAACATGTTCACAACATAAATGCATGTAAAAGAAATCTTGTTTTATATCCTATTCATACAACCCTTTACATCATACATCGGGTTCATGCCTACACCTGAATGGCTTAATCCTTAAGACAAGCAGAAGACCACTGAAAAGATATATCCAGTGTTGATCCAGGGGTCATCGTGCCCTCACTAACACATAATCTAGAGTATGGCTTCTATGTTGCATCGGCTTGGGGTTAGTTTGGCGGTACTATAGTTTATCCCTTTCTCTTCACATGTTTTAATAAACAACAATCCTCTTATTTAAGACCAGAATGCATGCAGTCTCTGCATTGCAACTCCCATGTTTAGTAATTCATCTAGCCACGACATCCTTTTCCCAATTAAACCTACGGTGCAAATGTAGAGTCTTTCCCTTTAGGGTCTAGTTTATTGACTATTGACATTCACAAGAACAGTTCAACTATTTTCATTCTATTTTCACCAAAAACATTTTCCAGACGTGATAATGTATTTTGTAAATATAAAGAAGAATAAATTGCACAAACATGCAACCTCCCCAAGTTCCACCATCCCGTAATTCATCCTCTCCTTCCCTTTAAAATCATGCATATTTTGCTAAATACATTGCATACTTCCTCATGTGCATGCATGGTTCTCAAAATTGTGCAGTCATTGGCTTTTGATCACATACCAATAAATGGATGAATGCAAACATAATGAAGATTTTGGGTCATTGCTAACGTTGAGAGACAAGATTGATAGAACAAGAAAGATCCACAAAAACAACTTTTTATAAGGTTATCAAGCCTCATTGACTCTAGAAATGATGTAACATATGGGATAAATAGTGATGTGCATCCTTATGTTATTACAACTAAAACAGGCACTTAAGGCACGTGTATAGGAGTGATTTCACACATAAACACATTAGAATAGCATTGATAACATACAAATGCAACACAATGTGATAGAGTGGTTTTTAAGAACCTTTGTACTCATCCTTCAAGCCTCGCTAATTGGTTCCACCTCCAAGCTCCAACACTTGAAAAGACACCTCTAATAAATAGCTTTTATCCTCTTCATGGTGCTGCAGCAGCTTTGGTCAACAAATGTTGCCCAAGTATTCGGATGATTCTCTCTTTGAAGTTCCTAATGTCTCTTCTCTAGCTCAACCATGCGCTTGAGTGCCACAAGAAGCCTTTTTCTCAATGATGTCCAATCCACTACCCTCGCACTCCCTTGTAAATTAGCATCACTCATCATTCGAACATGCACCTTGGATCAGTGGTAGAGTTCTGACATCAAAAAACAAAATCCAACTTCTTCCTGGACTCAGCTTCAGTTCCTAGACCAAACTCCCCCTTTCTTTGTGATTGTTAATCTCTGTAGACACTCACCTCTTGATTCTTTAACAACCCTACAATGGTGCTTTCCATTTGCTTTTTTGCACGAGAATGTTTAAAAACCATCTGCACATTTAGATTCCAATTGGGCTGACCACACGTGCACATAAACAAGTGGGTGCATGTGGCAATGGAGATGTGGATGTCAGAGGAATGGGAAGAGTGGTTGTCAAACAGAGGCAAAGAAAGTGGGGGGAAAGGATAGGGTGTTTGAGGGGGAAGTGTGGGTAGAATAGTGGAGGAGAATGGGTGAATGAGTGGGGGACAATGGCAGAGGAGGGCAAGTACAAGATTTTGATAGAGGAGAGAGAGAGGGAAGAAAGACTTGGTCAAAAAGTGAGTGAATGGGGGCAAGTTCCTTGAATTTGGGATTTGGAAAAAGGCCATGGGTCATCCTGATTCCACTTATTGGGCTCTATGTAATCGATTCTCATATGTACTCCCTAGATGCGAAAAACAAGAAAATAATTGTGGTACAAGGTGTTATACACAACCCATCAATTCTAATGAAATGATTGCTCAAAATTCTCATACTCATGGGCATGGCCAAGCACACCATCCTTGACTAGTGTGGACTATGCTGACAATTCGTACGAATTCTAAACATAGCTACATAGAAGTGGTTTCTAAAGTGAATGTATTATCATGTCTACAAGAATATAACCATGGAGAGGTATCCAATATACAACCCCAAAAATATAAAGGTGATACAAATTCCATCTTATATATGTAAAAAAAATAAAGAACTATTAAAGATTCCTACTTCTAACGACCTTCACATTTTTGTACATGCAACGTATCTCTTTGATTGATGATGGACTCTAGGTATCTGGTTTGAACTACCTACTTTGTGTCTGTCAATCTATCTTCTCTGCTACACTCATTTTTGTTAGCAAAGTATTCAGATTAGAAATACTAGAAACAATTTGCTTGATGTAGTACTTTTACTATCGCTTTCCTTCCACCTGTTCCATCTAAATATCTTTGAAAGAAGACGCAGATGCAAGAGGAGAAGTTCCAACCTAGGAAGTAGGTCTACTGTCAATATTTTGAGAAGAAATAGCTTTTAGTGATTTCATAGGGCATAATCGACATAGATAACTAATAGATAGATAGGTCGATAGATAGATAGATAGATAGATAGATAGATAGATAGATAGATAGATAGATAGATAGATAGATAGATAGATAGATAGATAGATAGATAGATAGACAAACACACACACACACACACACACACATATATATATATATATATATATATATATATATATATATATATATATATATATATATATATATATATATATATATATATATATATATATATATATATATATATATATATATATATATAGAAAGAAAGATAGATAGATAGATAGATAGATAGATAGATAGATAGATAGATAGATAGATAGATAGATAGATAGGTAGATATTTAGAGAGATAGATACATAGATAAGTAAATAGATAGGTAGGTAGATAGATAGATAGATATATAGTTAAATAGATAGATAGATAGATAGATAGATAGATAGATAGATAGTAAGGATTCTTGGGATTACATTTCATGAATTCATCATACAGAATATGACCCATTGGAGCACATCCCATGGGAAGCCTCAGATGTTGCGAGTTAGCCTTCTTAACTGCTTTGCAGTGCCCTCACTTCCCTGCTACCTTGTTCTGAAGTATTTTGATGGCAACAGACCATAGCGCACTCTCCTTCTTGAGAGCTCCACAATGATATCCTCAGAGTATAAAACTGAGCTCCATGCATGACACACACTACTCGGCATAGTGGCTACAAAATACATCGAAAAACATAGTACACAGAGAGCACAAACACTAACTTCTTGGGTGTTACAAATGGAGTCTAACTTCTAGTTTGTGGCTAGCCAGACCACTATATGTTTTATTAAAGAACATATACAAAAGTGGCCAATGGCCATTTGGCCTTTCACATGGACACTTGCAGTAATAATCTCACACTAAAGGCCAATATGGCCAAAGTAACTATGGGAGAAAAATGAAGAATTATAAAAAATGCTTGAGTGTAAGTATGCAAACTATACCTCCCACCTGATGGGCATGTTACACAATATACAAGTGACTATGTAAGATCATAAATCAAGTAACCCCCACCTAGTGACGATAGTGTCAAAAGCTATGCTCTAGTAGAGCTTTAGTCAAAGCATCTGCAACATTATCTCGAGTATGAACCTTCTCAAGAATAATGCATTCAATGCCTAAGCAATCTCTAATAAAGTGACAACTCGCCTCAATGTTCCTTGTCTTTGCATGATAGAACAAATTCTTAGCCAAAACAATGGCACTCTAACTATCAATGAGCAAACGTGGTATGTGATGAGATAGACCCATGTCACAAGCAAGATGAGAAAGCCACAATGCTTCCTTACATGCGTCACTTGTTGCAACATACTTTGCTTTTGTGGTGGAAACAACTATACATTCTTGAAGACGAGATTTGCAAGACATACCACCTCCAACAAAATGAAAAATGTACCCTGATGTAAACTTACGACTCTCTACACAACTAGCATAATCAGAATCTATGTTACGAATAATGGATTCTTTCCATCTAGTTAAGCATAGACACTTTTCCTTAATGCCACTCAGATAGCTCAAAATCATATTGATTGCTTCTCAATGTTTCTTGTTAGGATTAGACATATATCTGCTCACAATTCCCACTATAAATTCAATGTCTGTTCTCATAGCTACCACAGCATACATGATACTAGCAACACCAAAGTGATAAGGAATTTCGGTCATGAATTACTTTTCCTCATCTGATTTGGGGCAATCATCCTTACTTAATTTCGCATATGTGGATAAAGGTGTATTCAATATTTTTCCACCCTACATATTGAACTTATGAAGTACTTTGGATACGTACTCACTTTGAGACAAGTATATGCATCTTTGACTCCTCATGAGTAATGCGCATGCCAAGAATATGTTTGGCATCTCCTGATTATTTCATATCAAATGTCTGACTCAACTTCTTTTTGAGGTTTTACAAGTCATAAGAGAACTTCCCAAAAATCAACATATCATCGACATAAAGTATCAAGCATATCAAGCTACCATCTCAACATCTCTTTGTGTAGTGACAATGATCCTTATTGCTTGGAGAATAGCCTTGAGACTTCATAAAATCTTTAAAATTTTGGTACCATTGTCTAGGGGATTGTTTAAGTCCATATAAGATCTTCTTGAGCTTAGAAACTAGATTTTCTTTGTCAAGAACTACATAACCCTCTCATTCTTCCATTTGGATCTCATATGTAAGATCTCCATGCAAGAAAGAAGTTTCACATCCATTTGGACTTGCTCTAAGTACTCCATTGCAAGGAATCCAACCAACATGCACAGAGTAGTCATCTTGACCACTCGAGCTTGAAATCAACACCATGTTGTCACTTAAAACCCTTTGCAACAAGTCATGCTTTATACTTTGGAGAAGCACTATCTGATGTGAATTTCAACTTATATACCCATTTGCATGGTAAAGCTTTCCTGCCCTTTGGCAATGGCACTAAATCCCAAGTACCATTCTTGTGAATAGAATCCGACTCACTGTTCATGGCCTTGCTCCCACTTGACATGATTTGTTGTCTACATAGACTCTTTGTAGCAAGAAGGCTGACCAGCATCTGTTAGCATAACAAAACCCAAACCTAGAACATATCTATCAGGTGGATGTGAGACATGTGTAGAGCATCTCAATGATTGCTGAACAAGAACATTTGCATATTGATCTGATCGGACATTCTTTTGAACATCCCTATGTGCTACATTTTTATGCATGCTAACTTGAGGACTAGTATCCTCAAAAACCACTCTTCTCACTTCAATCTCCTTAGTGGGCAGCTTATGCATCTTATACTCATTGAAAATGACATCACTACTTCTGATCACTTATCATGTTTTAGGATCCCTTAAGAAATATTCAAATTGACCTTCTCAACCATATCCAAGAAAAATGCATTTCTTTGACTTATGGTCCAACTCTTTTCTAAGTTTCTTTGGTATATGAACATATGCTTCACACCCAAAAACTTGAAGATGATCATAATGTGGTGGCTTCCTTAACCATAACTCATGTGCCACTTTCGACCTTTGGTAGTACTTGGTGAAAAGTTAATTACATGAACTGCAATCAATACTACTTCTAACCAAAAGCCTTGTGAAAGGTTTCCATGATGCAACATAGAAACTACTCTATCTAGAATAGTTCTATTCGTCCTTTCAACTACAACATTTTGTACTGGGATATAAGGATTTATAAACTCTCTACGAATTCCTCTACACTAAAAGAAAAGGCTAAATTCATGTGAGGTATACTCACCCCATTATCTGAACATAAAGCCTTAAGCTTAGTTCCTCTTTAATCTCAACTAAAGCAAGACAATTTTTGAAAGTAGGGAATACGTCATCCTTTGCTTTGATAGGATATAACCAGAATTTTCTAGTAGCATCATCTATGAAAGTGAAAAAAATAAAGAGAACCACCTAATGACCTTGTCGGCATAGGACCACATAATCTCTATGAACAAGATCTAGTTTGCTTTCCATAGTGACAATGCTCACGAAATGAAAAATTAGAACAAGATAACATAGGTAAGTAGCCAGAATGAGAAATATTTTCCATTCCCTGCATGATATATGGCCCAAATGGCCATGCTAAATACAAGCCATATGCTGTTCACTAATAGCTAAAAAGTGTTCTTTTTATGACACAAATAAAGGATAAAGTGAGCCAGATTTTCTTCCTTTTTCAATAGCCATATTGCCCTCTAATATGCAAAAGGAAGGAGCATAGAAGAACACCTTGTAACCAAGGTCATCAAGTTGACCAACTGACATCAAACTGCATGATAATTGAGGTATATGGCATACATTATGCATAGTAAATTTTGAACCATCAATGAACTACACAACCACATCTCCAATCCCCAAAACGTAACTCTAGTAAGAGTCACCAAGTATCACGGTACCAAGAGACTTTTCTGCATAATTCGAGAACCATTCTCTGTGTGGTGTCACATGGAAAGAAGCACCAAAATCTAACAGCCACATGTGGGAAAGAGAAAGCCATAAGAGCCTCAGCTGGCATAGCGCTATCAAGTGTTAACACATCGACATCATCAGAAATAGCATTAATTTCTTCAATTTTCACAGTCAAAGTAGATGGTGTAGCTAGCTATTTAACATGACCATCAACATTCTATCCTTTATCTTTAGCATTCTTTAATGCATAACTATCTTTCTTCATGTGTCCTTTCTTATGACAATAACTTGGCATTCGATATCCCTCTTCCTTGATTTACTTCTACTCCTGTTGGCCATTGTTTTCCTTGTTCTTGTTCCTATCAATTGCTCATTCTTTGCTTGGTAAGAATCACAAACGTTATATGCATCTCCATTCTCAGTGCCAGTCATAGATTTTCTATGAATCTCCTCACTCAAGAATGCTCCACATATTTCATCATAGACCAATTTACCACTAGGTGCACTATTGCTAATAGCTGCGCAAAACATATCGCATGATGATGGCAAGGTGAATAACAACCAGATTGCTTTCATTTCATTATCCATATCCATTTTTTGAGCCTGTAACTGGGAGAATACAACATGAAAATCATTTAGATGAGCAACAAGAGTATCTATGTCCATGCAAAGGTCATATAACTTTCTCATTAGATACATCTTATTTGATGCCGTCTCTTTTTCATATGTATTGCATAACTTCTTCCAAAGCTGCTCTACACTTTCATAGTCTAATACTCTAGAGTAAACATTATCATCTAGGTGCAATCGAATGGTAGACCTTGCCATTTCATCTAACTCATCCGAGTAATCTTCATCCATATCAACAGGCTTCTTTGAGATTCCATTTACTCGTTTCCATTTCCATCTATAAATTAACACATCTTTAATCTGATTCTTCCATAGAGCAAAGTTTGTGCCATCAAATTTTTGGATCTCAAAATGGTCTTTGCCCTAGAAGTTATAGGTCCTCCTTAGAACATTGGCACTAGACCTTGATCCACCAGATGTGTCTGAGACCTCTGATGCCGTGATGGTAGAGAACTGAATAGAATGATAATTGAGCTAGAAGAGTCCAAACACCACTAAGGCTCAAAGAAGGATGACCAAGTATCAAATTGTGGGAGAGAATTCAACATTCCCAAAAAAATGAATTATTGAATAGTAATGACCAACCAAATGGATTATGTGAGGTTAAGTTTGCTCACACCAATAAGTGTATCAAGGAGCAAATGGACCACTATGTTGTTGACAAAACCAAAAAATCTAGAAAATTTTTGCTAGAGTATCCTCTACAAAATGAGTATATGAACAGTGTAAAAACTCATAAAACTGCGAGTACTGACATGTTTACCTAATGGTGAATCACTGACTCCACTACATATAATCAATTACCCAAGAGAAGCCGACTAGGCTTATCGAGCACCCATGAACAACTATCATACATCTCTTATGGTGAGGATGGGTAAGTCTTCCATGTGCATCATCAAAGAGACCCCCACATCTGGGTTCCTCCTAGTTAATAAAACCTCACCACAGCCCTCTTTATCAAATGCAAAAGTCTTTATGCAAAAAACGTAATCGTTATATCAATGAACACATAGATGTACATAAGCGATATCCACATAAGCATACATAGTGTGTATGTGCTCAATATATGTAGTAAAATGGCACTAAAAAGCTGAATTCACTTCCCAAACATTTGCCAACAACACCTGTGAGTGCATGTCAACTCTATTCTTTAGGCTCAAAAAATCTGCATAGACTTGCAGTGGCTGCTCCCACCAGAATTAGAACCTTTCAAGAAACCTATAGATTAACAAGTGTGGCTGAAAACACAACAAAGTTGAACATTCATTGTCAAAGAAGTACAACGAACACTCTTCTTGATGTTCTTGGACCTCTTTGGAGAGAACTATGCACCAAAGTACTCCAAAATTGGTCCATAAATCACCCCAAAAATGCTTCAAAAATAGGCTTTGAAAGCGAACAATGAAGCTTTGAGGGCCCAAAACTTGTTGAAGATAATGTTAACCTTAGTCTCTCCCCTTCTTCAAGAACCACAAGAGTGTAGCTTAGTGGTAAGAGATTGCCATGGTTAGCGAGCTCCGAAGGGAACAATACTAGGATGGGTGTCAATGCTAACCTTAGTGTCTCCCCTTCTTAAGGACCACAAGAGTGTAGCTTAGTGGCAGGAGAATGCCATGCTTAAGCGAGATCCCCTTATTGATCTGCCAATGATCAACTTTTGCATCAAAATACTCAGATACTAGTGAAGTATTTCGATGACGATGCACCATAGTGAACTCTCCTTCTTGAGAGCTCCATGATGATATCCTTGGAGTAGAAAATTGAGCTCTAGGCATGGCACACAATACTCTATACAGTGGCTGCAAAATACGCAAAAAAACACAGTACACAGAGAGCATGAACACAAACCTCTTGGGTGATACAAATGTGGTCCAACTTCCAGTGTATGGCTGACCAAGTGACTATATGTTTTATTAAAGGACATATACAAAAGTGTCCTGTGGCCATTTGGCCTTTCACATGGACACTAATGATAACATGTTCCTCATTCAATGCCGACACCTATGGGTATGTATATGGATATTTGCATGATGCTCAAAAATCCGATTCATACAAGTGACTAAGATATTATCTTCAAAACAACAAATTTCATGATGAAAATTACTTAAAATAAAATAACGCAATGTAGATCTTGGTTTTAATTCATCAAGCCATATGCCATCCTTGAACCTTGATAAATTAAGCCAACATATACATACCTGTGAGTGCAGTATGATTACACCATGATCTGCATAAAAATTGCCTTTTGTGACTAATATCAACAACAAAAATGGAAGTTTTGCCCCCATTTGGTATTTATATCACCTAAGGTAAGGTCCACAATGATCTCCCTCTCTTATCAAAGGAGATTGGACTATTCTAAGCCCTCAACTCTTCTGAGCCCCCAACATTAGCACTAAAATCTTATGCTGCTAGAGTTTGATTCTATTTGTCCAGCCCATTCACCTGATGTATTAGTCTCAAAGTGGGTATTGGACCCACACAATAATCCCAAGATCATGGTTGCATTCACCCCATCTATCAAACTTACTTTCATACTCACTTTTAGTGTCTTGAGAAGATATTGGCAAATGAGCCCATCCATCATCCAATCCATTTATTTTACAAAACAAATATCTCAGTCCAAGCTTACCCTCTAATTTGATCCCATTTCAAAAGTTCAAACATGTGTTGGAACCTCTTCACCCTCTACATTCATTCCCATCTTTTCCTTCTTCTTTATTTCACCTTTTCATCATTCAAAGAATTCCTCTTTTGACTTTTCTAGCTATTTTGCTAAAAGAATTTTTTCTTACCACAAGAACTCACCCATAATTTTTCTTATTTGTTCTTATCAATTTTTGTTGTTTTACTTTCATTATGACTAGTCGTCATACCCCATTTCCATAAAACACACTCAATCCAAAATATTCATATATGCATTTATACCTCTCCACACAGACATGACCACCTCATTACTTCCATATTCTACTTGGCTATTTTTTGTATCCTTTCATTTTTAAATGTAAACAAATACACAAACACTCTTTGGATTCATAATGATATCCATTTGGTCATCAAAAGAACAAATCAAGGACCTTTAACATGTCACAATCAATAGATTCCTTCCTTCATATACTCACAAACACACCTTCATATACACATGTACTCTCATGGTTCAAACATGCACTTGGAGCCTTCTCCATGTTGACATTGCACACAGATCCATAAATGCAAACATACACACAATTTCTTTTGGGCTATGTAAACGAAGTCATATTTCCAAGAGCTACATTTTCCATAAACACCACATTAGTAGAATTTAAATCAACACAAACTTTTTGTGTAACACTTATCTTTTCATAGGTTTTGAAAAGCCCTTTATGTCCTGTCCACATAGCATCATGCATTTCTTTCATAACTTGTCTTTGTAATAATCTTGATCCTACAACTCTTTGAGGATTCACAATCTTCCCTTTTGAGTGTCTCCATAAATAACCATCTTTTAGGAAAACATTGAAACCTTTTTTCCTAATATCTTTGAATTTTGCTTGAGACCAATCATTTTTTCTCTTTTCAATTTCCTTTGTACTCATCTTCATTAAATTACTCCAATCTAAAGTTTTTACCTTAATATGCACAAGCATATAATTCTCTCTCTTTTTCATCATTTCATCCTTTGATATTTTCCAACCTAGCGCGTGAAAGCATGTTAGCAACTAGATTTGCCTTTCCTCAAATGTGAACAAACTCAGGGTTAATTGACTTTATATAAGCAATCCATTAGAGCATTGCTATATCAAGAGTGGAACAATTAACAATCATACCAAGAAGTGGTAGGAAATCAGTTTCCACAACTACATATGCTGCAATGAAATATTCTTTGTCACACTTCAAGGGTGTTACAACTCCCCATTGTTCTCTCTTGATTTGTGGGTATTTCCTTTGTCTCTCATGTAATTTTTTTGCTCCAAAACTTATTGCATATCTATGCCCTATTGCCCATCCTATACCAACTGGACTCGTATCAACTGTGAAGATTATAGGCTTTATGCTAGTCAAGTTTGCCTTTTTAAGAAGAGGAGCTTGAGTGAGAAGATTTTTCAATGATCTCATTGCTTTAGTATGCTTTTCAATCCAAAGCAACTTCTGCCCTTTTCTCAAGAGTTGATACAAGTCACTTTCCACATGAGCAAAATGTGGTATCTAAATATGATAAAATACGCATGCTCCAAGGAATCTTCTAACTTCACTCACATTGTAGCATACATTAGGGAATTGATTAATTGCATCTGTCTTTGCAAGATATGGTTTGTGTCGATAATGACCACACATATGACTACCTATTAATACCTCATTAACACCAAATACTGATTTTTCACCAAAAGGGCCAAATGGACTTCTTCAAATCATTCTAGAATATTCTTGCAATCTAATATGTGATCTTTCACAAATTTTCTACATCCTTCATCATCAAGTTGATCATCGTTCATACTCTTTTCACACCCTTTATTGGCACATCATCGAGGAATGGCATAGTTTGTCATGGTATAAAATCCTGCAACACACTATGCATTGCATTCATCATGTGTGCCATAGAGTTGGTGGCTCCTTGTGGTAGCGTACACATGCACACTAAGCCCAATGGGGTTTGCATGGTCATAATGTCTCTACTTCCTAATGCCAATTGAAATTGGTCATATCCAGAGTAGAGATCTCCCATGGAATAACTCGCATGACCAGCAAAGGATTTTGCATAATCATCTACAACAGGTCTAGTTTCCACATTCCTTATTGTCACTCTATTTACTAGCTGAAGATCTTGAAGGAATCTCAATTTTTTGTTCTTCTTCGACACATTAAACCATCCATTTGAATAAGGAGCTGCAAAAGGCTCCAAAATCTTAATGCTATTTTTTTCTTTTAATAAACGAATCAATTCTAAAAAATGAGCTTTGGGTACTCGAATAGCTTGTAAGTTCCACAGTATGAGGAATTATGAAAATTACCATCAGAGCCACCATCTTTGGATCTACATAGCCTATCGCTCTTGATTCAAATGCAAATGCTCTGCCAGGTTTTTGAATCATCCATTAAAATTTCTTCCTTTCTAGTGGCAATAAAAATTTTTCACACCGAATTTTTTATTTTGCTAAGGTTTCATCAGTAAAGGTATGACAAGTATGCTTAGCATCTCTCTGACTAGGGTCATCACTTACTTCATTTACAATATTTTGACTTTCTTTAGGTAAAGGTTGTGCTACATGTTTAACTTTCCTATCAAGAGTCTTGAATTTTGTTTCAACTTTGGTAGATGTCTCAATGAAGGCGTTATCAAGCTTATTCACACAAAAAAAGGAGAATTAGGGTTGAAATTTGGTAGCCAATTAGAATGTTACAAACAGGTTACAAGATCCTTGCCAAAGTTATTGCTAACCAAATTGCTTGTCACTTGCAAAACAAGACCAATATGGATCAAGAAGCGTTCATCAAGGGGAGGTCCATCTTCAAAGCTATCATTGATGTTTGGGAAGTTCTAGTTTTTGCTGAAGAGTCTACTCAAAATTTCATCTTCCTTAAGACTGCCTTCCATAAAGCTTATGATAGACTCAAGTTTATCTTCATTCTCCAATCTCTGAAAGACTTGAGTTGGGGCTAGAAATTTATTAAGATGATCTCAAGGTTCCTAGGGAATTTAGTAATGCAGATAAACAATAATAGCTAGCTTTATCAAGCTATTATATTAAAATGTTATATCAGGAAAGGTTGCCCCTTGTCTCCTCTTCTGTTTTCAATTGTTTTCGATGGTTTCAATTGCATTGTTAAACATCACGCACATTTAGGTCTTATTCAAGGCCTCTTTCTTCCCCTCAATCAACACTAGATGATCATGAGACTCTTTGTCAATGACACAAGTGATTTTATGCATGATGGCCCAAATAACATTGGTACCTTTTGGTGTTGCCTAAATACATTTTATGAGGCATTGGGTTCCAAAGTAAACCATTCTAAAACTACTTTCAGTCTTGTTATTGGGCATCCACCCAAAATTTTGGTTAACCATGGTTGTTAGTTGATCCTCAATAGACAAATCTTTTGCATGTTAGGTATTCGATGGGATTCAATGTTTCGATGAATCAGCGATGGAACTATCCCTTTATAAGCTCAATAACAAGTTGGCATATGAAAAGGGTATGTAGATCAACTTGGCACGGTGGGATATGGTGATTAACATGTTCCTTCTTTCTTTGATTATTTACTTTCTCTCTTCTTGGATACCAAAGGACCAAGAGATTGTCAACTTGGAAAGAATCTTCAAAAAATTTCTCTAGATTGGAGACCCTAACAGAAGGGGTGTCCCCAAAAATAAATGGACTACTTACATGAGCTAAAAATATCAAGGTGGTTTGGGCATCCTAGATATTGAAGGAATGGCCGATAAGCTGGTAGCCAAATGGTTGATTAAAGTATGGAGCAAAAAGGATGCCTCTTGGGCCAAGCTGATTTCTAGAAACAAGAGCACTCTTAGGTTTGTGGGCATTCCTGGGTGGAAGAGTATTGATCTTCTCACTCTTTTGTTCTCCTTATATGAGATGACCTAGATGCTCAAGCTTAGTTTGCTCCATATGGAACAATGAAGAATGGAAATGGTTAGTTGATATTAGACAAAATGAATCCATCTAGTTCCCTATCAAGGGCATCAAAGGTATTGAGTCTTGGAACCTCCAAAAAGCTGGGAAGCTTTGAAACAAAGGTTTATCTTTGTGAAAACACCTCTGGAATCAAGAAACATGCCAATGGATTAAAGTTGATGATGTTCACTCAGCTAGGAGAGTGGACTTGCAAGTAGAATACAAAACATGATTTGATCCACATGATCTTGTAGGCTAGGTACACCAAAAATGAAACATCTACATAACGTAGAATGATTGAACCATAAATCACTAAATCCTCAATTAGAGATAGATTCCTCTTGCTTTGAATGAACCCATTGTCAAAATCGTAGAATCTTTTGTGTAGATTATTTTTTCAAAAGCTCCTCGAGGTGATTAGTTATATCATTTTTCCTTGTTTAAGAATTTAGTTCCCCCTTGAGAACCAAAAACTCATATGGAAATACCTTCTATATTTGACATTGTAACTCCAATTAACAATCAAATATAAGGAATTATTTACTGTTTACCTAAAATCATCAATTTATACTAAATCTCATATGTTTGAGGCTAATTTAGGATTTTTTTTTAATATAAAGGAAGTTCGGCAATAGCCTACTCTCCCGGACTTGAATTAAATTAAGAAACAAAGGTACAGTAGAAGGGGACTAGTGCCCACGGGACCCCCCAAGTCCCACAAAGCAGGGGAAGCTTGATTGAATCCTAGGTTGCATTACAGAGAAGGTTAATCACCCTCTCGTCACCCTCATGCGGGGCCCACTTGGGTTTGAGCTTGTTGTTGATCAAGAGGAGGACTTGATGGTGCCTGAAGGGGGGGGATTTCTTACTGTTAACAATCCTTTTGCCAAGGAGGAATAGTGATTTCTCAATCGACCACTCCCTGGGGGGATCGCCGAAGTTGAGAGCACACCTCTCCCGCCAAATTTTCCACAGGACTTCCCCTCTGATGGCGTTCCAGAGTGTCGTAGAGCAGCCGATCGCTTCTCCCAAAAGGACTTGTTTCCAACTAGGCTTTTTTTGAAGTCTAATTTTCATTCCAACCGTCTGCCAGATTCTGTAGGAGTTGGGGCAAGTAAGGAAGATGTGTGGGACATCTTCGATAGCACGATGGCAGCGTTTGCACCAGGGAGGGATCCCACAAAGTTTGCTAGCCTTATGGTTGGTCCAGATTCCTCGATGCAGAATTTGCCATAAGAGGACCGACTTCTTAATCTCTATTAGGGGGTGCCAGATACCCATGAATTTCATGTCCCACCGAAGCCGCATCCAAGACAGGCACCACTTCTTGTTGAGGCTGAACTGGAGGTCAGCCGTTTCTTTGATGTTCGGGATTTTGAGTAGGCTATTTCCATTGTGCCATTTGAGACCAAGCGAGTTCGGTGTGTCGTGTCCCATGAGAAGGCGAGTCTTGTGACGATCCCAAGCGAGGCATCTGCTTTGCAAAGTGTTCCATTCTTCGTAGGAGATGTTTATGCGAGGGTCGATGTCCTTGAAGTTGATCCAGCTGTTGGTGTCATGTTTCCAGAGGTGTTTCCATTTTTTGAATCCTTTGTTCCATAACTTCTTGGCATTTTGAATGTTCCACAACTCCACACTCCGGATGCCATGTATCGGAAACCAGATAGAGTCGTTTTGTCTGATTCCGGCCGCCCACTTCCAGTCCTCACTAATTCTTGTGAGGTTTTTGACTTTATTCCAGCCCTTCCAAAGAGAGCACACGAGATTGGAGCCTTTCGGGAAGACGGGAATCGGGGAGAAAAGCAGGGTCATGATGTCAAGATTCTTCCAGTTCGGGAACCCCAAGAGGGCCAACTCATTCTTGTTTCTGAAGATCAGCTTGGCCCACGAGGCCTCCCTATTGCACCAAGCCTTAATCATCCATTTGGCTGCCAGTTTGTTAGCCATACACCCAATGTCCAGGATACCGAGCCCCCTGCTATCTCTAGGGCTGGTGCAGATGGCCCATTTGATTTTGGGCACCCCCCTTCTGTTATGATCTCCCGTCCAAAGAAAGTTTCTGCAGATACTATTCAGTTTGGACAGGCCTTGCTCATTCGGTCTCCAACAAGAAAGGAAATAGATGGTAGACGAGAGGAGGAACGTGTTGATAACCATCGCACGTCCAGCAAGATTGATTTGCATGCCTCTCTAGTAGTTTAGCTTGTTTTCAAGTTTGGCCAGCACCCAGTTCCATCGCTGCTCCATAGAGACGCCAAACCCCAAGGGGATTCCAAGAAGTCGAAAGATTTGGCCCTGCGGAATGATTTGACAGCCATGATCAATGAGAAGGCCAGGATGGTGTCCCACGATGGCCCTAAAGGCGGTCTTAAAGTGGTTGATTTTGGATCCAGAGGCCTCACAAAAGGTATCAAGACACCTCCAGAAAGTCTCCAGGCTGGTATTATCATTGTGAACGAACGCGTTCATATCATCGGCAAAAAGTCTCATGATGATTTGACTGTGGTCGTGAGGCAGCCGGAGGCCTTTGACATTGCCAGCCTCCACATGATGTGCCACAAGTCTGCTCAGCCCCTCAGTGGCGATGGCAAAAAGAAGGGGGGCAAGAGGGCACCCTTGTCTAATAGATCTTTTAAGATGGATTGCCTTCGAAAGTTTGCCGTTAACGTTAATTTGGGTCGTTGCGTTTCCGAGAAGGGTCGCGATCATCTTGGTGAATTTCTGACTACATCCGAGATCTTGGAGCGACTGCAGAATATAGTCCCATTCTAGCCTATCGTAGGCTTTGTCAAAGTCGATCTTGAGGAAAACCACATCTTGATTAGACTCATTTGCAAATTGAATACCTTCCCAAATATCCATAATGGTTTCCAGGATAGACCTGCCTTTGATGAAACCTTTTTGGTCCTCACTAAGCCAAGATCTCAGGTGGCACGAGAGTCTGTTGGCTATGACTTTGGCGATGATCTTGTATCCTGTTTGGAGCATCGTAATAGGCCGCCAGTTCTCGATTCTGTTCTTTTCCCCCTTCTTGTGTATCAACTTGATAATTCCATTATTTAGACAAGAAGGAAGAGCACCAAACATTAGCGCTTCTTGCCAAACCATCCGAAGAGGGGTGGCAACCACCAGCTTGAAGGATTTAAAGAACTCGTTAGTGAGTCCGTCGGGTCCCGGGCTTTTACCGAGGGGGAGGGCATCAATGACCTCAATGATTTCTGATTCAGAGAAAGGGGCATGAAGCAGGGAGTGGAGGTTGGGTGGTATTCTCCGGGGGGAAACCCTAGAAATGGCAGCCATGCAGTCCCTTCTATGGTGGGAGAGGGGGTTCGAGGTTCCCAGGAGTCTCGTGAAGTGCCCTTCGATGATGCCAAAATTATCTTCTTCTGAATTGCATACATTGCCATGTGGATCAAGAAGTAGGGGGATCGCCTCTCTGTTGTGTTTCCTTTTAAGGATACGGCACATCTCTTTGGTGGGTTTGTCGGCTTTGCCGGCCCACCACTCCTTGAAGAAGATTTGCAGGTTTTTCCTTTGTATTTCTTCCTCGTATCTCAACACTGCTCTGATTTTTCGGAGACCTTTCTGGGCTTGGTGTTTTCCTTTGTTCACTTCCTCCTCGAGCTGCCAGAGTCTGTGGTAAAGAGCTTCCCTACGAGCCCGCCGCACAGTCTCGAGCATCTTCTTAGTTCTGATCAAGATCTTACGAGACTTGTCGACCGCACTTCTCCAGCACTTGGCTGGGGCCAAGCCAGAGGCGAACGCCTCCTTCCACACAACGGCAATCTCTTGATGGACGGAGGGGAGAGAGAAGGTGGTTGCGTTGGCATGGAACCACGGAGCCTTGCGGATCTTGTTTGAAGGTTGAAAAGTGATAACGATCGGGTAGTGATCAGAGATGGTGAGGTCAGTGCGTTGCGTGATGGTAGGGTGGCCCCACTGATGAGTAAAGCTCTGAGAGATGTAGCATCTATCGAGTCTAGCTTTCCTCAGATCCTCGCCCGCTTGGAGATTCGACCAAGAAAAGCCATTCGAGTCTTTAAATTCAACCAGATCCAAGTGGAGTTTGGTCATGTCCCACGTTTCTTTCTCCCGACTGTCGATGACCGTACCCTTGCCCATCCATCTGTCCATAGGGTCCTCCACCATGTTGAAGTCTCCACATATAAGCACATTGTGGGGAAGCGAGTCTAATGAAGCCCAAGTGTTCAGTCTCTCCAAATCCCCGTTAGGGGCGTACAAAGAAACCATAGTAACACAAAGAGGAGCACCAAAAGAAACCGCAATCCAACGGTGACTTACATCTTCAATGGAGTTCTCAAGCTTTTCAAGCCAGAGATGTTTAACACCGATAACCGTTCCTCCGGACCCCCGCTGGTGTTTCGTTGGGATCCACACATGGGCTGAGGAGACCTGTCTGAGCCGTTTCTGGAGGTCTTCTCCGTCAATTTTAATCTCTTGAATACATATAATGTCTGGGTTTAAGCTAATGTCGCGGAGCCATTGACCAATGATGGTCGCTCTTGAGGGTTCGGTTAGCCCTCTAGCATTTAGCGAGATAACAATCATTTTTGTGTTGATCCCTCTTTGCGGGAGGGAGCCTTGTCCTTTCTTCTCTTGGCTTCATCTTTCTTTTTCGCTGGGATCTGATCCCCACTTAGAAATCGGTTCTTGTGGGGGCTTTTCCAGGGTAACTCCATAGGCTGTTTTCCTTTGCGGGATGCTCCTTGCTGGGGAGAATTGGGCCCCGTGCTCGGCACCGTTTCTGGGATCGTCGATCCAATGATGGAACTTTCACTATCCATGTTGTCTTCATTACTAGTGGTGAAACCATCTTCTTTGCTTGTAGTGTAACCCTCCTGGGGGGTTTCTTTGTTGTCAGGGATCTCTAGGGCTTCGTCGTAGTTGTCTACCCCAGGTGGCTTCCCACCTGGGTAGTCAAGCTCGTTGATCTCCTTTCCAAGATTGCAATACAAATTGCTGTAGGGGGTAATTGGCAGGTTGTTTCTCTCGCCGTTGGCCCTCGGACTTCTTTTCCTTCTTCTTCTAACTTCAGTAAAGCCATCAGCATCAGCTTGTGGATTGAGGAGGCCCTTGCCTTCCCCTTCCTTGGTCGAGTGGGTCAAATCGCCAAAGTTGTCTTGAGCATTTTTAGAGGCTTCTTGAGATCGCTTGTTTTTTTGCCTGAGAGGGCAGTCTTTAATCCTGTGACCTTGCTGACCACAACAAAAGCACGCGTTGGGAAGGTTTTTGTAGGTGATATCCTGCTCCCAAACATCTCCTTCGCCCATGTCCACTTTGATCGTTGATGGCAGCGGCGAACTGAGGTCGGCCTCGACGCAGATTTGTGGGTGCCACCTAGCATTGAACGAGTGTCTTGCACCTTCATAGATGAGACCACCAATGTCTTCGCGTGACGCCAACGGCTTGCCGATAGGAGAGACAATGTCCCACACGAAGTTGTACAAGAAGTATGGGAGGTTAGGGAGCTCAACCCAAAGAGGGTACCGGAGTGATTTCGATTTGTCGGGAGTAAAGTCCGGGGACCATCTGAATAGGCACAAGGTCGCCCGACCGAGCTGCCAGGTGCCAACGCTTAGGGCTTGGAACGCCATTTCTTCATTTTCAAAGACTAGCAGCATGTGGTTTGCTGGTAAGAACTGACATTTGCTGACAATTAGTCCTCGAGGGAACCACTCTTTTCGAAGCCATTGTCGCACGATTTCGAGCGGGGGCCTAGGGCCAAACACTTGGCCGACGAGGCAAACTTTCTTGAGCTCTTCCTGAGCAGATAGAACTGCGGGTCTACTGAGGGACACGATGGGGGATTCAACACTTTCGGATGCCCCATGGGCGGCACACGATCCCCCCTCCAGCAGAGCGTCCAGTGTACCGGTCTCCCCGGGGGGCGGGGCCCGATTACTTTTCACGAGAGAAGATGAAGCCACATCCATGGCCAAAAGGAACTTGCACCACTTTTACTTTTCAATACCCAACGGCAAAACCCTCCAACATGGAGAGGAAACTGACCACAAACAAGGAAGACTCCCCCCACCGATCACACCCATGATAGACACAGCAAGGGTGACAAACTCACGCTAAGGGAAAAAAAAACATCTTAAAGAGGGAAAAAAAGTGCCTTGGCAGTCCTAGTGTGTTCATACACATCACTATCTAAATATATCAACAGTGCACAAACTAGTACTGGTCGAAATGAGGCAACTTCTTAGCCTTTACAGGCTTCATGTGATGATGCAGATCATTTCATATCTTATGAAGATTTACATGATGCACTTGTTGATGAGAGAGTTGATATTGAGGAGGCAAAAGCTATCCCAAAATGGTTGGTGCATAATTTGTGAGATAGCAAATTAGATGCACCTCTATCATATCGTACTCGTTCTGGCTCTCATAGTGCTTCTTTTGCATCAAATTTCTATCTATGGCTGCCTCTAGTCTTTGTGATGGGAATGAGCCTATTTCGTTTGATGAAGCACAATTTTTGAAAATTGGATGGCTCTTAATTAAGTGGGTATACAAGCTTAAGTGTAAGCCTGGTGAAACAGTGGACAAGTATAAGGCTAGGCTTGTTGCAAAGGGTTATGCTCAAGAAAGAGGCATCCATTTTGATGAGACCTTTGCCCCTACATGTTGAATGACTACTATTCATAGCATCTGTGCACTTGCAGCTCATCATGGTTGGAATGTACGTCAATTGGACATTAAAAATGCATCTGTGAATGGTCACTTGCATGAAGAAGTGTATGTTTTTCAGCCCCATGGTTTTGTGTAGAAAGGGCATGAAAACAAACTATGCACATTGAAAGAGGCATTATATGGTTTGAAGCAAGCACCACGTCCTTGGTAAGAAAAGATGCATGCCTACCTGATTGCACATAGTTTTGAGAAGAGTCCAACTGAGAGCACCTTATATGTTAAGCATGCAAATGATGTGCTTCTGATCATTGTTGTCTATGTTGATGACATGCAACTCACTGGTCCTCATGGGAAGCATATTGATGATTTTAAGGCTGATTTGCATGCCTCATTTGAGATCTCAGATTCAGGGCATTTGCATCATTATTTGGGCATTCAATTTATGCAAGTTGATGGTGGAATAGCTTTGTGTCAAACAAAATATGTTGACACATTCTTGCAGCATTTTGGCCTTGACGACTGCAAACCTATTGCCACTCCTATGGAGATAGGTTTACAGTTGAGTCTTCATGATGCAGGAGATGCATTTGATGTTGTTCTCTATCATCAGGTTGTTGGATGCTTGATTTATTTATGCATTACTCGGCCAGATATTCAGTTTTCTATCTCACATATAAGCAGGTTTATGCATTGCCAGGTGTTAAGCATTGGCAGGTGGTTAAACACATCTTTCACTACTTGAGTGGTACCCGACTACTGGGATTGTTTTATCCCAAGGGGGGATCAGTACCACCAAATGTACATGCTTTTTTTGACTCTGCCTGGGCTCATTATTATGACACTTTGTCCACCAGTGGTTTTTGCTTCATTATTGATAGCTCATGCATATCTTGGTTGAGCAAGAAGCATCCTAATGTGGCCACTTCTAGTTGTGAGGCTGAGTATAGGGTAGCTTTCACAGCAATTGTTGAGTGTGTGTGGCTCAGATGCCTTATGGCTAATTTAGGTTTTGGTCAGACTTTTGCCACCACCATCTTCACTGACAGTCAGAGCGCATTGGCAACTATGAGGAACCATGTGTTCTATGCTCGCACTGAGCACATTGAGGTGCACTATCATTATGTTAGGGAGAGGTTCTCTGCTAGAGAGATCAGTTTGGTATATGTGCCCACATAGAAGAACATTGCAAACCTTTTTACAAAGGCTCTGCATGGGGAGAATTTTGAAGTTGTCTGCAAAGCTTTGGGCTTACTTCCTTTTGTGGATTGCCTCCACATAGCTTGGCACTTCCTTATACATGAGTGTGAGAACCTTGTTCAGCACATCACTCTAAGGGGGGATTTGTTGATATATTTAGGTAGTGATGTGTGTGAACACTCTAGGAACACCGGGGCACTTTTTTTCCTCTTTAGGAGGTTTTTTTTTTCCTAGCTTGTATATACACCTATAAACCTAATAGGTTACTAATCTTTGTACATTTGTAGTGGTAATACATTCAGTATTGTGTGTGCTATACTCCAAGCTTCTTCTTCTTCCTCCTACTGTTCATGTGCATCCACAGACCTCAGACTCCAACAGAGATAACATGAGAATCTTGAACCCCACATGTTGAATCATTAACAAATTTTGCATATTCTATGAGCTTATATAGCCAACAAAGTAAAATGACAAAATCAATAATAACATCACTATTTTAGAGATCATGAACTGTACATCTGTCATCAACAAATTTCACAACCAAGACAATCTTGGATAATGATGAAATTGACAATAGATTTTTCTTTATCCTTGACACATAAAAAGAATATTACAATGTGAAAGAACTCCAATCAACAGTAGTCAGAATGATCTTACCAACTCCCATTACAAGATAAAAGGAGTTGTTAGCATGTGTGACATTATTCGTTGCCAATGACTGAATACACTGATGCAAAAAACTGATTTGTATCTCAAACACTTGCACAAAAATAACCTATCAAGCTCTACTAAACTTGTATCAAACTTTGCACTGCTTGTACTAGCAAACCAAAACCCATATATTTGTTTGGCACAGAAGGACAAAATCGCATGCGCAATCATTGTGATACTGCATTTGGAGAACAAAATGAGATAAGATCAAAATTTTGATGCCACATAGCAAAGTTGTTTAAACTAATCACCCCAAGTATGCTCACCAATTTTCTTGTATTTCTGAGTTTGTGATCGGAGGGTTGTTGGTGATGACCTAGATGAAGCGGCAACCTGCTCTGATACTAATTGTTGGAGTTCCAGGTTTGTAGAAGCACACAAACAACACAAGGAAGAACAAGAAGCTTGGAGCATGACACAGTACAGAATGTATTAACAAGTGAATAAACAAAGATAAGTGACCCATTAAGGTTATAGGTGTATCTACAAGCTCGAGAAAAAACCTCTTAAAGAGGGAAAAAAGTGACCCAAGTGTCCTAAGTTTAGTATTGTGTGTCATGCTCCAAGCTTCTTCTTCTTCTTCCTTGTGTTGTTCTTGTGCTTCTGCAGACCTCAAACTCCAACAATTAGAGTAGGTTGTCGCTTCATCTAGGGTGTCGTTAGAACCCTTCTAGTCATAGCCTCTAAATCGCATGAAATTTGGTGAGCATACTCAACACAATTAGAAGTTCAAAATTGCTTCCCTTTACGGTGTCCAAATCATGATTTGAGCTCATTTTGGCCTTCGAATGCACTATCATGCTTGTGCAGTAAATTTTGTCTTCTTGTGCCAAAGATATATATAGGTTTTTGTTTTCCATTATAAGCGTCTGGAATTCTCCTACAAGTTTAGCAAAATTTGATAAGGTGGTTCTGTTCAAGTTTTTGAGATACAATATTTTTTTTGCATCAAGGTATTTTAGTCAGTGGCCATGGTTGAAAGCAGTGATGTAATTTGTATGTTGGTTGTTGAGGATAAGTTGGACGGTACCAATTACCCATTATGGTCTCATATGATGTTTCATGTATTGGTTGCAAAAGGACTATGGAATATTGTGTAGGGTGTTGAAAAATATCCTATTACACCTTCAAAAATAGTTGCTGAAGGTGATGCAGATGGCATTGAAGATGATGATATTCTTCTATTCATGTTCATGCTACAGTTCTTGTTGCACTTACTACAAAGAAAATTTGTTGGGATGGGATGCTCAAGCACATGCATGGGTAGCCTTGTATATCAAACATACCATTATTCCTCACATTCGCTCTTGCAGAACAGCTAAGGATGCTTGGGATACGCTTATCACTTTATACCAAGCAAGGAATGAGGCTCATGTTGCTTACCTTCTGTTGCAGAGCTAAAAAGAGCAAAGAGGCAGAGAAAAAGAGGGGCCCCAAAATTTTTCCGATTTGGACACTTTGTTCTTGTATTATAGCCATTTGGTAACATATTTTTCGATGTAAATGCACTAGAGGAGTCCTCTAGATGCATACCCATAAGGATATGTATCTTACCCTTGTAAATTAGTAGGAAATTAGCCTTTTAGTTAAGAAAGTATCGGTCTCTTGTGTGAAAGGACCATTTTTAGGGCACATCTATATAAGTCAATTTCTGACTCTTTGTAGAGACTTTTTGCCATTGTGAAAATCAAGAGCACAGAATTTTGAATTTGTGTCTTCTTCTCTCTGTATCTTCTTTCTTCTGAGCTTGCATGCATGTGTGATGCATGAAAAGAGTGCTTTGAAGTGTTGTCTATCTATGAAAGTGCTTGTTTACTATTGGTAAGGTGTGTGCGAAGTGTAGGAAGTGTTGAAGTGTAGGAAGATCATTCCTGCTACTCAGTATTTTGCTCATAACTTGAAGCAAGAGTGTCAAAATCGAGTGAAAATACAACCATTGGATGTGTCTTCTCGAGAGCTTTGAAAGGAATCCGGTATTCACTATATTCGGAGTTCGGAGCTGAGAGAAAAGCTCGATTTACTGTTGACTGTTGCTCCAAATGTCGCGACACCATGACTCAACCTTGAAACTTGTTTGGAATAGATTTATGCTTATTTGCACTTTGTGAGAGTTCATTTGCATTGACCATCATTTGAATGCATGTCTTCATACACTCGGCTAGGTTTTGATACTCCTTGGATTGATAATTAAAGTGTGAGTCCCCACTATAAGCACTTGAGGGGGATCGAGGTATAGTCTCTTTCTCCACAAGTTCTTAAGCCGGTACTTAGGTACACATATTTTTTGGTGCCGTTGCCGGGGATTGTCGAATCAAACCAAGGCATTCATGTGATGGTAAATAGCTCTTAGCATTGAAGCGAGTAGAGGAGTTGTGAATCTCTCTTCTTTGGTAAGTCACACTCATCCGCACTTACTACTCCTCACTCTTGGAGTGTGTGTAGTGAGTTGATAGTCTAGGGAAGTGAGTAGAGTGAGTTAGATTAGGAAGGAGGAAGTAAGTAAGTAGCCCAACAAGGTAGGGTAGTTGTTAAGTTAGTTCTTTCATGTCTTTGGAGTCAACCATTTCCCAAAAGTATAAAAATAAAAAATTCAAACATTTCAATTCATTTCTACATGTGCAAGTATCGAGAGGGTTAGAAAACAAATATCACGATCGGAGAGCAAGGAGATTGGGCCACGCAGAGCAAGTGAGAGTGTGAAAGAGTTGAAGAATAGCTTCCAAGGTGAGTGCATCAACTTGTTACTGTCGACATTCATTTGAATCAAGCCAAAATAGCTAAAACGATCTATGGCAGATATCGTGAGGAATTATTCAAAGGGTGAGGAAGTTTTTTTGTGTGATCCAGGTAGTGGAAAGGGGGAAGATAAGCTGTGGTGTCACCCTCATTAACTGGGAATCTAAATGCACTAACTAAAATTTGAAAAAATGTTCAAGTATCATGTTCTCCCGCGGTTGAGTATCGCGACATCTGAATGTCGTGATCTCCTGTGGTCGAGTATCACAATACCTAATCGGACCAATATCATGTATCATTGAGTTTGCTGGCTGTACCTGACCAATATCGTGTATCATTGAGTTTGCTCGTGATACCTTACCAATATCGTGTATCATTGAGTTTGTTCACGATACCTGACCAATATCGTGTATCATTGAGTTTGCTCGCGATACCTGACCAATATCGTGTATCGTTGAGTTTTCTCGCGATACCTGACCAATATTGTGTATCGTTGAGCTTGCTTGTGATTCCGGACCAATATCATGTATCGTTGAGTTTGCTCGCGATACCTGACCAATATCATGTATCGTTGAGTTTGCTAGCGATACCTGGCCCGTATCGGGCATCGTGCTCTAGCCTCGCGACATCTGTCTGATATCGAGTATCGTGAGGTTCTTCTCGTTATACTTGTCCCATATCGGCTGTCGTGACTTTTCCAGTGTGTCAAGTCTCGAGTATCGTGGGATTTCTCTTGGGTTAAATATCACGTATCATGGATTTAGTGTGAGTTTCTAAGTCAACCAGATACTTCATACAACTCAGAACCTCAGCAAAGAGCATTGGGAGCTAGGGGTTGGTTAAAGCTAGACTAGAACTTTTAAGTGAATGAACCTAAGATCCGAAAGAACCTTAGGGAGCCGAAGAAGTGTAATCTCTTCAGTGGGAAGTGTAGCCGAACCAAGTAGTCACTCACACTACTTTGAAACCTCGAGTGAGTCGGAGGAGGAAACTCTTATGGCATCAGAGGACATGCAGAATTTTGTACCAATAATTGGCATGATCTCAATTATTGAGGGTGAATATCGAACATCCTTAGAATATGTGAACACCAACCAACACGGTTTACCCATCTACCTAGATGGGCTAAACAGATCAGTGGCTAGGCTGGAGAAAGCGACAGATGCTTATATAGTACCTAGGCCAGCTATTAAGTATGCAGGAGGATTCTACATGGACAAAAGGGGTATTATGTATGTAGTAACTGAGAATCCTAAAAACATCAACGAACAAAGGGAAGAGGGCAATGACCACAACCTTAATGGAGAAGGACATGAAGAACAGGTATCTACACCTCGAGGAAAGTCCATGGTGATTAGGGTTGGAGAGGAGACCTAATCCCCCAAGACGATTCCCTGATGGATGTTTATTTAATCAACGGAATGGAGCATCTTCTCAGAACACACTCTTCATTGTGGGCAGAAGCCATTAACCCAGCCACCATTTATGAATTGCAAGATCCTGAAAATCCCACTCACATCACGTATCTGGACAAGAATCAGAGGAGGTACTGACCATTAATGGAATTAGAAAGAGCAAGATTGAAATATCAGAACATACCAGTGTTCCCTCCAAGGGATCAAGCCACGACTTCACAAAATCCCCAAGGAACCCATCAAGATAATTCATATCAGCATTCGAGACAGACACAACAAACACACATCCCAGTTAGGCCCCATGTGCAGTTTGCTACACCGGGAAATAATCCAAATTATCGACCACCTACCCATGTAGAACCAAGGATTAGAATTCCTGTTCAGGAGAGACCACCAGCAGGAAGAGGACAAGGAATACCAATAAGACAACCAGTATTCCCTGTAATGCCTAGACCACCTGAACCAGGAAGAAGGTTAAGACGGATCCAAGTTGCCAAATGCATGAGAAACCACTATGATGGCTCTAGTGAACCTTATAACCACATAGTTGAATTCAAGCAAGTAATAAGAGCCGAACAAGTGGAAGACTTCTTGATTCAATATGAATCTTTTGGCCTAACTCTTACAGACACAGCGTAGCTTGGTTCCAGCCCGTAGACCCTAATAACTTTCAAAACATGGAACAAGTCTATCAAGAATTGATTGAAGAATTCACCAAATCTAGAATAGTTTTAAACAAACTCCTACGGAATCCGTGAGATTGGCAGCAAGAAGATTTAAGCAATATGTGGACAGATGCCATGTTGAAGAGAGACCCACTCAAAACAAAATGGTGTCATTGTTTTTGGAAGGACTAGTGAATGGATCATTGAGATCACTTGTATATGTGAAAAGAGTTCAAAATTTGCAAGAATGTATGAAAGAGTGTATTGACCTAGAGGACAATCTAGCAGAAGATCTGAAAATACCGCAATGTAGTGTGAAAAGTGAAGACACCGCCAGTAGCACGTCAAACCCCAGGAATAATGTAGAGGAAATAGTTGATTTAGTGGCAAAAAAACTGAATGTTCAAGGGCAAAGGAACTACCCAAACAATCCTATGAGAGTGCCCATGCTTAGAAGATGTGTGCATTGTGGAGGTGATCATCCTTCTCATTTGTGCAATAGGGGAATAGTTCCACCACCTGCTTATGCTTACAATAGACCACCCACCACGGGCCCTATGCATTATTGTAGCATAGAACAAAGGTACACAAATCCCATCACAGAAAACTATCCTTACAATCGGCAGTCAAGACTAGTACAACTACCCATGAGACCTTATGGATACCCTCAAAGAGATCAAGGAGGAAAAGCCTTTAGATATCCCACATATCAGCATCAAGCACAAGCACCACGACCTTATGCTTACCAAGGGTACACTCAACCACAACCCGTGTTAGGACAACAACCGACTCACCCTCAAAATGTTGTCCCAGTAAAAATGGCTCAACCGGAAGAGAATCCAGAGAGAGCAATAGTCCCAGCCACGCCGTTGGCTAGTAATGAGCCTTATGACCCATCTTATGACCCTAGCCAAGGAAATTATTCCGCATACGAGGGCACTATAGTTGAATACGGACAACCTTACGAGCCATATGATATTGGTATGGAAGGACCGGATAGCTCTTACGGGTATGAGTAGGATTATGTGTCATTAATGTACACAACTCCCAGAGCACCTTTACCCTTCTGACCAATGAATAGACCACCTGCACCTAGAGGACCATGTTATAGATGTGGAGGAGATCATTTTATCAGAGAATGTACATTAGCCAATCCACCACCACAACGAATTTGGGAAGTGTGGCAAAGAACATCTCTTTAGAGACTGTCCCAAGAACCCCAACAAAGTTAACTCGAATGTGCAGATCAATGTGATAGAAGTGATAGAGTCATTGGGGACCGATAAGGAGTACATGGTACCTCGAAGCTAAAACAAGAGAAACCTCAGAAAGAATCAGAGAAAATGATCATGCTAACAAAGACTTGAATATACCCACACCTCAAGTAGTTGTAGACTCTGAAGAGTCTGGAAGAGTATTACAAGTAAACAGACCCAAAGATGGAAGAATCGTAGAGAAAGGATGAAAGAAAAGAAACTACAACAAAAGATGGAGGATGAAAAAAACAAACAGGGCCAAGAAGAAAAACAAAAACTTGAAGGAGAAAATAAGATAGAAAAGTGTAAAAAACAGGAGGCCAGATCAGTTCTAGCTGATCCTATGCCAGAAGAGTTATCCATGTGGATTCAGGCATACCAGGCACGAATAAGAGCAGGACCAACCATTGAACAACATGAAAAGGAATATCCTAGAGGTGATCTAGAGAAAGAAAGGTTGGAGATATGTAAGAAATTAATTGAAGTGGCTCAATAGACTCTAGAAAAACCTGTTCAGCAGCTACCCAACTCAAGAATTCTCGAAAAAGTATTCCAAGAGTGTATCACCCCTAACGATCCCGAGAAAGGAAAAGAAGACGAGAGGTGTGGTGAAAATTACTGTGAGAATAAAAGAGAAGGATCCATTATACCCGAAGTCAAAGGGGAATGGCCTAAAGAGTTGTGGGCAAAAGTCCAGGAAGACAGATGGAAGAAAGCAGAAGGAATTGAACCACCCTTTGAGGAGTTAGAAGCAGAAGGTGAATTTGAAGCATCAATACCTGAGTTAAACTTAGAAGGATTATTACAATTTTACGAGAGCAAAAAAGATGAAGACAGTGTGAAGTCTTTACCAAATTACACGGGGGAATACGAATGTAATTCTGAATTATATTGCATTCCATCAGTGAGAAGAAAAGATCGGAACCCATCGATTCAAACATCGGACATTATACAACATCTTAAAAAGGTAAAAATCCCTTGTACTCTAACATTGGAAGAACTCTTGAAGGTAAAACCACAACTGAAGGAGAAACTAACTAGTCAATTGGGGATAAGGTCAGATGAAAAGGAGATGCCTGATGGAGCAACCACAATCAAAATCCTAGTCGACAAGGTGGAAGATTTCAGTGAGGGAGATGAAGGAAACACGTGCCTCCCCATTACTTACAAAGGTTACACTATGAAAACCATCTTAGACTCTGGAGCAGGAGTAGGAATTGTGACCAAAGAACTTTGGGAAAAATGGGAAAAACCAGCTTTAAGACCAACACGGATGAAGATTCAAATGGCAGATGGACACACGGAACGATCCCTGGGATTATTGGAAAAAGTAACTTTTATTACCTCTGGAGTTGAATTCGAGCACACCTTAGCAATCTGTCAATTTGAAAAGGCTAGCAATTATGAGATGATACTTGGAAGACCTTTCATGAGACATCTTAAGGTAGTGCAAGAGTGGGGAAGAGACGTGGTATACTTGCGGCATGAGGGAACCACGACCAGAATAAATATTCATACATATATGTATCAAGATGTTCCTCCCTTGCAATGGAATCTAGTTCATAAGGAGGAAGACGATCAATCAATTCACAATACAGGTTTGAGTGACCAAACGTGGATGAACGAAGACACTCATCTATGGATATGTTAGGCACCAAAAAGGGAAGAGGAAAGGAAGAAAGGATGGAAGCAAAGGCAGGGAGTCACTAGATCTGTACAGGATCCGGCTTACATGCCCCAAATATTCGTAGATGAAGAATTCGAACCTCATGGGTGGGTGGAGATCTTAGCTACTCTTGATGTATGTGTAAATGAAGAGGTAATAACCATGAATGAATGCATCGATGAAGAAGGATATGATGTAAATTTATACGTGGTTGTTCCAGGAAGCTGAAGAAGGAGAGGTAATTGAAAAAGAATGGAAGGAGGATTATGAGAGCATTGAAATGGAGCATGAACAAATTGAGGCAGAAAGTGAAAATCAAAGAGTAAGTGTCATAACTAATGGGTTGAATAAAGGAATGACACAGAGAGAAGAGCTTGGATTAGATAAGGAAAACGAAGAAGGAGAAAACAAGCCTCAAGATCAATTCGAAGTACCTGCCCACTTCAAGAGATATGAGGTAGAAGAGAGGAAAATTGCTATCCAAATGCCAAAACGGGAAGCACAACTAGGAATACCATATGACAACAAAGAACAGACCAAGAAAATAGTAGTAACTTTGGACGAAGGAGAAGATCGATGTACCTTTATAGGATAGGATGTCTCAATGGAGGAAGAACAAGAGTTAATACGACTCATAAGAGAATATAGGGACATCTTTGCTTGGACATATAAGGATTTAAAAGGAGTAGATCCCTCTATTTGTGCACATAGAATCCCTATGACATAAGAAGCCAAACCTTCCAAACAAAGACCATACACATATAATGATGTTTACTCAGCAAAAATTAAGGAGGAGGTAGATAAGTTGTTGGATGTAGGCTTCATTTATGAGATCGAACACACGGAATGGGTATCACCTTTAGTAGTCGTGCCAAAAAAGAATGGCAAGTTAAGCTTATGTATTAACTTGAAGAAAGTAAACGCTGCCACCATACGAGATAGTTACCCATTACCTATCACCGACCATCTTTTGGAAAGGGTTGCAGGAAAGGAAGTCTATAGTTTTTTGGACGGCTTTTCAGGATTTAATCAGGTAGCAATTGCTCCTGAGGACCAACATAAGATAGCCTTTGCAACTGAATGGGGAGTGTACGCATTTAGGGTTATGCCTTTTGGTCTAACTAATGCCCCAGCCACTTTTCAAAGGTTGATGTGTCACGTGTTCAAGGAATTCTTAAGGAAGAGCATGGAGGTATATGTGGACAACTTATGCACTTATTCAGCCATACGATCAGAACATATCCTAGAACTAAGAAAGATCTTTGCCAAATGTCGACAATATAGAGTTTCTCTTAATCCAGAAAAGTGTGTCTTCATGGTTTGACAAGGGAAGATATTAGGACACATTGTCTCTAAAAATGGGATTTCCATGGATGAAGACAAAATCAAAGTGATTCTGGATTTGTCGAGACCAAAGATGGCTAAAGAAGTGCAAGCATTTATGGGACATTGCAGATACTATTGTAAGTTTATCCACATGTAATCGCTAGGCCTCTTTACGGATTATTGTCTCAGTTTATTTGGACAGAAGAATGTGAAAAGGCCTTCAACAAATTGAAGAGTCGCTTGAGTTCAGCACCAATCCTTAGAGTTCCTGATTGGAACAAACCATTTCATATTCACGTAGATGCTTCCAAGTTTGCCATTGGATTCATCTTAGCGTAGCTAGCAGATACAGGAAAGTTAGACCACCCTATAGCCTATTGTAGCTCAGTGATGAGTAGCACCTCCTTTAATGTCAATCTGGGAAGATGTGAGGATGGTATGAAGACCTCGAGCAAGTGGAGGCACAAGTGCGTGAGTGAGAAGCACACAAACATGCACACACATACACACACACGCGCACACACGGCAAGACAAAGAGTGAGAAGCAATGGAGTTCTTAGATTACTTTCAAAAAGCTCTTACAAGTTCATTTCAATTACAATCTAGCCTCTAAAATGAGCTCTCTAGCTCTTTTTATAGTTTTTGACTAGGTTTTGGCCTTGTCCAGACCTAGTGTCCGGCCTAGTTAAAAATTAGGTTCTCTACCCTATTTGGAGGTTCAAACGAAGTCTAAAAAATGTGAAAACTGACAGGTAGGTACTTCTAAAGCTCCTCAAGCTCAAGGACTCCTTGGCTTGCACAAAGTGGAGCTACAAAAATATGAAATGGTATTTACAATGGTTTTTAGTGATGAAAATCACTATTGTTGTAGGGATTTCTTCTAACATTTTGACATACATTTTTTGGAGCTCCCTACTTGCTCCTTCTCCTTGTGTGTCTACCTCTCTTATATGCGTTAGTGTCTTGAAAAAATATTGGCCTACTTGCCAGGTCGTCGTTGACTGCTCTGTCTGCTTGTACTTTCTCTTCTCTCTGACTCCCTTCTTAAGCTTCCTTGCCTAGTGAGTCCTTCAGTTCCAACACCCCCCCCTCTCTCGCGTCTGTCGTCCCTGACAGACCCTTGTTGGTGTTGGTGCATTTTGCCCAAGCCTACATGCTTGATATGCTTGATATTATCCTCATTTGTAAGTCACATGAGTAGTCATGTGAACACCTCTTGTAAAAGAGTACATTTTATCTCTTGTAAATGGAAAAAGAAAAAAGGAAAAGGATGGCTTACCTCATCCATGATGTAAAAGCAAATTCGTGGCTCCAACTACCAAAATCACGAATTTTTGAGCTGAGGGAATCTCTCCTAACTTTGGGGATCACTTTTAGGTGGAGCCATTCGAATTCGAATTCAAAACTCCCTCCAAGAATAGCTATAAAAGGAGCAAGAAGGAAGAGGCGATCAGCAAGCCTTGTACGTGACCACTTCATGTCATTTTGTAGAGATTGAAGAGCTTACTCCATAGCTCTATCATTCTACTCCCATTGTGCAAAGATTCATTGCCAATGTGGTTGTAATCATATGTGAATCTATACATTTATTATCATCTACCTCTCTGTTTTGTTCTCTGCTATACTCACTCAGAGCAGTAACTTCAGAAGGTCATATCTCGAGTTTTACTGAACCTTTTTCAGTGTTTTAAAATGAGTTGGATAGCTCTCACTGTCTAGTTTCTACCTATAAATTTTCAAGGTCATTGGATTTATGCTTTTGGAGATATCTGCATTTTACTGCTTACTGGTCTATCTCTGCAGAGCCCCGAGAATTGTGGGAATGTTCCAGAACTTGATGAAACTTGTTCTCAGTGCTCAGTCCATCATTTGAAGTGTTTTAACTTGGAATAGGAAGCTTGCTAAGTCTATTTGCTATGCCCAAAAGGAATTTTTCTAATTCCTTCCAGGTTGAGAGCACTGTTCATTTTTTCCAGCAGGTGTATGTCCAAAAATAGCAAGTTTTGGGAGCTAGTCATTTCGCAACTTGTCTGTCTTGACTTAAACTTTTGGGATACATGTTCCAAAGTACTTGGCTGATATTTTGGTGGATTTAGGAAGCTCAAAGGGTCTACTAATCAACTCTGAAGTCTCAGTTGGCTGGTGTGAAGCTGGTTGTAGCGGCACCTACTCATCTTTGGATTGCATCCACCATCTCTCTTCACAGTGGTATCAGAGCATAGTCAAGCAACATGGGAGATGGATTTCCATCAACAATTGACAAATTGGATCGAAACAACTATCCGGCATGGTCTCTAAGGATGGAGGCTTACCTTCAAGGGAGGAATCTATATGGATTCATATCCGGAGATGAAGCAATGCCAACCATGAGGAACAAAGGGCAACCATCACATGAAGAAGTGGAAGGACTTTCGAATTGGTGTTCGAAGGATGCACTTGCAAGGTCCTATATTCTAAACTCAATCTCTGATTTTCTTTTACCTCATGTCAAGGGATGCAAGACATCAAGAGAAACCTGGAATGCACTTGCTTCTTTCTTCTCTTCCAACACTCGAGCAAGGAAGAACCAATTGTGGATGGAGTTCACAACAATGAAGAAAAGCCCGAAGCAAAATGTGACTGATTATGTCACAAAGATGAAGGAGATTTCCGACCAACTTGGAAGCATTGGAGAGGTAATTGAAGAGGAGCAAATCATAAGACAAATCATGAATGGAATCAAAGCAGACGACAAGTGGGAGTCATTCACAACAGCCATGGATTTATACATGGATATGCATGTACCCGACCTCAACACACTCATGGGCCAACTCTTCACTCATGAAGCAAAGATTAGCAAAGGTGGTGAGTCCTCAAGAGGTAATCAAACTTCTGCCTTATATTCTGATAAAGCTAAGGTCAAGGACAAGTCAAAGAATAGAAAGAATGAAGATGAAGGAAGCTCTTTCCAAGCAAACTTTGCAGGTAGAGGACGAGCTAGAGGAAGAGGCAGAAGTGGAAAGCAAGGCAGGGGGAGATTCCAATCATCTCAACCTTGCAACATATGTGGCTTATCTAACCATACTACTGAAGAATGTTTCAGGAACCCGAGGAACTCAAGAGGAAGAGGATTCAATAGAGGTGGCTATGGATCAAATAGAGGCAGGTACAATGGAGGCTACAACAACAATTACTACAACAACAATTACAACAACAACAACAACTATCAAAGTGGCCATAGAGGAAGAAGAGATTACAATAACTATGCAGAGGACCAAAGTCAAGAAGATTCATTATTGATTATGAATCTATCAGCGAAGAAGGGTAAGGATGCTGATCACATATTTTACATTGATTCGGGATGCTCAAACCATGTAGCAGGAAATGTGGCTTTACTTTCTGATTTGGAAGATCCTCATAACAAGCATGAAGTGCAGACAGGAGATGACACAAAGCACTCAGTGGAGAAGATAGGTAATGTGAAGACATCAGATGGGAATATGAACCTCTTAAGCAAAGTCTTGTATGTCCCTACAATTACCAAAAATTTAATAAGTGTTGGACAGATTGTTGAAAAAGGATTGCAGGTTAGATTCAATCGATTTGGAGCATATGTTGAAGACCCAAGGCAAGGCTTTCGAAGGATTGCCAAAGGAGAAAAGACAGGAAGGCTTTTCACTTTTGAAGTGGAAGATACAAAGAACATAGCTTTGTTTAGCTATGGATCTCAAACTCTAACAGAGTTGGAGATATGGCACAAAAGGCTTGCTCACATTGGTGAGAGGACACTCAAACAGATTTGCAGGGACCAAAGTGTACTTGGTTTGCCTAATATCACAAGGCAACACATGATTTATAAGTGTGAAGCTTGTCAACTCGGCAAGGCTCATAGACAACCTTTCAATAAGAAAGGATATATGTATCAAAATCCTTTGGATCTAGTGCACACGGATGTGTGGGGTCCAAGTAAGGAGCCATCTATATCAGGCTCAAGATATTATGTGTCTTTCATAGATGATTGTAGCAGGTGGACCATTCTGTTTTTCATGAAGCACAAGGATGAAGTGTTTAATTGCTTTAAGAAGTATATTGCTCTTGTTGAAAACCAAACAGGTAGGACTTTGAAACGACTCAAATCAGATGGTGGAGGAGAATACTTCTCTTTTGAATTTGATGCCTTCTTGCATGAAAGAGGCATTAAAAGGGAAGTCACTACAAGGTATACACCCGAACTCAATGGTGTAGCAGAGAGGAGGAACAGAGCTATTGTCGAAGCTGCAAGGTCCATGCTCAATGAAAAGGGATTGCCGAACTACCTATGGGCAGAGGCTGTGTCTACAGCCACATATCTCATAAATAGACTTCCATCTAAGTCACTAGATGGAACCACTCCATATGAAGTGTGGAATGGAAGAAGACCTAGTCTAGAGCATTGTAAAATCTTTGGATGCTTAGCCTATGCTCACATTCCTTCTCAAGTAAGAGGGAAATTGGATCCCAAGGCAGAGAAGTGTGTATTCATTGGTTATGATCAAAACCAAAAAGGATATAGATTGTACAATCCAACCAATAAAGGATTTTCTGTGAGTAGAGATGTAATTTTTGATGAAAACAAATCATGGTTTGATGATGACAGGAAAGTGAAGCTGCCATATGACTTGGATGAAGATTTTCCATCACTTCAACCAAAGGAGCTAAAGCAGATTGAAGAAAGTGATTCGGAGATTGACCTAGAAGACTTGGAAAGACTAAAGCTATGGAAGAACAAAGGTAAAGCAAAGATGCAGGATGCTACATATGGACCCGAGAGCTCACATCAACCACTTAGAAGGTCTTCGAGGGAGAAGAAGAAACCAGAGAGGTTTGGTTATGATACTTCTTTGGTCACCAAGCACTCAATCTACATTGCAAAGGATTCAACCAATGAAGAACCTACCACATTTGAAGAAGCACAAAGCAAGAAAGCTTGGAGAGATGCAATGGATGAAGAAATGGAAGCCTTGAAGGAGAATGACACTTGGGAGCTTGTACCTAACAAGCCATCTATGAAGATAATCGGATCTCGATGGATATACAAAATCAAGAAGAATCCAGATGGAAGTATAAATAGACACAAAGCAAGGTTAGTTGCTAAAGGGTTTGCTCAAACCCATGGTATTGATTATGAGGAGACTTTCTCTCCTGTTGCAAAAATGCCTACAATTAGGGTTCTCATAAGTCTTGCTGCATCTAGAAATTGGAATCTTTATCAACTTGATGTAAAGAATGCTTTCTTGAATGGATGGATTTCTGAGGAAGTGTATATGGCACAACCTCCTGGATATGAGGATGCACATCATCCTAACTATGTATGCAAACTAAAGAAAGCTTTGTATGGATTGAAGCAAGCTCCGAGAGCTTGGAATTTCAGATTGGTTACTTATTTGCAGGACCAAGGATTCAAAGCTAGCAAGGCGGATACCTCTTTGTTCATAAAGAGGAATGGATCTGAAGTGATCTATTTATGTGTGTATGTTGATGATATTATTATCACAGGCAATGATCTTGAAGGAATCAAACAGGTAAAGAGTCAAATGAAGGAGGAGTTCAAGATAAGTGACCTCGGACCACTCACTTATTTTCTTGGATTGGAGTTGACCTACACAGATTCAGGTATATACATCACACAAAGGAAGTATGTCCATGACATGCTCGTCAAGTTCAAGATGGAAAATACAAAGTGTGCAGGTACACCTATGGAGCAAAATCATAAGCTTAGTGCTTATGAAGGAGAGCCAATTGAAGACATCACAAGCTATCAAAGCTTGGTTGGAAGTTTGAACTATGCAACACTCACGAGGGTGGATATATGCTATAGTGTTAGCATATTGAGTCAGTTTATGCATAAGCCGAGAAGACCACATATGGAAGCGGCCAAGCGAGTCCTCAAGTATCTAAAGGGGACCATGAATGAAGGTTTGTTTTATTCATTTACTTCAGATATTGAGCTAAAGGTCTACTCAGATGCAGATTGGGCCGGATCTAAAGATGATAGAAGAAGCACATCAGGGTATATATCATTTGCAGGTTCAAAAATCATTTCTTGGTCATCGAAGAAGCAACCAACCGTGGCATTATCTTCTACTGAAGCTGAATATAGAGGTTTGGCTAATGCAACTCAAGAAATCATGTGGTTAAAATCTTTGTACACAGATCTTGGACTTCATTCTTCAACACCTCACATTTTTGGTGACAACACAAGCTCATTACATCTAGCAGCTAATCCAGTATATCATGCTAGAACCAAGCATATTGAAGTCCACTACCATTATGTAAGGGAGAAGCTAATGAGCAAGGATATTCAACTATCCTATGTCTCTACAGATATGCAATGTGCAGACATGTTAACTAAAGCTCTTGATGGTACAAAATTAAGTAGATTCAAGTTGATGATTGGCTTGCAGGAAATCAAGGACAATTGAAGACTTATTTGGAGGCCAAGCATGTTAGGCTTGAGGGGGAGCTGTTGGTGCATTTTGCCCAAGCCTACATGCTTGATATGCTTGATATTATCCTCATTTGTAAGTCACATGAGTAGTCATGTGAACACCTCTTGTAAAAGAGTACATTTTATCTCTTGTAAATGGAAAAAGAAAAAAGGAAAAGGATGGCTTACCTCATCCATGATGTAAAAGCAAATTCGTGGCTCCAACTACCAAAATCACGAATTTTTGAGCTGAGGGAATCTCTCCTAACTTTGGGGATCACTTTTAGGTGGAGCCATTCGAATTCGAATTCAAAACTCCCTCCAAGAATAGCTATAAAAGGAGCAAGAAGGAAGAGGCGATCAGCAAGCCTTGTACGTGACCACTTCATGTCATTTTGTAGAGATTGAAGAGCTTACTCCATAGCTCTATCATTCTACTCCCATTGTG
Organism: Ceratopteris richardii; assembly: GCA_020310875.1. Lineage (NCBI taxonomy): Eukaryota > Viridiplantae > Streptophyta > Polypodiopsida > Polypodiales > Pteridaceae > Ceratopteris > Ceratopteris richardii. The sequence continues at coordinate 107,627,813 of CM035424.1, forward strand.
CAAAGATTCATTGCCAATGTGGTTGTAATCATATGTGAATCTATACATTTATTATCATCTACCTCTCTGTTTTGTTCTCTGCTATACTCACTCAGAGCAGTAACTTCAGAAGGTCATATCTCCAGTTTTACTGAACCTTTTTCAGTGTTTTAAAATGCGTTGGATAGCTCTCACTGTCTAGTTTCTACCTATAAATTTTCAAGGTCATTGGATTTATACTTTTGGAGATATCTGCATTTTACTGCTTACTGGTCTATCTCTGCAGAGCCCCGAGAATTGTGGGAATGTTCCAGAACTTGATGAAACTTGTTCTCAGTGCTCAGTCCATCATTTGAAGTGTTTTAACTTGGAATAGGAAGCTTGCTAAGTCTATTTGCTATGCCCAAAAGGAAGTTTTCTAATTCCTTCCAGGTTGAGAGCACTGTTCATTTTTTCCAGCAGGTGTATGTCCAAAAATAGCAAGTTTTGGGAGCTAGTCATTTCGCAACTTGTCTGTCTTGACTTAAACTTTTGGGATACATGTTCCAAAGTACTTGGCTGATATTTTGGTGGATTTAGGAAGCTCAAAGGGTCTACTAATCAACTCTGAAGTCTCAGTTGGCTGGTGTGAAGCTGGTTGTAGCGGCACTTACTCATCTTTGGATTGCATCCACCATCTCTCTTCACAGTTGGGTGGGTCGTTGGATGTAGTACTCAACAACGTCTTGTGCTAAGTGATGTTCTGCAATCCGCAACCCTTTGGCCAAGTCCGTGAGTAAAGCATCCCAATCTACCGGCCCGAGAACCTCTGGATGTGGTATACGTAACTTTTCTGAATGAAGAGCTTGTTCCACTGCAAACAACTGCAATAAATGTGATGGTCTAGGAATGAATATCTCTGAATGATATTCCCAGAATCCCGTGACGAACATTTCTTCAAACGTTTGTTTGAAGCAGGCTGGTAGATACTTGATGCGCGCGTGCCATGCATATACAACATTAATAGATGGTGTTGCACTCATGTCGTAGACGAGGTCCTGATTACCTTCATTAAATCCAAGAGCTGACAGATGGGGCTCCTTGACATTTTTGAAAGTCCTGAAGGTAACCAACATGAGTTCAAAAATTTTAAGGCACATTTGGGCCATGACATCTGGTACATTTTTAAACCTAACCCCCCAATGCCGAATCGTCGAGATCATGTAGCCTATGGTAGGTTGGCCTTTGGGTGGTGCTAAGTAAACATAATTGAGCCATTTCTCACATCCTTTGTTTGTCAGCACAGTTTTTGTGTATTCCGGCCATGACCTTCTTCTAAATACAGGGCAGTAACATGGATTGTATTTGATGTACAAGGGCATGTTATTCCATGTTCTGACCATTTCTGGGTAGGTTTGCAATAGACGAATCCTCCACATCGGTTGATGAATATTGCCCTGCTTGGCACTCGTTGGGATGTCTTCCGGTGCAAACTATGTAGCCGAGATTGGTTCTTTTGATGTGTGGCTCTTGATTTCCGCATTGTAATCCGCCATTAGGACACAGAAAGGAACATACAAATCGTCGGATGTGCCGATCCACCTATGATGGGAGAGATTCCTAAAGTAATCCGATTTTATGACTACTTCTTCCAAGCGTGACATAGATGCTATCTGAACTGCCACTCTATCATCATGGGTTGTGGCCACTTTCTCTAACCTCTGCATCCATTCAGGAGCCTCTATTTCAATGGTGTCCATGCCCTCGTCTGTTTGCCTGCCCCTTGGTGTAGGCATGGGAACATACGGGTCTTCGAAAGTTTCCTCTATCTCGATTGGCACTAGATCTTCAGGCTCGGGCTCGACAAGGGGAGAGGGCTGACGTTCGTATTGCATGACTTTGCTGCGTAATTCTTCGAGTTCTGCTCTGAGTTTTGTGACTTCTTCGGATGTGTCGTCTGTGGCTGTGGCTTTGCTTGGTGACTCCTGCTGAGTTGCCAGTTGCTTAAGTAGATCATCCCTTTCTCGTTCTAGCGCTGCATGGGCCTCCAGGAGGTCGGCATGGGTTTCTAACACAGTTTTCATATTCTCTGAGGGAATGGCCTTGAATTTCTCTAGGTCGATTTCCTGCGGGGAACCTTCCATGGCTGCTTCCAAGTTCTCTTCATTCTGTTTCTGCAGCCGTTTATTCTCTTCGAGAGTTGTAGACATGTGTTTTTGTAGGAGGGCCAGGTTGCGTCTAAGTTTGAGATTCTCCGTTATCTGGGAGTGTAGCAATTCATCCATATGTTGTCTTTCCTCTGCATCTGACTGGGGTGGATTGGCTACTAATTGTTCATGTTGTTCCTGTAAAGTGGCATGTTGTTGTTGTAGTAGCCGCTTTTCCCTTTCGAGATCAATGAATCGGAGTTGAAGTTCCTCATGGCTTCGGAAGAGTCGTGTGTGTTGGTTATCAAGATGTTGGTAGTGCTGTTGTAGTTGCGACATACACTGATACATATTATTAAATACATTATTGATAGGGGTGGATGCTGGTAGGGTGTTGAATGCAGAGGGGAAGGGAAAGGGGAAGGGGAATGGAAGTGTGGATGTGGTGCTGGAAAATGGTGAAGTGGGAGGTGGGGGAATGGGAGATGGTGGATGCATGGGGGGAGGGAGAGGCGCGGAGGTGGGTGAGATGTCCATAAGATCAACGGTGGATGCAGTAGTGGGAGTGATTGTGAATAGTGGAATTGTGGGTGCGGTGATAGTGGTGAAAGTGTACAGTGGTGTGTGCAATTGTGAATACGAACTGCCCGGAAGTGTGATCGGGGGGTTGAGATCTTCTGTGGCAGCAGTTAGAACTACTGTTTCAGTGGTCGTATGGACAAACGAAGTGGAGATAGGGTGTGTGGGTTGAGTGACGGTCTGTGCTTCGGTATGGGTAGTGGACTCGGAGGCGGTGACAGTAGTGGTTACACTGGTTGTGAGAGATGAATGTGGTGGAGATGGAGGTAGGGGTGGCAACGGGGGTGACGGAGGTGCACTTGATACATGGGTTTCCTCAGTATCGTGGACAGTGTGTGCGGTGCCCGTGGTTGTGGATGTGCCTTGTGGTTCTGATACTAATACATTCATCTGCTTCCCTGCTCGAGGGGGGCGTCTGCCATATCTTCGTGCTTGGGCGGTATGCACCGTTTCAGGGACGCCTAATGCCTCAGATATCATGTCAAGGGTGGCATGATATTGCTCGTCGATGCCTTCCTCCTCAAGGATCTGATTCATAAGGGCCTTGCTTGCTGCTAGGGACAGTCTATGTTGCTCTTGAACTCTGTTCATGGTGTCATAGAGCTTTTTCAATGCTTTTGTATAAGTTGGGGCCCCTTCAAGTACCTGTAGAGCTTCTTGATCATATTCCTGCTCTTCTTCCTCGGATTGTCCATCATGTTCCTCCTCTTGTCCTCCTTCTTCTTCACCCTCCACATCGACGACCTCTGGTTGTCTGGGATGGGGTTGGTCTGTAGCAGTTTGTTGTCCACTAGCTTGCTCTGCCTCGACTTCCGCGTTAACAGCCTCTATGATTCTGGCTACCTCCTCATCAGTTAGGTCTTCTAAAGTGAATCCATGAGGGAACTCTAGGTCGGTTGGTACAGGTGGAAACACTAGATTTGGTCCATCAGTGCTGTGTCTTGGTAATCTAATAGTGAAGGGTTGTACCCGCCTTGGAAATCGTGGAGTTGTCTCTGGTGTCAATGTCGCACCGCGGGGTTGTGCGCAGGGCGTCTGAACGGTGCCTCTCATTTTCTTGGATGGTGGTCCTGCAGAGGATAATCGGCGCTGAAACTCTTGTACCCTGGTCCAAATGAGTGCCCTTTGCACTGGTACATCATACGCAAGACATCTGTACACAATCCTGGTCAGAGCACAGCATCCGTACAGTACAGACTTTTGTTTTTTATACCACCTTTGATGAGCCAAGTGGATTTGGTCGATAATCCAATGGGGCATGTTGATTGTCAAAACAAAGGCATCAGCCAAGTATAAACTAAACCATATCTTTTTAGGTGGCATTGTGAACCTCTCTTGGGCGGGAAATGCAAAGTGTTGCATGACCATTCGCAAATGAATGGCGATTGTAGGCGTCATTGCCACCATGTCCTTTAACTTTGTCAGATTCCTGTTCTTCATATTGTCGGGGACCATAGTCTCTTTCTCCGTAGGAATATGCATACCTTTCATGTCTAGAGCTTCCCTTACCAAGTTGATAGTTAATCTGAAACGCTTGAGCTCATTGCCCCTTGTGAGAGATGGGAGGACAAAGGAGCTGTATCCCTTTTTGTCTTTGCTCGGAGTAAGGGTGCTAATCAAATAAGAGCATCTTAGAAAATCCGGCTTTGGCAATTGGAATTTGAAGTACCCGTAGAGTCCTGCCTTCTTCCATATAGGTTTCAGTCCTTCATTATTCTGCAATCTCTCAAATTCCCTAGTGAAAAAGTGATACCTGCCCCAGCGCCCATTGAATTCTATCTCGGCCTCCCACATATAAGTGCCTTCACCTAGGGGTCCTGCCACATCACTGAACCAATGAGAGTTTTTACTGACTGGCATAGTGTGCCCTTGTGGAGGGTTCTGAACCGGTATGGCGTGTAGTGCTCTCAATGCTACAGGGCGTTCCTTCAATTCCTCCTCAACGAGAAGACTTTCAATATCCATGACTTGGGGGTTGGTGCCTGCCTGGGAGCTAGTTCCTGTCGTATCTGCCATGTTACTTCTTGCCTCCTGATTCTGTGAGAATATAGAAACATGTGTTAACATTGTAAAGGACAAGATAGAACCGTTTTTGTCCTCATTACAACATTAACATGAGGTTCGGGAGAGATTAGTGGGTTAGTAAGTGCTCGGTGCTTGTGTGTGTAGTTAGGGATTGGTTAGACCTAGGAGCTAAGTGGAATGATGTGGTGTGAGAGTGACGTAGTTAGTAGGTGGGCATGGATTTACAACTGGGGTCTGGGGGTTTATTACAAGTTTTAGGTTGCCAAATGCAATGGATAGGTTTTGATTTTGACTTTGTGGAGGCTCTGGGGAGTGTGATAGGGTATTTACTTGAAAAATGGGGCTTTTTAGGAACCCATTTACAAGTGATTCTACTTGTGCTCATGGAAGAATACGCGTTAGTGCGTGATGTGTAAGACTGGGCCTCAGATGTTCGCGGGGTTTGGCTTTGGTGTAGCTATTTGAGCCCACAAGCAAGCCTTAGGCACCCAGATTTGTCGTGATTGTGGGCTGGCCTTCATTGACTTCTTGGGTACCCAAATAGACTTCACTTTCGCAGAAGAATTAATGAAGGACTTCTTATTAGTGTCGTGTTGTTGACTGCTAATAAGAGGTTTTGGTCGTGGGGTCGGCCTGGTCTGAACAGGGTATTCGCCTTTTTGCCTCCATACTTGTTTCCATGGCTGAAACAATCTGCTTTGCTCCTTTTTTTGGCATCCAGTATCGGTAGTGTTCTGCTTCTTCTGTATTTGATCAGCCGTTGGTTGTTGCAACCTTCTGGTCTTTGGAAAAGAAGGGAGTTCCGTCCTCTCCCTGGCACCGTTGTTGAGACAAGCCTCTTTTTGCATCATACAGTTTTGGACAAAAATAGCATTGTCAACTTCATGTGTGCCCCTGGAAGGACCAGGAGTTTGTGCCTTGCCTAGTTCCTTGAGTGCCTCATTTTCCAATTCAACTGTAATTCGGCTATGATCTACCCATACCTGAAGAAGTCCGCTTCTTAGGTTTAGGTTGACTGCATGATCATAGATCCAGTCCTGACCCAAGACAAGAGGCTCCGTGAGGTCCTCATCTTGACACACTAATACTTTGACTATCATTACTTCGTCTTGAATGGAGATGGGAAGATCCACCTCGCCCATGCAAGGTGTTTCCACACCTCCCAATCCTATGAGATATGCTTCTATAGGATTGACAGAAATCTCAATTCTTGACAGTAAGACAATTTAACAGCACTAGTGGCTGCACCTGAGTCAATCAAGGCTCTTACAGTCCTTGCACCCTTTCTTTGTCCTATCTCTAAGGTTATAAAAGGACGTCGATCAATTATCCTTTGAGCGCTGATACCTGAAACTTCACACATAGCCACATGATATCCTTGATCTGCATAGGCATCCGTCCTAGGTTGCTCCCTATTCTGTCTTCTCAACTTCATTCTCCTGATGCGTTCCAATGCTTCTGCTTGGGCTTCTTCTCGAATTCGCTTTTCTTCTTCTTTGCGTTTCTTAGCAGTGTTGAGTCGACTTAGCATCTCTTCCGTTAGAGGTTCCTGATATAACTTGACCCTGCATCCGCTTATGTAGCTTGGGAGAATGTCGCCTTCTAATGTCGCTAGTTGCACTGCTCCACTTGTTGAGATTCTGTTAATAATCATGGGTCCATAGCCTCTCTTCTCCAGTTTTCTCGCATGTTGCTTCAATGTGTAGACTAAAACTAAGTCTCCAGCCTTCAAGCCTTTATCCTTCACGTGGGCATCAAAGTATGCCTTCTATTGTTTCTTAGCTACATATATCCCTGCAGCCGCCCTCAGTCTTGTTTCTCCTAATCGTTCGAGGTCAAAGAGTCTAGAGGAGAGTTCATGACCCGTCCATTCATGCTCTTGTGCTACTGTCAGCGTTGGTATTAAGAAGTCTAATGGTAGCACTGCATTTTGGCCAAACACCATCTGAAAGGGGGTGGCTTGGAGTACCGTTTTGTAGGCGACTCGGTATGCCCAAACAGCATGGTGTAGCTGTTTGTCCCAATCAGAGCGTTTATTGTTCACTAATTTCATCAGTACATTGCATAGGATCTTATTGGTGCTTTCGGCTTGCCCATTAGCTTGAGGGTGATAAGGGGCAGACTTCTTATGAACTACCAAGAATTCTCGGAGTAGATTTTCAATAACTTCATTCAAGAAGTGAGTGCCTCTATCGCTAACTAGCTCTATGGGTAGCCCGTATCTAGTGAATACATTCTCAAATAAGAACTTAGCAGTAGTCTGAGCATCGTTCTTTGTCGTAGCTTTTACCTCCACCCACTTGGTGAGATAATCTGTGGCCACAATGATATATTCAGCATGTGAACCCTTGGCTGGGGGATTAATAGGGCCTACAAAGTCTATTCCCCACTTAGAGAATGCACGTCCACCCATCATAGGTTTCAGTGGCATCTCATCTTTGCGTATAGGATACTGAGTTCTCTGACAAACATCACACCGTTTCACATAGGTATGTGCATCCATGTGAAGGGTTGGCCACCAGAAGCCCGCAAATAGTATTGCCTTGATCACCCGATCTGGTCCAAAGTGTCCTCCTGCTACACCTTGGTGAGCAGTGTCCAAGATCTTGAGATATTCACTCTCATGGACACATAGTCTCAGGTAACCGTCTTTACCACGTTTGTATAGATTATCACCAATGAGTGAGTAAACCTGGGCTTCTTGTTCTAAACTCCTTTTCCTAGCCAGAGTCATGTCTGGAGGGAATGTTTTCGTCCTCAGGAAGGATACTAATGGTTCACTCCAATCTGGCACTATGGATACTTGATAGAGAGTGGCATGTTCCACAGGTGGTTTAGTGCAGTAGATTGGGCATTCCTTGCACAACTTTTGGACATCAGCCTCCATAGTCGGCCAATGCACTCCTAGTCTCCTCAGGGTCTGTAGGGTTCGTTGTTTTGAGTAGTGTTGCTCTAATGCACCTACATGTGCCAATTGCAACCACTTAGCATACTCATCCTCTTCCACACAACAGGCCAAGATCCCTTGATCTGTGTGCTTGTACATACTACCTGCCATGATGTGATACTTTTGGGCTTTTACTACCTCTCTATCTTGTGTATTTATTACTGGGTGGTTAGGTCCGTATGTCAATACTGGCACTAATGGCTTAGCCCACTGCGGTACCACTTCCAAGTTAAACAAGTAAGCTCAGGAAGGTCATCTGACACTCCTTGTGGGGCTTCTCCAGATGTGAGCCTAGAAAGGTGATCTGCTCTCAAATGAGTCTTCACTTTCCTTATCACAACCTCAAAATCATATTCCATTAGCAAGAGAAACCATCTTACTAATCTTCCTGTATTGCATGGCTTGTTTACGAGATATAGCAATGCCTGATGATCAGTAAAAAATTTAAACTTATTTGCAAGCAAATAATGTCTAAACTTTTTAACTGCATATACCATGCCTAGTCCTTCTCGTTCGGTGGTGGTATAGTTTTGCTCAGCTGCGTTCAACTGTCTACTAGCATAGGCAATTGGAAGATCCGTATTACCTTCACCGGTAGGCTGCGCGAGTACACACCCAATAGCATAATTGGATGCATCCACATGAACATGGAAAGGCTTATTCCAATCTGGTGTGGTTAAGATTGGTGCTGAACATAATCGCCGTTTAAGCTCATTGAAGGAATTCTCACATTCATCAGTCCACTCAAAGTTAGTCAGAAGTCCGTACATGGGCTTTGCAATGACAGCATACATGTGAATGAACCGGCGGTAGTAACCACAATGCCCCATGAAAGCCTGCACTTCCTTGACATTCTTTGGCCTAGGTAACTCGGCTATGGCTCTCACTTTCTCTTTATCAGTGGATATGCCATTCTTTGACACTATGTGTCCTAGAATCTTGCCTTGCCTGACCATAAAAACGCACTTTTCTGGGTTCAGGCAGACTTGATATTCTCTACATTTGTCAAAGATTTGTCTGAGTTCAGGAATATGGGTTTGTCTAATGTTGGAATGAGCACAAAGATCATCAACATAGACTTCTAAATTCTTCCTTAGGAACTCCTCAAATACATGGCACATTAGTCTCTGGAAGGTTGCAGGAGCATTGGTAAGCCCAAATGGCATTACACGAAAGGCAAATATACCCCACTCTGTGGCAAAAGCTGTCTTATGCTGATCTTCTGGAGCTATGGCTACTTGATTGTAGCCCGAAAATCCATCGAGGAAGCTGTACACTTCCTTGCCTGCTACTCTTTCTAAGAGATGCTCTGTGATAGGAAGCGGATAGTTATCTCGAATTGTGGCTGCATTAACCTTCTTCAAGTTAATGCATACACGCAGCTTTCCATTCTTCTTGGGCACCACTACGATGGGGGATACCCACTCTGTATGCTCAATTTCATAGATGAATCCAGCTTCAACCAGTCTATCTATCTCTTCCTTGATCTTGGCCGCATAGTTGTCATTGTATGTGTATGGCTTTTGCTTAGAGGGCCTAGCATCTGAGGTCATGGGGATAGTGTGTGAGCATATGTCTGGATCAACACCCTTCAAATCCTTGTAACTCCAAGCGAACACATCTCTGTATTCTCTTAGCAAGGCTATTAACGCATGCTCTTCTTCCTCTGTTAGGTCATGGCCTATGTACGTGCATCTCTCCTCTCCTTCTTCTAGGGCCACTACTATTTTTTTGGTGGTTTCTTTGTTATCATAGGCCTCTCCTGATTGTGCCTCTCGTTTAGGCATTCTGATCATGACTCTTCTGTCATCTATCTCATACTTTTTAAAGTTTTCCGGGACCTCAAACAAAGATTCTTCCTCTTCTGGTGTGACTGCTCTCTTCTCTCGTTTCTTCCCTTCTTCCTTCGGGGTCACATGTGTGGCTAGCCTTACATCATTTGTAAGCTCTCCGTGCCTTTGGGGTTGAAATTCTACTTCATAGAAATATTCTTCATCTGATGCAAAAGGTGGATCCATAATGATTGACTCAAGATCGGAGTCGCTCGCATCTTCAAATGCATCAGGGCTAGGTTCGCATTCTTCTAGAACTGCCTCTCCCATGATTGGCTCTATGGAGAAGACTGAAATGTCATAGCCATCTTCATCACAGTGAGGTGTCCATTGTTCTTCATTGATGGCTACATCCATTGTTGCTAGGATTTCTGCCCAGCCGTGGGGTTCAAATTCTTCGTCAGGAAAAACTACAGGCGCATAGGCTGGGTCTTGAATTGATCTATGTGTTTCTTTTGCACCTATCTCTCTGGCTTCTTCTCTCTTCTCTTCTTCTACTGCTACTTTGCACATCCATAAGTGGGTGTCTTCATGCATCCATGAGGATCCTGACCCTATGGAATGCACCGATTCTGTATCATCTTTGGCTCTATGGATGGGATTCCATTGGATAGGAGGGACATATCTATGAGAGTAATCTTTGAGATTCACTTTGGTCGTAACACCTAAGTGTTGCAGGTACAAAGAATTGGTTCCCCAATCCTGTACCACTTGCAACTGTCGCATAAAAGGTCGTCCCAAGATCATTTCATAGGCATGGTTCTTGCTAAAATCACATATAGCAAATGTATGCTCAAACTCGACACCACAGGTGGTGAGAGTTATTCCTTTTAGCAATCCTAAGGGTCTTTCTATGTGACCATCGGCCATTTGCAATTTCATCCTCGTGGGCCTGAGTGTTGGTTTGCCCCAACGCTTCCATAGGGAAGTGGTAGCAATTGCAACACCTGCGCCTGAGTCCAAAATGGCCTTGGTTGTGTAGCCCTGATGAGTGATGGGAAGATATGTGTTTCCCTCTTTGCCCTCACTCATGTCTCCTATCTTGTCCAAGGGTATTTCTGGCACTGTTCTCTGGGATCCTACCTGGGAACAAGGTTTTGCTATCTCTGGTACTTGTTTGGCTACATGTTTCCATAGCTCTGGCCTTACTTTGAGTAGCTCTTCTAAGGTGAGGTTGCACTGTACTTTAGTGTTTTTCACTACCTCTGTGTTCCTCGGTATGATCGAGTCTTCGTTTCTTACCATGACCGTGGGTGCTCTCATACAAGTAGACTTAGCTTCCCATGGGCCTGTGAAGTGGGGTAATTCTTGTAAAGAATTAGACTCAAAGTCTAGTCTTTCCTGAGAGTGGGTGCTCTCCTGCTCCTCATAAATGGATGGGATTTCTTGTGGGAATTGGTCATGTGCATCATCCACAAGTTCAATGGGAGGAGGGACTTCACTTTCCTTAGCCCATTTGTCTTCTTGAATCTCTCGTAGGAACTCTGGTGTGAACCCATTCATAGAAGATGATGTGTCTGGCTCCGTAGAGTTAGGCGCATAGGCTTCAGGTACATAGGCTTCAGGCACATAGGCTTCCCGAGCAGGAAGACTTGCTCCTTCACTTGCCTTGTCCTTATGTTGAGATGCAGGTTCCTTTTCTGATTGTGCAATGAGCTTCTCTATTCTTTCTAACAGTCCATCAAAGTGCAACTGTGTCTTTGCTGAACTAGAGATGTTAAATAGGCGACTGGCTTCAAACATGGTCTGAGCCAATTCCACCATCTTCGCGCAAATTTTGGTTCGTTCTAACTCTAGTTCTGCTCTAGGGTAACATTTTTCATGATCGGTTACGGTTGGCCCTTCTTGAATTCTGGCCTGATATGCTTTAAGCATCATATTAAGGTCCTCGGGAGTGGGGTCTGCTAGGACTGATCCTACTCTTAGGGGTGGTGGGTTTAGGTGAGGCGGGTTGGAAGGTGGCGGTTTGGATGGATTTGGGAATGGTGGAGGTGATGGAGGTGGGGTAGTGTGAGAGGGAGTTTGAGCTGTGAGTTCAGTTATCCTGGCCTTTGTTTCTCTGAGGCTTTCCTCGAGTTCACTCATCTTTTTTGCCCATTGTCTTTTCATTCTTTCACGACTATCTCTCCAAGCTCTAGTCCTCTTCTTTGTCATGCTCTCCGTTTCACTAACATCTGGGCTCTTTTCCCGGCCTACCCCTTGGTTTTGCTGCACTGCTTGAGCTCTAGTGACTACCTGTACGGGTGCAGTGGAAGTGACACTTCCTGTGGAATCTACCACTAACCCAATAACATTAATAGGAGTGATTTTTGGCATATTATTAGGATTCTTAGGGCAGTCTCGTAAGAGATGCTCCTTTCCACACTCTTGGCAAAAGCCCTGGATCGTCACTGATTGGGGTTGTGTAGGTGGAGGCAAGGGACAATCACGAATGAGATGATCTCCCTGACATCTGTAGCATGGTCCTTTAGGGAATGGGGGTCTTACTTGCCTAAGTTGAGGTCTAGGGTTGGGGTTTGCATACATGACGTTTGTGTAATCTGACTCCCAACTAGGTTCATTTGGCTCTTCACTATAGTAGGACTCACCATGTTCTGGAGACTGCATGTAGTAAGCCTGGGGACTATCGACATGTGTAGAATCAAAGCTATGGTCACTCGGGTCACTTTCAGAAAGCAATGGTGTTACAGGGACTATAGCTCTATTCAGGTTCTCTTCTGCAGCTGCATATTTTACTGGGATCACATTAGTAGGAGCAGGTGGTTGTTGTGCTAGCACTGGCTGGGTCTCAGTTGGTTTTGGTAGGGTTGGTAGGTTTGTTGAGGTCTCACATACTGCTGAGGTGGGTACTAGTTCTGGTATCTTCCTTGTTGAGGGTATGGTTGTGGGTACGTCTGTCTAACGGTTTGCTTATTGTAGGGATAATCTTGCGCGGTGTGATTGGTGTACCTTCGTTCTATGGTGCAGTACTGGCTACTAGGATTAACTTGGGGTTGAGCCATAATGGGACGGACATTCGCCATATGGTCGCCTCCACAAGTATAGCATCTTTTCACAAGGGCAAACCTTGGAACTTGTTTGCTAGAGACACCTAGTTTCTGAGCTACTTTCTCTGCTAATTCCTCAATTGATGTGGATTGCGAGGAAGAGAGGCTAGAGGACTATCTGAGTCCTTGTAGATTTTGGAAAGCTCTAGTTCCTCCCCTAGGTTATCCTCGATGTCAATGCACATGCGTACACACTCTTCTATAGTCCTAGGGTCCTTCAGATACACATATGACCTCAATTTGGTACTTAGCAATCCATCCAAGAATAAAGCCACTTGCTTAGCTGGTGTGGGTAGCTCAGGGACAGGGCATCTCTCCAAGTATTGCCTAAACCTTCTTCCAGCAAGTCTCACGGTCTCTTCAGGGGTTTGCTTGAAGCTGTGAATCAGCGAGGAAGTGTTATGTCTTATGCCACTTTTAGAGAATTCGATAATGAATGCCTCTAGAAGTTGGTCTATGCTCCTGAACTGCCTCTCGTTTAGTGGCTGAAACCATGTCAGGGCAGTGTTCCTAAGGGTTAGACCAAAGGCATTGTACTGCGTGAATAGATCCTCCACTTGTTCAGCTCTCAAGACTTGCCTAAACTCAGTCACATGATCATATGGATCTCCAGTGCCATCGAAGTAGTTCTTCATGGACTTAACTAGCTGAGTCGGTCTCAAAGTCCTTGTGTGCTCTCTAGGTCGTGGTAGAGGGAACTCATCCGCATTTCTTTGATTCCTGTGAGCTCTAAGTATCTCAGGTTCCACCCTATTTGTCTCCACTCTCATTCTTTCTCTACCCCCTGGGTTGGCAAAGCTTACTTCTGGCCTATCTCTACTTCTATCTCTTTGAATTCCATGAGCTTGGGATGTTCCAGCTCCAGGGTGACCATAGGACACATTCGATCTTGGTTGGGGGAAAACGAATTCACCCTTCCAAGTGTAAGCATGTCTATCATGTTCTGTAACCACAAAGATCCTCTCTGAAGCGTGATCTAAGTAGGTCATGCTGCCTGGGCTATCAGGATCCTTAAACTCATAGATCATGATTGTTCCTATATCAGTTGGCTGATCAGATTTATACCTCCAAAAGGCTTCGTCAGTTTCTCGGTTCAGAAGCAGATCTATGCTCTTATTATCTTGGGGAATCCACTCTGGTGTGATAATCCTAGTGAGAACAGATTTGCCTCGGGGGGTCCTCGGTTCTTCACCCCTGTTTCCTTGCTCTAGGTCACCTAAGTCCGTTCCTGGGATCTCATTCCCAAATTCATCAGTCCTATCTGGATGACTGGTGACTACATATATTGTCCCTTCCTTGTCTAAGTAGGCTCCGTTTTCGAACTTGACAGCTGGGCACTCTAGTCCAATAGATTGGTCAGGATTCTTAATCTGTACTACAGATCTTCCTAGGCCGTCCTCATAGATGCTAGCACCTAATCGGTTGGTCCTAAGGTATTCCAACTGCGTTTTGTAAGGGCCTTCTACCCTGTGCAAGTATGGCACTCCTGAACTTCCCGTAGGTCTGTCCATGCCTTGAGACATCTCTGATTCACTAGTCTCAGAGCTAGGGTAGTATGAGTGGTGGCTCAACTGCTGGGCCCAAGACCTAGCAGTGTGGTTGACACTAGCCTCTGAAGACCTAAGGCTTTGTCTATCTCTCCCTAGATGTCGCCCTGATCTAAGGTTCATAAGCTTAAATGAATAGCCCAAATTTGCCCAAGTACAACCTCGTTGCTGAGTTCTTTTGTATCAATCACTTGATTCTTTTTTAGTGGATTACAGCGTTTATAATCTTGTCTGATATCACGTCGTCAAGTATACTTGAGTGTGTTTCCGCACTGTAAGTTGATCGTTCCTCATTAGATTCTTTCCTTTAAGGTTATCGCATCACGAAAAGGTTATGTTTAATCTTGAACTTGAGTGCATAGGTAGTCTTCAACTTGATTGATGCCTATCGCCGTCCTGGCCTACTCCTTTCACTAGTCGTTCTTAGCCTAAGCTAGGAATTGACAGAGGGAGTTGAGGATTTTCCAACCTTGAGTTTCTTTCCTTGCGTTGTTGCCTTGGTGTGCCCAAGACGCGTATTCCCAAGCTTGCACTTACTCTTGCTTGAATGCCCTCAAGTGCTCTTATTGGACCTATAAAAGTCCCACGGTTAGCTCAAGACTTAGATTCAAATGACACAATAGTCCACTTTCATGCATGTAACTCACAGACCAAATTATCCTTTGCCTTTATGGAAAACAATCCCAAGGATCCCTCAGTTTTCCTACCTCGGGGTATGGTCCACTTCTCACGAGCTTTCCAACAAGACAAGAATCATAGCAAACGGATTTCGTATGAGAAAGTTATGCCAGTTCAGGGTTTTGGGACTAACACAGGATTCAAACAGGCTGACAGATCACAGGAGTTTTCTCGAAATCACATGTGTAGGGACCTCACAAATCACTAATGGCTTGCTAATTATGCCCAAAATTACCCCAAAAAGATGCAAGAAGAAACCCTAGAAATTTGGCCAAAAAAGCCTGTCAATCGCGATCGACAGGTCTGTCAATCGCGATTGACAGAGGTGTCCGTCGGGGCCTGTCGGTCGCGATCGACACGTCAGTCGCGATTGACAGTGTCAATCGCGATCGACAGAGTCGGTCGTGAGTCCTGTCAATCGCGATCGACACTTTTTCCGGGTTTTTCGCCGTGAATTCAGTCGATCGGGGATGTGTCCGTTGCGATGGACACGTGGCTACGCGAAAAAGTCAATCAATCGTTGAAATTCAGTCGGTCGCGATCGACGGTGTCAATCGCGACTGACAGAGGTGTCGGTCGTGGCTGTCGATCGCGATCGACGGTGTCAATCGTGATTGACAGGGTCCTACGTGGCAGTCAGTGAGTCGTGGGGTCTGTCGGTCGCGATCGACAGGTCTGTCAGTCGCGATTGACAGGGTCTGTCGATCGTGGCTGTCGATCGCGATCGATGGTGTCGGTCGCGATTGACAAAGAAACACGGATTTTTTTAACTGTTTTTAGTGATTTAGAATGTGCTCATCATGTGGATTATGGTGCACTTTGTTTTACCAAATGAGCGATTTTTCTGTCGATCGCGATCGACAGAGGCCGGCGACACAGAGACAGTTTCGTGACGTTTCGTACCTACGCGGAGTGCTGGAGATGACGATGCTGCTAGTACCTGCAAGAACTCTTTAGAAACAAGCAAAAACAACGCACACAATATTGCTCTCTCGCACTCTCTCACAAGTGGAATGAGGGAAATGAAGGTGGAGAAGGTGATATAATCAAAAAACTGAAATATTTTCGCGATGATGGAGATGGAGGTGGGAGATGGTGATGATGATGATGGTGATGATGGTGGTGAGGTAAGAAAGAGAAAAATAAGAAGAGTGAAGAAATTACCTACAACGCCAACGTCTCAAATCTACATCTTACCATCACACGCTCGTCCTCAAAGCTCGATCCCCGGCAACGGCGCCAAAATTTGGTGTAGCTCAGTGATGAGTAGCACCTCCTTTAATGTCAATCCGGGAAGACGTGAGGATGGTATGAAGACCTCGAGCAAGTGGAGGCACAAGTGCGTGAGTGAGAAGCACACAAACATGCACACACATACACACACACGCGCACACACGGCAAGACAAAGAGTGAGAAGCAATGGAGTTCGTAGATTACTTTCAAAAAGCTCTTACAAGTTCATTTCAATTACAATCTAGCCTCTAAAATGAGCTCTCTAGCTCTTTTTTTTTATAGTTTTTGACTAGGTTTTGGCCTTGTCCAGACCTAGTGTCCGGCCTAGTTAAAAATTAGGTTCTCTACCCTATTTGGAGGTTCAAACGAAGTCTAAAAAATGTGAAAACTGACAGGTAGGTACTTCTAAAGCTCCTCAAGCTCAAGGACTCCTTGGCTTGCACAAAGTGGAGCTACAAAAATATGAAATGGTATTTACAATGGTTTTTAGTGATGAAAATCACTATTGTTGTAGGGATTTCTTCTAACATTTTGACATACATTTCCTGGAGCTCCCTACTTGCTCCTTCTCCTTGTGTGTCTACCTCTCTTATATGCGTTAGTGTCTTGAAAAAATATTGGCCTACTTGCCAGGTCGTCGTTGACTGCTCTGTCTGCTTGTACTTTCTCTTCTCTCTGTCTCCCTTCTTAAGCTTCCTTGCCTAGTGAGTCCTTCAGTTCCAACACCTATGCCAGTAGACAATTAAATCAAGCAGAATGCAATTACACCATGATGGAGCGAGAGGGTTTAGGGATGGTGTATGCAGTGAAGAAATTTCAACACTACCTATTGGCAAACAAATTCAAATTCTTCATCGATCATCAAGCGCTACTGTACTTAGTCAACAAGCCTTGCAATACAGGACGACTAGTACGATGGTTTCTATTGCTACTGGAATTTGATTTTGAAGTAGTAGTCAAGAAAGGAAATATGCACATCCAAGCAGATCACCTATCAAGAATGACACATGGAGAGCCCCCCATGGGAGTACCAGATGATCTGCTAGATACTTATCTTTTTAACTTCGAAGTATGTCCCCAATGGGCAGAAAAATTGATCCCTATCCTCACATACGGACCTAAACATGGGATCACTACAAATAGAAGTCAGGAGTTATGGAAGACTAAAAATCTCCACATCATTGCTGGAAGCTTATACCACCAAGATCCAAGTGGGTTACTCATGAGATGCGTGGAGCAAGAGGAACAAGAGATGTGGCTTCAAAAAGCACATGTAAATCAATGGAAAACTCATTTAAATGAGAATGGAACATCCATCTAATGTAAAATCCATCCTTTTGTTTGTAGTCAATGCAACAAGTGCTCTAACAATAGCCATTTTAGCTACAGGGTTGAAAGTTTTTTCATAATCAATGCCATATTTTTTTCATATCCTTTTACAACTAAGCATGCTTTATACCTACTTATGCTACCATCACCATTATGCTTTACCTTGTAAACCCACTTGTAGCCTATGGGTTTCTTTCCTTGCGGCAATGGAACCAGCTTCCATGTTTTATTTCTATAAAGTGCAACTATCTCCTCATCCAAGCCACTCTCAATCTGCATTTTCATCTTCGAAACAAGAAGGTTTCAACATCTTATATTACCTTGGTAATGTAATCACAATGATGAGCCAAGTAGCTATCATATGCTAATCACTATACGGAATTCTGCATCCTCCCAAATCTTATTGTTCATGGGTCACTTCTTCTTGTTGTATCATTTGCATATGCCTTTCTTACTCCTGGAGTCTTCAAAAAGGGCAATCCAAGTTCCTCATAAAGGCTCTTTTCTACACTTGATTCTCCATCAATGTCTTCAAAACCTATAGATGTTTTATTAATAGCAAAATCTTTTCTTTACCTTTTTTGGATGTAATCGATGAATGTGCTAGACTAAAATTTCCATGCAATCTTCCACTCCACGGGTTCGAGTTGGAACTGTTTCTAGGTGACATGTCAAGTACACTCAGAACTTGACATTTTGCACTTGAATATTCAGCATTTCCTTTGTCATTTGAGTCAATAGTAAGTCTCTTTTTTGCATAAACATAATAGCTTTCCATTTCATCAAATGGCACACCCCCGTTTACCTTCATTTAGCATGTGATTGGCTTGTGGCATTTATATCCCTTTTACTTAAGGGAGTTGTAAGTACCCAATGAAAATTTTTTCTTCTTTTAGATCAAGTTTCATCCTCAACTCATCTGGAACATGTAGATATGCAATACAATTGAATACTTTCAAATGCGATAAGTTTGGTTTTTTACCTATAAACTTCTCTCATGTGTAACTTGATGTACAAAAATAGTTGGAGTTCTATTTATGATGTATACAGTAGTGTGCATAAGTTCTATCCATTAACAATGAGGAATATTTTTCTCTGCCATCAAGGCTCTTGCTATTTCTACAGTATTTCTATTTTTTCCTTCAACAATTCAATTTTGTCGTGGTGTGTACCAACATGAAAATTCCCTTCAAACTCCATGAACTTTTAGAAAACTACTAAGTTCATTTGATATATATTCATCTCCTCCATCATATCTTAATGTTAGAATATACTTCCTTGTCTTCTTTTTCATCATAAACCCTAAATTCTAAAAGTGAGTAAACACCTCACTCTTCTCCTATACAAAGTATACCCCTACTTTTCATGTATGCTCATCAATGAAAGTGAAATAAAACCTGCAATCTCACATAGATGTGGTTTTTGCAGGACCACAAATCTCTAGCACATTATTGCTAACATGCTTGTCATGTGGAAATGATGCCCTTGGCTATTTACCAAGTTGACATGCTTCACATACCTTTTGCATCTCTAGGGCCTTGGCCTCTTCCCCTGCTAGAAGAGAATACCTACTATAAACCAACTTTTCATTTGGATTCTGAGTCTTCACCAAGGTTCTTCTCTTCAATTATTAATGTGGGCACAAGATCGGAAAAAATTGGAATATTTTCCCTTGTTTGAATAGAAGTTCTGAACTACTTATATGCAGCTCATAAACCACAAAGGCACACTTCAACATTATCATCATCATCTACAGTGATTGCCAACAGATGCAAGTCACTCACATATTCTTTTGATTTTTAAGGTGTATTCACTTACCAACATGCTCTTTTCTCTAGAGTATGAATCTCATTACTAATTTGCAATTTATGTGCCTTTGAATTGGTCTCATACAACGTGAACAAATTATTCCAAGCCTATTTCAAAGTTTTGGCATCATGTATGTGCCCAATCATGTTATCTTATATGCTAATAGATATCCAATACATTACCTTTCATGCTTTTTTATCCAACTCTTCATATGCTCTTAATTGGTCCACCATCTAATTCCTCTTTGGTAACTTTAGAGGGTTTCAATTTTCTCCCTTGATGTACTTCTTCCTTTTTGCATCAAGAAATTATTGATTATGAATCTCCAAGCATGAAAGTTATTCTTGTCCAACTTATTGATCATAAGTTGACTCATTCCATTAGTAGTTACCATTTCTCGAGAAATTTACAATACTACAAAAACACTAGAAGCAGTACCTCTACTTGAACACTATCATAATGTGACTTGATAGTTGATATAAAAAAAAACATAGTTTTCATGTAACAATAGTACACAAAATTGCTTAAAATTATGGATCTAAAATATTTGGGAGATGCCAAATAGAAGGCAAGTTACAATTTTGCAAATTGACTTGTTTTTTTCATGGGCTCCCTTTTGTGGGCTTGAAACCGAGGTCAAAATGACTCAAAACAGTGCCTTCTACTTGCACACAAAATTTTGTTACAATGTGAAATTGTTTATGAAGTGTGTGTTCTCCATGCCCTCTCACAGGTACTTCACTATTGATCTTCTTCATGAGCTCTCTACAACCACATTGGCATTGATACCATGTCAAGAGAAAGTAGATAAGGAAGAGAGCTCTCACACACTCTCACACACGAAGAGAGGAGCATACAAATTGAGGCAAGGAAGAATGATCTTCTCCTTCTTCTATTACATAAAGAGAACATACATGAATGATCTAATAGAACAATACAAACATTATAAGATATAAAGTGCAATACATAAAGAAAACCCTAATGTTTGCAAATGAGTGAGTTAACAAGAAACAAATGTGCCATCACTCTTGGTAGATAAATCTGGTAAAGCTTACTAAAAGTATACCTGATATATATCAGTGTTGCCATTATACATGTCAAAGGAATGAAAAGTGGCACGTTTCATCCTTAGACATCACATGTTGAGCTTGATATTTCAACACTATTCCTATTTGATTTCTTGTTTTGTTATGATTGTTCATGTTGGTGTTGCTCATCATGCTAGTCAATGAAGGATAAATCCACTGTTTGGGTGGGCACTTTCTACGAAGTGATTTGTGTGGAAAACCAATGGAAGAATAATGGAGAAGGGGTCGTTGTTGGGTGGTGGATTTTTGTTGGGGACTATGATATTGATTCGTGATCATAATCACATTGTTGTTGGGTATTGTTATTGTTTTTGTTCCTGTTAGTTTTGTTGTTGTTGCCATTCGTGCTAAATTTTTAATTATTGTTGCTGTTGTTCTTGTTGACCTTATTGTTATTCTTATTGTTTTTGGCATTGTTTTTATTGATGTTATTGAAGGTTTCCTTGTTGTTTTTGTTGTTGTTGTTGTTGTTATTGTTGTTGTTGTTGTTGTTGTTGTTGTTGTTGTTGTTGTTGTTATTGTTGTTGTTGTTGTTGTTATTGTTGTTGTTGTTGTGATTGCTCTTGCTAGCGTTTCTCATCATGTTGTTCATTGAAGGAGGAATCCACTATTTGGGTGGAGTTTTCTTGGTCTTTTTGAGTTTGGTGTTGTTGATCGAGACTTCATCAAAAAGGTTTGTTGACAACTTATTTAATATCATCAAATTCATCAACAATAGGCACTAGGTGGATGGGTGGGAGGTTCCACTATTAGGCATTGACATTAAGGGGTGGGAGTAGGTCTCTAAGGATGATTGGTGGGGCTCTATGGGGTGGTAGAATGAGTGAAAAAAATATACCTACCAGAGTTTGTACTTATTATTTTACTGCACTCATGACACTATCAATTTATGATGAAGGGATTCTGCCCAATAGATGAGTGCCATAGCTATTGCACATATCCAATTGTAGAATGTATGGCTTATGGAAAATAATTTCCTTTCACATTGAGAGATTCTACCAAGAGCTTTAAGATAGTCACTTCCCATCCTCCTTTGATCGATGCAAGTGTCAATAAAAAGATATAGGATGAATATTCCATGGAATATGAGGCACTAAAAAAATCATAGGAACTAGTTTTGGATCTGCATAGTCGATCTCATGCAAAAAGAGATCATCTCAATAAACTTCTCTTTTTGAGCTTGTGTAAGCAATATCCGATTTTGATCTACTTGACCATTTCATTAGTAAAGTGATACCTTATCTTTTGTTGATCCCTAAGAATATGGTCTTTAAATGCTCTTTTAAATTTTTTATAACTCTCTTTAGGTAGATGTTGAGATAAGTTTGACATTAACTATATGTTTACATTAACTATATGTCCATTTAGAGACTCACTTATGAGCTAGCATTCATCTATTGAGTTAAGTAACACAATCTTTGAACCATCTTGTTTATTCAAAGAATTTCAAAGCTCTTCAATCACTATGAATCTATTGGACATTTCAAAATATAATTGTTTCGTCATATAAAATCAAATCTAGTTTTTTATATAAGTTTTGATAGGTTTATATAATTTGTGTTTTGGTTTTTTTTTAAGACAAAATTGAACTTTAGATGTAGGTAAAAGAATTAAAAAAATCTTGTAATTATGTACATGTTCTTGCGAGACATCAAACCATCTTCCACTTTTTTCTCACTCAAGAATGGATTTTAGTAGAAAATTTGGTTGAAAGAAGTCCCATACTCACAAACTAGATAATCATTGCACATATGATCATATGCAGTATTAGGAATTTTCTTCAATTGTATCTTGTTTTTTAATGTTTCAGACACGTTATCATTACTTGGAGTGATTGTAAGCTAGATCTGGGTCGTATTCTCACAAATGCAGATCCATCATCTATGGCTTTGTTTTTCATTCTCATTTCAGGTATAAATGGTTGCTCAAGAATAGCTCCATAAGAACAATTGTCCTGCATGAAAAAATGGAACTCCTCCAAAACTCCACCTATTATCGTAAGAACATTACCACATGATCCTAGAAAAATTCTAAACCCATTGTCTACAGTTTTCATCTGCCATCCTTGTTCTTTATCTTTCGGACATCTAGATTATAATATCTTAAAAATCACATTTATCTCTTGGCCTAGAATCCGCTTGTGTTAGAACTAATAGGACCAAGGAAGTTCCTTTGGATTTGATGGGCTTCATCATCATTGTTATCATCATCTTATAAATCACTCAGTGACTGCATCAAACATGAATTGCATTTCTATTGCTAAATCTTGCATTTTACATCCTAAGGAAGAGAAAATCTCTTCCTTCTTATAACTCTTACAAAGTTGTCTTTAAATTCAGGCTTTGCGATAAAGAAAGCATGTTCTAAAGACATGGATACTTGACTTTTCAGTAGTATGTCATATAAGATTTCCTTGACATCCACTTTCTTCTCTTACTTAGATATTAACACAAGTTTTGGTGCTCTTTCACTTATCATCATCTTTTTTTCTTCTCATTAGGATCAATAACTTTCCCTAGCTTGATCTTTTGTTTGATTATTTTGAGATTGGTCATCTTTGTCTGGTTTCTTTGCTTCTCTAACTTTTTTATGTTTTTCCTTTTCTTTTGAAGCCACAACTTCCTTGAGCTATAGTTTCTTACCCTCATTTCTTGCTTGTTTTCTCTTCCCTTGTATCAGTATCAACCTATTTGTGCATTTCATCTCTTCTTCATTTTTCATCAACATTAGCAATGTATGAATACACAAAGAATTGATCCACAGAAGACTTCCAAGTAGTCTTCTACATGATTGCATCTCATGCATGCACTAAATCTTCAATTGAATAGTTTTGTTGGGTCTCTAACTCCTCATATTCTCACTCATTTGGCTCTAATGGCTCTAGTTTAATAGCCAATGAACTAGCATTTTGAGTTGATAAATTCTCATGCAGCTTTCTCATCCTACATTTTCCTCCAATTTATAGCTAAGGAAAGCTGTGTTTTGAAGTCACACAATTTTCAATCAATCCCTATGATCAACTATTGTTCTTTGGCTTCGTTCAGAGCTTCACAAGCATATGATAATTTCTTGGTTGCATCAAATGATATTCATCTCTTGCCACCAATATTCTTTCTCTCATTCTACCCAACACTCCTTTGAGATACTGGACGGACTAGTGGTGGAGGCATCTGATGCATCATATTGGGTTGAGCAGTGGGGGTAACTTGAGGAATTACAAAAATTTGCAAAATATCCTACATAGGATAAGTTGTTTGTTGCTTGTCTCTTGGACACTCATTGAATAGACTTTGTTATGAAAATCAATAATCTTCTTAGATGAAGAAGTGTGCGTTGTCACAATATTTTCCATCTATTTACTTAAACTCTGTAACTACAACTCTAAAGGTGTCCTAGATATGGATGAAACATTATTAGTCATCATTGTTGTAGTTACATAGAATCCCTAATTGATGTATTTCCAGCTTGAAATGATGGTGGTTGATCATACAAGATTGATTGGTGTTGCTTCATCTGAGCAATCACTTGACAACTTGTGGTTCAGTCTTCCAATCATAAATTAATATGTATCTCTTAGTAGACTCTTCTAGTTTTGTTTCACTTATATTATGTCCTCTCAAATTAATATTTTCAAGATTTTGAGAAATGCTATTCTAATGAGCCTTGGGTATTTTAGAAAATATTCTCATGAATTCACTGTGTAGTTGTGTCGAGCATATATTGGGCTTGTGGGAATGTACCCGTCAGAGGAAACCATCCCATCTACGTTGACTAAAATCTTCCAAGGATATTTTGTGCATTTCCTTTTTTAATGCATCCCATTCTAATTTGGCATGAATCTAGAGCTCATCTTAGATAGAATCAGAAACAAGTCGCTCAAGGTAAGGTAGTAATATGTCCTTGAAGAATGGATTTCTTTTGCGAAAAACTAGAGGGAAGGTGACATCTCTACAAAGGGTTCTAGGAAAGAGAAGTCTTAACATATAGGTTATGAGAGACATGCATGAAGCCTTATGGGTAGGCCACAAAGGTTTTATGTCTATATATGAAAAAATCAGGGAGAGCTATTATTCTCCTAAGATGTATGTGGATGTAAAAGCACTTGTGCCACTTGTCAGGTACATTCCTTATTCAAGCATAGAGACTTATTGCATCCAACTTACCCCCTTGTATTCAGTAGAAGTGGATAGTTGATCTTGTTACCATGACCAAAGGGATTGATAAAATGAGGTATATAGTTTTGGTGAGAGAAGACTTAAGCAACCACGTGTAAGGTTGAGCCCTTTGATCAAACTACTTTTAATGTATGAAAAATCCTTTTAGAAGAATTCATATTGTGCTTTGGTTATATCAAGAAAGTAGTTGTTGATTACTTGGAAAAAAAAAACTCTAGCCAACACTAGAGTAAAGAGTGTCTTGAATAGGGAAATGGTTGACATCAAATCTACTCAAAGGACACATAAGTGCAACAAACCCCCTGGAGCAAATGATGTGAACACATAAAAGTGGTGACATATCATCCCCCACAAGGTGGTAAGCCTATAGTTTTGCGAAAAGCTTCAAACTTTTCCTATGGAAGAGCTTAGGTGAATATGTATGTCACATTATCTTGTGTACACACATATATCAAATCAACATTTCTAGCATGACAAAAATCTTTGACATAATGATAATGAACCTCAATGTGCTTTATGTGTGCATAAAACACTGGATTTCTTGCAATAACCAATGCACTCTGACTATCAGTGAGCATATGTGTAGGTGCATCAATCTCGATGCATAGATCTATCAATAGGCATCTCTATCATATACAATCCACTATAGCTATGAATACTTCCTTTTACTTAGCTTCACAAACTTATGAGGTCCCAAACATATATGCATGATCATCTAAGGAAAAATTAATTACCACCAGTGGACACCCATGTATCATAACAACCAAACCAATCACTATCTATAAAAGCATACAAGCATGGTTAAGCATCTCTAACATAAAAGATACCCAAACTCAAAGTGCCTTTGAGATATCTAAACACATATTTTACCACTTTTCAATGCCTAGTTCTAGGGCTATGCATAAATTAACTCAATTGGGAAACTGCATAATATACTTTTAGCCTTATAATACATGCATATATCAAACATCCCATAGCTTGGTGATAAAGAGAAGTATCACATGCATCACCTATTATACTTATGTGTTCCTCGAGTAGCTTTGATGTGAACCTTTTCCCTATACATAGGCACTTTTTACTCTAGCAACGGATAGAGGTTTCTTTCCCATGCTACTACATACATGATTCACTCATATGTGGTGGTACTTTGTATTTAGGGACATTATTGAGCTCTTACTTTAGTTCAGTTAATTATCAATAGAGAGATCTATTCTAGCCATCGGTCTTCTCTGTGTGTCTTGCTATGTTTGTGGTCCTTTTGTGTGCTTCTTGTGTGTCTCTCGAACTTCTACACATACCCAACAGTGGTATCAAAGCAGATTTAGCTCCTTCTCAAGTTTTGGTTTTTTGCATCGCAGTGCACATGCACTTTTAACAGTGCAAATTGACTTCGGAGCATAGAATAGTGAATTTCAGTAGCCAAGAAACATTTCCACCAGTTGCACTAGCAATTGCACTGTTGTTTTGCCCCCAGTTTGAAGCCATTTGTGTAGTTAGAATCCCATCAAAGTGACCATTTGTGAGCTGAAATTCCAGCATTCATTTCAGCTTTTGTCAAAGTGAAGATTTTGTCACATTCTTGTTCTTTAGTGAAATGGTGAGCAGCAATGACTTTTTGGCATCCTTCAAGCTGAAGATAAGCTTGATGGATGCCAATGTGGTCTTACATAATGAAGCATGTTCTTGTTGCAAAAAACAACTTTGGTCTTACATAGTAGCCAATGTGGTCTTACATAATGAAGCATGTTCTTGTTGCAAAACAACTTTGCAACATAGTAGCATATGTAGATCAAAGACCCATAGGTTCTTCTACTTCACAGTCTACTGTCACAGATGGAGCTTCTTCTTCAAGTACAGTGGTTTCTCCTTCTCCACCTACGTTGGAGCAGTTTAGATGGGATGGAAAAGATGCTCAAGCTCGTGCATTGATTGCACTTTCTGTGAAGCGTCATATAGCTCCACACATTCGGTCATGTTCTACATCAAGACAGGCATGGGACACTCTTGCTTCTTTTATGGCGTGCATAATGAAGCATGTTTTGCATATTTGAGGAAGCAAATTGAGGATGTATGTATGGCTGAAAATGAGTTGTTGGATGTGTACATGATACGCATCAAGGACTTAAAGGGGCGATTGGCAAACATAGATGAGATTATTCCGGATGCATCACTCATTTCTACATTGTTGAAAGGATTACCAAAATCTTTTCAAAGCTTTGCCACTACACTCCGTTTGGTTCCAAAAGGGAATCCTAACATGTATGCATTTGATGAGGTTGTGTCTCTTCTTTTGCAAGAAGAGCAATCTAGAGTGAATAGGAGTGGTTTAATTGAGGGAATGCAAGCACTTGCTATCTCACAAAAGGGGAAAAGCAAGTATGGTTCAGCTTTGGGTTCATCAAAACCAAATCCTCAACCTTCCTCTTCCACTCATTCCTCTAATGATGTTGATTTGCAAATGAAGAAGAGATGAAAATATTTCCAAAAGTTTGGTCATACTATTGATGAGTGTAGAAAGCTTGCTAAATGCAATGAAAACAAGAAGGAATCACGCATGTCTATTGCTAAAAATTCAGCAAATGCAAAGAATGATGAAGCTAACATGGCTCAAGATTTTCGGGCATATGTTGTTAAGATGTCATTATGATGCATCTTTGCATTCTAAATGTATGAGGCTTATTCATATTGGTTGTTTGATAGTGGTGCTTCAAAGCACATAACTTCATGCAAAAGATTTTTTGCATCTTTGAAAGATGAACCCAAAGGAGGACATGTGGTGTATGCAAACAATGCTTCTTATCCTATCATTGGAGTAGGCGAAATTGAGCTTACGACTACAAATGGAAGTATGATTCTCTTCAAAATGCATTGTATGTGCCCAATATCAAGAAGAACTTAATTTCAGTTTCGTTGATTGTCAAAGTTGAACTTCATGTACACTTTGTTGATGATAAGTGCATGGTTCATGATTTCAGTAATGGTGATATTATCGTGATGTCAGGTACATTATGCAATGGTTTGTTTTGCATGGATACATACAAGAGGACTGTCTCAAATGCCTTGATTGCTCATACTTGTTTCATGGCTGAAATGGGGCTTTGGCATGCTCATTTTGGTCACTTGAACTTCAATACTTTGCTTTACTTGCACAAGAAGGACATGGTTATTGGTTTCTCAACACTTGAGTCCATTGAAAAGCATGCATGTGAAGGTTGCATTCTTGGAAAAATGCATTGTGCTTCTTTTCCAAAAGATAGTCGCACACACACACTACAAGAAAATTATAGCTTGTTCATATGATGATGTATGTGGTCACGTCAAGAATCCATCTTTTGGGAAGCATGTATATTTTGTTACCTTCATTGATGATGCTACTTTCCATACATGGGTGTATCCTATGAAATCAAAGAATGGTATTTTCTTGCTTTAAAGCATTTTTAGCTATGGCTGAAAATTTTCTTTCACAAAATCTTTTGAATCTATGCACGGATCGTGGTGGTGAATACATGTCACATGAGTTTAATGCTTTTCTTCGTGAAAGATTTATTTCACACCAATGGTTAGTCATATGTGTATGTTTGGTTATTTGGCATATGCTCTTGTGCCATCACAACAACGTCACAAACTTGATGAAAAGGAAAAGAAATGCATATTTGTTGGTTATAGTGTTGAAAGTAAGGGATATCATTTGTAGCATCCATTGACGAACACAATTATTGTGAGTCGAGATGTGGTATTTGCTCAAAATTCAGTTTTCCCTCTACATGAATGCAAAAAATAGCCTACAGTTAGCTCACAAGATGTGTTCGATACACTCATGCCTTTGTTCCAAAATGGTGCATTTGACTATGGCCATGTAGATCAGACAATTGAGGCTCAAAGGGCTAAAAAATTCTAGCAAAAATCAATTGAAAATGTAGAGAATTTCTAGCCAAACATGGCTGAAATGTTTCAGCCAAAAATTATCAAAAGTGCTAGAAATTTCTAGCCACATATGGCTGAACATTTGCATCAAAATATGGTTGAAAATAAGCATGAAATTCAGCCCACATATGATGTACATGTTGATGATGTATTACATAATGACTACATGTCTATCAAGAGTGCACAAAGTATGCCAAAGTGGTTGAAACAAACTTTGCAGGATAGAAAATTGAGTGCACCTTTACTTGGTAGAACAAGATCAAGCTCTCACCATGCATCAAGTAATTTTGTGTATTATTATCTTATTGCAATAGCATGTAATGAAGAGCCACTTAATTTTGAAGATGCATGTGATTATCCACAATGGATGAGTGCTATGCAATCAGAAATGGATTCCATACATAAGAATGGTACTTGGGAGTTATGTTAATTGCCAAAAGGAAAAAATGTCATTGGTACAAAGTGGGTTTACAAGATTAAGAGAAAGTATGATGGTAGCATTGATAGCTACAAAGCTAGACTGGTTGCCAAAGGATATGTGCAGCAATATGGCATTGACCTTGAGGAGACTTTTGCACCTTCAAACATGATTATCATTTGTATTGTGGTTGCATTGGCTACCGTTGGAAAGTATATGAGTTAGACATAAAGATAGCTTTTCTGAATGGTGATTTGCAAGAAGAGATTTATGTGAAGCAACCTCCTAGATTTACCATCAAAGGGCAAGAGCATATGGTTTGTCGCTTGCATAAAGCCTATATGGTCTCAACCAAGCTCCACGTGCATGGTATGACAAAATACATAAGCACTTGTTTGCTCTTGGCTTCACATGTAGTTCAAATGAAAGCACACTCTATGTACACAAAGGTGGGGTTGATCTTATAGTGCTTGTTCTTTATGTCGATGACATACTCTTGACTGGGTCATGTGATGCAAAACTTGACATTCTTATGGCTGATTTGTAGTATACTTTTGATGTCACTTATCTTGGTCTTTTAGCTACTATATTGGCATCTAGTTTGTATCCGTTGAGGGGGTAATTGTTATGCATCAAGCAAAGTATGTTGAAAAACTAGTTCAGCATTTTGACTTTGCGGATTGCAAGCTAGTTTTCCACACCAGTTGAGATAGGATCTAGGTTCTCAGTTGAGGATTCCAATGATGCATTTGACACTTCTCTTTATCAACAAGTTGTGGAATGCCTTATATATGCATGCAACACAAGGCCGGATACAGTATGTAGTTTCCCAGTTGAGTCGATTCATGCACAGTCCATGTGAAAGGCCAAATGGCCACTGGACACTTCTTTGTATATGTTCTTTAATAAAACATATAGTGGCATGGTCAGTCACAGACTGTAAGTTCGACCGCAATTGTAACACCTAAGAAGTTTGTGTTCGTGCTCCCTGTGTACTGTGTTTTTCTGCATATTCTATAGTCTCTGTGCGAACTACCGTATGTGCCCCTAGAAGCTCGGTTTTCTACTCCGAGGATATCATTACAGATCTCTCAAGAAGGAGAGCACACTGTGGTGCATCAATATCGAAATACTTCACTGGTATCAGAGCAATTCGAAGCAAAAGCTTTCTTCCTTTTGTGCGAGCGAAGCGAGCACCCCCCCTCCCCCGGCTTTCTCCAAGGCTTACGACTAAGGCAGCAACCAAGGCATAGACCATAGCATTCCTTGTCATCCAAGTCACTGAATTCACCATTGGCACTGTTGTTTGCACCCGAGGGAGGACCTCAACGATCAAGGAAGATAGAGGTTCTTGGTACTTCTCAGGAGGTCACCCATCCCAGTAATGTTCCCCCCCAAAGCTTGCTTAACTGTGGCAATCTCTTGCCACTAAGCTACACTCTTGTGGTGTCTGAAGAAGGGGAAAGACTAAGGTTAACATTACCTTGAACATGTTTTGGTCCTCAAAGCTTCATTCTTTGCTTTCAAATCCTGTTTTTGAAGCATTTTTGGGGTGTCTTTTGGAGCCATTTTGGAGTACTTTTGCACATAGTTCTCTTCACACAGGTCCAAGAACATCAAGAAGACAGCCTTTGGGGCTGTGTTTTCAACCACACTCGTAAAACTACAGGTTTCGCAAAAGGTTTTCAATTTTGGTGGGAGCAACCATTGCAAATTTATACAGGTTTTTTGAGCATAAAACATCAAAGTTAGCAGACACTTGCAAGTGTTGTTGGCTAGTTTTTTGGGCTGTCCATTCAGCCTTTTAGTGTCATTTTACCGCATATATTGAGCACATACACACCATGTACTCTTTTGTGGATACTACTTATGTACGTCCATGTGGTCATTGATATAGCGGTTACGGTTTTTGCATAAAGCCTTTTACGTTTGATAAAGAGGGTTGTGGTGAGGTTTTCTTAACTGGGAGACACCCAGATGTCGGGGTCTCTTTAGTGATGCAGGTGGAAGACTTACCCAACCTCACCATAGGAGATGTATGATAGTTGTTGATAGGTGCTCGATAAGCCTAGTTGGCTTCTATTCGGTAATTGATTATATGCAGTGGAGTTAGTGATTCACTATGCAGGTAGACATGTCAGTACTTGCAGTTTTATGATATTTTGACACTGGTCATATGCTCATTTTGCAGAGGATACTCTAATAGAATTTTTCCAGTTTTTGGTTTTGTCAAGTATACGATGGTCGATTTACTCCTTGATACACTTATCCATTGGTGTTTGGACTCTTCTAGCTCCATTATCATTCTATTTAGTTCTCTACCATCATGGCATCAGAGGTCTCAGGCACATCTGGTGGATAATGGTCTAGTGCGAGTGTTCCAAGGAGCTATAACTTGCAGGGCAAAGACCATTTTGAGATCCGAAAATTTGATGGCACAAACTTTGCTCTATGGAAGAATCAGATTAAAGATGTTTTGATTCATAGGAGGCAATGGAAGCCAGTAAATGGGATTTCAAAGAAGCCTGCTGACATGGATGAAGATGATTGGGATGAGTTAGATGAAATGGCTAGGTCTACCATTCGCTTGCACCTATCAGATAATGTTTACTTTACAGTATTAGACTGTGAAAGTGTAGAGGAGCTTTGAAAGAAGTTATGCAATACATATGAAAAAGAGACGGCATCAAATAAAGTGTATCTGATGAGAGAATTATATGACCTTTGCATGAAGGACACAAATAGTGTTGCTGCTCATCTAAATGAGTTTGATGCTATCTTCTCCCAACTACAGGCTCAGAAAATGGAAATGGATAATGAAATGAAAGCAGCATTGTTGTTATGCACCCTGCCATTATCATGGGATATGTTTTGCACAGCTATTAGCAATAGTGCACCTGGTGGTAAACTCATCTATGATGACATATGTGGAGCACTCTTGAGTGAGGAGATTTGTAGAAAATCTATGGTTGGCATTCAGAGTGGAGATGCATATAATGTTTGATTCTTACCAAGGAAAGAATCAACAACGCCGCAGGAGCAAGAACAAGGAAAAGAATGGTCAACGGAATAAGAGTAGAAGTAAATCAAGGAAGAGGGATATTGAATGCCATTATTGTCATAAGAAAGGACACACGAAGAAAGATTGTTATGCATTGAAGAATGCTAAAGGTAAAGGACAGAATGTTGATGGGCATGTTAAACAGTTACCTGCACCATCTACTTCGACTGCGAAGATTGAAGAAATTAATGCTATTTCTGATGATGCTGATGTGTTGACACTTGATAGTGCTATGCTAGTTGAGGCTCTTATGGCTAATTCTCTTTCCCACACATGGCTGCTAGATTCTGGTGCTTCTTTCCATGTGACACCACATAGAGAATGGTTCTCTAATTATGCAACAAAGTCTCTTGGTACCGTGAGACTTGGTGACTCTTACCAGTGTGACGTGGGGATTGGAAATGTGGTTGTGTAGTTCATTGATGGTTCAAAATTTACTATGCATAATGTATGCCATGTACCTCAGTTATCACGTAGTTTGATGTCAGTTGGTCAACTTGATGACCTTGGTTACAAGGTGGTCTTCTATGCTCAGTCCTTTTGTATATCAAAGGGCAATATGGTTATTGCAAAAGGAAGCAAAGTTGGATCACTTTATCCTTTACTTGTATCATAGAAAGAACACTTTTTAGTTGTTACTCAATAGCCTATGGCTTGTATTTGGCATGGCTGTTTGGGCCATATATCTCAAAGTGGAATGGAAAATCTTTCTCGTTCTGGCTACTTACATGTGTTATCTTTCTCTGATTTTTCATTTTGTGAGCATTGTCAATATGGAAAGCAAACCAAAAATGTGCATAGAACGCACATTGACTCTTCAATTCAGCCTTTAGATCTCGTTCATATAGATGTGTGTGATCCTATGCCCACTAGGTCCTTAGGTGGCTCTCTTTACTTTGTCACTTTCATAGATGATGCTACTAGAAAAGGCTGGGTATATCCTATCAAATTGAAGGATGAGGTATTCCCTACTTTCAGAAAATGGCTTGCTTCAGTAGAGACTGAAAAAGGAACTAAGCTTAAGGCTTTACGTTCAAATAATGGGGGTGAGTATACCTCACATGAATTCAGCCTTTTTTGTCAATCTAGAGGGATTCAGTAGTTTCTATGTTGCATCGTGCAAACCTCTCACAAGGTTTTTTGGCAGAAGCAGTATTGACTGCAGTTCATGTGATTAACCTTTCACCTAGTACTGCCAAAGGTCTGAAAGTGGCACAAGAGTTATGGACAGGGAATCCACCATATTATGATCATCTTTGATTTTTTGGATGTGAAGCATATGTTCATATACCCAAGAATCTTAGACAAAAGTTGGAGCATAAGTAAAAGAAATGCATTTTTCTTGGATATGGTCAAGAAGGACAATTTGGATATCGCTTATGGGATCTTGAAACACGGTCAGTGATCAGAAGTAGTGATGTCATTTTCAATGAGTCTAAGATGCATAAACAGCCAATTAAGGAGGTTGAAGTGAGAAGATTGGTGTTTGAGGATCCTAGTTCTCTAGTTAGCATGCGTAGAAATGTTGTACATAGGGACATTCGAGAGAATGTCCAATCTGATCAGTCTGCACATGTTCCTGTTCAACAACCATTGAGACGTTGTCGGGATGAAATCCCTCAGGGAATTGTGCATGATTTTTTTTCAAAGTTCATTGATTTTTTATTATGTAGTGATGTTTTGACTAAAAAAGGTGAGATATTTTGTGCATGTTTTGATCAATTTGATTGATTGTGAGATGTGAAACCATGTTAGATATGTACATTAGACGTGTGTGTAAATAGCTAACTCCACACCCATGGAAAACCTAGGTTTGACCCTTCAAAACCCTAGGATAGAACCTTAGTAATCCAATTTATCATAAGTCTAATCTTTGAATTTGATTTAATTTGTATATAGGTATGAAAGCAAACCTTAGTTTAAGAAAAATAAAAAGAGAAAAAGAAAAAATATCCAAAAATAGAAAGAAGAAAATTGGAAAAATAAAAAAGAGAAAAGCCAGAAATAGAAATAAGAGATTGGATTTTCCCAAAATAGCAAAAGTACATGCAAGATGATTCTGGAATTAGAAAGTTGAGTAAGGAGCTTAGAAGATTTTAGAGAAGTCCTAGAGGGGGGAACCTATAAATAGGTGCCCAAGCCTCATTTGTTCCTCCCTGTGGACATCTTTGTGGATCTTCTTTCCAGGTTGGGCTTGTTGATGATTTCAGAGTTTATATGAAGTGAATAAAGTGATTGAAGTCTGAAGTGAAGTACTATACCCACCCCGTGGATCTTGCTTGTGGATCTTCCCTCCAGGTTGTGGTTCATTATTTGGAGATATTGTATGAGGTGATTGCGGACTATTGAAGTAAAGAGAAGAGAAGCTAAAGTCTGAAGTAAAGCTTGGAACAAAGACCGAAGAAAAGGAAGGCTGACAGAAGACCAAAGTCAAGTCCCGTGGGCGACTTCTCGCACTGTAGCGGGAGGTCTACGTTATATTTGGCCAATCCGCACTGTAGCGGTGGCATATTGTATCACCATTCCGCACTATAACAGTTTGCTATATCACCAACCCACACTGTAGCGGGCATCATTGTATCACTCAGATTTTATTGGATGACTTCGATTACATTTACATTGTATCATTGAGCTTTGTCTGCACACTGATCCGGTGGCTTCCGTGTTTTTGTGTGGTACTTGGATTTTCTCACTCTCGATGCCTACGGTCTTATGCCTACGCACGTTCGCTCGTCTCTTCCGAGAGGGTAGTGGCCTTACAACGATCGCCACATCAGAGAGGGCGAGGCACCCAGCACGCAGACGTCGCTCGCCAGACGTGGGAACGATGCACACTAGGGGCCTGATCCAACCCCGTGCCGACTCTTCCCATCACCTGCTTCCTTCCCGACAACGCTCTGCACATCTCCCACATCCACTTGATAGATATGTTCTAGGTTTAGATTTTTTTATGCTAACAGATGCCGGTGAGGCTTCTTGCTATGAAGAGGCTATGAAGACAGAAGATCATGTCAAGTGGGAGCGTGCCATGAAGAGTGAGTTGGATTCTATTCACAAGAATGGTACTTGGGATTTAGTACCTTTGCCAAAGGGCAGGAAAGCTTTACCATGTAAATGGGTATATAAGCTAAAATTCACATCAGATAGTGCTTCTCCAAAGTATAAAGCACGACTTGTTGCAAAGGGTTTTAAGCAACAACATGGTGTTGATTTCGAGGAAATCTTCTCTCCAATGGTCAAGATGACTACCCTATGCATGTTGCTTGGATTCATTGCAATGGAGGACTTAGAGCTAGTCCAAATGGATGTGAAAACTACTTTCTTGCATGGAGATCTTATAGATGAGATCTATATGGAACAACCAGAGGGTTATATAGTTCTTGGCAAGGAAAGTCTAGTGTGTAAGCTCAAGAAGAGCTTGTATGGACTTAAACAGTCTCCTAGACAATGGTACCAAAATTTTGATGCTTTTATGAAGTCTCAAGGCTACTCTCAAAGCAATGAGGATCATTGTCTCTACACAAAGAGATGCTTAGATGGCAGCTTGATATGCTTGATACTTTATGTCGATGATATGTTGATTGCTGGGAAGTCCTCTTATGACTTGTCGATTCTCAAAAAGAATCTAAGTCAGACATTTGATATGAAGGATTTTGGGAATGCCAAACATATTCTTGGCATGCGCATTACTCGTGATAGGAATAAAACATGCATATACTTGCATATGTGAAATTGAGCAAGGATGATTGCCCCAAATCAGATGAGGAAAAGGAATTCATGACCAAAATTACCTATCAGTCTGCTGTTGGTAGTCTCATGTATGCTATGGTAGCTATGAGACCAGACATTGCATTTGTAGTGGGAGTAGTGAGTAGATATATATCTAATCATGGCAAGAAACATTGGGAAATGGTCAAGATGATTTTGAGATATCTGAGTGGCACTAAGGACAAGTGTCTATACTTAGGTAGAGGGAAAGCATCTATTTTTGGTTACATAGATTCTGACTATGCTAGTTGTGTAGAAAATCGTAAGTCTACATCAGGGTACATTTTTCATTTTGTTGGAGGTGCTATCTCTTGGGGATCTCGTCTTCAAGAATGCATAGTTGTTTCCACCACAAAAGCAAAGCATGTTGCAACAAGTGAGGCATTTAAGGAAGCATTGTGGCTTTCTGTTCTTGCTTGTGATATGGGTTTACCTCAGCATGTACCTCATTTGCTCAATGATAGTCAGAGTGCCATTGCTTTGGCTAAGAATCCGGTCTATCATGCAAAGACCAAGCACATTGAGGTGAGGTATCACTTCATTAGAGATTGTTTAGCCATTGAGCACATTATCCTTGAGAAGGTTCACACTCGAGATAATGTTGCAGATGCTTTTGACTAAAGCTCTATCACAGGATAGCTTTTGACACTGTTGTCACTTGATGGGAGTTACTTGATTCATGATCTTACACAGTCACTTGTATACTGTGTAACATGCCCATCAGGTGGGAGGTATAGTTTGTATACTTACACTCAAGTATTCTTTATCATTCTTTAGTTCTCTACCATAGTTACTTTGGCCACATTGGCCTTTAGTTGGAGATTGTTACCATTAGTGTCCATGTTAAAGGCCAAATGGCCACCAGACACTTCTTTGTACATGTTCTTTAATCAAACATATAGCGGCCTAGTTAGTCACAAACCGTAAAATGGGATGGGTTTTGTATCGTTCCAACAACAGAGTTCGAAATATACACATTAACACAGGATGCTTGAGCTCCATTGGCTGTTGGAGTCGAGAAAGGTTCATATTTTGGGTGGGTGTTAATTGAAGCTGCCTGATACCTGTTTTTCAAAGCTTTGTATAGTGACATCTTTGAAGATAGAAGAGTGTTGAGCCACTTCCTGGAAACCCTCAAACCCTTTGATCAAGGGAAAGAGGCAGAGAGTCTATCTTGTTTGCCGAAAGCAAGAGGGACCTCAACAGAGAAGAAAACAGGGTCGCCCCCTGGTGGGAGGCGAGGACTACATAGTCTTAGGGTTTCAATGTGAAAACTATCAATGACAGGTTTTCTCAATTATCCATTCGCAAAATCATTCTTCCTCTCCATGACAGGTTTTCTCTATTCACAAAATCGTTCTTCCCCTGCTCATTGCTTGATACTATTAGCTGGAAAAACAGAAAAGTTATATGTAACCTCCTCCCACCCCATCCCCAAAACACTTTAAAGTGTCTTAAATTGTTTGTCATGAAATCACATGAATTCTTGGATTGTTTGGCCTGGAATCACATGAATTTCCCTCTTAGTTCCATAGCCTTAGGCACATTTCACACAGGGCGGCGTCTCCTCATTTCTTCAGTGTTAAACCATTGATAGGTAGCCACGTGACACCATCTCTTTAGACAAGGGCAGAGCCCGAGAACTCTTCACATGCTAGCTCACGACACATTTCGAGTAGAAATGTGTCGATACCTTTTGACATGAGTTCCACCAGTAATATGTGAAACCGGCCTTATTCTCATTGTGATTGAGCTTGAACACGTTTTTGCTCCCCTTTTTCTTTTTTTTTTTGTGGGACGTCTTTCTGTCAGGCGAGCGTCCGCTTCCAGCTTGAAATTTCGCATCCTTTGTTCGTGCGAGCGTTCATCTAGTGAGGGTTTCTGTTGTGCTTTGCCAAACAACGATGGACATGAGTAGAGACATGAGAGAGAGAGAGATTATGCATTTATAAAGATCTGATGCGCAGAGGAACGAGAGATAGCGTAAGAGAGATTCAGCAGCAGTAACCCTACCTGCGTTTGGAGAGAGGTCCTTGGACTGTGTAATATCATCATCAAAATGTGGGGGATGAATCGGCTTATACGACAAAGTTCAAGGACCTCTATCCAAGCTCAGGCCCAATTCAGACTGAGCGACGGCACTCGCGCGCCGCAGGCTCAGTCCAATGGGAATTGGACCTGTAAGCAGATTCCAGGCATGCCTCTTCACACCAGGCGGCGGCAAAGCTCTGATAGAGTGGGACGTGGAAGAACGACGGAGTGCCAACCCCCTCCCCCCCGCCCCAGCGCGCGCATGGAGTCTACGTGGATTTTTCAATCATATAATAAATAAAAAACCAACGTACATACTCTGCAGTTAGCAAAAAAAAAAACAACGTCTCTCTCTGTTGATAACGTACTGATTCGTTTTTTTTTCCAAAAATAAACTGTTGCAAACTCCAACGTTCCATAAACTCAACGTTAAAACTCCAATGGATTGATGTGCAACGGATATTATCACGATTCTATATAAGAGCTTGATGTGATGTGTTCACGAATTTTGAAGATACAGAGGAGAGGAGAGCTGAAACCTGCAAGTACATTAGAGCTTCAAGTGAAGTACAACAATAAGTCCATACTGCTTTTTTTTTTTCTCATCATATGTTTTTATCTCTTTTCTTTCTATTACTTTACATTATCTTTTGTTGTGTATTGCAGATATTATAAAGGCTTCATCAACTTCTAAAGGTAGTTAATATTTCTCAATATGATTTACCATTGTCTTATTATATATTATATTAACAATTTTCTGTTTTTTTAGGTAATAGGGATCCTCATGCTTCTCAAGAAATGGATTCTCAAAGTCATGATGAGGATCCATTTTTTTCTCAAGCTTCTTTCTCGCATCCATCTTACTATCCTTATTCTAATCCATCATTTCATATGCCTTCACATAGCTTTCAAGCTATGTTGAATGCTCCATCCTTATCTCCTCATTCTTTTCACATTCGTCCTCCCCCCTTTCATCCCTCTCCAACCCATACTCCAACACCTCTACCAAGTTGTAACCCTTCATTAACTATGGAAACCATGGAAGCTCACCCTCCCAAATCCATGCCACAACAAAAGCGAAAGATTGTGAAGATAACTCGAAGGGAGGCGGCCAATGAAGAACCTCAAATGAAGAAAACGAGGAGTTCAAAGAAGAAGACCGTTGTCAACTTGGACAGAAGAGGAAGACATCAACAAGAGCTCAAAGTGGAAGGACTTTTGGGTGGATCAATTGATCCATGTACGGGGTGGTATGAACGATGAGTTCAACAATCCCATCAAGCAAGGTGTTAATTTATGGTCGAAGCTCGCCACGAAGCTCACATCCATGTACCCAAATTTTGACAAAGATAGTGAAAGTTGTCGAAAGAAATGGCAAAAGGTGCTTTGTCAATATAGATTGGACAAAGCACATAATGCTATTTCCGGCAATGATAAAAAATACACATGTAAATGGTTTGACATCATTGATGAATACTATCATTCAAGAGCAACGGTGACACCCATTAGCCATGCATCATCCTCAAGCGACAACATAAATCAAGACTTGACGGTTGTCAATGAAGATTTGCCCCAACCACCCTTGCCTTCCACCCATCATCCTTCTTCCAAATATGAGGAATCTCTTGCATCTATTGCAAGCAATGGGAAGAATCTTTTAGAGCATCTTAAGTATTCCCAAAAAGGATTCTCATAAAGAATCCATGGCACTTGAGAGAGAGAAGTTACAAGTCATTCAAGGATTACATATGGCTATGTCCGAGTTCTTGAAGAATAATGCCGATAGGAGTTAGATTTAGAAATTTCATTTTAGAATGGCTTAGGGATTTTATAGGTCTTTTGCATAGTGTTAGCCATCTCATTTTAGTTTCTATTAGATTCTATATTTCTTTGTTCAAGACCTCTTCTTGCTTTGTTAATGTCTTTTTTTAAATTATCTCTCTTTGTTAATGTCTTTAAATTACCTCTCTTCTTGCTTTGTTAATGTCTTGCTTTGCATTCATGTGTTATGCATGTGTCATGTTTATATATATGTGCATTCATGTGTCATGTTTGCATGCATATGCATTCATGTGTTATGCATGTGCATGCATATGCATTCATGTGTTATATTTATATGCATATGCATTCACGTGTTATGCATGTGCATGCATATACATTCATGTGTTATGCATGTGCATTCATGTTTATATATATATGTGCATTCATGTGTCATGTTTGCATGCATATGCATTCATGTGTTATGCATGTGCATGCATATGCATTCATGTGTTATGCATGTGCATGCATATGCATTCATGTGTTATGCATGTGCATGCATATGCATTCATGTGTTATGCATGTGTCATGATTATATATATGTGCATGCATGTGTCATGTTTATATATATGTGCATTCATGTTTTATGCATGTGCATTCATGTGTTTATGTATGTGCATTCATGTGTCATGTTTGTATGCATGTGCATTCATGTGTTATGCATGTGCATGCATATGCATTCATGTGTTATATTTATATGCATATGCATTCATGTGTTATGCATGTGCATGCATATGCATTCATGTGTTATGCATGTGTCATGTTTATATATATATGCATGCATGTGTCATGTTTATATATATGTGCATTCATGTTTATATATATGTGCATTCATGTTTTATGCATGTGCATTCATGTGTTTATGTATGTGCATTCATGTGTCATGTTTGTATGCATGTGCATTCATGTGTTATGCATGTGCATGCATATGCATTCATGTGTCATGTTTATATGCATGTGCATTCATGTGCATGTGTCATGTTTATATGCATGTGCATTCATGTGCGTTCATGTGCATGCATGTGCATGTGTCATGTTTATATGCATATGCATTCATGTTTTATGCATGTGCATTCATGTGCATGTGTCATGTTTATATGCATGTGCATTCATGTATTATGCATGTGCATTGATGTTTAT
The DNA here is from genome assembly GCA_020310875.1 of Ceratopteris richardii. Lineage (NCBI taxonomy): Eukaryota > Viridiplantae > Streptophyta > Polypodiopsida > Polypodiales > Pteridaceae > Ceratopteris > Ceratopteris richardii. Next base: position 107,668,367 of record CM035424.1, read on the forward strand.
ATGCATATGCATTCATGTGTTATGCATGTGCATTCATGTGTTGTTCATGTGCATGTGTCATGTTTGTATGCATATGCATTCATGTGTCATGTTTATATGCATGTGCATTCATGTGTTATGCATGTGCATGTGTCATGTTTGTATGCATATGCATTCATGTGTCATGTTTATATGCATATGCATATATGTATCTTGTCATGTTTATATGCATATGCATATATGTATCTTCTGATTTCCTATAAATGTAGACATATTCTTTGTTTTTATCATTGCACATGCTAATTGTTCTTTATTTTTGTATGCAGGAAAATGGCATTATCTAAGGAAATGTCTTTATTTTGTGCATGGGTGTGTGCAATGTTAATATATGAACTATTAGCTACATCACACACATTTAAGGATCAAGACATAGTGCAAACATGGTTCCACTTCATAGAAAGTGTTGTCAGGATCTTGCTCGCGCGCATACATAGATTACGGATGCAGAAAAACACACAGAAAATAGAGACAACAAGAGACGAGACTGAACGCAAGATTGGGTTCAATCTCCCCCCATGCACTCTGTTTCGACAGTCCACAGAGTGCATGTATTTATAGGAATTTTGATTACGTCGAAAAGAGTGGTTACAAGAGGGCGGCTTCGAAAAGCAGGCGTGAAACTAAAAGTTGATAACTTTTACGGAAAGCCATTGCTTTCAATAACAGAAACTACGGAGTAGTATGACCCTTATTCTGACCATTACTTTTCTAACAATAGAACCTTCTACGTGGGTTTATTTACAAGCTAAATAATAATTATTCCGATTATTGATGTTCGCCCTTTCACGCCTTGCACGCTCCTCACGAACCTTCAGCTGCTATATCAAAAACATCAAAAACATATTAATACATTAATAATATAATACTTTAACAATGCATTGTTCAATAATATACAACATGCCTCTCAGTTGACAAGCAACTGACCTCAGTTGATAAAATAATTTAACACTCTAACAATTACAATACATTGTTCAACATATTCCATGTTACTGTTACAATCCAACAATGCATTGGCTAACATATTCTATGTTACAATCCAACAATGCATTGGCTATTCCATATTTCAATCCAACAATGCATTGGCCAACATCTTCCATAATACATTAATAATTTAACACACTCCAACAATTACTTGTTCAACATACTCCATAATTCATAACATGCCCCTCAGTTGAAAAGACAACTGACCTCAGTTGATAAAATAATAAACATGGATAGCCAGTCACATGTTTCATCACCGAATAAAGAAAATAGGCATGTGCCATGTAAAAATACATGCATGGAAATGTTCATGGAGGTGTTAAGTTATTAAAAGTATCTGTGAGATGCGGACATAGTCTTTCTAATGAATTTGGGCAAGCAAAACTTGAATATGCTCCTATAAACTAAATTCAATATGTAAATGCATCACAATTATCAAACATGTAGGATAAACTTTAAAGGTAGAAATGAATCCCGAAACTCTTCTTGAAAATCCTTCCATGTGCGTGGACAATCTGCAGTCTGAGAAAGATCATTCCACCATTGTTGCGCTCTTCCGACCAAATAATTAGTGGCAAACTCAATTTTCTTATTTTCTGAATATAACTCATCGGAAAAGAAATCGTTGAATAGGGATAACCATGATAAGACAAAGCGGCCATCTATTCGTTCGTCGAATTGAAGCATAGCATAACGTCCTTGTATGGTTTGTTGAAGTGTTTGAAGTTCTTGGTTCATAATCTCTAACTCTTGCTCGAATGAAACTCCAGGTAAAGGTGAATTACTGTAATCCTCCATGGTGCTCTTGGATCCTTGCTCTCAACCTTGCTTGGTATCTTGAACACTCAATCAAGTTCCATCCAAGGATTTTGAAGGAATTCACACTTCCAAGCTAGCTCATTGGAAAGTTCGTTCCGAGAGCTTTCCAACGGTATATTACACGCCTCAATCCGACCTACGGATTGAAAGTTACACTTGATTCTTTGTTGGGTCCATCCTTGAAATTACCGCGAGCGCCTTGCACAAGTACCAAAGAAAGAGAACTTGAATAACAACTCCAAGAGATGGTGGAGTGGTCAAAGTACTTCCCTTGAAAGTAGGAGGTTGTGGGTTCAAATCCTCCTACCTTAGGGACTCTAAACCTCTCTATTACCACTCAAAAATTAAAATTGCCTCGCGCATAGCCAACGGCTGCCAAGGGAGCCTTGGATGCCAATGTTGCCAATGTATTGCCTAAGTTATTGCCTAAGTTATTTGCCTTAGTCTACGCCCTGGAGTAAGCCGAAGGAGTAAACGTAGGTGTAAACGTAGGTTCTGGTTCTGAAACAGGAACAGAAGCAGAAGCAGAAACAGAAACAGAAACCGAAGACGGAGACGGAAACGGAAACGGAAATCGGAATCGGAATCGGAATCGCGAACAGATCTGTATTGACGCGTGAAGAGCTCTGATACCACTGTTGTCAGGACTTGCTCACGCGCATATAGAGATTACGGACGCAGAAAAACACACAGAAAATAGAGACAACAAGAGACGAGACTGAACGCAAGATTGGATGCAATCTCCCCCCATGCACTCTGTTTCGACAGTCCACAGAGTGCATGTATTTATAGGAATTTTGATTACGTCGAAAAGAGTGGTTACAAGAGGGCGGCTTCGAAAAGTAGGCGTGAAACTAAAAGTTGATAACTTTTACGGAAAGCCATTGCTTTCAATAACAGAAACTACGGTCTTCAATGACCCTTATTCTGACCATTACTTTTCTAACAATAGAACCTTCTACGTGGGTTTATTTACAAGCTAAATAATAATTATTCCGATTATTGATGTTCGCCCTTTCACGCCTTGCACGCTCCTCACGAACCTTCAGCTGCTATATCAAAAACATCAAAAACATATTAATACATTAATAATATAATACTTTAAAAATGCATTGTTCAATAATATACAACAGAAAGCATGGCACGAGCTGTAACTATTAGGAAAATTATAAATCGTAGAAATGGTCATAAGCATAGGCGAGCATGGGCCTAGCCACGCCCACAAGGTTTTCTTAGAGACTATCTCTTGAGTACCTATAATGATAATATGTTCAAGAGGCGTCTTAGAGTGTCCAAAGAAACATTTCACTATCTTTGTGGAAAACTTGCACCGTTTCTTAAGAAAAAATCAACACGATTACGAGATGCAGTGCATATTGAGGATAGAGTAGCTATTGCACTCACTAGACTTGCAACAGGTGATGGATTATTAGGAATAGCAGATATGTTTGGATGTGCAACTAGTACAACTTGTGAGATTATCCATAGTTTTTGTAAAGCAATAGTGAAGTTTGGGCTTAGGGACACGTACATTAGATGGCCTTCAAGCTCTCGTCTTGAAAGTTTGGCTTATGACTTTGAATCGATAAGAGGGATTCCTTTTGTGGTGGGTGCAATAGATGGTTCCCATATTCCTATCATTGCACCAAGATAAAATCATGTGGATTACTTTAATAGAAAAGGATTCCACTCTATTTTGTTACAATTGACTGTAGGTGCAAATTGCTTGATATGGAGTCGGATGGGCAGGGTCAGTTCATGACTCATTGAATTTCACAAGGAGTGAAATAGGGCAAAAATATGCAAGGGGTGAGTTAGGGAAGTATTGTTTGGTTGGTGATTGTGCATATCCTGCTCGCCCATACATGCTAGTGCCTTTTAAGGGATGCAAAGAAGGCTTATCATGTGTTAAGTATTACTGGAATTTCATCCAATTGAGCACAAGAATGCCAATCGAGAGAGCTTTTGGTATGTTGAAGGCAAGATTTCATATCTTGTTAAAAAGGTGCGATATGGATTTACATTATGTACCTGATGTTGTTGCGGCTTGTCTTGTGCTTCATAACTTGTGTATTTTTCATGGTGAATCATTTGATATGGAATGGGTGTGAGAGGCTGAAGCAGAATTAATAAGTCTTCATCAAAATGTGGACGAAGAACAAAGAGTGTTTGCAAACTCTATGATGGAGCTAGGAGCAACACGAGAAATCCAAATGGAAGAAATCATGGAACGTGCTCAATGTGCTATTGAAGTACCTGACAATGAGCTTGGGATTGGATCAGAACGAAGAGATAGCCTTGCTCGAATAATGTACAAAGAGAATGCTAAGATGAATGTGCAACGCATCTTTGGAAATGATGCCCTTGAGGAAACTAACTCTCCTTCATGTTCCACTTGAAATTTACATCACTTATTTTTATTTGATCATTCACAACAAGGAGACTTCTTCTTCATATCATGTATAAAGCCTTTGATTATCTCATGAAATGATGAACTGATGCTTTATTTTCATTTCTTTGTGCTCAAATTAATTATGATAAAGAAGTATGTATTACTTAGTTCCGCCGCCCCCTTCTATTCACACTAGGCGGCGGCACAAAACTAAAATATCAGTGTTCCACCCTTAAGTGTGAATAGATAGACGACGGAACAGTTTACTTTTTTCTAGTTCCAGATGAAACTTGATGTTTTTCTTCCCTTGTTCCACCGCCCCAATGTGAATCCAGCCTTATTCTCATTGTGATTGAGCTTGAACACGTTTTTTCTCCCCTTTTTGTCTTTTGTTTTTTGTGGGACGTCTTTCTGTCAGGCGAGCGTCCGCTTCCAGCTTGAAATTTCGCATCCTCTGTTCGTGCGAGCGTTGATCTAGTGAGGGTTTCTGTTGTGCTCTGCCAAACAGCGATGGACATGAGCAGAGACATGAGAGAGAGAGTATGCATTTATAAAGATCTGATGCGCAGAGGAACGAGAGATAGCGTAAGAGAGATTCAGCAGTAACCCTACCTGCGTTTGGAGAGAGGTCCTTGGACTGTGTAATATTATCATCAAAATGTGGGGGATGAATCGGCTTATACGACAAAGTTCAAGGACCTCTATCCAAGCTCAGGCTGGGTTTCTTTTGCATGCAGAGGCAGGTATGAGATGGTGTTATGGGGGTCGATTTTCTGATCTAAAATCTCTATGCTGCGATCTAGGCGCCAACACGCCTCTGATATTCAAAAAACATTCCTTGCATGTCTAGAAATAAGGTACATTCTCCTAGGCCCCTTAGCAGCTTATCATATGAAGATGTCAAACGCAAGATTCTATCACAGTTCATGGTTATTCGTTAGTTTTGTTTTTCTTCTTCTCGATTTTAGCTTTCGTACCAAGTCAAGAAAGAAACAAATCCTGCAGGAACAGAATAAAACTAGGCATCATTGCTGCGTTCATGAATATTGTAGCCGATAGATCCTAGAAAAGTGTGGTGCTGATCATGCGTGTGAATAAATATGTGATGTTCTGCAGAATACTTAATATATGCATTTATTTAAAAATATTCCATGTTAAGCCTTGTTTTGTCACTTACTGCTGGTTTGTAAGATTTCTATGTTGTTCCATGAATGTCTGGATCTATCGGAATTTCCATATAAGAAGATAATGTGGCTTTTCTGTCGGTGTCTTTAGAAGATAAGTCAACTATTCTAATCTTCGTATTGTCTTCAGAACTCCTTATGCATGAAAAGAACGCTCTCTCAATATTCAAAACACTGTTTAGACTGCTCTACTTACTGTTTCCCTAGGAAAATTGTGAACGTCTTGTAGAATTTACTGAGAAATAGCTGTAATTTAATGTCCTATTAAATCATGTAACCCATTTAAGTAATACTCGAGTACTATGACATGCCCTTGTGTCTTGCACAATCAATATAAAATCTTATGCAAATGATATGTCAATCAAAGGTTAAAGCAACTTGTTTGATTGATCTTTAGCCTTTGTATATTTAGAAGAGATTGATCATTGGCCTATACATATTCGGGGCATTATGTTGTTCAATAGCTTCAAAATCCTTAAGAAAGCAATGAGCAAACAAGACTTAGAGTGCCTTATGTAAGCATATCTAACAATAATACACTTAGCAGCCTTAAAAGTGTGATGCTTCTTGCTTTGCTTTTTTGTAAATTCCCTCTACAAGTTTACTAGAGAATAAGGTAAGGAATTATGAATTATTATTTACTTTGGATCCTTAGTATTTGGATCTTCATTTGGGATTGGTCTATGTAAACATAGGATGTCGTATTCCTCAAATAGCTTCAATGCGCTCAAGAAAACAATAAAAGTACAAGATCTAGAGGGCTCTTGTGTAAGCGTAGCAAAAATATAGTACTCCTAGTTGGCCCTAAAGATTGATGCCCCTCGCTATGTTTTTTTGCGAATTGCCTCAATAGGTTTACAAGAGATTAAGGTGAAGGAATTATGAATCTAGATAGACATTCAGGAACTCAAACTCTAGCCAAGGATTGGTCCTTGGAATAGAATGTCCACCCTTAGTACTCACAAAAGCAATAAATTATCTTTGCATGCAAGTTAGTTTGCCCCAACGAGTGATGCTCCTTGCCTTTTTTTTCTTCAAATTGCCTCAATGTGTTTACAAGAGATTAATGTAAAGGAGTTATGCATTTGGATAGACATGTAGGAACCCAAACACTAGCAAGGATTGGAAGGGCCACCCTTAGAGCTCACTAAAGCAACAAAATCACCATTGCATACGTGATAATTCCTAAAGAGTGATGTTATTTTTTTTTTCAAATTGCTTATTTGGTTTATAAGGGAATAAGGTAAAGGAGCTATAAATCTTGCTAAACATGTAGAAATCCGAACATTATCAAGGAATTGAAATAGAAGGAAGATCCTCTAGAGCTCAAACAAGCAACAAGTTACATGTGCATGCAAGCTCTGTGTGTACAAGGAGGGCCTAATTTTTGGCTTTTGTTAAGAAATCTGGTAATGTAGATGCTTCAAAGAATCTAATAGGTCCTTTAATCTTTATTTTGTAATATAGATGGAATTTTCTTTCCGCTTTCCACAATTACAAATAGTATTAGTTGTAGAAGAATGCATTTGTATTATCATATATACATTACTAATGCTAAACACTTGTTAGGGTCTAGCACATCATATAAAGACATATTTTGTCTTCTCCAATACAATAGGGTTTGCCTCCTTAGATTGCATGAAAAGAAGATGAGGACCTCAATGTAGTTCCCCTTGGAGGTCATTTATGGGTCCTTGCCACTTAGAATAGATCTAAGCACAACATTGCATTCAAATATGTTATGCATAAATAATATTATTATGTCTTTAGCCTTTATGTTTTTCTTGATAGAAGCAATATGGGCCTTCTTGTTCAATTTGTTTACCTTGTCAATTATGCTCTTGTATCAATTCTGCCCATCTTCAGCTTGCATCTTGTGCTAGGAGGGAGGGAGAGAGAGAGAGAGAGAGAGAGAGAGAGAGAGAGAGAGAGAGAGAGAGAGAGAGAGAGAGAGAGAGAGAGAGAGAGGGAGGGAGGGAGGGAGGGAGGGAGGGAGGGAGGGAGGGAGGGGGAGGGGGAGGGGGAGGGGGAGGGGGAGGGGGAGGGGGAGGGGGAGGGGGAGGGGGAGGGGGAGGGGGAGGGGGAGGGGGAGGGGGAGGGGGAGGGGGAGGGGGAGGGGGAGGGGGAGAGAGAGAGAGAGAGAGAGAGAGAGAGAGAGAGAGAGAGAGAGAGAGAGAGAGAGAGAGAGAGAGAGAGAGAGAGAGAGAGATTATGCATTCTTAGTCCTATACCCACTATTCGGGATTGATGATAGGAGTGGGGATATTATAGTATTTAGTTCATACAATAACAGAGGCGATTGTTATATAGTTATGTGGCTAACTACCATGAGTTTATAGTTGCGCTTGTTTTTTGGGATGAAATTTAAATTCGGGGTTTGCTTGGATCCATTTTGGTATATATTGATTTGTATGCAATTGTTGAAAGGCTATCATTGTTTGTTGGATCCTCTCTAAGCCAAATGTAAAATTGATGGTTGTGTTTCCCATGGTTTATCAAGAATATGCAATGAGTTGATATTATGCATAATGGAGGTGATGGCTATATAGTCTCATGGTGGACTTCCATGAGTTTATAGTTGCAATTCCATTTGAGAGTGAATTTGGGGTTTGCTTGGATTCATATGAGCACATATATATATATATATATATATATATATATATATATATATATATATATATATATATATATATATATATATATATATAAATATATATATATATATATATATATATATATATATATATATATATATATATATATATATATATATATATATATATATATATATATATATATATGTAACGGTATAGGTTGGAGATACATATGCTGAATTATTAGCATGCCACTGAACAATCCCAAGGTCCTCCATGCAAAGATGACAAAACACAAGCCATATATCCACAAACGTAAAAGAGGCCGACATAAGACTCACTTCGCAGCCATGTCCACAAGGACCCACCCTAGAGCTTTGGAGCTTGCCACCAAGTGGGTGGTCATACCCTCAAGGGCATGGTGTGCCATACCATCCTGTACACATTGTACTAGTATGTGGGGGACTCCATCAAGGGCCAAGAGTCCAAGAGCCTCACATGAGGAATCAATAACTACATGTGCCAATCTTGATGTCCTTTGAATTTGGGGACGTAACACTTTCCCCCTTATTCTTAATTGCTATCTTTACAAATCGGGGAACCAATCCTTCGCTATTTGATTGACTCTTGAGTCGTTCGTGTGTGCTTCGGCTCGATTAGTGAAATGGTTAAGAACACCTACCAGATTCTGGACCTCTTAATCACCTAATCTAGAACCATCATAGTTTTAGTGGAACATCTTGGGTAAAATCTTTTAAGCTCCATGTTATTATATCATCGTATTTGAGCCACTTTTCCAGATAAGTGATGTGCGAAAAAGGCATCATGACTCCTTTTCACTTGAGGCGAATCATGATCGTTGCCTACCCTTGGATATAGTCCTCCTAAGCATCTAAATCTCCTCTTGATTCTTGAGATATCACCAAATCTTTCTCTGTAAGCCACTTCTCCAAGTGACTTGTGTGCAATACATGAACCGTGAATTATTGTGATAAACCTAGCTCATTATTCATAGGAACCCTAGTTACCTTCCCTTCGATTCATCAAGGTCTCAATCCTTGGAAAGATCACGAGGCCAACATAGTAGGATTCACTTGAAGACAATTGAGTGCTAGGCTATATTTTGAGAACACGACAAATTGCAAGGTTGTTTGCATGTGCCTTCCTCTTCCTCCCCATGGAGTAGCTCTAAAGCCAAGAAAAGTTCCAGTTTTAGTTCAATTTCCAATTCCAAGTCAAGTAAAGATCATCCTAGTGACTCTGAATTTGAAGATGATCACGATGATTTTGAAAAGAAGAAAAAGACCTTTAAGATGGGTGATTGTTTCTATTATAAGAAAGCTGTGGGTGATTGTTTCTATTATAAGAAAGCTGGCCATTACATAAATGAATGCAAACTTAGGCTACAGAAACAAAAAAGAGACCGGTAATAATGTAGATGATCAAGTGTCTGATGAACATGTTGAGATATCAAATACCATATACTGTCTCGAGGAAGATTATCGCTTATCCATAGTTTATGAAGACTCTGAAAAGAGTTGATTGGTTATTTGATAATGGTGCATCTAAGCACATGATTTCTAACCTTAGACTGTTCTAGTCCATATCATCTACTAAACCAGATGTGTTGGTTTCTTGTACTAATAGCCAAACTCTTTTGGTAACAGGCATAGGAATTACAATTCTCATTACTTTGAGTGGAAGCGAATTCCATCTTGTTGAAGTTTTGTATGTGCGTGATGTATTTCTGAACGTTTTATCTGTATCTGTGTTGATGAAAAATCATTTGAGTATTGTATTTACCATAAGTGAATGCATTGTGTATAATAAAAATAGAGAAGTAATGTTTTTGGAGTACTTAAAATTAACCTATTCTTCCTTAGTATGCATCATACTCAGAAAACTTTGCATAATATCTGTAAATGCCCAAGAAAAATCTTTGTCTAGTACTTGTCATGATTGTACATATGAGTGATTTTTCTTCTGAATCTCATGGGAACTTGACTAATGTGGATCTTACAACTCATTTTGTTGAAGAGTTTTTACATATTTGATAGTACTCTTGTTTCACATGATTCACTTGCACTTGTTCCTTGTCTTTGTATCCCGATTGCACAATCTCCTAGCATTTTACTTAACCTCTTCAAGAAACGGAAAGAAAGAATGTATATCTTGTTTGTGATATTCTTTAATGTGGATCTTACAACTCATCTTGTTGAAGAGTTTTTACATATTTGATAGTACTCTTGTTTCACATGATTCACTTGCACTTGTTCCTTGTCTTTGTATCCCGATTGCACAATCTCCTAGCATTTTACCTAACCTCTTCAAGAAATGGAAAGAAAGAATGTATATCTTGTTTGTGATATTCTTACTGATGAATCATGATATTTGTGTTGGAAGTCAATGTACATTTGGTCCACAATGCAGCAATTCTACATTTTGGACTTAGCATTTTTTGTAGAGTTTGGGTAAAACTTTTTTAGGCTAGATAGATAAAGCTTGGCAAGAGCTATCTAGTGTTATGCTTCATTTTTCCCTTAGAAGTCAGAACATGGAGATAATCCAAACCCTAATTCAGCCCAAAATGGAGGAAAAGCAGATTATAAAGACCAAACTTTAAAAAGCTAAGTTAATTTGTCACTTGGGTTCGAAAGCAATTAAATTAGGGTGATCTATTTTTGTCCAAAAGCATATTTTTATCCAATCGCAATTTTAAAAGAAAAGCAAACTTACATCATTAAAAAAAAAATGATCGTGGATTTTTAACGCCAGAAAACAGCTTTTCGCTATTTGAATCGCCTAGCTTTATTAATGGGACACTCACCTATATAAGGAGCATAAGGCGCACTCTTGGAGAATAACATTAGAATTGAGATTGAAGACAAGTTGGATGGATCTTCTAATTGTCCCATGTGGAGTTTCATGATGATGAATTTGTTAGTGACAAAGGATTTATGGAGTATCGTCAATGGATCCTTAACAAGACCAAGACGAGAAGGCGAAGAAGGGGCTACAATAGCTTCAAGCGGTACTGGAGTTACTATTACATAACCAACTGAAGAAGAGGTAACCACTTCTACATCCAGAGTCACAGGTAGATCTTTACCTACAGTTCCTCCTATTGAAGATCAGGCAAGATGGGATCCTAGAGATGCTTTAGTACTCTCATACATAGCAATGAGTGTCAAAAAGCATATTCTACCACATATCAGATCTTGCAGAAGTTCTAGACAAGCTTGGTTGAAGCATGAGAGTCTTTTTCAGAGCAGAAATCCTGCTAGGAAAGCTCACTTGAGGAGACAACTACCAAATACAAGGATGAAGGTTGGTGAGTCAATTCAAACCCACATTACAAGACTCGTTGACTTGAGAGATCAACTTCTAAATGTAGGAGTTGAGATATCTGATGAAGAAATGGTAAATGCACTGATTAATTCACTTCCTATCTCATATCGGTCTTTCATAACCACTCTTACCCTTACTACAAGAGATAGAGAGGTTACATTTGAAGAGTTAGAGTTTTTGTTACTTCAAGATGAAGATCAGTTGAAGGGAATGGAAGAGAATGAAGAAGCACTTTTATCTTCATCAAAGGGTAAAAAGAAGAAGAAGGAAAAAAAAGGAAAAACAATCCAAGATGGAAAGTAAGTCCCTTTCACAGTCTACTTCAGATTCTCTTTCTACTACATCTGCAAGAAACTTGGACATTTTAAGTCAGCATGTTATAAAAGGATTGCAACAGAAAAGAAAAAGGCATCAGGTAATGCTGCAGAAGATGATAAAAAAGGGAAATCTCAAGGTGATTCTCATGCTTGTATCACCATTGAGGAAGTAGCTTTTGATCAGGAAGCTTTACAAGTTCTTTCAGCAAGTCCTTGGATATTTGACTCAGGTGCTACAAAGCATATGACAGGTTGCAGAGATGTGTTTTCTTCCCTTTCCTATTCTACAAGTAGAAGAGTTACTATTGCAGATGGCAATGATTTGGATGGTGTGGGAATAGGTATAGTAACCCTAAAGTCAAGAGAAGGTGGTAATTTTCAGATTTCAGATGTTTTATATGTACCTGAAATGAAGAAGAATTTGTTATCTATATTTGCATTTTTATGTGATGGTTTTAAAGTTGTATTTGAGAGAGATCTTTGTAAGATCTTATCACACAATTTACAAAGAAGACAAGTGTATTTTACAAGGTGAGCATAGAGGAGGGATTTTTGTTTTGTCAAAAATCAATCAGGCATACGCGGTCAAATCTTGTCACCGGTGGAAGATATGAATCTATGGCATGAAAGATTTGGACATATTAGTTTTGGAGCTCTCAAGAGTATCAAAGACAGAGGTATGTTTGAGAGTTTACCCTCATTCGAGCTACCAGATGATTCAGATATATGTGAAGGTTGTCTTGAAGGTAAAATGCATAAACTACCTTTCAAGAAACATGGTCATATTACAGCTACCAAGAAATTGCAGATTATTCATTCAGATGTGAATGGACCTATGAGAGCATATTCTATTCAAGGTTTCATGTATTTAGTTCTATTCATTGATGATTTTACGAGATACTCATGGATCTATGGTCTTAAGTTGAAGTCAGAAGTCTTTCCTATGTTCAAGAAGCTTGTAGCTATGGTTGAAAATGAAAGTTAGGAAACTATCCAGATTCTCAGAAGTGATAGAGGTGGAGAATACTTGTCAAATGAGTTCCAGACATTTCTTGATGAGAAAGGTATTACTCGACATCTTACTATTGCTTATACTCCTCAACAGAATGGTGTTGCAGAAAGAAAGAATAGAAAAAGCTTTCACCAAAATTCTGGTTTGATGCAGTACATACAGCTAATCACATTTCGAACAGGTCATCTACAAAAGCTTTAAAGGTAATCACACCTTATGAAGCTTATTATGGTAGAAAACCTAATGTGAGTTACTTCAGAGTGTTTGGATCACTTTCTTATGTACATATTGAGAAAAAGGACCGAGGCAAACTAGATGTAAAGGCAAAGAAAGCTGTTTTTATTGGATATCCTGTTGAGAGTAAAGGATATAGGTTTTATGTTCCAGAGACAGGTGAAGTTATTCTTTCAAGTAATGCTTATATTGCTGAAAATAAGATTTATGATAAAGAAGCAGAAATTCCAGAGTTCATTAGTGAAAATGACTATGGATTTTTTAGAAGGAATTTGGATTTACATGTTTAGCCATATGAGGAGGGAGTTAAAATTCCTAGGATTCAAGAAAGAGTTGAAGAAAGAGGAATTTCACAACCTTCTACAGAGTCAGTTCCACAAGAGACTTTGGTTCCAGAAATGGAAGAAGTTAGAGTTCCAGAAAGTCCTAGTACCTCGGAAGGACAAGTTCCAGAACTTCTGGAAGCTGAAGGATCAAAAAGAGTCTCACCACTATTTAAGGATACACCTACATGGTTATATCAGACTTGGAAAGATAGTGGTATAAAGACTTTTACAAGAAGAACAAGGAGTTAGACTAGACAACAACAACAAAAAGATCATGTAAGTTTTGCGGAAGACTTTGAGATTCATGATATTTTAGCACTAACGACAATTGAAGATGAACCTGAATGTGCTAAAGATGCACATAACATTCCTATTTGGAGAAGAGCTATGCAAGAAGAGATTGATTCTATTCATAAGAATCAAACTTGGCAGCTATGTGAGTTTCCAGAGGGAAAGAAGGCTATAGGTGTAAAATGGATCTTCAAAATCCAAAGGAAAGAAGAAGGTACTATTGACAAGTGCAAAGCAAGATTGGTTGCTAAAGGATATGCACAACAAAAAGGTATTGATTATGATGAGAGTCGAGACATTCGCTTCTACGTCCCTAGAGTGTTATTAGGTCAATACTTGCTTTAGCATCACATTTTGGTTGGCATATATATCAACTTGATATAAAGACTGCTTTTCTAAATGGTGATTTACATGAGGATGTGTATATTCAGCAGCAAGAAGGTTTTGAAGAGACAGGTAAAGAACATTTGGTATGTAAGCTTATAAAAGCTTTATATGGTTTAAAGCAGGCACCTAGAGCATGGTATGAAAAGATACATACATATCTTTTGTCCATTGGTTTCCACTACTCAGATGGAACTCCTACTCTTTATGTCAAAGCTGAACCAGGTATGATGATTATAGCAATCATTTATGTGGATGATATTATAATCACAGGTCCCAGAGATGAAGATTTGCAAATGTTTGAAGAACAATTGAAACAAACATTTGATGTGAATGATTTAGGAATCTTGCATTATTATCTTGGGATTCAGTTTTTGTTTAAAGATAAGTGTATCTTTATGACACATTGAGAAACTTTTGGAAAGGTTTCAGATGAGTGATTCTAAACCTATGCAAACACCTATGGATCAGAACGCATCTTTACAGATGGTAGCAGATGCAGAGTCATTTGATGCTGCTTTATATAGTCAAGCAGTTGGATGCTGATATATCTTTGTAATACATGTCCTGACATACAGTTTGCAAGTTCTCAAGTATCAAGGTTCATGCAGAATCCGACAGTGTTACATTGGAAAGCAGTAAAGTGGATCTTTCGATATTTGAAGGGAACTTCAAATTATGCTATGGTATTTTCGAAATCTATACATTTGTTACTAAAAGGATTTTCAGATTCTGATTGGGCAGGTGATAGAGACACAAGAAGAAGTACTAGTGGATTTTGTTTTTATCTTGGAGATTGTCTTATCTCATGGCTTTCAAAAAGACAACCCACTATTGCAACTTCATCGTGTGAAGCTGAATATCGTGCAGCATTTAGAGCAAGGTGGTTAGGTTCGTAAGGTTCGTAAGGTTCAGTACGGGTAAGGTACGTGAACCGAATCTTACATATGAGGTAAGGTTCGTAAGGTATGTTAGGGTTTTTATATATATATGTAAAAATTATAAATATATATATGTGTGTGACCAGTAACATCATACATGTGTATATATCTATATGTGCACTCACAAGGAAGAGAATGGCTCGAGAATGCGTGCGAATGAGATGGTTCATAGTTTAAAATTAAGGAAAAAACTCAAATTTTTAGGTCTTCGATTGTGCACGAACCGGATGAAAGAGTCGGGTAAGGTTCAAATCGAACCGGAAAAAAGTACCGGACCATGCGGTACACGAACCGCTGCTACCCTGATTTACAGCTACTCTAGAGTAAGTTTGGTTGCAAAAGATTTTGAGTTATCTAGATGTGAGAGTACATGACCCATTCAGATATTTTCGGATAGCTAGAGTGCTATAGCTGTAGCAACGAATCCAGTGCATCATGCAAGGACAAAGCATATAGAGGTACACTATCACTATATTCGAGAGCAGATAGCTAAGAAGCACGTTGAGCTGGTTTATGTTCCTTCTAGTGAGAATGTTGCAGATATATTTACCAAAGCATTGACGAGAGATAATCATGAGAAAATGTGCAGATTACTGAAGCTTGTACCAATATGACATTGAAGGAGGGATTGTTGGAAGTCAATGTACATTTGGTCCACATTCAAGCAATTTTACATTTTGGACTTAGCATTTTTTGTACAGTTTGGGTAAAACTTTTTTAGGCTAGATAGAGAAAGCTTGGCAAGAGCTATCTAGTGGTATGCTTCATTTTTCCATCAGAAGTCAGAACACAGAGATAATCCAAACCCTAATTCAGCCCGAAATGGAGGAAAAGCAGATTATAAAGACCAAACTTTAAAAAGCTAAGTTAATTTGTCACTTGGGTTCAAAAGCAATTAAATTAGGGCGATCTATTTTTATCCAAAAGCATATTTTTATCCAATCGCAATTTCAAAAGAAAAGCAAACTTACATCGTTAGAAGAAAAACGATCGTGGATTTTTAACGCAAGAAAACAGCTTTTCACTATTTGAATTGCCTAGCTTTATTTATGGGACACTCACCCATATAAGGAGCATAAGGCACACTCTTGGAGAATAACACAAGCCAACTCTTGGAGTTCCGAAGCTTTGGAGGTGCAGTTTTGTGAAGGAGAGGCTACTCTCTTGGAGCAAGAGGTCTTCTACAAGTTGGAGGCAGCTATCTTTTGTAAGTTAGCCTTATATTCTGTTTTTAGGGTTTTTGTACCCTAATTTCAGAATTAGGGTTTGCTGATTTTCAGATTTGTTGCACTATCTTGTGAGAATTAGGTTCGCTTCGTTGTTCATTTGCTTCACACACACTCAGATTATAACAGCATAATCTGAATTTTGTATCATCATGTTCTTGACTATTCTTCCATTAGTGAGTGCACCACATCATATGGTTGAGTAGTACTCCCATGTTGTTATTTGGACATCTATTTGTAGTGAGTAAGCATCTTGCTTATGTTCCCTATCCTTGTCTCAAGATCTCTTTCTTTCTATCTCTCACTTATCATCTTAATTAATTAAGTGTGTATGCTCAAAAGGTTTTAGTTTGGAACGATCCTGGGGCCCCAAATTCCAACAATTTGCTTGAGTTTCTTGTGAAGAAAAACAGGTACACTTGAAGATTTCGAAGATATGAAAGAAATCCAATCAATTATTTTCTTGATAGAAGGTCATGCACATTCTTTTATCAAGTTCATCCTTTGTGGAAGGTATGAAGATATCTTCTTGAAAATATGGTGGAGAAATTCTATTTGCAAATTGGATCAAAAGTTTGAAGACAGAATTTCTTGTGAAGACAAAGATCAAAGATATGTAGATTGTAAATTTCATTTGAATATGAAATATATCTACATCAAGTTAAGAAGACAAGTTCATATGCAACAATCCCAAGAACTATGGAACTCATGTTTCATATTTTGGCTTTATCTTTGGACTCTGATATATAGAAGAAGACTCATACTTCAACACACATTGAAGTGTCTACATGTGGATATGTTTATTCCCACTAGCAAAATTTGAGAAGACAAAAAAAGGGAGGAATTTTTAGAATTTTAGAGTTAAGAAACTTCTAATTTGTATCATTTAAGGACATTTGA
>CM035424.1:107692854-107992854 GCA_020310875.1 Ceratopteris richardii
ATGAACTATGCCGTACGAACTCAAGAGTCCAAGAAAGATGATCCAGTGAAGCTACCCAACCAGTACCAAGATTTTCAAGATGCTTTTGAAAAGAAGTGCAGATATCCTCCCCGAGCACATACCTTATGATTGTGCCATAGAACTTCAAGAGGGAGTGCAACCACCCTTTGGATCAATCTACAGACTATCCCCAAAGGAACTTACTGAATTATACAAGAATATTAATAAAAATCTACCCAAGGGGTTTATCCGGTACTCAAAAGTCTCTTGCAGGAGCCCCTATTCTATTTGTAAAGAAGAAGGATGGGACTCTCCGCATGTGCGTAGAGTATTGTGGACTGAATAAAGTCACTATAAAAAATAGATATCCTCTACCAGTTATATCAGAGCTCTTGGGATGCCTTGGAAGAGCAAAGTTCTTCATGAAGATCGACCTTCGAGGAGCTTACAATCTTGTCAGGATCAGAGAAGGAGATGAATGGAAGACAACATTTCAAACAAGCTATGGGCATTTTGAATATGTAGTAATGCCATTCGGCCTCACAAACACTCCAGCGGTCTTTCAACACATGATAAATGATATATTTTGAGAAAATTTAGATGATTTTGCGGTAATATATCTATATGATATCCTGATATTCTCCAAAGATTTAGAGGAGCATGAACGTCATGTAAAGATAGTTCTCAAGAAGCTAAGAGAAAAAGGATTATATGCAAAATTGGAGAAATGTTCTTTCCATCAGAAATGTTCTTAGGATACATTATCTCCGAAAAAGCAATATTCATGGACCCTAAGAAGATCGAGACAATCCTTGATTGCCAACCACCTTCATGTGTTAGAGATGTACAATTTCCTTTTCAGGCTTTGTCAACTGTGACAGAATATTCATCAAGTATTACGCCAAGATAGTGGCGCCACATACCAAGCTCACAGGAAATGTGAAATTCTCTTGGAATGAGGAAGCAGAAAAAGCCTTTCAGACCCTGAAATCAGCATTCAGCACTGCCCCGATTCTAGTCCATCCTGATCCTACTAAGCCTTTGTTCTTAGAGACAGATACATCAGGTTTTGCCTTGGGAGCCATTCTATCTCAACATGCAGATGATGGACACTTACATCCAGTCGCATACCATTCAAGGAAATTCTCCCCTCTCGAGATAAATTATGAAATACATGACAAAGAACTTTTTGCCATAGTGGATGCTTTTGATGCCTGGCGACATCATTTAGAGGGGGAAGCCCATAAAGTTACTGTGTATACAGTGTTGGTGCATTTTACCCAAGCCTACATGCTTGATATATTTGATATCATCCTCATTTGTAAGTCACATGAGTAGTTATGTGAACCCATTGTGCAAAGATTCATTGCCAATGTGGTTGTAATCATATATGAATTTATACATTTATCATCATTCACTTCTCTGTTTTGTTCTCTGCTATACTCACTCGGAGCAGTACCTTCAGAAGGTCATATCTCGAGTTCTACTGATCCTTTTTCAGTGATTTAATGTGCGTTGGATAGCTCTTACTGTCTAGTTTCTGCATATCAATTTTCAAGGTCATTGGATTTATAATTTTGGAGATATCTGCAATTTACTGCTCACTGGTCTATCTCTGCAGAGCCCCGAGAATGGTGGGCATGTTCCAGAAATTGATGAAACTTGTTCTCAGTGCTCAGTCCATCATTTGAAGTGTTTTAACTTGGATTGGGAAGCTTGCTAAGTCTATTTGCTATGCCCAAAAGGAATTTTTCTAATTCCTATCAGGTTGAGAGCACTCTTCATTTTTTCCAGCAGGTGTATGTCTAAAAATAGCAAGTTTTGGGAGCTAGTCATTTTGAAACTAGTCTGTCTTGACTTAAACTTTTGGGATACATGTTCCAAAGTACTTGGCTGATATTTTGGTGGATTTATGAAGCTCAAAGGGTCTACTAATCAACTCTGAAGTCTCAGTTGGCTGGTGTGAAGCTGGTTGTAGCAGCACCTACTCATCTTTGGATTCCATCCACCATCTCTCTTCACAGTGGTATCAGAGCATAGTCAAGCAACATGGGAGCTGGATTTCCATCAACAATTGACAAATTGGATCGAAACAACTACCCGGCATGGTCTCTAAGGATGGAGGCTTACCTTCAAGGGAGGAATCTATATGGATTCATATCCGGAGATGAAGCAATGCCAACCATGAGGAACAAAGGGCAACCATCACATGAAGTGGAAGAACGTTCGAATTGGTGTTCGAAGGATGCACTTGCAAGGTCCTATATTCTAAACTCAATCTCTGATTTTCTTTTACCTCATGTCAAGGGATGCAAGACATCAAGAGAGACCCTAGAATGCACTTGCTTCTTTCTTCTCTTCCAACACTCGAGCAAGAAAGAACCAATTGTGGATGGAGTTCACAACAATGAAGAAAAGCCCGAAGCAAAATGTGACTGATTATGTCTCAAAGATGAAGGAGATTTCCGACCAACTTGGAAGCATTGGAGAGGTAATTGAAGAGGAGCAAATCATAAGACAAATCATGAATGGAATCAAAGCAGACGACAAGTGGGAGTCATTCACAACAGCCATGGATTTATACATGGATATGCATGTACCCGACCTCAACACACTCATGGGCCAACTCTTCACTCATGAAGCAAAAATTAGCAAAGGTGGTGAGTCCTCAAGAGGTAATCAAACTTTTGCCTTATATTCTGATAAAGCTAAGGTCAAGGACAAGTCAAAGAATAGGAAGAATGAAGATGAAGGAAGCTCTTTCCAAGCAAACTTTGCAGGTAGAGGAAGAGCTAGAGGAAGAGGCAGAGGTGGAAAGCAAGGCAGGGGAGATTCCAATCATCTCAACCTTGCAACATATGTGGCTTATCTAACCATACTACTGAAGAATGTTTCGGGAACCCGAGGAACTCAAGAGGAAGAGGATTCAATAGAGGTGGCTATGGATCAAATAGAGGTAGATACAATGGAGGCTACAACAACAACAACTACTACAACAACAATTACAACAACAACAACAACTATCAAAGTGGCCATAGAGGAAGAAGAGATTACAATAACTATGCAGAGGAACAAAGTCAAGAAGATTCATTATTGATTATGAATCTATCAGCGAAGAAGGGTAAGGATGATGATCACATATTTTACATTGATTCGGGATGCTCGAACCATGTAGCAGGAAATGTGGCTTTACTTTCTGATTTGGAAGATCCTCATAACAAGCATGAAGTGAAGACAAGAGATGACACAAAGCACTCAGTGGAGAAGATAGGTAATGTGAAGACATCAGATGGGAATATGAACCTCTTAAGCAAAGTCTTGTATGTCCCTACAATTACCGAAAATTTAATAAGTGTTGGACAGATTGTTGAAAAAGGATTGCAGGTTAGATTCAATCGATTTGGAGCATATGTTGAAGACCCAAGGCAAGGCTTTCGAAGGATTGCCAAAGGAGAAAAGACAGGAAGGCTTTTCACTTTTGAAGTGGAAGATACAAAGAACATAGCTTTGTTTAGCTATGGATCTCAAACTCTAACAGAGTTGGAGATATGGCACAAAAGGCTTGCTCACATTGGTGAGAGGATACTCAAACAGATTTGCAAGGACCAAAGTGTACTTGGTTTGCCTAATATCACAAGGCAACACATGATTTATAAGTGTGAAGCTTGTCAACTCATAGACAACCTTTCAATAAGAAAGGATATATGTATCAAAATCCTTTGGATCTAGTGCATACGGATGTGTGGGGTCCAAGTAAAGAGTCATTTCAGGCTCAAGATATTATGTGTCTTTCATAGATGATTGTAGCAGGTGGACCATTCTGTTTTTCATGAAGCACAAGGATGAAGTGTTTAATTGCTTTAAGAAGTATATTGCTCTTGTTGAAAACCAAACAGGTAGGACTTTGAAACGACTCAGATCAGATGGTGGAGGAGAATACTTCTCTTCTGAATTTGATGCCTTCTTGCATGAAAGAGGCATTAAAAGGGAAGTCACTACAAGGTATACACCCGAACTCAATGGTGTAGCAGAGAGGAGGAACAGAGCTATTGTCGAAGGAGCAAGGTCCATGCTCAACGAAAAGGGATTGCCAAACTACCTATGGGCAGAGGCTATGTCTACAGCCACATATCTCATAAATAGACTTCCATCTAAGTCACTAGATGGAACCACTCCATATGAAGTGTGGAATGGAAGAAGACCTAGTCTAGAGCATTGCAAAATCTTTGGATGCTTAGCCTATGCTCACATTCCTTCTCAAGTAAGAGGGAAATTGGATCCCAAGGCAGAGAAGTGTGTATTCATTGGTTATGATCAAAACCAAAAAGGATATAGATTGTACAATCCAACCAATAAAGGATTTTCTGTGAGTAGAGATGTAATTTTTGATGAAAACAAATCATGGTTTAATGATGACAGGAAAGTGAAGCTGCCATATGACTTGGATGAAGATTTTCCATCACTTCAACCAAAGGAGCCAAAGCAGATTGAAGAAAGTGATTCGGAGATTGACCTAGAAGACTTGGAAAGACTAAAGCTATGGAAGAACAAAGGTAAAGCAAAGATGTAGGATGCTACATATGGACCCGAGAGCTCACATCGACCACTTAGAAGGTCTTCAAGGGAGAAGAAGAAACCAGAGAGGGTTGGTTATGATACTTCTTTGGTCACCAAGCACTCAATCTATATTGCAAAGGATTCAACCAATGAAGAACCTACCACATTCGAAGAAATGGAAGCCTTGAAGGAGAATGACACTTGGGAGCTTGTACCTAACAAACCATCTATGAAGGTAATTGGATCTCGATGGATATACAAAATCAAGAGGAATCCAGATGGAAGTATAAATAGACACAAAGCAAGGTTAGTTGCTAAAGGGTTTGCTCAAACCCATGGTATTGATTATGAGGAGACTTTCTCTCTTGTTGCAAAAATGCCTACAATTAGGGTTCTCATTAGTCTTGCTCCATCTAGAAATTGGAATCTTTATCAACTTGATGTAAAGAATGCTTTCTTGAATGGATGGATTTCTGAGGAAGTGTATATGGCACAACCTCCTGGACATGAGGATGCACATCATCCTAACTATGTATGCAAACTAAAGAAAGCTTTGTATGGATTGAAGCAAGCTCCAAGAGCTTGGAATTTCAGATTGGTGACTTATTTGCAGGACCAAGGATTCAAAGCTAGCAAGGAGGATACCTCTTTGTTCATAAAGAGAAATGGATCTGAAGTGATCTATTTATGTGTGTATGTTGATGATATTATTATCACAGGCAATGATCTTGAAGGAATCAAACAGGTAAAGAGTCAAATGAAGGAGGAGTTCAAAATAAGTGACCTCGGACCACTCACTTATTTTCTTGGATTGGAGTTGATCTACACAGATTCAGGTATATACATCACACAAAGGAAGTATGTCCATGACATGCTCGTCAAGTTCAAGATGGAAAATACCAAGTGTGCAGGTACACCTATGGAGCAAAATCATAAGCTTAGTGCTTATGAAGGAGAGCCAATTGAAGACATCACAAGCTATCAAAGCTTGGTTGGAAGTTTGAACTATGCAACACTCACAAGGGTGGATATATGCTATAGTGTTAGCATATTGAGTCAGTTTATGCATAAGCCGAGAAGACCACATATGGAAGCGGCCAAGCGAGTCCTCAAGTACTTAAAAGGGGACCATGAATGAAGGTTTGTTTTATTCATATACTTCAGATATTGAGCTAAAGGTCTACTCAGATGTAGATTGGGCCGGATCTAAAGATGATAGAAGAAGCACATTCGGGTATATATCATTTGCAGGTTCAAAAATCATTTCTTGGTCATCGAAGAAGCAACCAACCGTGGCATTATCTTCTACTGAAGCTGAATATAGAGGTTTGGCTAATGCAACTCAAGAAATCATGTGGTTAAAGTCTTTGTACACAGATCTTGGACTTCATTCTTCAACACCTCATATTTTTTGTGACAACACAAGCTCACTACATCTAGCAGCTAATCCGGTATACCATGCTAGAACCAAGCATATTGAAGTCCACTACCATTACGTAAGGGAGAAGCTAATGAGCAAGGATATTCAACTATCCTATGTCTCTACAGATATGCAATGTGCCGACATGTTGACTAAAGCTCTTGATGGTACAAAATTAAGTAGATTCAAGTTGATGATTGGCTTGCAGGAAATCAAGGACAATTGAAGACTTATTTGAAGGCCAAACATGTTAGGCTTGAGGGGGAGCTGTTTGTGCATTTTACCCAAGCCTACATGCTTGATATATTTGATATCATCCTCATTTGTAAGTCACATGAGTAGTCATGTGAACACCTCTTGTAAAAGAGTACATTTTATCTCTTGTAAATGGAAAAAGAAAAAAGGAAAAGGATGGCTTACCTCATGCATGATGTAAAAGCAATTTCGTGGCTCTAACTACCAAAACCCACGACTTTTTGAGGCAAACAGGAAAGGCGGCATTTTGTCGCATTTTCTACTCATGCCCCCTCCCGTAACTAACTGGTGCAGGCTACATAAATGCTCTCCGAACCGGGCTAGATAGTCACCCATCACACGACTCTCTCCTAACTTTGGGGATCACTTTTAGGGAATATCTCCTAACTTTGGGGATCACTTTTAGGTGGAGCCATTCGAATTCGAATTCAAAACTCCCTCCAAGAATAGCTATAAAAGGAGCAAGAAGGAAGAGGCGATTAGCAAGCCTTGTACGTGACCACTTCATTTCATTTTGTAGAGATTGAAGAGCTTACTCTATAGCTCTATCATTCTATTCCCATTGTGCAAAGATTCATTGCCAATGTGGTTGTAATCATATATGAATTTATACATTTATCATCATTCACTTCTCTGTTTTGTTCTCTGCTATACTCACTCAGAGCAGTACCTTCAGAAGGTCATATCTCGAGTTCTACTGATCCTTTTTCAGTGATTTAACATGCGTTGGATAGCTCTTACTGTTTAGTTTCTGCATATCAATTTTCAAGGTCATTGGATTTATAGTTTTGGAGTTATCTGCAATTTACTGCTCACTGGTCTATCTCTGTAGAGCTCCGAGAATGGTGGGCATGTTCCAGAAATTGATGAAACTTGTTCTCAGTGCTCAGTCCATCATTTGAAGTGTTTTAACTTGGATTGGGAAGCTTGCTAAGTCTATTTGCTATGCCCAAAAGGAATTTTTCTAATTCCTACCGAGTTGAGAGCACTGTTCATTTTTTCCAGGTGTATGTCCAAAAATAGCAAGTTTTGGGAGCTAGTCATTTTGAAACTAGTCTGTCTTGACTTAAACTTTTGGGATACATGTTCCAAAGTACTTGGCTGATATTTTGGTGGATTTATGAAGCTCAAAGGGTCTACTAATCAACTCTGAAGTCTCAGTTGGCTAGTGTGAAGCTGGTTGTAGCAGCACCTACTCATCTTTGGATTCCATCCACCATCTCTCTTCACATACAGATCATAAGAATCTAGAGTATGTTATGACCACTCGTATCCTCAACAGAAGGCAATCTTGATTGGAGTGACTTCCTACCAGGTTCGACTTTGTCATCACATACCGCCCAGGACGGCAGCAATGTGAGTCAGATGCCTTGTCAAGAAGAGCTTACCTTACACCAAAGAAAGGAGAAGAAGCTTTTGATAGAAAAGAAAGTATACTAAAGCTGGAACATCTCCAGTTAGGAGCTATCGCCTCAAGCCATCAACTTTCAAGACCATTCAGTCTTAAGCAATCTAATTTGTGAGTCTCTACCACACAATGAATTGTTTTGTAATGTCAAGCAAAATATTCAAGAAGGGGAAGATCATGAAGTAAATGAGTTCTAGGAAAACGACGGGTTACTATATTATAAGAACTTGTTGTATGTTCCTCCAGGAAAGCCCAGAATCCGAGTACTTCAGCAACGTCATGGTAACCTTGCAGCATGACATTTTGGAGTGAACAAAACAATAGAACTTTTTTATCAAGAGATTTTTGGTGGCCTCTAATGTGGAAGGAAGTCAAAGAATATATCCGAACCTGCAATAGGTCTAAGATACAATCAACCTCATGGAGTCTTGCAACCTTTACCCTTGCTTATTCCCTCGTACACTACCCTTGCTTATTCCCTCGTACACTACCCTTGCTTATTCCCTCTACACTCCCATTTCAAGTTGCTCTGTATTTCTGCTGGCACCCATTATCAAATAAGTCTTCTTTGAGGCTGTAAATTTGGTGTTCCTTTCTCAGTCCTCTCTTTTCCTACACTGCTAGTTGATTTTGCCCTTTCCTGTTTCTCTGTGTTTTCGATTCGTTCATTTCTTACTGCTGTTGGCTTGTCCATATTTCATCTTTGTCCTTTTCTTCACTCTTCACAATGGATATGGTTTTTCATACTGCCCATGAGAACACATCTTCGATTTCGTAGTACCCTAATGGTCATGTTACACAGTCTCAAGAGCAGCTGGTTTCTGATATGCCGGATATACTCAAAGATGGATTTGACCAAAATCCTGATGTGGCCAGTGATGTTAAAGTTTCTAATGAGCTGGAGATGGTTGATGATAAAGTTTTTTCTTTCCACCAAAAAGATGTGGCTTTGTATACTTCAGGGAAACTCAAATCTGTCATAGAAATTGCTCTGCATCTTGATGAATGTTACCAACATGATGTGGTGGACCAGGTTCAATTTTCAAACCAAGATCTTTATGAGGTTGTGCTCAAAATTTTTGCAGATGGAGATGCTATCATAGGTCACTGTGCTATCCTACTTTTTGGGGGGGCTTAAACTTATGCTGCCATGTTTGGGTAACTTCCTGATCTCCCATGTTACTTGTGGGATCATGTTGTGGAAATGGGTCAGATTTTGGGAATGATATTTTATGTTCCTCCAAATTCAGCTCCTAACAAGCATAGGGTTTGTGTTATGTTGAAGATTCACTTCTGTAAGCCGTTCTTGGACATACGTCACTCACCCCTCGAGTCATGGAGGACTAGGGATTCTCGATCATCTCATTTATATGCATGCCTGCAGATGTAATTACATTAATTCCTTTATGCAGTCTGCATATCCACGGGCACTAATCATGCATTATTTTGTGGGCACTACTAAGTTTATTGCAAAGGCTCTTGACAACTGGATATCTAAGCAAAGCTTTTCTCAATTGTCTTTTCAGATCTCTGGAAAGTACTTCACCTACTGCTTCATTATTCTTGAGTTCCTATAAGCATATGACACTTCAACTATGATAATGTGATGCCCATCTACTGGAATCTGTATGGTATTGGCTTATTGGTCTCTATTGCAAGCTCATCCACTTATATTTTCATTGGGATCTACTGCCCGAGCATAAGAAATCCATTTCTTTGTTGTGTCACTTTATAGATGATCAAAGCCATAGGTTGTCTTCCCCACTTGCACATAGACAATATGCTTTGGGTGTTGTCTATCCTTTCAATTTCCCACCATGTTTGTCCTTTTACATACGGATCAAAATTGGATCTTATGCTTTATTAGAGAATGGCTCTATGCATGGCCTGCAGCTTATTACAATGCACATGCGAAATTTGAAATGTTGCCACCCCATGGTTGTCGAGTAAGATAGAAAATTAACACCAGAAATAAGGTTCAGAATGATATCTTGAAAGATGGGCATCCAAATGATCACGTGGTTTTTGAGCTGTGGGCGGGTCCGGTGATAAATGGAAATGCTGAGAAATATGAAGAAGTAAAGGAGCATGATCTGATCTTCGGAGATCTTAGGGAATGGAAATATCCCAAACACAGGATTGTAGTAATTTCCCACTGTAATTAATCCGATCAAAGAAAGCCCGAGCCTGGAGATTCGTCTTGCTAAGTTGGATACTTAGCAATGCCAAGTGTTTACAAATCTGCCGATAGTAATACATTCTTCCCAGATTTGTTGTTCAATTGCGAACATGCAAGAGTAAACTGTCGAAGAATCAAAATGATGTTCCACCATATGAAAGAATCAAACAAAGTTGGTTTGGTTAACAAGGGTTGAGTAACATTTTGCTGATTATTAAGAAGCTTTAGAGGAGGAGCATCAGAGGATTGGCGATATCGATCCAACACTTGCTCATGTGGAACTTGCACAGAACTTCCTAGATAAGCTGGAACCATACGAACTTCATCACCGAGTACGGTTGGGCATGACCTGAAGAAGTGTCCATGCTTACTGCAATGGAAACAAGCACCAAGAAGGTTGTCCCACTTGAAATGTACCAAAGTCTCACCCATTTCTTCACTAGCAATTGTCATCGAAGTAGGAAATTGTTGCCACATGGAGGAATTCAGGATGAAGATGAATGGCTGTAAAGTAGAACCTACTTATTCTTAATAGAAGTATGTAGCACAAAATATTGGGCTGAAGATTACTTTGTGTTCTAGTTAGTGACTTTGGGAAAAATCTTTTGCAGGAGCCAAGCTGGCTGCAATCTTGAAGTGATGCGCATCCCAAGTGGATAACCAAGATGACGAAATACTTATTGTTGTCGGATTTGGGGTCCATCCCATGTAGAATTTCAAATATCAATAACATGTGATTTGAAAATGTTGACAGATAAGCCAAAGGTTGTAGGATAAACATTTAATAATCCCATACGTATCCAAATGAAGGCAGTACATACAAAAAAGGATGAAAAAGTGCCTCGTCTGCAAAGGCAATTCTAGAGAGAATATCTTCCCCAATCTGGAAATTGTGTGAAGTACCATCTTGAATTCGTGCATGAGACAATGGAGAGAAGGGGTATCGCGGGCAAACAATAGAGGGCTAAGAGAGAATTTGTGATACACAATGATTCACAGCAATCAGATCAATATGAGTGTCATGCACAGAGATGAAAGGGATAGCATCATCTCAAAGGAAGAAAATAATAGAGGCTTAGCATGAACTGAAACCAATACATAACACAGTTCTATGAATGAAAGATTACACCATTATGTCAGAAACCTTGGCGAAATCAACTTTGCAACATGACAGCATTCAAAGTTTTTACTTTAGCATAGTATGATGCAAGAAGCACCGTAAGCACATTATCGTAAACAGGACAGTTATGCACAAAGCTAAATTGTGCAGGCTGAATGTATGGCGGTGAAATTTGTTGCAAGCGCAAAGCTAAAGTTTTTATTATCAATTTATAAAGTGTCCAGTAGAGTAATTCGCTGCTAATCAGAGAAAGAAGATGATTGATTAAGGTCTCTATGAAGGAGAGGAATTTTTTTCCAATGATCTCTCTGGGTGGATGGGTATGGGCCCAATCGATGCGCCAGAGCTCCTTGGAGAAAAGCTTGAGAAAAGCGCGGTTTAAGATCTCTAAGTAGATAGAGAAGCCACTTCGTAGGGTAGGAAAGTCAGCTGTGCACATAATGATGCATGATGCATGGGCATCGGGTGTGTCCTGTTGCTTTGGCTGTTGAGAGGGGAGAGAAATTTGTCGCGAGGGCACCTCTTAGCCCAATAAATGGGATCGCTAGAGTTGATGCTGGTGTTAAGAGAGGACTTGAGGGAGAGGCTATCTCCTGGTCATGAGCTGGCCAGTGCTAGTGTAGCTGAGGTGGTAACTCATGATGGCTCCTTGCTTAGAGTTATTCCGACATATTCGACTCTAGATAACATGCTGATTTTGTCCCAAGTTGCTTGTCTGGGTGGTTGGGCCTCTTGCCTCTTGAGGCGGGGGTGAGGGTTCAACTCCCACCGGCACCATGTAAGGGACATGCTTAACATGGAAAGTTGTATCTTGTGGTTGATTTGCCACCGTTTGTCTTGCCCCGCGGTAGTTGTGACTGCAATTCAACCCAGCTATGTAAACCCCTGTTCTTGTGGGATAAGGGGGGTCCCATGGGTACTATGACAAAGTTAAAGCCTGGAGTAGGCCTCGGCTTCGAACTCCATTAAAAAAAAAAATGCTGATTTTATGAGATTATTGTATAGCAGGATTTTTGTATAGATAAGTTTTTCTTTCGACTTGTTTATGCACCTGTTAACATAACAATTATGAGTACTTTTTCTGAAGGGTGGTGATCTCGATGCTGTTGCGATTCTTTCATTCTGGATTTGCAGTATTACGTGATGACTGCATACCAGGTATATTCACCACAGGTGGCAGATGGTCAACTAAAAAGAATATGATGACTATAAAGGCCCAAGGGAGGTTCACACAAAAGTATGAAGAGAGGAGGCTACCTACCAGATGTACGACATGTTGGAATGTTTTCCTGCTGCAATGATATTGTGCTACTCAATGAGAAGGATCGAGATTGGTAGGGAGATGATCAGGGTTCCTAAATGGAAACCTCAAGAAGAGGTATGTGTGTCTCAACCACCAATGTTTGAGGCTCAGAGAACAAGGTATGCAAGCCCACATAGCCTAGTGGCTGATGCTTTGAGTTTGTGGGAGGAAGTCCTAGGTTCAAATCTTGGTTGGACATATCTACGAGTTCCACAAGATGGGTGGCAAGGTCGGGCATGCGTGTCTTTCCAATTCATTGTACTCTCAAAAAAAACAAAGAAGGCATTATATGGGCTAAAACAAGCCCCTAGTCCATGGTACCAATGGATAAATAAGTATCATTTGGATTTAAATTTCGAAAGATATGCTTCAAATGTTAACCTATATGCCCTAAAAGAAGGTGGGAAGACAATTGTGATTGTACTCTATGTAGATGACCTTGTTATTATAGGAGACGATGATGCTTTTCTTCAATTTAAAAAGGGATGCTTTGAGTACAATTCATGATCTATCAAATGGTGATGTGATTATTGATTCTGACATTTTATGTCGTGGGCTGTATAAGCTCATAAACTACGAAAAATTTGTGAATGATTCAGCATGTGCACTACATGATTTTGAGGCTATGTCAGATGCAAAGCTTGGCATGCACGCTTTGGTCATCTGAATTTTGCTAATTTGATACACTTGCAAAAATATGAAATGGTGTCCTCTTTGCCCAAAATTGAGGCACCCAGTAAACATGTCTATGAAGGCTATATTTTGGGCAAAATGTAGCGTTTCTCCTTTCCAAAAGATGGTTCAGTTTGAGCTACTCAGAAATTGTAGCTTATTCACAGTGATGTCTGTGGTCCTATGCAGACAACCTTTTTTGGAAACTATCTTTACTTCATGACTTTCATCAATGATTTTTCTAGGCATGCATGGGTATATTCATTGAAAACAAAGTCTATAGTGTTTATGTGCTTCAAACAGTTTCTAGTTTTGGCTGAAAATCTGCCAGCATGTAAAACGAGCACCCTCCATTTTGATCGAGGGAGGGAATATATGTCTTGAGATTTTAATGCATTTCTGGTTGAATGTGGGACAAAACATCAGTGTACAGTGCCATATACACCTTCACAAAATGGAGTTGCTAAAAGGAAGAACATGTCACTCATGGAGATGGTGAGGTGTATGGTCAAGAGTCAGGCTTTACCACATAGTTTTTGGCTTGAGGCTGCCATGTGTGCAACATATGTACTGAATAGGTGTCCCACTAAAGCATTGGAGTCTATTACTCCATATGAGGTTTGGAATGGTTGCAAACCATCTTTTGCTCACTTTCACATTTTTTGTTGTTTGGCATATGCATTAGTGCTTGAACAATAATGTAGGAAATTGGATGATAAAGCAGTGGAATGTATTTTTGTTGGGTACAATTCTGAGAGCAAAGGCTATCGTCTGTATCATCCATAGACTAAACATCAAAGTTGTATGGTTATTGCAAAGAACCCAATATTTCATGCTCGCACCAAGCACATAGAAGTACAGTACCATTACATTCGTGAGCTAATAAGATGAAATTGTGGAGCTAGAATATTGCCCAACAGAGGAAAATTGTGCTGACATATTCACTAAAGCACTTGGAAGACAGCAGCTCAACAGGCATCTTCAGTAGATGGGCATAGGACCGAGACCTACTTGATTTATCATCGGTAAACATTGAGGGGGATGTTAGTATATGATCAATGTCTACCCCTCATGATTGTATGCATATTTTGTAAGGCCCCCATTATGATGAGAAGCCAAGCATGCACTACCCAATTGATGGGAATCCCAACTTGTATGTTGGACCATGTAAGGTATTGTAAGGTAAGGGAGTTACCAGGGTCCCCAATTGGACCATGTAAGGTATTCTAAGGAAAGGGAGTTACCAATGTCCCCAATTGTGTGGTCTGGGGCAACGATGAGTAGCCCCGACTGGGAGGTCCAAGGGGGCCAGTGGGCCCCCTAGTGGGGGTTTGGGGCAGCGCCCCCGACATGATGGTAAAGGGGATATTCCATGGAATATTCCCTGTCGGAGTCAGAAATCATTTATATTTGTTAGGTCGGTTCAACTCGTCTAAGCCGTGTATGGCAATTACGCGGGCGGTGGCCGCCCATGCTCTACCACCATGTATAGCCGTCCACAAAAGGCCACCCATGATCTTATATATACATGACTTCTGCACTACCTGAGACATCGAATTGAGCCAACATACCTCTACCTTGTATCTCCCTATCTAGAGTTGTCTAGATCACCATTTAAGCTCTACCTTGAGAGCGCACTAGTGGACAATGCCATCATCTTTGTACTTGTTGTTAGTAAAAAATTGTTGAGATTCTCCTATATCTGTTATCTTCTCTGCTACTTCTCCTGTGTTATATTGCGTAACTATTGTCTTACAGATGTGCTTCTAAACATTGTTGTTTATGTTGATGACATGCTGCTCACTGGTCCCCATGAGAAGCATATTGCTGATTTCAAGGCTAGTTTGCATGCCTCATTTGAGATGTCTGATTTGGGGCATTTGCATCATTATTTGGGCATTCAATTTATGCAAGTTGATGGCGGAATAGATTTGTGTCAAATGAAATATATTGACACATTATTGCACTATTTTGGCCTTGAAGACTGCAAACCTATTGCCACTCCTATGGAGATAGGTTTACGATTGAGTCTTCATGATGCTTGAGATGCATTTGATGTGGTTCTCTATTAGTAGGTTGTTGGATGCTTGATTTAGTTATGCATTACTCTGCTAGATATTCAATTTTTTGTATCACAGACGAGCAGGTTTATGCATTGCCCAGGAGTCAAGCATTGGTAGGCAGTTAAGTGCATCTTTGGCTATGCGAGTGGTACCTGGCTACTTGGATTGTTTTATCCCAAGGGGGGATCACTATCGCCAGATCTACATGATTTTTTTGACTCTACCTGGGTTGGTTGCTATGACACTCATGTGACCCCACTAGTGGATTTTGCTTCATGCTTGGTAGCTCATGCATATCTTGGTTGAGCAAGAAGCAGCCTACTGTGATCACTTCTAGTTGTGAGGCTGAGTATAGGAAGCTTTCACAACGACTGTTGAGTGTGTGTGGCTCAGATGCCTTATGGTTGATTTGGGTGTTGGTCAGCCTTTCGCGACCACCATCTTCACAAAGTACATTGGCAGTTGCAAAGAACCTTTTGTTCCATGCTCACACTAAGCACATTGAGGTGCATTATCATTATGTCAGGGAGATGTTCTCTGTTCGAGAGATTAGCTTGGCATATGTGCCCATGTAAGAGAACATTGTAGACCTTTTCACAAAGGCTCTGCCTAGGGAGAAGTTTGAAGCATTCCACAAAACTTTGGGCTTACTTTCTTTTGTGGATTGATTCCACATAGCTTAGAACTTCCTTATACATGAGTGCTAGCTCCTTGTTCACTGCATCAGTCCTAGGGGTGATATATTTAGGTAGTGATGTGTGTGAACACACTAGGATTATCGGGGCACTTTTTTTCCTCTTTAGGAGGTTTTTCCCCCCAGCTTGTATATATGCCTATTTCCCTAACGGGTTAGTTATCTTTGTACATTCTAGTGGTAATACATTCAGTATTGTGTGTTGTACTCCAAACTTCTTCTTCTTCCTGGTGTTGTTTCCGTGCTTCCGCAGACCTCAAACTCCAACAACTTAGTCCTATTATGGATAAGACTATTCTTCTAAAGGAGAAATGATTTATTAGAGGAAGATATACCCTTGATGGCATCATCTCCCCTTGGGAAGGTGTTGAATTCACCAATGAGAGTGACCAAGATTTTTATTTTTTCAAGATTTATTTTGACAAAGCTTATGATAGGATGGATTGGAGCTTTATTTTTTAGTCCTTGCATGACATTAGTGCTGGTAGGAGCTTTATTAAATTTGTTAGTACTTTGTTCGCTAATGCCTTGTCTAAAGTTTCTATGAATGGTTGTCTATGTTAACCTTTTAGGTTACAAAGATCTATTAGACAAGGTTGTCCCCTAGCTCCCTTGTTGTTTGCTATCACTAGTGATACTTTGGGCTGGCTTATTAGAGATTGTATGGATAATGGCCAAATTTAGGGTATTGATATTCCTAATTCTTCTTCCCATCTAGGCTTACAGATGTTTGATGATGACACTAATATGTTGATGAGAGAAAATGATGATTATGCCTCCAATTTTCTTCATTGTTCAAATTTGGTCTTTTTGGCAAGTGGCTCTCAGATTAACCACAAGAAGACCTCCTTTAAGAATTCTAGACATCACATTCCCCAGAGTATTGTTGATCTTGGCTATTATATCATTCAGGATGGTGTTGTTTTTGGAATTTTAGGCATACCTATGGGTTTCAAAGTGTCCTTTGTGCAAACATGGGATTGGGTGGTTCAGAAGTTTAGGGCTAAAATCTTCAAGTGGATCTCTCTTCAACAAAGTGTTACTCATAGGGTTTTTGTTTCAAAACATCATATCTTACCTTCTATTGTGTATTTTTTGTCATGTTGGATGCCTTCTAAAAAGCAACTCATGCAAATTTTTTCCTTGACTATGATATTTTTATGGAGTGGTGACTATCAAAATCCAAGCATACCCAAAGTCCCTTGGAATATCTGTTGCATGAAAAAGGAAGAAGAGGGTCTTGGACTTCTTTGCCCTACTCAATTGGCTAAAGAGCTTGCTGCTAAATGGATCATGAAAGCCTCTAACTCTTCTGACT
This sequence comes from Ceratopteris richardii, assembly GCA_020310875.1. Taxonomy (NCBI): domain Eukaryota; kingdom Viridiplantae; phylum Streptophyta; class Polypodiopsida; order Polypodiales; family Pteridaceae; genus Ceratopteris; species Ceratopteris richardii. The sequence goes on from CM035424.1 coordinate 107,709,844, forward strand.
ATTGATCTTGCTTAATAAAAAGAAACATACAAAACTTTTATGTTGATGGTTATAAGGCTTGGATTAACAACTTGATTTGGGATGTTTATTTTTCTCCTCACGTGTACATCCCTGCTTACAGCAAAATCAGTTGTAACATGTAGAAATCATGGATGGAAGCTGAGAGAAACTACAACTTTAAATCCTAATTATGCTAAAAATTTAAGTTTTTTCTTATAGGAGTCCATGTGGACTAGCTGGATTGCTCATTGGGAGGGTGAAGACCTATCCATCATAAAAAATAAATGCAAAAAAGCTAGGTGTTGTAGTTGGGATAATCTACTAGTATTTAGCAATGTCATGGATGATAGCATGATTAATAATATAACCCATATTTCTATTTCTTGCAAACAAATGTTGATTCTATATAAGAAAATGCTGGAAGAAAAGATAGATCAATAAACTAGCAACAGAGAAATTGAATTGCATAGAGTTCTTGCTGCTATTTACAAATCCTTTAAGAAGTAAAAAATATCCATTTTCTTCCATTATTGACAAGCTTAATAGGAGATGGAAGGTTAGCTAGTCTTCCAAACAGTGGAGCTGCAAATTTAAAACTAATTGGGCCTTCCTTAATTCTATTAAACACTCCACTCTCCAATGGATGATGATTCATAATGGCATTAGGACAATGAATAAAGCTAGGAAGTGTAATCAAAGTAATATTACTTGTTGCTTCTATGGTAAGGAGGAGGACCTTTCCCACCTCTTCATCAATTGTGAGCATGCTAAAAGTTTCTCAAACCTTTTGTCTAAGTATCGCAAAGATGTTGATCTGTCGAAGGTTGGAAACAAAGAGATTCTTCTTGGGTCTATAGGAGGATGGACATTGCATTGTGGAATCTGTGGAGATCTCAAATTCTTAGGCACATATGGCTGAGCAAAAATCAAAGATGATATAATAGTGGTCATAAGAATTTCTTATCTTCTTTCAGGAAAGATCGTTGTAAAGCTTCTAAGTTTTGTATTAAGTATATCAATGGTTCTATTGATAGAGAGTTTAGAATAAGATATGTACTGAGTAATTACAACCCCAACAAGTAAAGAAATACTCTTCTGAATTTGTATTCAGAACTGAGATTTGTTATGGCTCACTGTATTTGAGCATATGCTTTCCTTTCCTATGCTTAGTAGATGTGGTGATATAGAGGTGGGGATTGCCCCTTACACATTTGTAACTTTTACCATTAATACATTCTTATCTTTGTTCTCTCTAAAAAAAGAAAGAATTCATGCAAATAAAAAGTACGTTGCAAATCTGATACATTCATGTGAAGGATTCATATCCTCTTTATATATAAGAAAAAGGAATTCATGTCCTCCTATATGCATTCGCATACAGGAAGGACACAAGCTTTAAAAATTATCTTGCAAATCTTATGTGATTAAACAAAATTCTTTGGGGAGGAATTGAGCTAGTTGGTTGGGCCTTTTGCTTCTTGAGGTGGTAGACCCCTCCCTACGACAAGATGGTTGTGGACCCTAGGCCAGTGTATTGTGTTCGAGCAAATTTACATGAATTAAACTAGTTGTCTTCAGTCGGTCCTTTCCACATGTTGCCTTCACTAGTCTAACCCTTGCTTTGTGAGATATAAGGGGTCCCATGGGTACTATGCCCGTTCACTTGTGTAGTTGTTCTTTCAATCAATTCAAGCAAAGGGAGATTAGGCTTCGACCAAGATTCCTCTTAAAAAAAAAATCTTTAGGAAGGAGTGCATGGTCGAAATGATGAAGTAGAAAATATTATGTGAGTTGGAAATATGAAATTGCTAAGAAAATATTCCATGAGGTGGCAATATGAAATTGTCGAGTCTATATTAGGCCTAAAACTACATAACTTGTAAGTACAAGCCTCATCAAAAAAGTTTATTGTGGAACAATCGCAATTGCATCTAAGACATCTCCTCCCAAGATAAACCAAGTTATTAATTATGACTCTTACTTTAATCAAAAATAGAAATTCCATAGTTGGAGATATGTGCTGTAGTGGTAAACACTTTGAACCTTGTATTGTGAAGTCCAAAGATTACAATCTAGAGTGATAAGGTCGACAATTGTACTTCCAAAAATAAAAAACATTGGTTTTGGTTTAGTACGAGTTTGACTTTCAAATATTTTAGCATTCATTAATTGAAATGAAAAAGTTGATGTTTGTCTAGCAAAACCTTCACTTTGGGATTGCGACTAATTTCAATTTCACCTCTTTTTCCATTGGTCATCGTCTTTGTATTTCAAGATGAAAAAATAAAAAGGAAATGGACCCCTCACCAAGGAGATGACAAATCTTTTAATATCTTGTGAATGGCTTCCATAGGCCCTTCCACCTCAAGTGTGCAATAGCCAAATATTGGCTGGTTTATAATTCTTTCTCTCCTTTCATTGTATATTTCTTTTATCAAATAAATAAATAAATAGAAATATATATATATATTTCTATTTATTTATTTATTTATTTATATTTGATAAAAGAAATATACAATGAAAGGAGAGAAAGAATTATAAACAATATATATATACATATATATACATATATATATATATATATATATATATATATATATATATATATATATATATATATATATATATATATATATATATATATATATATATATATATATTGTTGGAGTTCGAGGTCTATGGAAGCACGAGAATAGCACAAAGAAGAAGAAGAAGCTTGGAGCACAACACACAATACTGAATGTATTCCCAAGAGAATGTACAAAGATAAATGACCTGTTAGGGCTATAGGCATAAATATGAGTCGGGGGGAGAACCTCCTAAAGAGGGAAAAAACTGCCCCAATGGTCCTAGTGTGTTCACACGCATCACTACCTAAATATATCAACAAATCCCCCTAGGAGTGATGTGGTGGACAAGGAGCTGACACTCAAGTATAAGGTAGTGCCAAGCTATATGGAATCAATCCACAAAAGCAAATAAGCCCAAAGCTTTGTGGAAAGCTTCAAATTTTTCCATAGGCAAAGCCTTTGTGAAAAGGTCTACAATGTTCTCCTATGTGGGTACATATGCGAAATTGATCTCTCTAGCAAAGAACCTCTTCCTGACATAATGATAGTGCAAATCAATGTGCTTAGTGCAAGAATGGAACATAGGGTTCCTCGCAACTGCCAATGTGCTCTGATTGTCAGTGAAGATGGTGGTGGTAGAAGACTGACTAATACCCAAATCAGCCATAAGGCATCTGAGCCACACACACTCAACAATCGCTGTGAAAGTTGCCCTATACTCAACTTCATAACTAGAAGTGGTCACAGTAGGCTGCTTCTTGCTCAACCAAGGTATGCATCAGCTACCAAGCATGAAGCAGAAACCACTAGTGGACACACGAGTGTCATAACAACCAGCCTAGTCAGAGTAAAAAAAAAGCATGTAAATCTTGCGGTAGTGATTCCCCCTTGGGATAAAACAATCCAAGTATCCGAGTACCACTCAAGTAGCGAAATATGCACTTAACCACCTACTAATGCTTGACACTTGGGCAAGGCATAAAGCTGCTCATATGTGAAACAGGAAACTGAGTATCTGGCTGAGTAATGCATAAGTAAATCAAGCATCCGCTAGCTTGCTGATAGAGAACATCATCGAACGCATCTCCAGTATCATGAAGACTCAACTATAAACATATCTCCATAGGAGTGGTAATAGATTTACAGTATTCAAGGCCAAAACACTGCAATAGTGTGTCAATATATTTTGTTTGACACAAAGCTATTCTGCCATCAACTTGCATAAATTGAATGCCCAAATAATGATGCAAATGCCCAAATTTGACATCTCAAATGAGGCATGAAGATCAGCCTTAAAATCAGCAATATGCTTCTCATGAGGACCAGTGAGCAACATGTCATCAAGATAAACAAAAATGATCAGAAGCACATCATTTTCATGTTTAACATATAAGGTGCTCTCTATTGGACTCTTCTCAAAACCATGTGCAATCATGTAGGCATGTATCTTTTCATACCAAGCACATGGTGCTTGCTTCAAACCATAAAATGAATTTTTCAACATGTACTTGGTTTTCATGCCCTTTCTACACAAAGCCACGAGGCTAAAAAATGTACACTTCTTCATGCAAGCCACAATTCAGAAATGTACTTTTAATGTCCAACTAATGTACATTCCAACCATGATGAGCTGCAAGTGTACATATGCTACAAACAACAGTCATTCGGCATGTAGGAGCAAAGGCCTCATCAAAATCAATGCCTCTTTCTTGAGCATAACCCTTTGCAAAAAGCCTATACTTATACCTGTCAACTGTTCCATTAGCCTTATGCTTCAGCTTGTATACCCACTTAGTGCAAATGGCCTTCTTGCCAGGAGGCAAGTCACATAAAGACCAGGTACCATTTCTCATAATAACATCATATTCTAATTGTATAACAACCATCCAATTTTTAGAATTTTGTGCTTCATCAAACAAAACAAGCTCATTCTCATCACAAAGACTAGAGATAGACATAGCATAGCAATTTGATGTGAAACAAGCACTATGAGAGCTTGAACAAGTATGATATGATAGAGATGCATCTAATTTTTTATCACACAAAGTTTGCACCAACCATTTTGGCATAATTTTTGCCTCCTCAATATCAGCTCTCTCATAACAAGTGCATCATGTAAATCTGCATCAGAAATGGAATGATGTGCATCATCACATGAAATCTGTAAAGGTTGAGAAGTTGCCTCATTAGAACCAACACTAGACTATCCACTTGTAAAAAGAGTCAGCAAAGTGTCATACATGTCTTTGGAGCTAACTAATGTCTCCTTAGTACACGAAAGTAATGGTTGAATAGGATCTTCCACAAAAACAACATCATGGCTAACCAAAATGCATTTAGTCTATGGATGATACAGATGATAGATTTTGCTTTCAGAAATGTACCCAACAAAAATACATTTCACTACTTTATCATCCAAATTCCTGCATTGTTGTTCAGGCACCAATGCATATGCCATACAACCAAAAACACGTAGGTGAGCAACAAATGTCTTGCAAACATTCCAAGCCTCATATGGAGTGATAGACTACAATGCTTTAGCGGGAAACCTGTTAAGTACATATGCTGCACACATAACAACCTCAAGCCAGAAACTATGTGGTAAAGCCTGACTCTTGACCATACACCTTGCCATCTCCATGAGTGAACTTTTCTTTTCCATTTTGTTGAGTTGTATACAACATTGTACAATGATGTTTTATCCTACATTTAGCCAAAAATGCATTAAAGTCAGAAAACATATATCCTCCCCTTGATTAGAACAGAGGGTGCCCATTTTACATGCTAATTTTTTTTTAGCCAAAACTAGAAACTGTTTGAAGCACATAAACATTTCAAACTTTGCTTTCAATGGATATACCCATGCATGCCTAGAAAAATCATCAATGAAGGTCACAAAGTAAAGATAGTTTCCAAAAGATGGTGTCTGCATAGGACCATAGACATCATTGTGAACAAGCTGCAAATTTTCAGTAGATCAAACTGAACCATCTTTTGGAAAGGAGGAATGCTGCATTTTTCCCTAAATACAACCTTCACATACATATTTATCGGGTGCCTCAAGTTTGGGCAAAGAGGACACCATTTCAAATTTCTACAGGCATAGCAAACTAGCAAAATTTAGATGACAAAAACATGCATGCCAAAGTTGCATCTGACATAGCCTGAGAATCATGTACTACACATGCTGAATCATTCACAGATTTTTCATAGACTATGAGCTTATACAACCCATGACATAAAATGCCAGAAGCAATAATCACATCACCACTTGACAGATCATGAACTATACATCTGTCATCAACAAATTTCACAATCAAGCTAATGTTGGCTAAAGTTGAAACTGATAACAGATTCTTCTTGATCCCTGGCATAAATAAAGCATCTCAGAATCTAAAAGAACTACCATCACTAGTAAACAGAATGGTCTTACCAACTCCCAGGATAGGATAAGAGGAGTTGTTGGCACATGTGATAATATTCCTTGTAGGGGTAGGATTGATTGAAGTGAAAAAACTGCACTCCAAGGTAATATGTCTGGTTGCCCCACTATCAAAGTACCAAACATTTGAGTCTACTTTAGACATACACTATTCATGAGAAGATGGGTCATAACTACAAATTGTGGTAGATTCTCATTCTTTTTCATTTTCAAAATTTTCTATCAATCGGGACACCAATAGTGCCCGTTCCTTCTGACCTATTTCTGCAAAATATGGCATGGGATGATCCCACATGGTTCCGCCATCTGCTCTTTTATTGGAGAATGATAGATCGGGGGAGATAGAGGACGTACCTCTACCTCGTCAGTAGGATTCTCTAGTTGTGGCTCTACTAGTGTCCTGATGTTTGCTCTTTGTTCTATTTGAGCTTCTAGTTGTGCAAGACGTTCAGTCTTTTCTTTAAATTTGTGGAGGGCTATCTAGAGCGTGTATTTAGCCGCGAGAAGCTCATTGCCAATTTCCGCTATTTGATCGGCATTTTCATTATAAATTACTAAGAGTTTTGCTTCAGTAGCTTTAAGTTGTTCCCTAAGCTCATTTGTGTCTTGTATGTACTTTTGTTCCCATTCTTCTTTTAAGCTTTGCTCTTGTTTCAGTAGATTTGCATACTTTGCAACCTGATCATTCAATTCCTTCTGGTCAGTTGCTATTGTCTCTTGTTTATCTATTGGTTGGTCGTAAAGCAGTGCCTTCATCAGTTCTTTATCCCTGTTGTGTAGATTGTCATTTTCCTCCATATATACTTTGAGCTGCATTTCTAACAGATTGCTTCTAGCTTTCATTCTCTCTTTGTCCGCTTCACTTACTTCATGTTGTCTTTGTAGCTCCATCAGTTGTTCCTGGAGCTTGTGATTCTGCTCCATTAATGTAGTGCATTGTCTTTTGACTTTGATTATTTCTGTTTCTTTAGCTGAAACCACCTGTTGAACTTGTATTAGTTGCGCAGACAGTTGTTCACTCATTACTTGAAATTGATTCTTTTCTCTCATGGCCTTGTCGTAATCTGCGTCTGTTTCCATCATTTATTGCTATGTGTCCATGGCTGTTTGTATCATTTGTTTGACTATTGTTTTTAATTGAGTAACATCGACATTTAACCATGTTAACGGGATGCTAGGTTCTTCCCCTGTGGTAACATCTCTTCCTTGTGCCACATGCAACGTTGTATCGTGGGGCTGCCGAATATGAAGTTGTATCCATGGCTCAGCCTCCTTACTTACTGTCTTACCTTGGGGCGTGTCACCAGGAATCTCAATCACAATTTGTTCCATATTTTGTTGTAGACATCTTTCTTTTTCCATGCTTGTTTGTATTTCTTCCTTTATGGGTGGTACAACATCTTTATGTGTGATTGAAGCTTCTTTTATGCTGATTTGTGACTTTTCGTTCAATTGAATGAGGTGTGTTTGTTCAGTGGATGCTTCCTGGTTCTGTATGCGCGATTGTTGATTGTCTGGCATGACTTCGATCTGGTCTATCTCTGTCCATTCCTCATTGTTTGTTTCTATTCTTATGTCAGTGTCCAAGGTGTCTTTCTCCTGACTAGATTCCTCATTAGAACTAGAATCCTCCAGTCCCAATTCTTTATACCTGGCAGCCAGTTCTGGAGTATGTTCTTTGTCCTTTTGGTGTTGACCTCGTCTTGCCTGTCTATATTGATGTCCTTGTACATTGAGGTTCACCTGGCCCCACATGTACGTATGGGTTTCTTCTAGTGCCACTGAGAGATCTCTTTTTGTGATGGGAGGTTGTGTCAGAGGGATCTTTGGTAACGTGTGTGTCTGTTTGGATTGTGGTGTTTCTTGCGCTGCTTCTTCTCGAGCACGCTTAGTCCCTCGCATGGGTTTCTTGGAACTTGTTCCCACTTCTTCTGTGGAGATAAATGTTTTCTTTTTCTTTGGAACAATATCCGACTTTACATATTTTGCCATTTCTGTGGAATATGGCATCAAACGTAAACATTCTTTCATCTCAAGCGCTTCGTAGATTAGCAAGGTCAATGCCGAACTTCCATTCAAAAACTTCTTCTGACTCCACTTCTTCTTAGCTTCGAATAGGCGGTCTTGAATATATGGAGTAAGATTTACTTTATTTCCAACTTGCCTCATCACATGGGAAAGCAATTGAACTATGATTTTCTGAGGCGCTGTATATCTGTGCATACTGGGAAAACAAAAATGTTGATGCACTAATCGAACCGATTCTTCTATATCTGTCCTGTTTATTTCCAGAAAGGTCTTCTTTTTCGCGTCATGACATTCATCTTTGACATTAGTGAGGCCATCCTGACGCCATCCAAAAGCTTTGTTGATCAGTTCATGGATGAAGCAAATTGTTTTCCATGCACCAATTTTATTGAGCACTTTCGCTTCTGGGATTGACGGCTTATCTGCTACAGATTGGAGTTGTTAAACGCGCGTTGCCGTCACAGGCACGTTTAAACTCTTTCGGGTTCTTGGGAGTGGTAGGGGTCTGCTAATCAGAGGCCCTTTTACTTAATTTTCCCAATTAACTTATCCCCACCGTAGTATATTAACATTCAAACCTCTGTTTACTACGAATTACTGTCACTACTCCGGTTCGTTCTCTTACAGGCTTACTATTCGTACTCTGGTTACTATTTTCTCAGTACATAACACCGAAATTATTCATTACTGTAACACCGGCTTCATAACTGTAACTCAATGGAGCTTGATTAACTGCAAGTTAATGTAATCAAACAAAGACGAGAAAAGGACAGTACTACTCAGATTTCTCAATAATGCACTATGGCAACTTCACAGAATGCAATCGCCCAGACAGACAGTCTGGCGATTCTCCTGGTCATCACCGAAGCGTCCTTTCATTGCTTTATAAGTAGTTACAACTCTTCGCAACGACCTTTCGGTTCTTGCGGAATATGAAACCTTTCAATTCATGCGGGATATGAAAATACAAGAATTATGAAAATACGAAGTGCCAATCTGGCGGCTTACACTGGCACGCACGGTGGACTTGAACCCGCAATGGAATAAAATCTAGGGATCATCTACTATACCCTGTAAATACATGGTTCTAGCTAATTTAAATGTTCTGGCAATTTTCTGCTTCAGACTATCCAGCATTTTCTTTAAAGTATCTGGTTTGACTAACTGGGCGTCAGTACGAACAGAGCTTGTGCAATTACTTGTGTCATTAAAATGTCAGCCTGTGTCTGCAAAAATGCTTCCTGTAAATAAAAATCGTTCGCTAGAGCTGCATCACGACTCAATTTCATGTCTTGAATTTGTTGATCAATTCTAGATAATCTTTCTGCTTAACAACCAAGCTGCTTTTCTCTTCTCTCTAATTCGTTTGATTGATACTGAATGGTTTGGTAATAGGCATCTCGTTCCCTTCGAATCGCTGCAACCTCTTTCTGGAGTTGAGCGGTTAACATCATCTTCATTTTAAGAGCATAATTCGCTTCAAACAGGTTTGCATTTGCGAATTGGAGTTCTGTATTAGTTTACTTTATTATATTTGTCATTTCCTGTCCTTTCTGCATGGCTTCATCAAGCTGCACGCATGTTTCTTCTAATAGATTTCCAAGTGCTATACGAGCATCTTCTTTATCCTGGACTAGCTCTATTAACTGGAGAATCTCTGCATTAGTAGTACTTAATAAATCATCTTTGACTTGTATTTTAGCTATCGCAACATCTCTTTGGCTGATCAACGATTCCTGTTCAGCAAGCTGTGCTTGAAGGCGCTGAATCTGTTCGTGGAGGGCATGATTTTCTGTTTTTACTGCATCCACTTCTTCTTGCAATGGAATAATATCTGCTTCCAATACATCCACTTTGTGTTGTAATTCGTGGCGGATATTGTCAGTAACTTCCTTCATCTGGTTTGGTAGTTGCTGCGACAGTTGGATCAGCATATGACCCATGGATGCTAACTCAGTAAACATGGGAATCGGAGGAAAAAGAGGAGGAGGAAGTGGTTGGGATGAAGAAGCTGTCAAGAGGTGTTGGGAAGAGGGTGGAGAATAGTTAGGTGAAGAGGATGAGGAATCCGGTGCTTCAGGGACAATAGGTGGAATGGGGATAATGGGCTCGATTGGAGGTATGAGTGGAGGAGTGGGTAGAAGAGTGGTGGGGACCAATATGTTTCCAGTAGGCTGCTGCGTATTCGCGTCCTTTCTGGCAACAGCAGAATCCACTGTCGCAAGCACTTCCTTGAAAATTTCTGCAACCATGACTTGCACATCTTCTTTGGACTGGTGCTGAGACTCCTCTCGAGAAGAAACTGCATCAGAGTTATTGTTAGAAACACTTTGTTCTTGCTGCTTATCCATAGAAGATTGACCAGAAGATTCCACATGTATTGAAGTAGCTGTGTCGTGAAAGGTCTCTTCCTCATGTCCGGCGGTGGAGCCTTGTACTTGACTCTGAGATGGGCTTATCCCGTCTGCGTTTTTGGTGGAGAAGCTGGAAAAGGTCTTCATCATCCTCTTCGGTATCTTCAAGTATTTGAGCAGATTCCTCATGATATAAGATTGGAGCGTTTGGAGGCGGTTGCGCTGCTTGGAGGGCCAGAAACAAAAAACTAAGGATGTGCGGAAGACGAGAACGCGGCAGATCTCCTTTGTTAACATGCTTTATGACTGTAACGCATTCACGGTGAATGCGCCGGAAATGATAGGAAGCAAAATTAACAGGCTCTCGAGAAGCCATGTCAATCATTGAGTAGAATGGGCATGAAATTCCGTAAGTGCGTTTCTACAGGTTTAGTATGGCAACCAAAAATTGCAAGGCTGTTCGTTTAGGGTCAGGGCGACACAAGATAGCGTATTCATTCGATGAATACCTTGGGAACAATTCAACCATAGTGGCTACCGAAAGGTTAGGACCATTCTCTCGTCCTTCTAGAGAGAGTCGGAAAGCTGTAGCAAATGACTGCAAGGTGATTACTACATGAGATGGAAAACATGTAATTGGCCAACTCTGTTCTGTAGCAAGAGTGGCGGCAATTGCAGCAATTATTTGGGCATAATACGGATGACACTCCACTGAATGCCAAGGCAATTCAGCGAAGTTTGACAAACCTCGGATACGCAAGAACTCACTCACCTCGTGAGGAAGTCCATCATGGAAGGCTGCGAAATTAGTCAACGCTTCCATGATGCGTACGCGAAAACACAAAGACACGAATACATAGGGATCACAAAAAACACAAAGCACACAGCGCACACAGACACAATAGCGATTAACAATGAAAAGAAGAAGATTAAGTAGATACTTGGCAATGGGAGGCGATCGAAAACCTTAATCATCATGCGGTGTTGAGATGATAACCTTCATAACTATGGCGTGCATGCATGTGCAGATCGATAATGCAGGGCGGCTGTTGATCATAATTAGATATCAAAACGAGGATAATTACAGGCTTATTCAACTAACACGCAAAAAATAAAAAGAAAGTAAATAACACGCAGAAAAATGAAAAACACGTCAGCGAGAATCAGGTGCTTGATGATACGGTCGCAACTTTGAACCATTGATCACTTTAGGAAGAGGAATTCCGGTCAAAGTAGTCAACCGAAAAGTAGCTGGGCCCACTTGTTCACTAATCTGGTAAGGGCCAAACCATCGTAATTTGAATTTTCCAACTGCACGATTTGATTTAGCATTATAAAATAACACAAGCTGTCCCACCGAAAAAACTAGAGTTTTGAGATATCTATCATGGGTACGAGCTTGCCGCAACTGAACTTCTTGAAGGACGAGCAAACTTTCCCAGCGATGTTCATCCAAAGCTCTGAGTGTGTCCAACCGAAATGGCAAAGAGTCTTCAGGTAACAATTTCTGAGTGATGGCCACGCGTAAGCTTAGCACTACAATCTCCAGTGGTGCGATTGCTTCCAGCCCATAAGCAAGCTTGAAAGGGGTCATTCCGGTTGCAACTTTGTATGTAGTCCGGTATGCCCATAAGACTGCAGGTAGTAACTGATCCCATCTTTCTGATGATTCTACAACCAATTTGCGTAGCATACTTAACAAGGTCTTATTAGTGCTTTCCGCCAATCCATTGGCACGAGGATAGTACGGTGAACTGAATTTATGTAGAATCTGAAAAGTGTGTGTGAGCACTCGCATTAAATTGTTGACAAAGTGTGTCCCTTGATCTGTCACAAGCTCCAAAGGTAATCCATAACGCGGAAACACGTCCTTCATCAAGCATTTTGCTACCGAAACAGCTGTGGTGGACCGTAAGGCCCAAGCTTCTGCCCATCTGGTAGCATAATCTGTGCAGGTCAGAATGTAGCGATGGTTGCTAAGGATTGCTGGAGATGAGATTGGTCCAATAAAATCAAGACCCCATTTCTGAAAAGGTTCCAAAGGTAATACAGGTTGTAGAGGAAAGAAGTGACGTTGTAAAGGCTATCCAGATCGCTGACAAGTGTCACACTGCTGCACAAACTGAGTTACATCTTTATACATAGTAGGCCACCGAAGCCCACTTTGCAGAATTTTTCGGTGTATTAGATCTGCTGCAAAATGTCCACCGGAAGGTATTGAATGTGCCATACCAATAACCGATTTTACTTCATGTGGAGGAATACAACGAAGCAAGACCCTAGTGTGATCCATATAATACAACTGTCCGACAATCAACCGGAATCTGCGACTGTAAACTGCAATTTTCCGACGCATAGCAGGAGAAGTTTGAGGAGGAAGACATCCATCAGTAAGAAAGGTTAATAAATGATCATAGTAGGTAGGTGTCACAGGAGGTTCTGCAGATTTTTCATTAGTCGGTTCAGTAATGTAAATTGCTTGTGTGGTGTCATCAATGCCCATCGGAGCTTCACCGAAATCTAATCGAGAGAGGAAATCTGCTAATGCATGTGCAACGTCGGGTCTATAAATCACTTCATAATCGAACTCTTGTAACAATAGAACCCATCGTGCCAAGTGACCCATCTTGTAACAATAGAACCCATCTATAAATCACTTCATAAACTGCAATTTTCCGACGCATAGCAGGAGAAGTTTGAGGAGGAAGACATCCATCAGTAAGAAAGGTTAATAACTGATCATAGTAGGTAGGTGTCACAGGAGGTTCTGCAGATTTTTCATTAGTCGGTTCAGTAATGTAAATTGCTTGTGTGGTGTCATCAATGCCCATCGGAGCTTCACCGAAATCTAATCGAGAGAGGAAATCTGCTAATGCATGTGCAACGTCGGGTCTATAAATCACTTCATAATCGAACTCTTGTAACAATAGAACCCATCGTGCCAAGTGACCACCTAAATGCTGCTGCCGGACCAGATACACGAGCGCAACATGATCTACATGAAAGGTGAATTTTCGGCCTAACAAATAATGCCGGAATTTCTTTACAGAATACACCAAACCGCTTTCAGTCACTGAATAATTTCGTTCAGCGGGAGCGAGTCGACGACTTGCGTAATAGACAGGCCTGAACCACTTATCAGATTACTACATTAAAACACTTCCAATTGCTATGTCCGAGGCATCGACGAATACGTGGAACGGGCATTCCCAATCCGGGGTTTGCAAAATTGGTGCCTGAGTCAATAATTCTTTTAAATGATCAAAAGCAGTTTGACATTCTGGGGTCCATTCAAACTGTCGTGGAGTGCTTGTCATGAGTCGATTAAGTGGTGTGGCGAGATGAGCTAACCACCGTAAATGGCGACCATGCCATCGGATTTGACCTAGGAAGCGCATTACTTCTTTCGGTGTGGTAGGTACAGGTGCTTCCAACACAGCTGCAACTTTATTTGGATCAACTTGTATGCCTTGTGCAGAGATAATATGGCCAAGTAGTTTACCACAAGAAACCGCAAAGACAGATTTGGTCGGGTTCAAGCAAAGTCGGTATTCACGGCATTTCTCAAAACAACACCGTAAATGATATAGGTATGCCACAATCTTACCGAATAAAGAAAAATCATCTAAGTATACTTGCATAAAAGAAGTGAGGTAAGGTGAAAAGATTTCTTGCATACAACGCTGAAAGGTGCTAGGAGCATTTCTTAACCCAAACCACATGACTGTACAAGCATAAACACCCAAATTCCTAATAAATGCTGTTTTCGGTATATCTTGCTCAGCCATTCGGACCTGCTTATAACCACTATAACTATCAAGAAATGAATACATCTCATGCCTAGCCACTCTGTCCAACATTGTGTCAAGAAATGGAAGAGAAAATGGATCAGGTACCGTGGCTGCATTTAATTTCCGGTAATCGACACATATTCGGAGCTGCTTGTTTTTCTTGGGTACGATCACGATCGGGGAGATCCATTCAGCGTGCTCAATGGGTACAATGAATCCTACCTTTAATAGGCGATCAAGTTCTGCTTTAACCTATGCTGCATAGTTGGGATTCATTCGGTAACTGGGTTGTTTAATTGGCTTTGCTTCTGGTTTAAGCACGACTCGATGTTGATAGATCCGAGGATCCAGACCCTTCATATCGCGGTAATCCCAGGCAAAAACATCAGAAAACTCACGCAAGAGTCTGATCAAATCTTCTTGAAATTCCTCAGACAATCCAGCCTTCATCTTAACATGACGTGGGTTACTATCATTATCCAAATTGTAGGTGACTAACTGGTCTTCCGGGACATAGAATTGACGAGGTTTCACCGGATCATCAGCTGACTGTAAAAGGTGATGCAAAGTGGCTTTATCCATAGCATCAGTATCATCTGTATCTGCCTCTTTGGTCACGGGAACAACTGTACATGCTGCCGGAATCCAGGTGTCCACTACTGATTGCAAGTCTATAGTACCTAAGGAAATCAGATCTTCATTGTGTTTCAGAAATGCTTCTTCTTCATCGTCAGAGAAGCCATCCAACATGTGGACTGTCTCTGCTACATAAGGCTTGGCATGGAGTTCACAGGGCTGAATGGCATCAAGTTTGACAACATATTTACGGTGATTATCTTTAAAAGTTAATTCTTGTGCTGACCAATCTTGTATAACCTTAGCCTGTTTCAACCATGGTCGATCGAAAAGGAGATTGTAATCAAGGCTAGATTCCGGTAGTTCTAAGACTACGAAAGTCATCTTAAACGTGGTACCCTGCAAAGTAATGGGGATATTCCTTACGAGTCCCACTGGATGAACTCGGGATTGATCGGCCATTCTGACAAAGAATTAAACAGGCTCGATTTGGGTCCACCCTAACTTCTTGCAGAGAGCTGCAGTTGCTATATTCACACCGGAACCACCATCAATTAGCACTTGCGTAATCTTGTGATTTTTATGCCAGACCGTGATTAAGGGAACAGAATGATCCACCGTAGAATCAGTTTCCGGTTGGATTGTTGCAGTCGCCGGAGTACTGGGAGATATGGGACTAACCTGTTGTTGAAACTGTTGCCAAACTCCTGGCACTAAAGCGAGTAGCTGTCCCAAGGGGAGTGTAATTGAGGCCTTAGAGAGAATATCCCATACCTGGTTTGTTGGAAGTGCACTCTTCACTGGTTCCAATGATGATTCTCCTGTTACTAGGGTACAATCTTGTTCATGCGCTCCCACCTTTGGCAGGGGAACCTGTGTCACTGGAACTGGATCAGGGAACACCGTAGGCTCTTTGGTGGTCCATTGGCTAGCTTTGCTATACATTCTCTGCTGTTCACGGATGCCAGGTTCAAACACTTCCGCTAATGGTTGCAACTGTTTACCGGATCTTGTCTGGACCACTGCTGCTTGAGTTTCCACTGGTGAAATATAGACCATATTGGTCATTGGGTTCTGACACTCTTTCTTTCTTTGATCATATTCGGCTGCATCCTTGCAGAATCTCTAGATGTGGCCAAGTTCATCGCAAAAGTGACATCGAGGTGGTGGCAGAGAAGTATTCTCCGTTGATGTACTGGCCTGCCATCGATTTGCGTTGAAGTTGGTATTCCGTTGTCCCCGGTAATTTCGGTATCCTTGCTGTTGATTGTTTCGCATCTGCGATGGCACGTAGTGAGTAGCTGGCTTCCCTGGTTCTTGTATAATGGCATTTACAGTTGCTTGTCCCTGCACTTTGGCGTTATACGCATAATTTTCGGTGGAATGTCCGTTGGTATTACAGATGGTGCAATACATCTGATTAAGGGCACATGTAGTACTGGTATGCCCTGGATTTTTACATTTGGTGCAATACATCTGTTTAGTTGGATCCTCTGCAACGTTTCTACTGGCTTTCAGCCACTCCAAGTCTTCGGTGAATCCCCCAACCTTATTCTCTAGTTACAGGGCCATCACTATAACAGCATCCAGTGTCATAGCTCCCACACAACGGATGATCATGATTTGTTTAAGCTGTGGGGTCAAACCATTAATGAACCACTGGGTTATGACATCATCGGGTAAATTAGCATGTGCTGGAGGCAATTGTCTTAAATGAGTTCTAAATAATGTGGCATATTCCTGCACAGTCTAGTGCAGCTTCTGTCTATTGTTATGCAAGTAATCGAAGATTTCGACACGGTTCTTCTTCAATCGGAACCTCTGTAAAAATGCATCCCTTACCCCCTCATAGGTGCCGAAATGGTTGATATCATACTCTGTTAACCACCTCGCTGCTTCATTGACTAATGTAGACTGGAATACGATGGCCTTGTATGCCGGATCAGGTGGATGATTCAACACTGCATAACTTATTTCAAAGGTGCGTACATGGGCATCAGGATCGTCACCTGGAAATCCACCGAACTTGGTGTATGTTACCCCTGTTGGAACCGGTCGAGGTGGAAGTGGCTGTTGCTGTTGCTGCTGTTGTTGTTGCTGTTGTTGTTGTTGTTGTTGTCCACTCATGATGTTAGTAGTGGTAATGTTACTATCTCTTGAGTTTTGAGGAGGTGTTTCTTGTCCTTCGGAGTCTGTATGGTTAGACTGCTCACCTTTCGCCTTGAAAATAGTGTTCAGTCTTTTACGGATCTCTAATTCAAATAGCCTGTCCACTTCCTTGGTGTCAAACGTAGGCAAGCTTACCCCGAACAATGGTGTCCGGAATGAAGATTCACCAGGAAATATCACACTGTCATCGGAAAATTATAGATTCTCTGTAACTGGGACCGAACTGTCACCAGAATTAGTCAAACTTTCCCCAACCCAGGATATTCTTTCACCAGCAATGGTCTCTCTGGATAACACACCTCTATCCTTAGAGAGGTTCGAATCTTGACCAGACGGTGTCGGGCCAACTGTACACGGCGTTCCTGTATACTCTGAAGTTACTGTATCTTCTGCAGACTGCACCAAAATTACACCTGAATCTACCGGAATTGCAGTATGTTCCACCAGAATGCTACCGGAATCACTGCTAACGTGCTTTGCTTCTTCGACAACTGGGCTTAACTGATCTATGCTTCTGCCTCCTGGGGGTGTCCCTAACAAATTTGGTACCACCCAAGGCTATCGGTCTCTCCTGTACTTCGGATACGACTCGTCAGAGCGAGTAACCGGCATATATCACCTTTGCAACACTTGCATACTACTCCACCTTACTGTCGATTCACAATCTATGGCCACCTTCCCACAATCAATTTGCAATACTCTGTTGCCACCTTCACAATCTATGGCCACCTTCCCACAGACGGCGCCAGTGTTAAACGCGCGTTGCCATCACAGGCGCGTTTAAACTCTTTTGGGTTCTTGGGAGTGGTAGGGGTCTGGTAATCAGAGGCCCTTTTACTTAATTTTCCCAATTAACTTATCCCCACTGTAGTATGTTAACATTCAAACCTCTATTTACTACGAATTACTGTCACTACTCCGGTTCGTTCTCTCACAGGCTTACTATTCGTACTCTGGTTACTATTTTCTCAGTACATAACACCGAAATTATTCATTACTATAACACCGACTTCATAACCGTAACTCAATGGAGCTTGATTAACTGCAAGTTAATGTAATCAAACAAAGATGAGAAAAAGACAGTACTACTCAGATTTCTCAATAATGCACTACGGCAACTTCACAAAATGCAATCGCCCAGATAGACAGTCTGGCGATTCTCCTGGTCGTCACCGGAGCGTCCTTTCATTGCTTTATAAGTAGTTACAACTCTTCGCAATGACCTTTCGGTTCATGCGGAATATGAAACCTTTCAATTCATGCGGGATATGAAAATACAAGAGTTATGAAAATACGAAGTGCCAATCCGGAGGCTTACAGAGTGTGTTCATAACTTGTCTGCATTGCTGAAAATTTGGTAAGTATATGGGAAGTCGCAGAAATGCATCTATTCCAGCTCTTGTCCAAACATCCGTGATGCGTGGTAGTCCCTATATTATGGTTTGGAAATCTTGTGACATGATTGGGAAGTAGTGATCCCTATCCATAATCTTAATGGTGGCCATGAAAAGAAGATCAGACACAGGTTGATCCTCAAGGAACCAATGACCTCTTGCCTTTGAGATCGATTCTAAGGGAAGAAGAAGGACTTCTTCCTCTTGTGTAGCCTCAAAATTTGAAGATTCCAACTGCACTCAATACATACCAGTAATCAGTGTAAAGCTGGTATCAAGAATTATCCTTTACTTATCCTCCATAAATTTGGCAACTCTCCGAGTGACATGTGTCGTCCCTTTCCCGTGGGTGTGAGAAAGGTAGTACCTGAGATTTTTCTTTTTCTTCATACATACATATTTTTTCTATTATTTTTTTTGAAAGAAAACAAAAGCGTTAGTACCTAGCCGAAGCTTTTATTGTACTATTAATTATTTTCCTTGAGATTATTGTACAAGTGCTCTCCTATTCCCTAAGAGGGAAATGTGCTTCACTATCCAGAAGAAGAATTATTAGGTGCCGAATGCATGGCCTTGTAATATGGCCCTATTATGCATGCTCGGAACTCTTGCAACTCAAGATGTGTGCAAATTGAAATCTCTGGCTGATGCATACATATTGTTTTGTCTTTGGGCATCCAGATCTGCTTTATTCTTATGTGGCAGACTATATCTTCCGCATTCCTGGTGATTGTCGTGCTTCGCACATTGTGCATCTTCTTTGTCCGCCTTTCGAATTTTTGAATGATTTTTGTTGCGTATTTCTGCTCTTACACTGTCCTGCAGGTGTTTGTGTCTTGTTGTTTTGCCTTCACATCGTACTGATCCTCCTTGTGCCTTGACATATCCCTTTTAATGATTGTCATTGGTGCAAATGATTTGGGAATCCATATCCGCGTTCTTGCTAGTTGGGTGGCAATCACTTTCTTTGGAATCCATACTCTAGCAATCCTTCTGGACCTCAGAGTCCAGCTTGACTCGATTCCTCGTACCTTTGTTGTTTCCTGTGGAGGATATAGCTCCGTTGCTGATGATATGCTATCACCTAATCTTTTTGGATCCAAGCCTGTCTGGTGTGAGGGATAGGATATATTCTAATGCGTGAAAGTTCGTGATAGTCTTGCTGCCTAGTCCCTCTTGTGCTTGATTCCTCACCGGGGCTTTTATTGGAAATGATGCTAGCAGTGAGTTTCACTAGTTTAGGAGGGTGTGCTAGATTGAGATTCAGTGTATTCTCACATAAAGTACTTGATAGTGAGGTTTCCATAGTGGAGGTGGATGTACATTCATCATCATGCATGCGTGAGTGATCTCTTGGGTCTATACATTTGGCCTTGATAGGTCCTTCTTCTAACATGCTGAATACCTCACGGTGCCCTATCTTGGCCGATATGTAACCCAAGGCTAATTGGATAGTCACTTCATACTCATATATCCAATCTTGACCTAACACAAGCTCTTCTAATAAGTCTTGATCATGACACACCAAGAGTTTTTGCTGCATTGTGTTATTTCCGAGATGTAGTGACAAGGTAATTTCCCCTATGCATTTAGTAACTTTTCCCCCTATTCCAATCAGCTGTGCTTTAGATGGGCATAATTCTTCCTTGAGTTTCTGAGTCAATGAAGACTTGATACAGCTAACAACTTCTCCTGTGTCAATGAGAGCATCCACTAAGTGGTATTCTTTTGTTCCAACACCCAAATTCAAATATGGTTGCTTTGTTTGCTATCCTAGGTTTTTAGAGGCTCTAAAGTTAGCCATTGGGATGAGTTCCTCTCCTTGCCGATATCTTTCATCTCTCTCTCTCTCTCATCCATTCCTTTCATTTCCTGATTCGTTCTAGAGATTCCTATCTTGCTTCTTCTCGTATTCTTTCGTCCTCTTCTTGTCTATTTTTTGCCATTAGAAGTCGTGACATTATTTCCTCTTTCAATGGCTCTAAATACTTTTTTACTCGGCAACCACTTATATAGTTTGGCAATACTTCTCCATCTAGGGTTGCTAAGCTGATGGCTCCGCTGGTAGATATACGATTGATTATCAAGGGGCCATTTCCTCTTTTTTTTAGTTTCTTTGCATGTTCCTTCAACGTATAAACCAGGACCAAATCTCCTTCCTTCAGGTTTTTATCTTTAATATGTGCATCAAAATATGCCTTCTGCCGCCTTTTTGCAGTGTAAATACTTGCCACAGCTTGTAATCTTGTTTCGTGTAACTTTTCTATTTGATCCAATTGAGTTGATAACTCATGTCCAGTCCATTCGTAATTTGCAGCTACTCTAAGAGTAGGTACCAGGAAATCAATTGGCAAGATGGCATTCTGTCCGTACACTAGGTTAAAGGGAGTAGTTCCTATGGCTGTTTTGTAGGCTACTCGGAATGCCCATAAAGCATGATGTAATTGCTCATCCCAGTCGGATCCAGAGGTTGAAAAAGGCTTTGTATGGGCTTAAACAAGCCCCTTGTGCTTGGCACATAAGGACTGCACATTATTTAACCTCAATTGGATTTTCTATTTGTGATGCAGGTCACTCATTATATGCAAAGAACATTGATGATGACATTATAATTTTGTCTATCTATGTTGATGACCTTATTGTAGGTGGTGATAATAAAGCATTAAAGAGGTAAACCAACTCCTTATGCAAGAATTTTTGCACTACTTTTTGGCATTGATTTTATACATAAAGAAACATATATATGCTGTCCCAAAGACAATATGTGTTGAGTATGCTGTAAAAGTATGGTATGAATGATTGTAAGCCAATTTCTATGGTATTAGATCAGAATTTGAAGTTGGATGTTACCTAAGGTGAAGCATTGGAAAATGCTACTTCGTACAAGAAAATTGTGGAATATTTGATACATGTCATAATTACAAGGCCTAATCTGTGATACATTGCAAGACATGAGAGTTAGTTTATGCAAGTTCCTAGGAAAACACACTTAGATGCTTTGAGGTACACTCTACGCTATGTGTGCTACTTTGGATTATGCATTGTTTTATGCACTATTTTATGAAGCTGGTGTAGAATTGCAAGTTCATCGATACACTGATGCATATTGGGATGGTAGTGTTTCAGATAGAAGATCTACTAGTGATTTCCCATTTTCACTTGGGGTTTATGCACTTACATGGAGCAATAAGAAGTAATCAAATGTTTCTCTGCTGAGTACAAAGTCAGAGTATAGAGGTGTTGCAATGGCAACATGTGAGGTGTCATGGCTAGAGATTCTAGTTGCAGATCTAGGTGTAGAAGTGGAGAAGCATATCATCATTATTGTGATAACCTTAGTAGCATAGAGTTAGCACAAACATTTTTCATGCTAGAAAAAAGCATATTGAGGTACATTATCACTTCATCAGAGGGTACTTGTAGGTGATATTGATCTTGTTTATGTGAGGACAGATGAGTAGGTTGCTAATATTTTCACTAAAGAACTTGGAGTAGAGAAGCTGAAGAAGTTTTAGAAGATGCTTGGATTACAAGACACGACGTTGAGCTTGAGGGGGTGTTGAGATATCAAGCTCATGTGATGATTGAGGATGATACATACCTCTTTTCATTTCTTTAACATCTGTAGTGGTTACATGGATATATGTCAAGGATACTTTTAGTGAGCTTTACTAGATTTATCTACCAAGAGGGATGACACATTTGTTCTTTGCCAAACCACTCATTCGTGGACATTAAGTTTTTCTTTATTTATTTCTCTTTTATATATTGTAATGGTTGTATTAGTCAAATCTTTATGTAATACAAGAAGGAGAAGCAGAAAATTCTTCCTGCCTCAATCTATGTGTGCTCCTCTTTTCATATATGAGAGTGTATGAGAGCTCTCTTCCTTATGTACTTTATCTTGATAAATAGTAACAATAAAAAAGTTGACAACAACAATAATAACAAAAAAGTTAGCAAAAAAAAAAACAAGAAGAAGAAGAAGAAGAAGAAGAAGAAGAAGAAGAAGAAGAAGAAGAAGAAGAAGAAGAAGAAGAAGAAGAAAAAGAAGAAGAAGAAGAAGAAGAAGAAGAAGAACAACAAAGTCTACAGGAATGAGAACAAAACCAAAACCAACAAGACCAATAAAAACAATAGAAAACCCAACAAAAATATGTTCTTCATCACGAATCAATATCATACTCTCCATTATAAACTCCACCACTCAATAACAACCCCTTCACCATTGTTTTTCCACCATTTTTCCACATAGATCAATTACTAGAAATCACTCGATTTTTGTATTATGTAGCAACCAAAATTTCAAACGGAGAGATGGAACATCAAAATTAGCTCTAACAACTATAGTTAGAGATCCAATAAATAAATATCATGCTATTGGAAATACAATAGCAATAGATGATTCAATCAAATACCAACAACAAGCTCAAGTGACCTAGCAACAAAAGGAAGAGATGAATTATAGAATTTGTGGCCCAATATGGATACTCTTAAGATAGAACTAAGGGATAAGGAAGCTAAACATGGATGATTCTATCACTGATTCAATGACTTCTAAAACGAGAATTATGAGTTAGGGATACACAAAAATATAATAGAAGATCAAGTGGAACAAGTGCAAGCAATCATCCAATCATCAAAGAAGAATCGATTTGTAGATCACTATTCAAGACAATTAGAGAATGTAACGTGATGTTAGATTAGATGAAAAAAATTGCAAGAATGCATAGAAACACTTAACCATGTTGCCAAGGTAACACAAAAAAATCAAAGATATGCATGCACAAATGAGCTAAATAACCAGGTACAACCTAAAAATAGTGTTTGGATTGCAAGAAAGGCTCCTAGAAGCAAAGACAAAGGCAATCTTGTATGATGCGGCTCAAGTAGCATTGGCATCCCAATAGGGCATGCCTTTGTATCCAAACTCAATGTAGAATTTATTAAGGACTACACAAAGAAAGCTTGGATGCATGTATGATGAATACTTGACTAGAGTAAAGGGCCAATTATCAAAAGAGCTTTTGGATGACCCCATGGAAGAAGAGTAGCTATTTGGTTCAACCCACTAGAGCATGGTAGTGTTAGGGTGCTACTGGCCCCTATATGTATATATATTAATAAAATACCTCAATTATATCTTTTTCTTATATTAAATTTATAATAATTATCTAGGCTTTATAATCCATCTTTTTTGTTAATTAACTTACCTTATTTATACTTAGAAATCCTTAGATAGTACTGAAAACATGTCCTCATTTATGGATGCAACATACAAAGAATATCTCATGTGAAGTAAGATACTAAAATTACTACTTCTATAGTAAAAAATTTATTTCATTAAGAATTTAATACAAAAGTCGAGGTAGTTTTGGATTAAAGATCTAAGAGCAAAGAAGAAGAAGAAGAAGAAGAAGAAGAAGAAGAAGAAGAAGAAGAAGAAGAAGAAGAAGAAGAAGAAGAAGAAGAAGAAGAAGAAGAAGAAGAAGAAGAAGAAGAAGAAGAAGAAGAAGAAGAAGAAGAAGAAGAAGATGATGATGATGAACAAGAAGAAGAAGAAGAAGAAGAAGAAGAAGAAGAAGAAGAAGAAGAAGAAGAAGAAGAAGAAGAAGAAGAAGAAGAAGAAGAAGAAGAAGAAGAAGAAGAAGAAGAAAGGGGCAATAAAAAAGAAGAGAAGCAAAAAAAGTAGATTTGCAAAACCACATTGTTGTAGAGAATAGAAAATTTAGGAAGTAGATAATTGTAGAGCTTATATGTATAGTCTGAGTAATCCTAGATGCTTTGTTGAACTTTGTGTGCAGGAAAGTTCAATGCTTGGATGTAATATATTTTTACTAATATTATGCATGTTAGATTCATGTTCCAATCTTTCTTATCCACTATTCTCTCAACCATTTTTCCTTTTGTAGAGTTGCAAGTATCTATTAATCTCTTAATATCAAGATTAGTTAGTAGATAGAATTGTAGTTGAATTTGTTTGGTAAATGAAGGGTCTATTTCGTGCACAACACTAAGTAGCATACTTAATCTTAGGCAAGGTATCTATGTGAGGAGTTTTGACTATTTTGTTTACTGTGAGCACATGTTCCAAGTGGGAATTAGAAATCTATCTATTTGAGTGTCATATATTTGAATTTGGAAAAGTTTCCCATAAGTATTCATCATTCTAGAAGATATTATCATTCTAGGATCAAATGAGGAGAACTATCCACCACTTCCCTAAGAACTTCCCGACCTCTTATAGAAGAAGTTTACTACGGTCAATTGCTTGTAGATATTCTGGTAAACTTTGGCTATCTAGTCTTCAAACTAGAAGCTACAAATTTCTTAGGTTGCAAGAATGAAACTTTAATAGTAAACATAAGTGTCACCTTCCACAGCTTAATTACCATTATCTTGTTGTAGAAGTCAAAACTAAACTTCAAACTAGAATTTCAAACCTTGTGTTCCTCTCACATCCTTTTAAAGAAGTGTGAGTTTTGAAATGCCTTATCTAGCTTTGTGATTGCAATCACCTAGTCGGGTTTGTTTATAACCTTCAAGGGATCCCAATTTCATTTACTAAAACATGCCATCAAGTTTCTTTCTAGGCAACTTACATCTATAAAGTGTGGATAAATCATTATAATCATCCATGATTCTATCATCATGAAATCATATGCATCATTTTTTTTATAATTTATGATTTTTTTCTCTAACCACCATTCTCCTATCCCCTTTGAAATACTTTTTGTCTTGGAAAACTGAGAGGAAATGAAAAATCATATGGCTTCATCCAAAGTTGTAGGAGGATAGAGTCAAATATTAGGAATCATGCTGTCAAGCAAAAAATTATAATGCTCAATAGTTATAATTGTTCCAACCTTGGGTTTATCCCTTTGAGAAAAATGTAGTAGAGAAGATTTCGAGGGTATCACCATGTGATAGCTTTTTTCTTTAACTAGACATCCTCTACTAGAACAACTTTATCCACTTATCCTAATGTGGTCATGTAATGAATTATGCTTATATATAGGAAAAATGAGGGATCAATTGAGATCCAAAATTGTGACCTTGTATATTCCCCAAGTATAAATTCCTTCTTAGACATGTTAGTTGAAGTTCTTGAACTTAAATCTTGTGATATAATTAGAGCACAAACTATGAATAATGAAATAAGTGAATTTGGCTATTTCATTCATGATTTTTACCTTGAAATTTCAAGGTTTCTTTCAAATTCTAGATATGCTTGTCTAGCTTTTCATCTTCAGATGCAAATCTCTTGAATGTATGAATCCATAATTGATTGGTTAAGATTATGGAAGAGAAACTTATGGTCAAAATTTCGTGATTCCTTTGAATACTACACAACATGCCTATGGAAGTAATTTGAAAACATAGTTATTATGTTCAATTTTGTGTGAATTCAAAGCCTTCCATCTCACTGCCATCATTTCTTTAGATGGAACTCAATGAAATATAGATAGCAAAAAAAATCATGGAAATTTAAATATTCTTGGGGTCCCATCCTACTCTAGGTTGCATTATTTGTTATTTGACAATTTGATTATTTGTTTATAATTATGCAATTTTACGTTGAACCCTTATTATTCGATCTAATTATTTGGTGCCACATCAGCTTATTTAGACATGAGCAAATAGTATTTGCATGGCAACTCAAAACTATTTTAATCAAAAACTTTTTCGATCAAAAAGTTTTTGATCGAAAATTTTTCAATCGAAAAGCTTTCGATCGAAAAATATTCATTGAAATAATGTTTTATAAAAGAATGCCCTCATAATTATTCCTCATCAGAGTTACTTTGTTTTTTGTGAACTTACAATGTCATACAAAGAACAAGGTATAAGCTCTTGTTAAAACTATCTAGTATTTTAGTATTAAAAAAAGAAAAATATTTTCGTTTTTTTTTTAAAACTATGAGTTAAAAACTATTGTGATTGTTTGACTCAGCATTGATTATTACTTCACAATAGTATATGTATATGTGTGTATGATTGTGAGTAAAAATGTATTGTGATTGTTTGAATCAATATTGATTTTTACTTCACAATAGTATGCGTGTGTATGGTTGTGAGTGAAAATATATTGTGATTGTGTATGGGCATGTGTATGTGTGTGTACTTTCGAAGTAGTCCACATGTAGAGCAAGAACGACTAGATGTACCGATGACAATAGAGTATCCTCTTGATATTTCTACTTAAGTATCATAAACTATTTTTGAGAGTAATCAAGATACATGTACTCCATTTTCTCCAGCTACATCAAGTAAGAGTGGACCCGATGAATGTAGTAGAAATGGTGGATCTTATAATGTGTCACCATGCTTTGTTCGTACTAAATCACAGAACAAAATACCTATAGCTTTTGAAAAGCAAGATTGTTTTGAGATTCCTCTTAAATGGACTCGAGCATTTTTAGCATGTGGGGTTCCTTTCAATGTTTTTTGTAATCCTATTTTCAAAGATGCTTTGATGTCAACTGCATAGAGAGGATTCACCATGCCAGATTACAATAAAATGCAAACAAAGTATGTAGATAAAGTGAAGAAAAGTACTGAAGCTATTTTAAAATGAACAATGCTTGATTATGTACCCATGTATAGATGCACAATAGCACTAGATGGATGGATAAATTTTTAGAAGAATCCATTGACTAATCTCATGGTTATATGTCCAAAGGGGAGCATGTTTTTGGAAGCAATTGATACTTCTCTTAAAGAGAAAAGTTCAGCTTTTCTTGTAAAGATATACAAACATGCTATATCTCGCATGGGTGGTTTGAAGGATGTGATTGTGATGGTGATTGATAATGCATCTAATTTTCAAAGTGCTGGAAACAAGTATGAAAGCATTACTTGGGTTCCATGTGCAACACGTACACTAAATCCATTATTATTATATAGGTGGATTATCTTTCATTAAACAAAGTTTATAAGATGCGAATCATGTGGTCAAATTTATCTGAGAGCATCAATTTTCATATTTGCTCTTTCATTCAAAATATCCCAATAAATCACTTCATATCTGTTGTGTTACATGATTTGCAACAACTTGTATTATGCTCAATGGATTATTGGAAGTCAAGCCAACACTTTTAGAAATGATTGCAGATCAAAGATGGGAAATTGAGCATGCTAATCCCAATTGTGCAAATTGAGCATTCTGTTCAGATAAAATCCTTTGAGATTCAGCATGATCAAGGTCATTATTCACATCTCGCATTCATGGCATGTTTTATTTTCAAATTTGCAAAACAAAAACATTAATTTTACCTCAAATGAATTGAAATCATTTAATCCACATAATTCAAATAATGAATCCACATCATTTAACCCACATAATTCAAATTGATACCATATCATTTAATCCACTTAATTCAAATGAAACAACATCGGACCAAACCAATTAATTCAAATGAATCCACATCATTTAGTCCACATAATTCAAATATTGAATCCACATCATTTACTCCGCCTAATTAAAAAAAATCCAGATCCTCTATACCACTTAATTCAAATGAATCCACATAATTCAAATGAATCCACATCATTTAATCCACTTAATTCAAATGAATCCACATAATTCAAATGAATCCACATAATTCAAATGAATCCATATCATTTACTCCACATAATTTAAATGAATCCACATCATTTAATCCACTTAATTTAAATGAATCCACATAAGTTAATCCACATAATTCAAATGATACCACATCATTTAATCCACATAATTCAAAATCCACATAATTTAAATGAATCCACATCATTGACTCCACATGATTCAAATGAATCCACGTCATTTTATCCACTTAATTCAAATGAATCCACATTGTTTAATCCACATAGTTCAAATTATCACATCATTTAATCCACATAATTCAAATGAATCCACGTTATTTAATCCACATAATTCAAATGAATCCACATCATTTACTCCACATAATTGAAATGAATCCACATCATTTAATCCACTTAATTCAAATGAATTCACATCATTTAATCTAGATAATTCAAATGATTTTGGATCATATAATCCACATCATTTAATCCACATAAGTCAAATGAATCCACATCATTCATTCACTTAATTCAAATGAATCCACATCATTTACTCCACATAATTCAATTGAATCAACATCGTTTACTCCACTTAATTAAAATGAATCCACATCATTTACTCCACATAATTCAAATGAATCGACATCGTTTACTCCACTTAATTAAAATGAACCCACATCATTTAATCCACGTAATTCAAATGAATTCACAATTTTTTCAATATGGTCTTAATCCATTAGTAATGGATATCTTTAAACCATACAAAACTAGATTCGAGAATAATCTAAGTAATTCATGTACGTCTACTCTTTTTGACATATCTGTATCACATCCTAGTTCTAAAGTATATTCAAACTTATAAGCCCCATTTCTATCAATGGGGTAGCTATCTAAATCTATGTATTTGAAAAGTTGCAATAGGATTACTAAAATTGTATAGGTCTCCTCACTTTTATTTAATGGTGGAGGGCTAGTGGATAAACATTCGGGTGCAATCCACCAATACTTTTGACTCCACTCATTTCTAGTTGATATTTCAAGATCAAGCTTTGGAAAATATTTTTTGGTTGGAAAATGTGTTGCTCTTCCAAAGTCACATAGTCTGATACAAGAAAGCTCACCTTCAAAATGCAACCATATGTTTCCTAGATGGAGATCACTATGGGAAATATTACAGTTGTGTAGGAAATGAAAATATTTGCAACAATCCATTGATTAGCTTCCAAATATTTGTCTTCACTATTGCTATATCTCCTTCAGTGTCTTTGATACTTCTGCTTCGTGGTATGTTTAAGTACTCTTTTTTCATTTTCTCAAGCCATGTGTCTAAGGTACCACCATTCCATAATCTAAAAATGAGACATGGGCTTTTACTATGATGCCTTGCTAATGCAAGTGGAATGATTATTCCACTATGCATAATAGGTAAAATGGTGGCCTCATTTATAACTTCATTCTCTTGTGTCCATAAGTCACCACCATGTAATTTGAATAATTTTGCGGAAAATATTTTGTTGATGAATCTGTGGTGGGTTATTCTGACTTTATGGATCATTCCATGTTTTCCCTCCCCCATGAGAGCTGCATCTTCAAAATGAATAGATGAATATGGAAGAAAACATAAGTTATTGGATGTTTGATCTCCCATATTCACATGTATATCTTTTGCATATGGATCTACTATTGTTGTTGTTGTTGGTCTCTCTACCTGTTCAGTAGTGTAAGGTCTCAGCCACTTTCATCTCTTCATTGTTTGTTAATGTAAATTGACAAATTTGATTTTCTTGATGAATCATGGCATTGTGGTGGTATCCAATGCCGATGATTCTACAATTTTGACTATTTGTCCAAAGATGCAAGTGAGCTCTTTGGACATTCGTTCATCTAGCACTTGTGGTCCTCCTAATACACTTCCGAATTTATCTTCAATATTGATGTATGCTGTTCTAGCTAGATGCTCAAGGAAATCCTTGTAATTTGATATATCCATTGCTATAGTGATTTGGTCTTCTCTCATTCCATACATGTATGAGCAGACAAGATCTTCCGAAAACTTTCACTCGTGCTTATTTATTTTACCTACGATCTATGCAAATATAAAAAATAGACTCAATAAAATTAAAATTTTGATTGATATTAAATCTTTAAAAACTAGTCTAATTCATAAAAGCAATAATTAAAAATAAGACTCATAAAGAAAATGATAAATACTTAAATACATTTTAAGTACACATATAAATAGATAAATCAATGTGTATGGATAGGTAGATCAATATAGAAATAGATAAAGGATAGAAATATGGATAGATAGTTAGATAAGTAGATTTATAATTAGATAGAAAGTGCAATCGTCATCTTGAAGTGAATCTATGTAACTATTAAGAATGTAAGAGTCAAAGAGTCAGACATCCATAATAGTTCATATTATCTCGCTAATCTATGTATGATTCTTGTCACATGAGTGTATATAACTATTGTGATAGTAAGAGTCAAAGAATCAGACAATCATACTAGTTTCTATACACCTTGTGACCTACATGGTATTATGCTCACATGAATCTAAGTTACTATTGTGAGAGTAAGAGTTAAAGAATCATACAATCACAATAGTCCCTATACACTCCCTATACTATTGAGAGAGTAGGAATAGAGACAACAATTCAAACAATCTCAATAGATATATTGCTCAATCCTATACTATTGTACGAGTAAGAATCGATGTAGTGAGTCAGTCAATCACAATAATGATTTATTTAAAATTCGATTCATCAAAGTATACAAGTAAGAAATGATAAAGCGAGTCAAACATGTATACTATTGATGATTAGAACACATAAAACCAATCACATATATAAAAATCATAGATATGTAAGAGATGCATATGCAACTCATAACATATGCATGACACACAGTAAACATAACAATAAAATAGAAAATAAATGAAAAATAGAGCAATATATGAATGATACAGTGAGGAAAGGCTCTGTGAGTGGTATGATAGTAGTCGAGCTCTAAGAACTTGTCAAAAAGCATGTGCGGACTAAGATTTTTGATCGAACAAAAAAACTTATGGTTTTTTGCTTAGAAAAAGATTTTTGATTAAAATCATTTTTGATCGAAAGATTGGCCCTTAAATGATGAAAATTATATTGCTTCTATTCATCCAAAGATTGCCCCCTCTCAAATACATAATGATCTTGAGAAGCCTCTTTCTATTTTAATAATTATGGCTACCATTAAACTCCTCAAGCACAATAAGACGTCTAGGATTGATGGTATAAGGGCTAAAACTGTCTAGGCCTTTGTGTCCTCAAGAAGCACCAAAGTGGCATTGGTCTCCTTGATTTCTACAATCTCTCTATATCTTTATGGCCTTCTCTATTCATGATTTCTAGGCCATTATCTTGAAGGATATTCCTACACTGCCTCCGCTTGGTAAAGTGATTTCCAATCTAAAGGCTCTCCTCTTTTCTGAGGCATTTGGATATCTTGGTTTATCTTGAAGAAGTGTATGAAGGAGATTTTTTTTTGGACTTGGGGCCATGGACGGACTCTTCCATTTGGTTTTGCCTTGTTGATCCCCCTCTCCCTGATTCTAAGTTTAGGAGTGACATCAAGCTAATTCACCTCTCCCTAAATGTTTGGTTTGACTTCTTGGTTAATAACTAGTGCCCCTTGACCCCATGGCTATAAAAAATCTTTTTGGGATCTCCCATAATTTCCAGATTGAAAGGAGCTTTGCCCACCCCCCTCTATCCCCCTGGCTTTCTCCCTATAGAAGCTGTGGAAGGAGGCTACTTCTGAGCCCATGCCATTATCATTTCAATTCTTAATCTTAAGTGGAATCTCAATTGGTCAATAAGATTGGAAGTATAGGTTTTTTTCTATCTAGTCCTTAGATAATAATCGGAAGGAGAACTTTCCACCCTAGTGTATTTATCATAAAGAAATTTGGATTGGCTATAAAATGCTCAAAATTAGTATTGGTGATGTGTTATGCCCTTTCTTCTTGTAGCTAGAGGAGCTAGAGGACATTGTTCATTTATTTTTTCCTGCTATCATGCTAGCCTATATTGGTTGTTCTTGTAGAAGCTTTGGGTGAGGATGCACCCTAATCCTTTCTCATAGAAAGAGGTTTTGTTGGGATAAAAATTTTCATTGGATCCACTATTGTGGTTCTTCACCAGATCTCATATGGCACTAAGATCTCCACTATATCTCATGTGGTTCTCCACCAGATCTCATTGGATCTGCTATTGTGATTCTCCACCATATCTCATATCCTTTATCTTATATGGACTAAAAGAAATTCTTTCATTTTCAATGGCACTAAGCTTGGGGGATTTAAACTTTATAAATTATCTCACTCCTATCATTTTCTAGAATTATACCGGGATGCAAGGTTGTCCTATGAAGCATTTGAGTATGATGAAGAATATAAGGAGGGTGCCTTGGAAGAAGAAGAAGTGGTTCCTTCAAAAGCATTACACTAGGGAGCTCTAGGACACTTGTATAAAATGGTGAAGATTACCACTATCAAGGACGTCTTTGAATGTGAATCAATTGAGGAATCGTCTAGTGTGTGGAGAAATGTGGAGCAAGGCTCACATAAACTTACCTTTCTCCTTAAATTCAAAGATGGATGCTATAAGAGGAAAGTGGTTCATCAAAACCTCTCTAAAGAAAAGTCTAGGAAATCCACATCGGCCTGAAAACATATGCTAACCCTTAGATGTTTGGTGACTATTTGCATCTCCACTTACCCTTGTTACTCGAGGCCCATCCCTCTTTTGTATCTTGGCACATTGTTATCATCTACAAATCAAAAGCTATTTCTATTTTTTTGTTTAAGTCTTTGATGATGGGCACACCTCCACCCTTATCCCAAATTGTATTTTCATCTTGTTTTTAATATATAATTCAATGTTGTGTAAAAAGAAAATAAGAAAGTTGTCGCAAAAAAATATGGAAATCAAACATAACTTGGAAAATACTTAGCTTCACCACATGCTATGTCCTTCATTTAATCCTTGGGATGGGTCATCCTTCTTAGAATCTTCAAGAGGGGAAAAATATGCCTCCCATCATCGTTTTGACATCCTTTTTTGGAAGCATTTTACTCCAACTAATGCTCCATTTGTTTCATCCATAGTGTTCTTCCAAAGAGGTTACAAGGTACACTATGTGTGTAGAGCAGATGCACTTTTGAATCTCATAATTCCCTCTCTTCCACATATAATAGTTTAAATTATCACCAGAATTCCTCTTAAGATGAGGAAAGATTCTCACAATCATGTATGTGCTTGCCATGCTATCCATCTTTGATGCTCCACTCAAATTTAGGAGAATTAATTCTCTTGGTTTGCCAAGAAACAGAGAAATATAAGGCATATAGCTCTTTGCCTATTGTCAAAATGAAGCTTTCCTTCAAAGGATAAAGAGATAAGGGACACGTGGTTAAGTAAAGCAAAGGAAGGACACACAAATTATGTGCCAAAGATGGAAATTACAAGATGTGGGATCTTAGGTTTCTCAAACAATTAAGAATTATGGCTTCCCAATCTCCAAATCTGCCACGATTTGGTGATAAAGATTATGAGAACAAAGATATAAGCTTTTAGATCATAAATCATGTGCAAGGAATATAGAAAATTGGGTGGTAGAGAGAGATACGTAGAGTTTTTTCATGAATTCCACTTATGGAAGGAGTAAAAAGATGGAATCATTGGGGAATTATCCCATATATACTACAGAGAATAATAGAAGCACCTATATAATCAAGTATCGACTCATATGGTCTTCCACTCCAAAGAGGAGGTAAAAGAGCCTCCTCTTCTTCCAATGAGTGACATGGGTAGTTTTGCCATTTTTGGTCCTCTATGTGAGTGGATGAGCTCCTAGGGGAGTGAGTTGGGCCACCTATGGCACCTAGGCACCCAATAAGATCTATTGTTGGGAGATTCTACCATTTAGAATTGAGATACAAACTTTTATAGGAAATCTATCAAAAATTCCACACGAGATTGTTGCCTTCTTCAACACATTCAAGATAACCATTGGAGCTCTGATACCAATGTTACATAGCCCTGCTATGCATGAGAAATGACATGAGTGAGTCTTCTACCAACTAACTATTATTTAGATTCTTCGACTAGTGGTTAGCTTTGGATTTAGCTAGAGTCCACATGCATGTGCATTCTCCACCATTAATTTTACACCTTCCATTGGATTCTACTAGTGTTAGATGTATTTTCCACTTGAGCTAAGTCCTCCTATAATTGAGTTGACTTGAGTGGATGCTTTTGAAAGGATCTATAGAGTCTTTGGGCATGTTTTGATTGCTAAATGCACTCTCACAATGATTGTGCACATAATTTCATCATTTTGTGCTAACTATATATACAATTTTTGGTTCACAAATACAAGCATCTCAAAGTCTTCTACAAGTCTAGTGGAGCTTGATTTGGTATTTTTGTTCAACTATCTTTTAGAAATAATCAATTTTGTGCATGAAGGTACAATCGGTGGCCATGGTTGAAAGCAGTGATGTATTTGTATGTAGGTTGTTCTGTTAGTATATGATCAATGTCTACCCCTCATGATTGTATGCACATTTTGTAAGGCCCCCTTTATGAGGAGAAGCCAAGCGTGCATTACCCAATTGATGGGAATCCCAACTTGAAAGCGCGACGGTAAAGGGAATATTCCATTGAATATTCCCTGTCGGAGTCAGAAATCATTTGTTAGGTCGGTTCAACCAGTCTAAGCCGTGTATGGCAATTACGCGGGCGGTGGCCGCCCACGCTCTACCGCCCATGTATAGCCGTCCATGGCAGGCCACCCATGATCCTATATATACATGACTTCTGCACTACCTAAGACATTGAGTTGAGCCAGCATACCTCTACCTTGTATCTCCCTATCTAGAGTTGTCTAGATCACCATTTAAGCTCTACCTTGAGAGCGCACAGGTGGACAACGCCATCATCTTTGTACTTGCTGCTAGTAGAAAATTGTTGAGATTCTCCTATATCTGTTATCTTCTCTGCTATTGCTCCTGTGTTATATTGCGTAACTATTGTCTTACATGGTATCAGAGTTGTAAGGTTCGAATAGCTTGAGAAGTATCATTATTTTAGCCTACTAGCAGACTAGAATATCAGTAGATTATTCGAGTGATTACATGATGGCTTCATCGTCGAACACTAGTCTTGGTGCTTCAGCTAATGTTAATGCTGCACCTATTTGAATTCGTCCACCTGCATTCACTGAAGGGAAGCTGGATGGAACCAACTATACACTCTGGAAGTTCAAAATTTCTGCAATTTTGGACTCCTATGAATTACTTGACACTGTCATGGGACCGATGGGATTGGATCCAGAGCCTATACCAGTTGAAGATCCAGCAAATTCAAGACTGATGATTCAGCCAGATCCAGATCTTCTACGAGCTTGGAAGAGGCGGAATGCTGATGCATTATGTGCGATTGTCACTAGTGTAAGTGATTCTATGCTTACTTTAGTTCAACATACTACTAAAGCACATGAGGCTTGGGGCATATTGGCTTGACAATATGAGACCAAGAACCACACTAGGATACAGAATTTAGAAAATCAGTTGGCAAATGAAAAGCATTCTGATTCTGAAAAGGCTGAAGATTTTATCAAATGGATAAAGCATCGCTCGAAGATCTGTACGTGTTCTTCCAGCAAAGTATGATGGATTAGTAACAGCCCTTAACACTCAGGTAAGGCCAACTCCTCTTACATTTGAAGAGTTTTGTGCCATGCTTTTAGAAGAAGAGATGCGGCTGAAGAATCGGCAAAGTACAACTGATGCTGCATTCTCAGCAAATGCAAAAGGTAAAGGCTCTTCAGAGGGATCAAAGAAGAAGCCAAAGAAGAAAAAGTTCACAGGAAGTTGCTTCTATTGTGAAAAGAAAGGCCATGCCATCAAGGATTGCAGAAAGAAGCAAGCTGATGAACGGAATGGGACTGTAAAATCATCATGGAAGAACAAAGAGTCTGCAAACAACATAGAGCTCGAACTTTGGGTAGCTATTGAAGAGGTATGTTCATCTGCTCAAGCTCGTGTCGATGAGCCATGGATTTTAGATAGTGGAGCTTCTCGCCATATGACTAGTAAAAAGGATTGGTATAGTTCCCTAGTGCCTCTGCGGGAATCCATCAATGTAGTGGTGGGAAATGACTCCAAGTGTCCAGTTGAAGGAACTGGAACCATCTCTTTTATCACTTCTCCAAGTGTTGAGAAAAAGTTATCCGATGTTCTCTATGTACCTACACTCAAAAGAAATTTGTTGTCAGTTTCTGCAATAACAGATCGTGGACTCGAAGTTCACTTCAATAAGAGTGGTGCGGAAATCATGGATTCATCAGGTAATGTTGTAGGTAAAGGCATACGACGGGATAACTTGTATGAGTTAAGTGCTTTAACTGCTACAGAAGATAAAGATGTAAGCAGGTTATGGCACCAACGATTTGGGCATCTCGGATTTGCAATTTTGAAGGAGATGCAACGAACAGGGATGGTTGCTCATTTGCCTGCATTTTCAGAGTTGCAGGAACCTTGTGAAGCTTGTATGATGGGCAAGCAACAACGAAAGGCGTTTCCAAGAGAGAGCAGCAATCGATCTCAAGCTCCTCTAGAGTTGGTACATGCTGATCTCTGCGGTAAAATGTCTACACCTGCTTTAGGAGGATCTTTCTACTTCTTGCTGTTAGTCGACGATTATAGTAGAAAGATGTGGGTTTATTTCATTCGAGAGAAGGCTGATGCTTTTGAAAAATTTAAAACGTGGCATAAGTATGTAGAAAATGAATCAGGAAAGAAACTGAAGAAATTTAGAACAGATAGAGGAGGTGAATTCTTGTCAACAGAATTCAACAATTACTGTAAGGAGCATGGTGTGAAAAGGCAACTTACCACAGCTCATACACCCCAACAAAATGGCGTTGTTGAGCGCAGGAACAAGACAGTAGTTGAAATGGCTCATTGTATGTTGAAGGCTCAAGACATGCCTGATTCATTCTGGGCAGAAGCAGTCAATACAGCAGTCTACATCCTCAGTCGAAGCTACACAAAAGCACTGAAGGGGATGACTCCTCAAGAAGCATATTCTGGTAAAAAGCCTTCAGTTTTGCATTTCAGAATTTTTGGTTGTTTTTGTTATGCACATATTCCTGATTCAACAAGATCAAAGTTGGATTCAAAAAGCAAAAAGTGTGTCTTCCTAGGATATAGTGAAGAGTCTAAAGCATACAGGTTATGGGATCTTGAGGCAAGGAAGATTTTTATCAGCCGAGATGTGGTGTTTGATGAACGACCACACTTAGTAGAAGATAAAGGTAAATCTACTATCTCATCAAACGGAGAAATATCTCACCTTGTGCCTATCAAAAGACAGGTTAAAGTTGAGGAGGAGGAAACATCTGATGGAGAAATTTCCTCAATAAAAAGCCAACCAGTTGTAGCTGCACAGCGTAAGCCACTACCGAAGTGGGCACAACAGCTCTTTGATGATCACAATCCACATGTAGATGTACCAGAATCATCATCGGATGGATTACGAAGATCAAAGAGAATAGAGGAGCAAAGAAGAGCCTCAGAACACATTGTTAACATGGCTCTAATGGCAGATATCATGGGTTCGATAAAGGAACCTACCACCATTGAAGAAGCCATTGATGATCCAGGTTGGAGAGCGGCAATGCAGTCTGAGTATGATAGTATACTCAAAAATGATACATGGGATCTAGTCGACTTGCCGCCAAAGAAGAAGGTAATGGGTACTAAATGGATTTGGAAAGCTAAGTATAAAGCTGATGGAACATTAGAAAAGTATAAGGCACGATTAGTTGCACAAGGTTTTTCACAGATTGAAGGATTTGATGTTCAAGAAACTTTTGCACCAACAGCACACATGACAACTATTCGGACGGTACTTGCACTAGCTGCACAAAAGTCCTGGCCTATTTTCCAGATGGATGTCAAATCTGCATTTTTGAATGGTCACCTCAAGGAGGAGGTATATGTATCTCAACCACCAAGTTTTGAGGTGCCCAATTCAGAAAATAAAGTTTGCAGGTTGAAGAAAGCTTTGTATGGACTTAAGCAAGCTCCACGGGCTTGGTACCAACGAATAGATCATTTTTTAAAAAATATGGGTTTTGAAAGAAGTACTTCTGATGCTAACTTGTATGTAACGAAAAGGGATAGCAAGCTAGTTGTTGTCATTGTATATGTAGATGATTTGATCATTACAGGAGATCATCAGGAACTCATCAATCAAACTCGGATCAGCTTGGGAACTGAGTTTGAAATGACAGACTTAGGTCTTCTCCATTTTTGTCTGGGAATTGAAGTATGGCAAAGGAAGGATGGCATTTTCATCTCACAACAAAAATATTCCAAAGAAATTCTCAAGGCATTTGGAATGATGGACAACAAACCAACTAGCACACCTATGGAGGTAAATCATAAGCTATCTATGGATGATAACATGCCTGATGTAGATGCTAAGAAGTACAGGAAGCTCGTTGGAAGTCTTATTTTTCTGTGCAACACTAGACCAGACATTTGCTATGCTGTTGGAGTGTTAAGCAGATTTTCCAACAAACCTAAGGAGAGTCACTGGAATGCTGGAATGCGAATTCTAAGGTACATTGCAGGAACCTTGGATTTTGGTATTTTGTATACCACAAGTGATACACTCCAAGGATATTGTGATTCAGATTGGGATGGAGATTGTGATTCTAGAAAATCAGTTTCTGGATATTGTTTCTCACTTGGTTCAGGAATATTTTCTTGGGTAAGTAGGAAGCAACCAACTCTCGCACTCTCCTCCACTGAAGCAGAGTACAAAGCAGCTTGTTTTGCTTCTTGTGAGGCAGTCTGGTTAAGGAGAATTCTTGTAGATCTAGGCTTTCCATCAAATATGCCAGCTGTACTCAAGTGTGATAATCAAAGTTGTATGGCTATTGCAAAGAACCCAGTATTTCATGCTCGCACCAAGCACATAGAAGTACAGTACCATTACATTCGTGAGCTAATTGAAGATGAAATTGTGGAGCTAGAATATTGCCCAACAGAGGCAAATTGTGCTGACATATTCACTAAAGCACTTGGAAGAGAGCAGCTCAATAAGCATCTTCAACAGATGGGCACAGGACCGAGACCTACTTGATTTATCATCGGTAAACATTGAGGGGGGGTGCCTCATGATTGTATGCACATTTTGTAAGGCCCCCTTTATGAGGAGAAGCCAAGCGTGCATTACCCAATTGATGGGAATCCCAACTTGAATATTGGATGAAGGTCATATTGGACCATGTAAGGTATTATAAGGAAAGGGAGTTACCAGGGTCCCCAATTGTGGGGTCCGGGGTAGCGGTGAGCAGCCCCAGCTGGGGGGTCCAAGGGGGCCAGCGGGCCCCCTGGCGACGGTAAAGGGAATATTCCATTGAATATTCCCTGTCGGAGTCAGAAATCATTTATATTTGTTAGGTCGGTTCAACGAGTCTAAGCCGTGTATGGCAATTATGCGGGCGGTGGCTGCCCACGCTCTACCGCCCATGTATAGCCGTCCATGGTAGGCCACCCATGATCCTATATATACATGACTTC
Source organism: Ceratopteris richardii (assembly GCA_020310875.1). Lineage (NCBI taxonomy): Eukaryota > Viridiplantae > Streptophyta > Polypodiopsida > Polypodiales > Pteridaceae > Ceratopteris > Ceratopteris richardii. Next base: position 107,749,376 of record CM035424.1, read on the forward strand.
TGCACTACCTAAGACATTGAGTTGAGCCAGCATACCTCTACCTTGTATCTCCCTATATAGAGTTGTCTAGATCACCATTTAAGCTCTACCTTGAGAGCGCACGGGTGGACAACGCCATCATCTTTGTACTTTCTGCTAGTAGAAAATTGTTGAGATTCTCCTATATCTGTTATCTTCTCTGCTATTGCTCCTGTGTTATATTGCGTAACTATTGTCTTACATGTTCAGGATAAGTTGGATAGATCTATTTACCCAAGCATACATGATGCATGATGTATTAGTACAAAAGGCTTATTGAATTGTGTGAAGGGTGCTGAGATACATTCTCCTAAACATACAAATATTGTGATAGAAAGTGATGCATCTAGTGTTGAAGATGATGATTATCATGTTATTGGTCCTATTGCACCTACTACAAAGAAGCTTCATTGGGATGGAAAAGATGCACATGCACATGCATTGATCGTTTTGCCTTTTAAATGTGCCATTATCCCTCACATTCTCTCACGTAGGATAGCCAAAGATTCTTGGGACACTCTCACCACATTATGCTAGGCAAGAAACAAGGCCCATGTTTCTTACCTTTGATTTTTTGACAAAGATCAAGGATTTGAAACAACGTTTGATTCCTGCAGATGAAACCTTGTTAGGTAGTTCACTTGTACAAGCATTTGTTATGGTCTCCTATATTCTTATCAAAATTTTTCTTCTACTCTTTATTTGATGATGAAATGCAATCTAAATATTTGAGGAGCTACTCTATGTTTTGTTGCACAAATATCAATCTAGATAAAACAAGTCAATTATGTGTCTTGTAGATTAAGATTTCTTAGCTAGGCAGAAGAGCAAAGGTAAATTGAGCTTGTCTACTAATAAGTAGAAATCTTCTAATGCTGTATAGTTAAAGAAGGAAGATAAAGATGACAAAAAAACAAAAAAGAAGAAATTGTTTTGCAAGTATTGTAAGGCAAATGATCATGTCATTTAGAGTTTTCCTAAATTGACTACAAAGGAGGCAAAGAAGTTAGAATGGTTATTGTAGAAGCCTCTAATCTTAAAACTGAGTCTATTAATCTTGTTCAAAATGAAGAATGGGCATTTTCCACTCATTATAATTACGTTCCATCTTCTCATGAATAGTGTAGGTATGTAGTGGACTCAGTTGTTTGGTATTTTGATAGTGGTGCAACCAAACAATTGACCTTGCAACATAGTTTCTTCACTTCACTTGACCTTGATCCTACAAGGAATACTTTCACATGTGTTAACAACTCCTATATTGTTTTGTGTAGAAAAACCTCAATTGTCCCTCTCATTTTGGAGTATGTGGCTATGAGAATCGATGACAAAGATGAAGTTTAGTCAACTATTAAGTCAAAATGACTGCACACATGTTGAAGATAAATGTACAAGCTCATTTTCATATGAGCTATGCTTGGATAAATTTATTAAATATAAAGATAAAAGAAAATAAGAGAAAAGGAAAAAAGAAAAGAAAAAAAGTCTAGTCAAAATTCATGATGAGTAAAAGATACAATATCTACCTTGTAATCAGTGGCATGTAGTGGGAAAAGTGGTGAGTTAAGAAGGAAGCACAAACTTCTTCACATGCTCATTTGTTATAAAAGTGGAGGGGAGCACATTCAAAAAAAAGAGAGAAAGAGGCAAGAGCTCTCAATAGTCGGATCTAGTCATTTTGTCATTTTGTCTTTCCATAGACTCCTTCCAACCGCACGCCATTTTGTACACAACTCTATTGTGAAGCTCATATCTTAGTGTATATGTAAAAATTTCTTGCATTTAAACACTCATTGGAAAGCTTATCTTGTGCACTTTTTGCGTCTCAAATATCTCCTTCAAAGCTTATATATTCTGTGAGATAATGAAAGAATGAAGTCCAGCTTTTTCACATACCTATGTAAACAAGTAGTCTATTTTGGTTGGTTAAGTTTCCCGACCAAAACATATCCAAATCTTGGCTTGTTAGAAAGCTCTATGGGTTTACTTTCTCCATCTGAAATATCTCATTCAAAGGATTTATATTCTGTGAGATATCTGTCAGAGAGTGAAGCCCAATTTTTCAATATACTTATGTGTGCAGGTGGTCTCTTTTGGTTAGTTGAGTTTCCTGACCAAAACTCATCTGAATTACTTTATGTTTAGCATGTTGGAAAGTTATTTGTGTGCAGTTTCTCTGTACCAAATATCTTTCTCAAAGGATATATATTCAGGGAGTTATCATTCTGAGAGTGAAGTTCAGATCTTCAACATACTTGTGTTGACAGGTAGTTCATCTTTGTCAATTGCGTTCCCTAATCAAAACTTGTCCAAAGTAAGTTATTTATAGCTTGTTAGAAAGCTCTCTTTGTCTACTTTGATTGGCTAAAGGCATAAGTCCATTCGAGTTTTTTATTGAGAGCAACAAGCTATTTAAGGTGCAACTGTTTGTCCAAGTGCTGGACATACAAGGGTTCACTACACATTTTCGTTGCGCATAGGAGAATTCATTCTGCACAGTTGGTATCAAAGCAAATGTGGTGCTGAAGCTTCATCAACAGAGTTGTAGAAGTATTTGTAGGGGGAGTGCTTAGTGCAGGGGTATCAAAGATTAGTGTGTGATGCTTGACATGTTATCATCGTATATAGGGATGTTTCCAACTTGCACTTCAAGATCAGCCAAAAGCTTTTTAATCCATATTGCTTCACATGTGGCAAATGCTAATCCTCTATATTCAGCCTCCATGGATGAAAGTGCAACAATAGGTTGTTTCTTTGAACTCCATGTGATGGGTTTGCTTCCTATCATGAACACATAACATGAGGTTGATCTCCTGTCTTCCTTTGAACCTACCCAATCAGCATCGCTAAAGCCTTTGACCTGCAGTTCTTCATCAAACTTGTAAAACAAAGCATGATTAACTGTATGTTTTATGTATCTCAACACTCTCTTGGTTGAATTTAAATGTTCACTTATCGGGGCTTGAATAAATTGAGAAAGTACACCAACAACATAAGCTAAATCAGGCCTTGTAATGTTTGCATAGATTAATTATCCTACAATGCATCTATATGTCGTTACATCTTCCAATAGTTCTCCATCATTTGAGCAAATATTTGTATTTGTTTCCATGGTTTGAGTGAGTGGTTTGCATTCACTCATTCCAAATCTGAAAAGAACATCCAACAAGTACTTTCTTTGCATCAAGTAGATGCCACTTTTTCCATAAACAACTTCAATTCCTAAAAAATATTTCAGCTCTCCAAGATCTAAAATTTTAAATTCCTCACCAAGCTTCCTTTTGATATCTTTAATCCCTGTAACATCGTTTCCTATTATGATGAGGTCATTGATGTATATGCAAATATATACCTCTCTATTTTCTTCCTTCTTCATGTACAATGAAGGATCTACACTACTTGGGTTGTATCCACACTTAGTTAGGTATTCTACCAATCTCTGATTCCATGCTCTTGGTGCTTGCTTCAAGCCATAAAGTGCCTTTTTCAACCTGCATACAAAGTCCAAATGGTTTTCATCTTCAAATCCAACTGGTTGACTCATGTATACCTCTTCTTGTAGTTCTCCATTAAGAAAAGCATTTTTTATGTCGAGTTGATATAATAACCATCTCCTTGAAGCACCAATTGCTATTAATGTTCTAATAGTTCCCATCTTTGCAATAGGGCTGAAAACTTCATCATAATCTATGCCTTGTGGTTTAAATCCTTTGGCAACTAATCTAGCTTTATATCTAGCTAGTGGACCATCATCATTCCTCTTTACTTCAAACACCCATTTGTTTGGAACACTCTTCATACCTTCTTTCCTTGGCACTAGCTCCCATGTGTGATTATCTTTGAGAGCTTTGATCTCCTCTTTCATAGCTTGCTTCCATTCCTTTTGTGTGCAAGCTTCTTCATATGTCTAATGCTCTTTGTCTTTGATAACCTACATCATGTATGCAAAATGTGTCGCCCTGAAACTATCATAACTCAACCTTTGAGTTGGATACCTTGTCTTTGAAGATCGTCTTTCATTTTCTTTAATTAGTTGCTTCTTTAACCTATTCAGATTTACCCTCGGAGTGATTACCTCTTCATATTCTTCTTCACTTGCATCTATCTCACTATTTGGAGTAGCACTTACTTCTTCGATTCTACTATGAGCTGAATTTGGAGACACAGAATGAATCCCCCTCCATATTGAACGTTCTTCATTTGATGTAGAGGCCTCTGGACTTGAAACCTTTGTGCTTGATTGTTGAACTTCTCTTTGATTTGTTCTTGCATAATCATCACAATATTTTTCAAGAATCTTTTCCTTTCCTTTATCTTCATACCATGGTCTTAGTTCATCAAAGACCACATCTCGTGAGACTCTTAATTCCTTTGTTCTAGGGTTGTAACACTTGTATCTTTTTTCCTTTGTCGAGTAGCCGATGAAAATGCATTTTTTTGACTTTGGCTCCATCTTTGTTCTAACTTCTTGTGGAATGTGAACAAATCAAACACATCCAAACACTTTGAGGTGTGTAAGATCAGGTTTTTGGCTGGAATATACCTCCTCTAGAGTCAACTGATGGATTCTTGATGTTGTGCACCTATTCATCAAGTAAATGGTGGTTGTGGTAGCTTCAGCCCGATAGTACAATGATACCTTCATCTCGTTGAGCATGCGTCTTGCAATTTCAGCAATTTGCCTATTTTTCCTCTCAGCTACTCCATTTTGTTGTGGTGTATAACTACAAGTAAACTGCCTTTTGATCCCATTCTCTTGTAGAAAATCTAAAAATTCTTTGGAGAAGTATTCTCCTCCACCATCGGACCTTAAGGTTTTGATAGACCTTCTTGTTTCTTTTTCAACTTCAACTTTGAATCTTTTGAATATAGAAAACACCTCTGATTTTTGCTTCATACAAAACAACCATACCTTTCTTGAGTGATCATCAATGAAGGTGACAAAAAATATATTACCAGCCATTGATGTCTCTTGGGTTGGTCCCCATACATCCGTATGTATCAAGTCCAAGACATTTGGGGCCACATAATTGTTCCTCTTGAATGGCGGCCTCGTTTGCTTTCCTAGTTGACAAGCTTCACATAACTCATGTAGTCCAATTCTATTAAATTTTGGAAGACCTCTTACCACTTCATGTTTGCTCATGTCCTTCAGCTTTGGAGTGTGGATGTGTCCTATGCTTTTGTGCCATAAGTCCAGCTCTGAAATCTTCTTGTTCCCACGTTGAATGTACATGACCTTTCCATGTGGATGTTGGACATCCAAAGTGAACATCCTTCCTTCTCTTCTACCTCGAGCAATGACCTTGAAGCCTTCCTTTGGATTCTTTATGAAGCACCCATTCTCATTGAATATGACATGATGAACCTTCTCTACCATTTGTCCTATTGAAATCAAGTTCTTTGAAATTGTAGGAACATGAAGAACATTAGATAGTACCTTTGCCCTACTTGTATCTCCAAGGCTTATGTCTCCAATATGTTCAATCATGTGTTGAGTATCATCACCTGTTTCAACACATCCTTTTCCACTTGGTACCTATAGTTTAGTGAACAAACTTCCTTGGCATGACATATGGTTACTACAACTTGAATCAATGTACCATTTTTTGTCATCTTCATAAGAGCTTCTATACTCATGTCTCATTGCAAGTAGTGTGTCCTTGCTTCCTTCACTTGAGGTGCTTGCATAGTTGCTTTGGTTCCTTTGATTGCCTCCATTTGGTCTTCCATTCTTCATCCAAAAATCACTAGCATAGTTTCCTACTTTACCACAATGATAGCATGTTATACCTTTATGAGAATTGTAGGAGCCTCGGCCTCTTCCTCTACTTCTACCTCGGCCTCTTCCTTGTGTGTTGGCATTTGATGCATCCTTGTTGTCTTCCGAATTGTTTTGATTGTAGTTGGAATTGTCGTGACCTCTTCCTTTTCCTCTTGATCCTCCTCTTGAGTTCCTTCCTTTACCTTGACCTACATATAACATTTGGTTGTGGTTGTCCTTTCCTTTGGGACCACCAAAGCTAAGCTCTTTTGTGACAAGATAAGGGATTAGTTGTTCAAAACTTGGATATGCATCTTTCAAGTTAATGGAAGTTATAAAAGGCTTCCATCTTTCATCTTCTCTCAATCCATTTAGAGTATAACACACAAGATCTTTGTCTTCAACCATTGTGCCAATAGAAGCTAAAGCATCACTTAGCTCCTTAATCTTCAAAGTATATTCAGCTATGGATTGACTCGAACTTTTCTTGATTGTGTTCAACCCATCCTTGAGTTGAAGTTTCCTAGCTTTGGTATTTGTTGAATACATCCTTTCAAGAGCTTCCCAAGCATCCTTAGCTTTCTCTAGATGTTGAATATGCCCTACCATAGTAATGACTTGTGAAATGAGGAACATGACTCTCCTATTCCTCTCTTCCCATTCTTTTGCTTGCCTCCTTTGGACTTTGGTGGCCATAGCTTGATTGATTTGAGGTTGAGCATCATCGCCGCTCACAGTACCCCACAAGCCTTTGCCCATTAGGTAGTTGGTCATTCTAAACTTCCACATGGGATAGTTATCCTTATCCAAGTTCTCTACTTGTTGACCCAAGTCAGCCATTGAAGACTATCAAAAACTTTGAGAGTTACCTCGAATAGTTATATTGTCCTTTTCTCTTGCGTTTGTGAAGCTCCCCCTTGTTTTGTAGCTCCTCTTATGTTTCATGCAAGGAGCAAGCACATAGAGGTCCACTACCATTATGTAAGGGAGAAGATATTGAACAAAGATGTGGAGATAAAGTTCATGAGAACCAAAGAGCAAGTTGCAGATATGTTTAAAAAGTTCTTGGATGCTTCTAAACTCAAAGGTTTCAAGGATGTGATAAATTTGCAGGACATGGTTGAAGATAACTCCTAAATGAGCTTGAGGGGGAGTGTTGAAGATAAATGTACAAGCTCATTTTCATATGAGCTATGCTTGGATAAATTTACCAAATATAAAGATAAAAGAAAAGAAGAGAAAAGGAAAAAAGAAAAGAAAAAAAGTCTAGTCAAAATTCATGATGAGTAAAAGATACAATATCTGCCTTGTAGTCAGTGGCATGTAGTGGGCAAAGTCGTGAGTTAAGGAGGAGGCACAAACTTCTTCACATGCTCATTGGTTATAAAAGTGGAGTGGGAGCACGTTCAAAAAAAAGAGAGAAAGAGGCAAGAGCTTCCAATAGTCGGATCTAGTCATTTTGTCATTTTGTCTTTCCATAGACTCCTTCCAGCCGCACACCATTTTGTACACAACTCTGTTGTGAAGCTCATATCTCAGTGTATATGTAACCATTTCTTGCGTTTAAACACTCATTCGAAAGCTTATCTCTTTTAATTTTTGGATTTTAAATATCTTCTTCAGATCTTATATATTCTATGAGATATCAATGAAAGAGTGAAGTCTAGTTGTTTAGCATACTTGTGTAAACATGTAGTATATTTTGTTTGGTTAACTTTCCCAACCAAAACGTGTCCAAATCCCTTGATTTTTGGCTTGTTGGAAAGATGTATGCATATAATTTTTCGGTCCCAAATATCGCATTCAAAGGGTTTATATTTTGTGAGATATCTATCAGAGAGTGAAGCCTAGTTTTTCAATATACTTATGTGCATAGGTGGTCTATTTTGGTCAATTGAGTTTCTTGACCGAAACACATCCAAATTACTTGATGTTTAGCTTATTGGAAAGCTATTTGTGTTTACTTTCTCTGTACCAAACATCTTCGTCAAAGATTATATATTCAAGGAGTTATCAGTCTGAGAGTGAAGTTTAGTTCTTCAGCATACTTATGTGGACAGGTAGTTCATCTTTGTCAGTTGTGTTCCCTAATCAAAACTTGTCCAAATTAAGTTATTTATAGCTTTTCAGAAAGCTATAATTGTCTAATTTGATTGGATAAAGGCACAAGTCCATTTGAGTTTTGTATTGAGAGCATCAAGCTATTTAAGGTGTAGTTGTTTGTCCAAGTGCTGGACATACAAGGGTTCACTACACATTTTCGTTGCGCATAGGAGAAGTCATTCTCCACAACACACGCTCTTCCATTTCTCTTACCTCCCAACCACATAAATATCCAAAAATGCCCTCTCTCTCATGGGAGGACCTTCCATGTGGCCTCTCATATGGGTGCCATGTGGTGCTCTTTTGAGAGTTCATATGTACTCTACATAAGGATGTATTCATATGACTCTCACCCAAACTCACTAAAATGCACCCCATAAGGCAACCATGTAACATTTCCTTTACCTTAAGTCCATTCTTCTCCTCAAAATTGGTCTTGGAAGATCGTGATGAAAGAGAGAGGATCATAATAGAATAGATATTCCCACTAAACCCCATGTATCCAAATGTACATGGTCATATCTCCATGGTATTTCCTTGTCTCCATTTCTCTGGAGTGCATAGTATCCTAGAATAGATTGAATAGAAATAGGCTCTATTAGCTCACTATCTAGAATGAGTTTTTCAAATTCATCCAACCTTTGTTAAGTCGGCTCACATGAAACACTGGATGAATCTTGCTACTCTCTAGAAGCTAGAGGTGATAAGCCATCTTTCCTATTCTCTAAAGTATTCAAAATGATCCACAATACCTAGGAGATATTTTTGGACATGTCCCATCATCATGTATTTAGACCTAGGGAGAACTCTAAGATAGAGTTGCTCTCCTACCTCAAAGTTGATTTCTCTCCTTCAAGGATCAACATAGGGTCTAACCTTGTCCTAAGATCTCACAATGGTATCCTTAGCAGGCCAAAGCATATTGTTCATCTATTCAAAGGAGTCCTTTGCAGCTTGGGATTTCTCATGCAAAAATCCTAGCACATAAAGAGCTGTTGACTAAAACCTATACATAAACATAAATGGACTATGCCTAGTGGAAAGAGTCCTTGACACTATTATATGCAAACTCTACTATAGCTAAGTACTCTTTCCAACTATTTTTCCTTTTAGTTACATATACTCGAAGCATATCTTCTAGGATTTTGTTAACCCTCTCTATTTTCCCATCTGTATGAGGATGCTTGGTCATGCTCACACTAAGTTTGGTGTCTAATATTTTGAAGATCACTCCCCAAAAGTGGATAGTAAACTTCCTATCCTGATCTGAAACAATGTCTAATGGAATTCCATATAATTAATGTAAGTTCTCAACAAACCACCTAGCCAACTCAAGTGTCTTTAATGTACTATGTGTTGGAATAAACCCAGCCATCTTGGTTAGCCTATCCACATTACCTAGATTGAGTCACGTCCTCTCTGTGTCTTAGGTAATCCTATTGTAAAATCCATGGAGATGCTTTCCCGATCAAGAATATCCAATGGCTGGAGAAGACCTCCTATCCTCAATGTTTCATATTTATTGACCTGTCATTTTGTACACTTAAGAACATACTCTAGGATGTCCTTATAAAGTCTACATGAGTAAAATTTCCTTTTAACAAGATCATAAGTCTTGTTAACTCCTAAGTCTCATGCACTAGGTGTGTCATGATACTCATGCAATATATGTCATGTCATCTTTAAGTATCTAGGGACACAAACCTTATCTTTATACAGTAGATATACATCATGGATATTGTAGTTCTTCCACCTAAATCCTTCTTGAGTAGTCATCAATACTCCATCCTCATTAGAAACCTAGGTGTTAGGATCCCCTTTCTCTATGGCTTCCCAAATCTTGGAATATGCAGGATCAAGCCTACATTTCCCAATGACGGATTCAAGTAGCTCACTAGTGATCTAAGTAAAACTTAGTCCATCAAGCATAGCAATGCAGCTAAGCGAATCAACCACCACATTACTTTTTCCCTTCTTATACCTATCCCAAGATCGAGTGGATATCTTTATGATGATCACATCCTTAAGTGTTATATATGCACAAAACCCAAAGATGAGAGCAACAAAGGAATATGTGGAAGATTGATCACATTCAAATCAAACATAAAAGAAACAAAATTCAACTAAACCCAACAAGAAAACAAGATGAACCTTTCCCTACTCTGATAAACTCATTGCATGTATCAAACAAACCAAGAATCAAGATATGATACTAATCAAGAGTTAAAGATAATTACGAGGTTTCAAGGTGATCACATAGAGATCAAAGATGAAATATATGAAGGAAATCTAGTGATGTTGTATGAAGATCGATCTTAGGATACTACCTTAAGTGATGACATTAGACAAGACTTTGAGAATGATTTGATGTCAATTGATAGTGAAAAATCTCTTCAAACACATGATTCAAATACAACACATGATCTAATAATTTATTTACATGAAGATAGTGCAAGTGAGCATGATGCTAAGTCCATGATGAAGATTTTTGTCCTACACATGATTTAATTGTATCTCTTTAGCATATAAGCTTCGACAAGTATAGCATGCCAATAAGCAATACCATGTTGGGTATTTGTGTAGCTAGGTGTGCACACATGGTGCCAAAATGATAGGACCTTGATCATTCAAAGGCACTTTCACGTCCATCAATCAACTTTCATGTTTCGTATTTGTTTCATGGTAAAAGCAAAGATCATACTTGAACCATCAAGATCAATGAGTCTATGTATCACTCTCATGGAATGCATTTACATGTACAAACTCATAGTTTCATTTAGTTAGAGGTTTCGTTTTGAAATTTTTTCTCCAATTTCTATGACACATGTTCTCAATGTAATTTAGGAGATATGTCTCATATGTTATAGAACCTCATTACTAAAACACAAGTCACTAGGCTAATATTCAACCTTGAATTGAGAGGTTGTAATCATATAGATAGTAAAGGAATCACTTGGGTCACAAAAATTCATGATAAGCTCAGAACCCTATAGTGATAAAATTCATTATTCTATATTTCCTATGGTTTTCCTTGTCATTCATTATGCTAGTTAGTTTGTTTGTTTCCTTCATTCTTTCCTCATGCCACTTTTCTTTATTTCTTACAATCTTACTGTCGGTTTATATATTCAATCTTAGGCCAATTGATTCATAAGAGAATTTTCAAATCCATATTATCTTTCCACATTAAATTTCTAAATGGTTGACACATATAAGTGTGCTCCATCTTGAAAAAATATTCAACAACACAACAATGCACTTGAATTAATGGTAGTTTGCATGTTCTCTTGGTTTATTCTCTCTCTCTCTCTATGATGTCTCAATTCAGGATCTACATACAATATGAACACATCTAATAATGCATGAAGTACACGTGTCATTTAAAAAAGGTTCAAAAATCAACGTTGGAATTAACATTTTTCTCAAATACAATCATCTCAAGTTCTTAATTCCCGAGTTCATGCATTTCTTCAGAAAGTTGGGAAAATTTGTATATAATAGCTCTAAATTACTTTGGTTTTCCAAGTAATTATAATGTCAAAGTAATTATAATGCAGTTAATGTGTTGCTTGAAGTTCTAGAATCCAACAAAGCTTATACTTATTGCACTTGCTCCATTACTATCATGACCATGTAGAGATTACGTACATTCTTGAATTAGTTACAGAGACAACCAACCAAATGAACAAACTTAAAAGATTCACATTGTAAAAATACTCTCAATGATTCAATTTGATACCACATGCACACACTACAACTAAAAAACGAAATGAATGAACCTCTTGACTTCAAAATTTTTCCTTTCTCTTCTCCATGTATTTTATGTATCTTTGAATTTCTTCTCCCTTGTTTGTTGACCAAGCTTGTAAATATAAGCATGTAGATATTAAGTCCTCCTTATCTGAAATATCTTCCACATTTGAATCTATTAATGCTTTTATTATTGCTATAACAACTTGTTTCTAGTCTAGCTATGAAATTCCTTAGCACACTCGTTTCCTTCCAAACGCAGTAGACCCACAAAATGCCTTGTTTTCCAATAACTTGTTATTATAAGGGTTTTTCCTGAGTTCTTCATATGTGATGTCTCAATGATCTCACTAACTTATTTAAGTAGTGCAACGCATGAGCACATTCATCCTTCAACATGAATTTATAAGAATATAGATATGTATGTAATCGAATCATTATTATTGATGCATCACCATCAAAGCATAAAGCTATGAAGAACTCTTGACTTCAGGTATAAAAACTTCTATGGTCATTTTTTACCATGCTTCTCCCTTTTTCTACACAATCGACAATACCCATCTCTTTCTTTTCTATAGTACATACCGAGAGAAAATCCAAGCCCTCTAAATGTGGCATTCACTATTCCTGTAAATGATGTTTATTCTTTTGATTGCACTTCTCCATTACTAGCCTTAAAGAGTTTTTAGTGGAATTGACTTGTAGCTCTAAATATAGTTGCCATTGACCTTTGAATAGAATTCATATTAACACATGCACATTGTAATCTGGCACCATAAGGATTCTTCTAGCGTGTCACATTTGTATGTCAATAAATGGACTCATCAAACATAATAGAAGTTCCAACCACTATCCATTTATTTCAGCAATACACACAAATTTATCCTCCGTGTAGCAAATGATCCTCCATAGGTCTTCTAATAAATGAGTGCCAAACTTCACTCCCTGCCTGGAAAAAAAGTGCTCTAGTTGTTCCATTGCACTTTGGATTCTTGTATGAAAACATGCTTGTTCTTCTAAGGATGCATGCATAGTCTGCTATGCTTTGCTCTTCCCAATTGCCTTCTTCAATTATTTATTCACAACCTCTATAATGAGTATTTCAAATTGACAGAAGGAATCCTCGACCATCACATTAATAGCTCCTTATTTGGGTGTGATACATGAAACATAAGCCTCCCATAATGCACTTCAATCATGTCTAAAAGGATATAGGTGTTGTCTGAAATTAAGATCACATCTTTTATCTACATGATCAATGCAAAAGAGGGTGAGAAATAAGAACTAAACAAGTCCTTCTTACACGAAATGCATTTTTAGAACTTGCCTTGATTGTTTAGATTTCTTTTTATTTTTACATAATGATCATGGCTATCATACTGTTTGATTTATAAGTTAGCTACTAAGTACCGATTGATTATGCTCATCATGAGAAAAAGTGTCTTTGGCATCAGATTCAACATGTAATGGACGTGAATTAGCCACTCCATGTAGTTGGGTGATATATAACATGTGAACCTATTGATCCATATAGTTGATGTGAGCCTGTTGATGTGCATAGGACACAAGCACCTAAAGCACAAATTTTCCCTCTTGGCCTTTTCATATTGGTCAATGTGTACTTTAGGACTTTGTGGTTTTTGTTTCTTTATAAAGAACTTGTTTTTTCCCATCAGTATTTTTTTGTTAAACTTTGTGGTGCTAGTAGGTTTGAGGGGCTGATCCGTCTTCATAGGAGTGTATTGAGGATGTTTATGGTCCTAATATATATCTGCATTATTGATAGTGTTGGAAGCAATGTCCAACAATGGTACTGCTGAGAAGAAGCTATATCATGAATTTTTTTTATATTTCCGTGCACCAAAGCTTACGGGCAGAGTGGTTAGAAGAACGCACTCTCAAATTTCCCACTTGGGTTCGATTTCCAACATCTATATCATGCAATAAGTACATACTTTTAGTTTGTAGTTTTGAAAAGCTTGCAGACAGCGAAAGCACATATAGCACCCTTTCCGCGATGGATGAGTTTTTTTTTTGTTAACGATCAAATTTGATCGTAGTTGCTTTATTGATCATAGCTTTTCAGTATTGCTTTTCCTTGGGTACTTCAAACTATATAAAGAGGTCCTTGGCTCATTGTTCACTCACTCACTCAAAGATTTCAAGCTAGAGTTTGAAGGTCCTCTTGAAGAGAGAGAGTTCACACACTCTTGAGGAGGTGGAGTTTTGGTGAAGGAGAGGCTACTCTCTTCGAGCAAGAATTCTTCTACAAGGTTGTGGTAACTATCTTTTGTGAGTTAACCTTATATTTTGTTTTTAGGGTTTCTCTATCCTAATCTCAAAAATAGGTTGGTTGATTTACAATTTTGTTACACTATTTTGTGAGAACAAGGTTAGCTTCGTTGCTCATTCACTTCACACACTTAGATTATTTCAACATAATTTAAATTTTGTATCATCGTCGTCTTGGATATTCTTCCAGTGCACCACTTGATATGGTTGAGTAGTACTCCCATGTTATAATTTGGACATCTATTTTTTAGTGAGTAAGCATCTAGCTTACGTTCCCTATCCTTGTCTCAAGATCTCTTTCTTTCTCTATCTCACAGATCATCTTGTCAATTAAGTTGTGTATGCTCAAAAGGTTTTAGTATTGGAACGATCCTGGGGCCCCAAATTCCAACACTTGGTATCAGAGCATAATTGACATACACACTTAGTTAAGATGAGTGAGATTAGAATTGAGATTGAAGAAAAGTTGGATGGATCTTCTAATTATCCCATGTGGAGTTTCATGATGATGAATAATTTAGTGAAAAAGGATTTATGGAGTATCCTCAATGGATCCTTCACAAGACCTAGAGGAGAAGGCGAAGAAGGAGCTACAACAACTTCAAGAGGTATTGGAATTACTATTACAGAACTAATTGAAGAGATAACCACTTCGACAACAGAGTCACAAGTAGGTCTTTACCTACAGTTCCTCCTACTAAAGATCAGGCAAGATGGGATGTTAGAGATGCTTTAGCACTTTCATTCATAGCAATGAGTGTTAAAAAGCATATTCTACCACAAATCAGATCTTGTAGAAGTTCTAGACAAGCTTGGTTGAAGCTTGAGAATCTTTTTCAGAGTAGAAATCTTGCGAGGAAAGGTCACTTGAGGAGACAACTAGCAAATACAAGGATGAAAGCTGATGAGTCAATTCAAACCCACATTACGAGACTCATTGACTTGAGAGATCAACTTCTAAATGTAGGAGTTGAGATATCAAATGAAGAAATGATAAATATGCTGATTAATTCACTTCCTATTTCATATCGATCTTTTATAACCACTCTTACCTTTACCACAAGAGGTTACATTTGAAGAGCTAGAGTTCTTGTTACTTCAAGATGAAGATCAATTGAAGGGAATGGAAGAGAATGAAGAAGCACTTTCATCTTCATCAAAGGATAAAAAGAAGAAGAAGGATAAGAAGGAAAAGCAATCCAAGAAGGAAAGTAGGTCCCTCTCACCTTCTACTTCAGATTTTGTATCTACTACATCTAAAGAGAAGTGTTCTAAGAAGAAGGAAGTAATATGTTTTTAGTGCAAGAAACCTGGACATTTTAAGTCAGCATGTTATAAAAGGATTGTAGCAAAAAAGAAAAAGGCATCAGGTAATGTTGCAGAAGATGATAAAAAAGGGAAATCTCAAGGTGATTCTTATGCCTGTATCACCATTGAGGAAGTAGCTTTTGATCAGGCAGTTTTACAAGTTCTTTCAGCAAGTCCTTGGATATTTGACTCGGGTGCTACAAAGCATATGACATGTTGTATAGATGTGTTTTCTTCTCTTTCCTATTCTTCAAGTAGAAGAGTTACTATTGCAGATAGCAATGATTTGGATGTTGTAAGAATAGGTACAGTAACCCTAAAGTCAAGAGAAGGTGGTAATTTTCAGATTTTAGATGTTCTTTATGTACCTGAAATGAAGAAGAATTTGCTATCTATATCTACATTTTTTAGGTGAAGGTTTTAAAGTTGTATTTGAAAGTCTTTTTAAGACCTTATCACACAAAGATGAAAAGTGTATTTTACAAGGTGCGCATAGAGGAGAGATCTTTGTTTTGTCAAAAATCAGTCAGGCATATGCAGTCAAATCTTCGTCACCGGTGGAAGATATGAAGCTATGGCATGAAAGATTTGGACATATTAGTTTTGGAGCTCTCAAGAGTATCAAAGACAGAGGTATGGTTGCGAGTTTACCCTGCAGGTTATTCATTCAGATGTGAATGGACCTATGAGAGCAGACTCTATTCAAGGCTTCAAGTATTTTGTTCTATTTGTTGATGATTTTACAAGATCCTCATGGATCTATGGTCTTAAGTTGAAGTCAGAAGTCTTTCTTATGTTCAAGAAGTTTGTAGCTATGGTTGCAAATAAAAGTCAATAAACTATCCAGATACTAAGACATGATAGAGGTGGAGAATACTTGTCAGCAAGAGTTTCACCACTATTTAAGGATACACCTACTTGGTTGTATCAGACTTGGAAAGATAGTGGTATAAAGACTTTTACGGGAAGAAAAAGGAGTCAGACTAGACAACAACAACAAGATCACATAAGAACAAGAAGTCAGACTAGACAGCAACAACAAAGAGATCAAGTAAGTTTTGTTGAAGACTTTGAGATTCATGATATTTTGGCTTTTTTACGACAGTTGAAGGTGAACCTGCACGTGTTACAAATGCACTTAACATTCCTATTTGGAGAAAATTTATGCAAGAAGAGATTGATTCTATTCATAAGAATCAAACTTGGTAGCTATGTGAGTTACTAGAAGGAAAGAAAGCTACAGGTGTAAAATGGATCTTCAAAATCAAAAGGAAAGCAGATGGTACTATGGATAGATACAAGGTCAGGTTGGTTGTCAAAGGATATGCACAACAAAAAGGTATTAATTATGATGAGACATTTGCTCCTACATCTAGGATGTCTGTTATTAGGTCAATACTTGCTTTAGCAACACATTTTGGTTGGTATATATATCAACTTGACATTAAGATTGGTTTTCTTAATGGTGATTTACATGAGGATGTGTATATTCAACAACGAGAAGGTTTTGAAGATACATGTAAAGAACACTTAGTGTGTAAGCTTATAAAAGCTTTGTATGGTTTAAAATAGGCACCTAGAGCATGGTATGAAAAGATACATACATATCTTTTGTCCATTGGTTTCCATAACTCAGATGCAGCTCCAACTCTTTATGTCAAAGTTGAAACAGGTATGATGATTATAACAATCATTTATGTGGATGATATTATAGTCACAGGTCCAAGAGATGAAGATTTGCAGATGTTGAAAGAACAATTGAAGCAAACATTTGATGTGAGTGATTTAGCATTTTACATTATTATCTTGGGATTCAGTTTTTGTTTCGAGATGAGTGTATCTATATGACACAACAGAAGTACATTGAGAAACTTTTGGAAAGGTTTCAAATGGTTGATTCTAAACCTATGCAAACACCTATGGATCAGAACGCATCTTTACAGATGGTAGCAGATGTAGAGCCATTTGATGCTACTCTATATAGTCAAGCAGTTGGTTGCTTGATATATCTTTGTAATACACGTCCTGATATACAGTTTGGAGTTTCTCAAGTATCAAGGTTCATGCAAAATCTGATAGTGTTACATTGGAAAATAGTAAAGCGGATCTTTTAATATTTGAAGGGAACTTCAAATTTTGCTATGGTATTTTTGAAATCTACACATTTGTTACTAAAAGGATTTTCAGATTTTGATCGGGCAGGTGATAGAGACACAAGAAGAAGTACTAGTGGATTTTGTTTTTATCGTGGAGGTTGTCTTATCTCATGGCTTTCGAAGAGACAACCCACTATTGTCACTTCATCGCGTGAAGTTGAATATCGTGCAACATTTACAACTACTCTAGAGTTAGTTTGGTTGCAGAAGATTTTCAGTTATCTTGATGTAAGAGTACATCAACCCATTCAGATATTTTTAGATAGCCAGAGTGCTATGGCTATAGCAAAGAATCCAGTGCATCATGCAAGGACAAAGCATATAGAGGTACACTACCACTATATTCGAGAGTAGATAGCTAAGAAGCACATTGAGCTAGTTTATGTTCCTTCTAGTAAGAATGTTGCAGATATATTTACCAAAGCATTGACTAGAGATAGTCATGAGAAGATTTGCAGATTACTGAAGCTTGTACCATTGTGACATTGAAGGAGGGATTGTTGGAAGCAATGAAGCTATATCATAAATTCTTTTTATATTTCCCTACACCAAAGCTGATGGGCAGCGTGGTTAGAAGAATGTGCTCTCAAATTTCCCACCTGGGTTCGATTCTCGATAGCTGCGTCGTGCAATAAGTACATGCTTTTAGTTTGTAGTTTTGAAAAGCTTGGAGACAGAAAAGCACATATAGTGCCGTTTCCGTGATGTTGATATATTTAGGTAGTGATGTGTGTGAACACTCTAGGACCGCCGGGGCACTTTTTTCCCTCTTTAGGAGGTTTTTTCCCCCGGCTTGTATATACGCCTATTGCCCTAATGGGCTACTTATCTTTGTACATTCTCTAGTAATACATTCAATCTTGTGTGTTGTGCTCCAAGCTTCTTCTTCTTCCTGGTGCTGTTCGCGTGCTTCCGCAGACGTCTAACTCCAACAATTGGTATCAGAGCAGGTCGTTGCTTCTTCTAGGGCGCCGTCGACACTCCTCCATTTGCAGTCTCAGATTCGCACAAAATTTGGTGAGCATACTCAGGGTGTTTTCGAGATCAAAACCGCTTCGCCTTGTGGTGCCGAAATCGCGATCTGAGCTCGTTTCGGCCTCCGAACGCACTATCGCAGTGCTTGTGCAGGCTATTTCATCCTTTTGTGCCAAAGGTATATACCAGTTTCTGTTCGCCAGTTTAAGCATCTCGAAGTCTGCTGCAGGTCTAGCAGAACTCGTCTGGGCAGTTCTGTTCAACTTTTTGAGATACAGTCAATTTTCTGCATCAAGGTATTTTAGTCACCAGCCATGGCTGAAAGCAGTGATGTATTCCGTATGTTGGCTGTTGAGGATAAGTTGGATGGTACCAACTACCCATTATGGGCTTATATGATGCGACATGTACTGGTTGCAAAAGGATTGTGGAACATTGTGCAGGGTGTTGAAAGACGTCCTGTTACACCTGTAACGACAGGTACTGCAAATACAGGTGTTGTAGCTGATGAAGATGGTGTCGAAGATGATATTCCGTAGATTCCTGTTCGTGCTGCTGTTTCTGTTGCACCTACTGCAGAGCAGATTCGTTGGGATGGCAGAGATGCCCAGGCACATGCATTGATAGCTTTGTCTGTCAAACGTGCCATTATTCCTCACATTCGCTCTTGCAGAACAGCAAAGGATGCTTGGGATACACTTACCACTTTGTACCAGGCTAGGAATGAGGCTCGTGTTGCTTACCTCCGAAAACAGTTGGAGAGTGAGCACATGAATGAAGGTGATTCGATGGACAGTTTTCTTACAAAGATCAAAGACCTGAAGGAACAATTGATTTCTGCTGATGAGGTTATACCAGATAGCTCACTTGTGCAGACCGTTCTGAATGGCCTTCCTGATTCATATCAGAGTTTTGCCTCTACTCTTCGATTGATGATGAAAGGCAATCCGAATGCCTTGTCATTTGGGGAATTAGTCTCTGTTCTGTTGTAGGAAGATCAGTCCAGGCAGAACAGGTCCATTATGCGTGTTGCAGATCAAGCTTTCCTGGCTAGTCAGAAGGGCAAAGGAAAATGGAGCTCTTCTACTAGTAAGCAGAAATCTGCAAATGCTGCACAATCGAAGAACCAGGATAAAGATGAGAAGAAATCAGAAAAGCAGAAATTGTTCTGCAAGTACTGTAAAGGAAATGATCATATTATAAAGAACTGTCCAAAACTGGCTGCTAAAGAGGCAAAGAAGAAAGAGGCTGGAATGGTTGTTGCAGAGGCCTCTACACCAAAAAAAGAGTCTGCAAATCTTGTGCAGGAAGAAGAATGGGCGTTTACTACTGTCTGCAGTTTTGACCCATCTTCTCATGATCAGTGCATGTCTACAGTAGACTCAGATGTTTGGTACTTTGACAGTGGGGCAACCAAACATATTACCTTGCAGTGCAGTTTCTTCTCTTCACTCGAGCCTGCCCCTACAGGGAATACTGTCACATGCGCCAATAACTCCTCTTATCCTGTTAAGGGAGTTGGTAAGATCATTCTGACTACTGCTGATGGTAGTTCTTTCACTTTGTCAGATGCTTTATTTGTGCCAGGGATCAAAAAGAACCTGTTATCAGTTTCTGCATTAGCCAAGATTGGCTTGGTTGTGAAATTCGTTGATGACAGGTGTACAGTCCATGATCTCTCAAATGGCGATGTGATTATTGCTTCTGGCATTTTATGTCGTGGGCTGTATAAGCTCATAGACTATGAAAAATCTGTGAATGATTTGCCATGTGCAGTTCATGATTCTCAGGCTATGTCAGATGCAAAGCTTTGGCATGCACGCTTTGGTCATCTGAATTTTGCTTGTTTGTTACGCTTGCAGAAATATGAAATGGTGTCCTCTTTGCCCAAACTTGAGGCACCTGGAAAACATGTTTGTGAAGGCTGTATTTTGGGCAAAATGCAGCGTTCTTCCTTTCCAAAAGATGGTTCAGTTCGGGCTATGCAGAAATTGCAGCTTGTACATAGTGATGTCTGTGGTCCTATGCAGACACCCTCTTTTGGAAATTACCTTTACTTCGTGACTTTCATTGATGATTTTTCCAGGCATGCATGGGTATATCCACTCAAAGCAAAGTCCGAAGTGTTCACGTGCTTCAAACAGTTTTTGGTTTTGGCTGAAAATCTGTCAGCATGTAAAATGGGCACCCTCCGTTCTGATCGAGGGGGGGAATATATGTCTTCAGATTTTAATGCATTTCTGGCTGAACATGGGATAAAACACCAGTGTACAGTGCCGTATACACCTCAACAAAATGGAGTTGCTGAACGAAAGAACAGGTCACTCATGGAGATGGCAAGGTGCATGGTCAAAAGTCAAGCTTTACCACATAGTTTCTGGCTTGAGGCTGTCATGTGTGCAGCATATGTACTGAACAGGTGTCCCACGAAAGCGTTGCAGTCTATCACTCCATATGAGGCTTGGCATGACCGCAAGCCATCTATTGCTCATCTGCGTGTTTTTGGTTGTTTGGCATATGCATTAGTGCCTGAACAACATCGCAGAAAACTGGATGATAACGCAGTAAAATGTATTTTTGTTGGGTACAGTTCTGAAAGTAAAGGCTATCGTCTGTATCATCCACAGACTAAACGCATTCTGGTTAGCCGTGATGTTGTCTTTGTGGAAGATGCTATTCAGCCATTGCTTTCATATACTAAGGAGACATCTGTTAGCTCCAAAGACATGTATGATACTTTGATGCCTCTTTTTACAGGTGGACAGGCTAGCGCTGGTCCTAATGAGGCAACTTCTCAGCCTTTGCAGGTTTCATATGATGATGCAGATCATTCCGTTTCTGATGCAGATTTACATGATGCACTTGTTGATGAGAGAGCTGATATTGAACAGGCAAAAACTATGCCAAAATGGCTGGTGCAGACTTTGCGTGACAGCAAATTAGATGCACCTTTGTCATATCGTACTCGTTCAGGCTCTCATAGTACCTCCTTTGCATCAGATTGCTATGCTATGGCTGAATCTAGTCTCTGTGATGAGAATGAGCCTGTTTCTTTTGATGAAGCACAAAATTCAGAAAATTGGATGGCTGCTATGCAATCTGAATATGATGCTATAATGAAGAATGGTACATGGTCTTTATGTGACTTGCCTCCTGGCAAGAAGGCCATTGGCACTAAGTGGGTATACAAGCTGAAGCGTAAACCTGATGGTACAGTTGATAGGTATAAGGCTAGGCTTGTTGCAAAGGGTTATGCGCATGAAAGAGGCATTGATTTTGATGAGACCTTTGCACCTACATGCCGTATGACTACTGTTCGGAGCATTTGTGCACTTGCAGCCCATCATGGTTGGAATGTACATCAGTTGGACATTAAAACAGCATTTCTGAATGGGGACTTGCATGAAGAAGTGTATGTTTTTCAGCCCTGTGGCTTTGTGCAGAAAGGGCATGAAAACCAGGTGTGCAGGTTAAAGAAGGCGTTATATGGTTTAAAGCAAGCACCACGTGCTTGGTATGAGAAAATACATGCCTATCTGATTGCACATGGTTTTGAGAACAGTCCAACTGAAAGCACCTTATATGTTAAGCGTGCTAATGATGTGCTTTTGATCATTGTTGTCTATGTAGACGACATGTTGCTCACTGGTCCTCTTGAGAAGCATATTGCTGATTTCAAGGCTGATTTGCATGCCTCATTTGAGATGTCTGATTTGGGGCATTTGCATCACTATTTGGACATTTAGTTTATGCAAGTTGATGGTGGAATGGCTTTGTGTCAAACGAAATATATTGACACATTATTGCAGCGTTTTGGCCTTGAAGACTGTAAGCCTATTGCCACTCCTATGGAGACAGGTTTACGATTGAGTCTTCATGATGCTGGAGATGCATTTGATGCTGTTCTCTATCAGCAGGCTATTGGATGCTTGATTTACTTATGCATTACTCGGCCAGATATTCAGTTTGCTGTCTCACAGATGAGCAGGTTTATGCATTGCCCAGGAGTCACACATTGGAAAGCGGTTAAGTGCATCTTTCGCTACTTGAGTGGTACTCGGCTACTTGGGTTGTTTTATCCCAAGGGGGGATCTACCGCCAGATTTGCATGCTTTTTCTGACTCAGATTGGGCTGGTTGCTATGACACTCGTGTGTCCACCAGTGGTTTTTGCTTCATGCTTGGTAGCTCATGTATATCTTGGTTGAGCAAGAAGCAGCCTACTGTGGCCACTTCCAGTTGTGAGGCTGAGTATAGGGCAGCTTTCACAGTGATTGTTGAGTGTGTGTGGCTCAGACGCCTTATGGCTGATTTGGGTGTTGGCCAGTCTTTTGCCACCACCATCTTCACTGACAGTCAGAGCGCATTGGCAGTTGCGAGGAACCCTGTGTTCCATGCTCGCACTAAGCACATTGAGGTGCATTATCACTATGTCAGGGAGAGGTTCTCTGCTGGGGAGATCAGCTTGGCATATGTGCCCACGCAGGAAAACATTGCAGACCTTTTCACGAAGGCTCTGCCTAGGGAGAAGTTTGAAGCTTTCCGCAAAGCTTTGGGCTTACTTCCTTTTGTGGAGTGATTTCCACATAGCTCGGCACTTCCTTATACATGAGTGCCAGCTCCTTGTTCACCGCATCACTCCCAGGGGGGATTTGTTGATATATTTAGGTAGTGATGTGTGTGAACACTCTAGGACCGCCGGGGCACTTTTTTCCCTCTTTAGGAGGTTTTTTTCCCCCGGCTTGTATATACGCCTATTGCCCTAATGGGCTACTTATCTTTGTACATTCTCTAGTAATACATTCAGTCTTGTGTGTTGTGCTCCAAGCTTCTTCTTCTTCCTTGTGCTGTTCGCGTGCTTCCGCAGACGTCTAACTCCAACACGCGATGGATGAGTTTTTTTTTTTGTGAACGATCAAATTTGATCGTAGTTGTTTTATTGATCATAGCTTTGCAATATTGATTTTCCTTGGGTACTTCAAACTATATAAAGAGGTCCTTGGCTCATTGTTCACTCACTCACTCAAAGATTCAAGCTAGAGTTTGAAGGTCTTCTTGAAGAGAGAGTGTTCACACACTCTTGAGGAGGTGGAGTTTTGGTGAAGGAGAGGCTACTCTCTTGGAGAAAGAAGTCTTCTACAAGGTGGTGGTAACTATCTTTTGTGAGTTAACCTTATATTTTGTTTTTAGGGTTTCTCTACCCTAATCTCAAAAATAGGGTTGGTTGATTTACAATTTTGTTACACTATTTTGTGAGAATAAGGTTAGCTTCGTTGCTCCAGCACTTCACGCACTTAAATTATTTCAACATAATCTAAATTTTGTATCATCATCTTCTTGGATATTCTTCCATTAGTGAGTGCACCACTTTATATGGTTGAGTAGTACTCCCATGTTGTAATTTGGACATCTATTTTTTAGTGAGTAAGCATCCAGCTTACGTTCCATATCCTTGTCTCAAGATCTCTTTCTTTCTCTATCTCACATATCATCTTGTCAATTAAGTTGTGTATGCTCAAAAGGTTTTAGTATTGGAAGGATCCTGGGGCCCCAAATTCCAACAGATAGCCTCGTCAAACATTTTGGGCATGTTTCTTCTTACCTCCCTCTTGATGGCCTTATCTAAGCCTATCACAAACCCCCTAATTTTTTGAAAACCATCAAGCCCTTTGATTTTTAGGATGTTCTCTATAGTGGGACATGTAGACTTATAATGGTCTACTTTTGTGGGTGATCCTATCCCACTCATCCTATTTCCTCCCTTCTCAACATCCTCAAGAAAAAATTCCTTTAAGAAAAGAGTTCCAAATTGGTTCTAGTTTGTATGGATGGAATTCGCCTCCTTGAGAGTCATCTAGCACTTATAAGAATGTGCTGGAAGCGAGAGACTTGCTTCTAGCACATGATACTCAGGTATGGTTCCCTTTAGTTGATGCAGGTCATTCCACTTCTGTAAGAAAGTGTAGAATGCATCCTTATGTCTCTCTCAGTCATCCCCTTGAAGGTTGATGGCTTTGATTCTTTCACAATGGGAGTCTCCCTAGTTATTTCCCCATTATGTTTGCTAGGTTGCAAAGGCTCCTTCCTACTTGTATCATGTGTAAGAAGAGTAGGAGTTTCTCTTTCCTTCTTATGAAGCAAAGAGCTAACTTGTGTCTCCAAAGATACCATTAGGGATTTCAATCATTCTATAAGAAAGATCATGCTACTATGACAATCTCTATTCTTTGGGTTTTCCCTTTAATCTCATTAAATTATTATGTGTAATAAACTCATCATAGAGCTCAGTGTATTGATCTTCCTTGTGTTCAAACTCTCTAATGTTTTTTATCCTATCCCTCTAGTGTTTTGTCATTAGGTGGGGAAGTGTGTTCTATTTGTCCTTGACCCTCAGTTTCCATGATTTTCTCCCCAAATTCAAAACTTTTTTAGAGATAAATGAAGATAGAAGTAAACTATATACAACAAAGGAGAGAGAAACAAAACAAGAACGCTTCCCTTATAATATCCAAGCTACCCAAAGAGGTTTTGAAGCAATAGTTGAGGTGAAAAAACTCTGAGTTCATCTCCTCACCAAGCCCAAAACAAAACTTTATATATCTGGTTAGCCCAAGGAAAATCTTAGCACCATAAAACACTCAAAATAGCTCCAAAAGTGACCCCAAATTTCTCAAAAACCTCAAGTGAAGAAAATCTAAACAACTTTCAACTTCTTTCTAGTCCTTGAAAATCTTCAAAATGCACTTTAATACATGCATATCATCTCCTTGAAACTATCTCAAGTGACAAAAATGAAATCAGAAACCAAAAATAGAAATTTGGTTGTAGTAAACCTTTTTTCTCATAGCTCTCACTTCTACCCATTTGATACCACTATTGTATATTCTAAATGAGTTACTTGTGCTAGTGTGCATATAAGATTGATAGAATATATTGTCCATTTAGCAAAAGATCTAATGCCTATCACATTATTTAGTGGCATGCTATCTTTCCTCATAGCTATTTCACACTTTTCCATACATCACATCTCTTCACATAAGGCTGTGCATCCATATGGAGTGTGGGCCACCATAATCTTGCAAAGAGAATCATTTTACTAGATCTACCAATGGAGAATAGTAGTCCTACTACACTAGCATGAAGCATTTCCAATATGGGAAGATACTTGCTCCGATGTATATACAATATCAATTGACCATCTCATCTCAATTGAACGTCTCTTTCTTTCTAATAGTCCTAATTCCCGATGGCCATAAGTCTCTCCTCTCTTCTTCCAAGGTTCTTTTTCTTGAAATGCTAGCTCCTAGAGCATTTTTACCACATTTTAGAAACTCGACCAATAGTTGACTCTATTCTAGTGCTATGGTTGAGTGCCATTGGCTATATATATATATATATATATATATATATATATATATATATATGGTAGGGTTTCTTGACACATCACATCCTTCTACATAGATGGCCAATATACCCCTAGTTTATATATGTTTTGCAATGTTCTAGATGGGTAAATGCGTCTTCCATATGGTTTCATGTACTTGCTTGACTAATGTTTTTCTCTCATCATTGTCTATGCATCTCAACAATACATCATTATAGTCTCAATAATATAAACCTACAACAACAATATGATAATTTCTTGCTTATATGATGTCTTCTTCTCTTTAATTATTGATCTTATGTAGTGTTCCCTATGTCAATATAGGCACCAATATCTTTGGCCACTTCAAAATGACTTCCAAAATTAATAGATATGCATTGTATAGATTAACATCAACTCCTTTTAGATGTTCTTCATGTGCTAATCTTAATAAATGTTCCACTCAAATGTGAGTATTTCCTTTCTTTACAACCATTTGGAAGTCAAATTAGGAGTAAAAAGCATATCACTAGTCTACATCTATCACAAGGTTTACATACTAAGTGTGAAAAAGCTTGATGAGTCATAGAAAACTTGAATATGTTGTCTAGGAAGTAACGTTAAAAGTTATGAACTACATAAACCATTACTAAATCTTCATGATCCATTTTAGTGTAGTCTTTCTTCGCACTCTGGCATTTAAGATATGAAAATCCAATTTCCCCTCATATGCTAACTATGCAAGTACATACACATCCAATTCCATAGTTGGAAGCATCCCATGAATATAGAATGGATTATTCCAATCAAACATTTTTAGTATAGGAATTTATCTCAACCACATGTTGAATTTGTTAAATGGTTTTTCACAAGCTTTTTCCCATTAACATTTTGTTAACGCTCCATCTAACATAGTTGTGATGATTGTATACATTTGTATGAATCTCAAATAATAGACACGGTTGGCATTAAATGCTTGTAATTCTTTGACATTTTCTCATCTAGGTAGATCTAAGATCACTTTGATCTTATCCTTGTTAGTGGAAATTCCATTCTTGGAGAGAATATGTCCCAAGATCTTTCCTTGACATATCATAAAGATGCATTTCTATGGATTTAAACCACACTCTATATTGTGTGCGTTTCTCAAAGGTCTTCTATAGCTTTGGCATATGTAGCTTTCTTTGTGTGAATTGTGTGCATAAATCATCCATTTTTACTTCTAAGTGTTTCCTCGAGAGTCATTTTTCATACATATTGGCAAGCCTAAGTGCTTTCCATATCTATGGATTACATTTGACTATGAGAAACAATGTGTGTATATACACATAACCTTAAGCCATCCTTAAGGATAAGCCTCATTATATTTTTACCTATTGTGAAAGTATTTTATGATTGAAAAGATGAGTGATTGGAATCTTTTGATAGAATCAATCAACACCTCTCTACTAAAATCAAGGAGAAACAATTATATATAAGTCAGTGGAGAAGTTATGGGATATAGTACATTTCTCAGTCACTTCTAGACTGACGATTGTACTTATCTCCTTCAACACCTCCAAGCATTGTACTTTACATACCTATACATATACTTGAAGTTTTCATCATCTTCTTGAGCTATTGTCTGTGTACTATTCAAGTATGAAAACTTCACATGGTCATTAACGTTATGGTCTCATTGTCTTATCCAATGTTTGGATCATGAAGATAACATCCTTGTGAGCTTGATTATGCAATATTCTGATCATTGAGACTCTGTGTGTAGAGATATGCATCAATCTCTATGATTTTGTATGTGTACTATTTGTTTCCTAAAATGTTGAGATCACATCTATGAGTTCTTAAGTATATTGCTCACTCTCCATTCACACTAAATTCTTGAAATAGCTTGGATTAGCTCATTACCTTCACATTTTAAGTTTTGAAAAGGATTTTATCCAATTCATAATAGGTTCGGAGAGCATTGGGCATTGTTATGAGCCCCTTCTTCCATAAATAGAAGGTTTTCTCCCATACTCAAAATATGGAAGTAGTCTATCTTGACTAAAAGAGATCAATGCTCAAAAGTAATATGGTAAATATTTATATCTCATTTTCAAGATCATGGAATCTGTTGTAGGGCCCAAGCAAGAAATAAGTTGGCCTAGAGCAAGATTTTTTAAAGGACCCTCTCATCTACATACTCGACCCTCCTCATAGTGGTATCAAATCATGTTTATAGTATATACATTATGGGTGTTGGTTTCTCCTCTTCAAATTGATAAATTTGATTGGCTTAACTACTCAGCATCTTCTCTAATGATTGAAGCATACATACAAGGAAGCAAACTATATGGATACATCTTTGGAGATGAGTTCATGACTATGCTAAGGAACAAAGTACAACGAACACAAGAAGATCAAGATAGGTTGAACACATGGGTGTGCAAGGGATGATTTGGCACGGTATTAGACTCTAATATATATTTTTTATTTCTTACTTACACACATTAGTGACGGTAAGACTTTAAAAGAAACCTAAAATGCACTTGAAGCATTCTTCTGCTTAGGCACTAAGGCCATGAAGAATCAACTATGGATGGAGTTCACATCTCCTCAAGAGGCAACCCAAGAAAAATGTCACTGACTTTGTCACCAAAATAAAAGACATAGCTAACCAACTAGGAAGCATTGTGGAGGTCATAGATGAAGAGCAAATAGTCAGAAAATTCATCAATGGGATCAAAATAAATGATAAGTGGGAAGCATTCACCATAGCCATGGATTTATGCATGGTCATGGAAGTACCACATTTCAACAAACTCATGGGATAAATCTTCACTCATGAATCCAAGCTTATGAAGAACAGAGATACACAAAAAGTTAATCAATCTTCTACCCTATACACTTATAAAGGTAGATGAAAAGATTCCAAAGGTAAGGGGAAGAAGCAAGCACCTCCCAAGCTAACTTTGGAGGTAGAAGGATAAGCTCAAGAGGAAGAGGTAGAGGAGGTATAAAAGGCATGCAAGAGATCTCAAAGCTCTTCACCTTGTACTAAATGTGGACTTACCAATCATATCAGTGAGCATTGCTTCAATAACCCAAGGAACCAAGGAGGAAGAGGATGCAACATAGGAGGATATGGAGATCTTAGAGGCAGATACAACAACTATGCCTACAATGGAAATGAGTAATAAAGAGGTTATAAAGGAAGGAGAGAATATAACAATTATATTGATGATCAATCACATAAGGACTCTCTTCTACTCATGAAGATGACTATGAAAGAAGGTAAATCATATGAGTATGCATCCTATATTGATTTTGGATGTTCAAATCATATAACAAGGAATGTACCACTACTCTAAGATCTAGAAGATCCCAAGAACAAGCATGAAGTGCAAATAGGATACGACACAAGGCACACTATGGAGAACATTGGAAATGTAAAAACATCACATGGTAACATGAATTTGTTGAGTAGAGTTCTTTATGCACCTAGCATCACCAAGAATTTGATAAGTATAGGTCAGATTGTGGAGAAAGGATTGCAAGTAAGATTTACAAGGTATGGAGCCTATGTAGAAATCCATATTAAGGATTCAAGAAGATAGCCAAAGGTGAAAGGATAGGTAGGATATCCACCTTTGAATTGCAAGACACAAAGAACATAGCATGGTTCAATCATGGAGTCCTTCTTAAGTACTAACTCCCATGTGTCACTCTCCTTGAGTGCTTCAATTTCCTCATCCATAGCTTCTTTCCATTCTGATTTGGTTATGGCCTCTTCATATGATCCTGGTTCTTCATTTGACAAATCTTTGGCAAGATAAACAGAATGTTTAGTAACAAGAGATGTATCATACCCATATCTGATAGGTTTTTTGCTTTCTCTTTGTGATCTTCTAAATGGTTGAGTTGAGGATTCAGGTATGTCTTCAAGCTTCTTCATCTTCATTTTGCCTTTGGACTTCCATGCTTTGAATTCTTCAAGGTTGATAGTATTTTCATCATCTGAACTTGAGGCTTCATTCTGAGTAGGTTCCTCCTTTGTAAGACTTGGAAACTCCTCTTCCAAATCATAGGGTAATTTAACCTTCCTGCATTCATTTTCATACCAAGAATCATTTTCATCAAAGACAACATCTCTGCTTACCATAAATCCCTTATTGGTAGGGTTATAAAACCTGTAACCTTTTTGATTTAGATCATACCCAATAAAGATGCATTTTTCAGCCTTTGGGTCTAGCTTACCTCTTATCTGAGAAGGAATGTGTACATATGCTACAGATCCAAATATCCTGCAATGGTCTAGTGAGGGTCTCTTACCATGCCATGCTTCATAGGGTGTCATACCATCAAGAGACTTAGATGGTAACCTGTTTATGAGGTAAGTGGCAGTAGAAACACTCTCTGCCCATAGATAGTTAGGTAACCCTTTCTCATTAAGCATAGATCTAGCTGTCTCAACAATTAATCTATTTCTTCTCTCAGCTACCCCATTCTGTTCAGGAGAATCCCTTGTGGTTATTTCTCTTTTTATGCCTCTGTCCTGCAAGAAGTTTTCAAATTCATTGGAGAAGTACTCACCTCCTCCATGTGACCTTAACCTCTTCAAATTCCTTCCTGTCTGGTTTTCAACTAATGCAAGATATTTTTTAAAGCAATTAAATACCTCATCCTTGTGCTTCATGAAGTACAATACAGTCCATCTGCTATAATCATCAATGAAAGATACATAGTACCTTGAACCTGAGACTGAGGGGTCCTTGCTTGGTCCCCATACATCTGTGTGGACAAGCTCTAGGTAGTTGTCATGCATGTATCCTTTCCTTGAGAAGGGTAATCTGTGAGACTTCCCAAGTTGACAAGCACCACACTTATAAATCATATGTTGCTTGGATACATTGGGTATCCCAAGCACACATTGGTCCCTGCACATTTGTTTCAAGGTTCTTTCTCCTATGTGTCCTAACCTTTTGTGCCAAATCTCAAGCTCTGAAAGTGTTTGATCTTTATAACTGTATAGTGCAATATTCTTTGTATCTTCTAACTCAAAGGTGAAAAGTCTACCTGATTTTTCTCCTTTAGCAATCCTCTTGAACCCATGTCTTGGATCCTCCACAAATGCTCCATATTGGTTGAATCTAACCTGCAAACCTTTCTCCACAATCTGACCAACACTCATCAAGTTTTTGGTAATGGTTGGTACATAGAGTACCTTGCTCAACAAATTCTGATTTCCATCACAAGTCTTAACATTTCCAACTTTAACTACAGAATGCTTTGTGTCATCACCTGTTTGGACTTGATGCTTACCTTTTGGTTCCTCAAGATCAGAGAGTAATGCTACATTGCCAGCCACATGATTTGAGCATCCTGAGTCAATGTAGAATAGGTGGTCATCATTTGTACCTGGTTTTGAAGTCATGTTCATGATTAGAAGAGAGTCATCCTGCTCCTCTGTGTAGTTGTTGTAATCCTTCTTGGATTTGAATCCTCCTTTGTAGTTTCCATTGTAATTATTGTTGTAGTTGTTGTTGTAGTTATTGTTGTAGCCTTGGTGATGGTTGAATCTACCTCTTGACTGTGAGTATCCACCTGTTT
This sequence comes from Ceratopteris richardii, assembly GCA_020310875.1. Taxonomy (NCBI): domain Eukaryota; kingdom Viridiplantae; phylum Streptophyta; class Polypodiopsida; order Polypodiales; family Pteridaceae; genus Ceratopteris; species Ceratopteris richardii. The sequence continues at coordinate 107,780,693 of CM035424.1, forward strand.
GATATCCTCTTCCTCTCTGATTCTTGTAATTCCTGAAACACTCATTTGTAGTATGATTTGATAAACCACAAATGTTGCATGGTGAGGAGTTATAGGATCTCCCCCTTCCTTGCTTACCTCCTCTGCCCCTTCCTCTTGATGATCTACCTCTTCCTGCATAGTTGGCTTGAGAGGTAGAGCCTTCATCTTCCACCTTCTTGCTTTTGCCTTTATCTTTAGACTTCTTATCAGTGTATAGGGCAGAAGAATTATTACCTTTGGAAGTATCTCCATTCTTGTTGAGCTTTGCTTCATGTGTAAATAATTGTCCCATGAGAGTTGTTAGATCTCGTATTTGCATGTCCATGTAAAGGTCCATGGCAATGGTGAAGCTTTCCCATTTGTCATCAGCCTTGATTCCATTGATCACTTGCCTTACAATCTGTTCTTCTTCAATCTCTTCTCCTATGCTTGCTAACTGATCTACTACATCTTTAATCTTGGTTACAAATTCTGAAACAGCTTGCTTAGGTTGCTTCCTTAATGTTGTGAATTCAATCCACAACTCATTTTTCCTAGCCCTTCTGCTGGAGGAAAAATAAGATGACAAGGTTTCCCAAGTCTCTTGGGATGTCTTACAATTTCTAATATGTGGCAAAAGAAAATCAGAGATGGAGTTGAGTAAATAAGACCTTGCCAATGCATCCTTAGCACACCATGTGTTGAGCCTTTCATGTTCCCCCTTACATCCTTAGAGACCATGCTTGATCGTTGTTCCTGTCCAATTTATCAATGAATGAAGGAAAACCATCTCCCATTTTACCTTAGTTTGCTCTGATACCACTGTTGGGAAAGATGGATGGATGCTCCAAGAGACTGAGTAGGTACTGCTAAACCTGCTTTGTACCAGCCCTCTTTTGCTTCAGACTTGATAACTAGACCTCCTTAACTTTCCAATGACACCATAAAATGTCCTATGTACTTTGGAAATGATGTGTGCAATGATTGAATCAAAACAGATAACTTTGAAAGTCACAAACTCAAGAAAACCTTCTATTTATGGCTTGACACCTGCTGGGTATTTCGCTCAGTATGACCAGCACAGTAGGAATTGGAAAAATTCCTTTTAACAGTATCTAATTAGCTTAGTAAGCTACCAATTCCAAGTGGAATTATGTAAAAAGATAAACTATGCTAAGAGAAATCAATTTAGCAAGTTAAGCTATACCCCCGACTTTTTAGAACTGTAGCAAAAAATGACCAGAGATCACCTCGACACAAATTTCTCCAAAATGGATGAATAGAATCTCTTCAAACTTTGACCGCATGTAGATAACTTCAATCTGAATCCAACAAGCTTTGAATCACTGATTTTGGTGAAGAATTGACCGAGATATGCCCTTCACAAGTTGACAGACTTTTGAGTGGACTAACAGAGAACTCAGAGACGGACAATGTGAATGTATGTATTAATAAACACTTTTATACAACTTGATTGGCATGAACTTCAATGCCAAATGGTGTAGAGAGGTGTGGGCTAGAGTGTAGACCTCACACACACTCAAAAATCAGTAATGAGAGGCTGAGGAGTGATCTTCTCTACCCGCGACTTTTCATGTCCATTTTTATAAGGAATGAGTAAAAATTTGAATTCAAATTCAAACTTTTGGCTCCCTATGATCAAGATCCTACATACTAGGAGATATTCTTTCAATCAAACAACTAACTTTTCCACGAATCCTTTTGGTAGGTGATTACAAGAGATTCCAAGTCAATTTGACTTTTACAATGAGATAAAGTGGTAATTAACCACTAGCAATGGTTCCTATGCTTCTTCACTTATGTAAGATCTTCAAGATATCTTTCAAGCCAAATGTGTAGGCTTGTGATTTACACGAACAAGTTTTGGTTTGCAAGTACAAGCACATCAAAGTCTTCTACAAGTTTAGTAGAGCCCGATAAGGTGTTTTTGTTCAACTTTTTGAGATATAGTCAATTTTTCACATTGTGGTATTTAGTCACTTGCCATGGCTAAAAGCAATGATGTACTTTGTATGTTGGTTGTTGAGGACAAGTTGGATGGTACTAATTACCCATTGAAGGAATATATTGTTGATATATTTAGGTAGTGATGTGTGTGAACACACTAGGACTGCCAGGGCACTTTTTTCCCTCTTTAGGAGGTTTTTTCCCCCCACTTGTATATACACCTATTGCCCTAACGGGCTACTTATCTTTGTACATTCTAGTGGTAATACATTCAGTATTGTGTGTTGAGCTCCAAGCTTCTTCTTCTTCCTTGTGCTATTTGTGTGCTTCCACAGACGTCTAACTCCAACAATTGGTATCAGAGCAGGTCATCACTTCATCTAGGGCATCATCAACACTCCTCCGGTTGCAGTCTTAGAATCGCACGAATTTTGGTGAGCATACTTAGCATGTTTCCGAGATCAAAAGATATTCGTTCTGTGGTACCGAAATCACGATCTGAGCTCGTTTCGGCCTTTGAATGCACTATCGCAGTGCTTGTGTAGGCTATTTCATCTTTTTGTGCCAAAGGTATATACCAATTTTGGTTCGCCAATATAAGCACCTCAAAGTCTGTTACAGGTCTAGCAGAATTCGTATGGGCAGTTGTGTTCAACTTTTCAAGATACAATCAATTTTTTGCATCAAGGTATTTTAGTCACCGACCATGGCTAAAAGCAGTGATGTATTCCGTATGTTGGTTGTTGAGGATAAGTTGGATAATAAAAACTACCCATTATGGGCTTATATGATGCGACATGTATTGGTTGCAAAAGGACAGTGGAACATTGTGCAGGGTGTTGAAAAATGTCCTACCACACCTGCAATTGTTACAACTGCAGGCACTGAAGTAGATGCAGAAGGTGTCGAAGATGATGATATTATGCATATTCCTATTCGTGCTGCGGTTTCCTGCTGCACCTACTGTAGAGCAAATTCGTTGGGATGGTAGAGATGCCCAAGCACATGCATTGATAGCTTTGTCTGTCAAACGTGCCATTACTCACATTCGCTCTTGCATAACAGCTAAAGATGCTTGGCATACACTTACCACATTGTACCAAGCTAGGAATGAGGCTCGTGTTGCTTACCTCCGAAAACAATTGGAGAGTGACCACATGAATGAAGGTGATTATATGGATAGTTTCCTAACAAAGATCAAAGACTTGAAGGAACAATTGATTTCTGCTGATGAGGTTATACCAGATAGCTCACTTGTGTAGACCGTTCTGAATGGTCTTCCTCATTCATATCAGAGTTTTGCTTCTACTCTTTGGTTGATGATTAAAGGAAATCCAAATGCCTTGTCTTTTGAGGAGTTAGTCTATGTTTTGTTGCAGGAGGATCACTCCAGGTAGAACAGGTCCATTATACGTGTTGCAGATCAAGCTTTCCTAGCTAGTGAGAAGGGCAAAGGAAAATGGAGCTCTTCAAGTAATAAGCAGAAATCAACTAATTTTGCACAATTAAAGAGGGAAGACAAAGATGAAAAGAAATCAGAAAAGCAAAAATTGTTTTGCAAGTATTGTAAAGGAAATGATCATATCATAAAGAACTATCCAAAACTGGTTGCTAAAGAGGCAAAGAAGAAAGAGGCTGGAATGGTTGTTGCAGAGGCCTGTGCACCAAAAACAAAGTCTGCTAATCTTGTGCGGGAAGAAGAATGGGTGTTTACTACTTTTTGCAGTTTTAACCCATCTTATCATGAGCAGTGCATGTCTGCAGTAGACTCAGATGTTTGGTACTTTGACAGTGGCGCGACCAAACATATTACCTCGCAGCATAGTTCCTTCTCTTCACTCGAGCATGTCCCTACAGGGAATACTGTCACATGAGCCAACAACTCCTCTTATCCTGTTATGGGAGTTGGTAAGATCATTTTGACTATCGTTGATGGTAGTTCTTTCACTTTATCAGATGCTTTGTTTGTGCCATGGATCAAGAAAAATTTGTTATCAGTTTCTGCATTAGCGAAGATTGGCTTGATTGTGAAATTTGTTGATGGCAGGTGTACAGTTCATGATCTATCAAATGACGACATGATTATTGCTTCTGGCATTTTATGTCATGGGCTCTATAAGCTCATAGACTATGAAAGATCTGTAAATGATTCGGCATGCGCAGTACATGATTCTCAGGCTATGTCAGATGCAAAGCTTTGGCATGCACATTTTGGTCATTTGAATTTTGCTAGTTTGCTATGCATGCAGAAATCTGAAATGGTGTCCTCTTTGCCCAAACTTGAGGCACCTAGAAAACATGTTTGTGAAGGCTGTATTTTGGGCAAAATGCAGCGTTCGTCCTTTCCAATAGATGGTTCAGTTCGGGCTACTAAAAAATTGCAGCTTGTACATAGTGATGTTTGTGGTCCTATGCAGACACCTTCTTTTGGGAATTATCTTTAGTTCATGACTTTCATCGATGAGTTTTCTAGGCATGCACGGGTATATCCATTGAAGGCAAAGTCTGAAGTGTTCATGTGCTTCAAACAGTTTTTGGTTTTGGCTGAAAATCTGTCAGCATGTAAAATGGGTGCCCTCCATTCTGATCGAGGGGGGGAATATATGTCTTCTGACTTTAATGTATTTTTGGCTGAATGTGGGATAAAACACCAATGTACAGTGCCATATACACCTCAAAAAAATGGATTTGCTGAACAAAAGAACAGGTCACTCATGGAAATGGTGAGGTGTATGGTCACGAGTTAGGCTCTACCACATAGTTTCTGTCTTGAGGCTATCATGTGTGCAGCATATGTACTTAACAGGTGTCCCACTAAAGCGTTGCAATCTATCACTCCATATGAGGCTTGGCATGACCACAAGCCATCTGTTGCTCATCTGTGTGTTTTTGGTTGTTTGGCATATGCATTAGTGCCCGAACAACATTGCAGAAAATTGGATGATAAAGCAGTAACATAATTTTGTTGGGTACAGTTCTGCAAGTAATGGCTATTGTCTGTATCATCCACAAACTAAACGCTTTATGGTTAGCCGTGATGTTGTTTTTGTGGAAGATGCTATTCATCCATTGCTTTCATGTACTAAGGACACATCTGTTAGCTCCAAAGACATGTATGATACTTTGCTGCCTCTTCTTATAGGTGGATAATCTAGTGCTGGTCCTAATGAGGCAACTTCTCAACCTTTGCACGTTTCATGTGATGATGCAGATCATTCCATTTCTGATGCAGATTTACATGATGCACTTATTGATGAGAGAGCAGATATTGAGTAGGCACGAACTATGCCAAAATGGCTGGTGCGGATCTTGTGTGATAGCAAATTAGATGCACCTCTATCATATCGTACTCAATCAGGCTCTCATAGTGCCTCTTTTGCATTATATTGTTATGCTATGGCTGCATCTAGTCTCTGTGATGAGACTGAGCCTGTTTCGTTTGATCAAGCACAAAATTCAAAAAATTGGATGGCTGCTATGCAATTTGAATATGATGCAATAATGAAGAATGGTACTTGGTCTTTATGTGACTTGCCTCTTGGCAAGAAGGCCATTGGCACTAAGTGGGTATACAAGCTGAAGCATAAACCTGATGGTACAATTGATAGGTATAGGGCTAGGCTTGTTGCAAAGGGTTATGCATAGGAAAGAGGCATTGATTTTGATGAGACCTTTGCACCTACATGTCGTATGACTACTGTTCGGAGCATTTGTGCACTTGCAGTCCACCATGGTTGGAATGTACATCAGTTGGACATTAAAACTGCATTTCTGAATGGTGACTTGCATGAAGAAGTGTATATTTTTCAGCCTCGTGGCTTTGTGCAGAAAGGGCATGAAAACCAAGTGTGCAGGTTAAAGAAGGCATTATATGGTTTAAAGCAAGCACCACATGCTTGGTATGAAAAGATACATGCCTATCTAATTGCATATGGTTTTGAGAACAATCCAACTGAAAGCACCTTATATGTTAAGCATGCTAATGATGTACTTCTGATCATTGTGGTTTATGTTGATGAGATGCTACTCACTAGTCCTCATGAGAGGCATATTGCTGATTTTAAGGCTGATTTGCACGCCTCATTTGAGATGTCTGATTTGGGGCATTTGCATCACTACTTGGGCATTCAATTTATGCAAGTTGATGGTGGAAAAATGGCTTTATGTCAAACAAAATATATTGACACATTATCGCAGTGTTTTGGCCTTGAAGATTGTAAGCCTATTGCCACTCCTATGGAGACAGGTTTACAATTGAGTCTTCATGATGCTGGAGATGCATTTGATGTTGTTGTCTATCAGTAGGCTGTTGGATGCCTGATTTACTTATGCATTACTCGGCCATATATTCAGTTTGTTGTCTCACAGATGAGCAGGTTTATGCATTGCCCAGGAGTCAAGCACTGGCCGGTGGTTAAGTGCATCTTTTGCTACTTGTGTGGTACTTGGCTACTTGGGTTGTTTTATCCCAAGGGGGGATCACTACTGCCAAATTTGTATGCTTTTTTTGACTCTGATTGGGCTAGTTGCTATGGCACTCGTGTGTCCACTAGTGGCTTTTGATTCATGCTTGGTAGCTCATGTATATCTTGGTTGAGCAAGAAGCAGCCTACTGTGGCCACTTCTAGTTGTGAGGCTGAGTATAGGGCAGCTTTCATAGCCACTGTTGAGTGTGTGTGGCTCAGACACCTTATGGCTGATTTGGGTGTTGGTTAGCCTTCTGCCACCACCATCTTCACTGACAGTCAGAGTGCATTGGCAGTTGCGAGGAACCCTGTGTTCCATGCTCGCACTAAGCACATTGAGGTGCATTATCATTATGTCAGGGGAAGGTTCTCTGCTGGGGAGATCAGCTTGGCATATGTGCCCATGCAGGAGAACATTGCAGACCTTTTCATGAAGGCTCTACCTAGGGAGAAGTTTGAAGCTTTCTGCAAATCTTTGTGCTTTCTTCCTTTTGTGGAGTGATTTCCACATAGCTTGGCACTTCCTTATACATGAGTGCCAGTTCCTTGTTCACCGGATCACTCCCAGGGGGGATTTGTTGATATATTTAGGTAGTGATGTGTGTGAACACACTAGGACCACCGGGGCACTTTTTTCCCTCTTTAGGAGGTTTTTTTCCCCTGACTTGTATATATGCCTATTGCCCTAACATGCTACTTATCTTTGTACATTCTAGTGGTAATACATTCAGTATTTTGTGTTGAGCTCCAAGCTTATTCTTCTTCCTTGTGTTGTTCGTGTGCTTCCACAGACGTCTAACTCCAACATATATAATGTGTCACATATTGGTAGAAGAAGGCTTTTTGTAGAGCTCCAACAATTGGTATCACAAAAAATCGCTGCTTCATCTAGGGCATCATCAACATCCCTCCAATCATAGTCTTAGAATATATATATATATATATATATATATATATATATATATATATATATATATATATGGGCAAAGGTAAATGGAGCTCATCTACTAGTAAGAAAAAAATTTGCTAATTTTGCACAAACAAAAAGAAAAGACATGAAAGAACTTGGAGAAGCTTCTAGGAGGTAGAAATGTGAGTTGCGAAGCGATGAATTTTCATCCAGCCAACCGGCACAAGACCATCCCTTGAGCTTATGGAGACTCAAACAGACCTTATAGGCATGCGATAAGTGCAGTAAAATGCACTATGTACTTTGGAGCATCAACGAGAAAGAGTCGATACAAAACAGATAGGTTTGTGCATTGACTAGCTCAAAAAACATACTATCTTTGGATGAGACAATCAACTTCAAATGCTCCTAACAACCAACATGATTAAAATTGGAAAAAATGATTTTGGAGGAGTGATATACTTAGGGTCAAGTGTATATAATGCACAAGAGTACAAGAAATAAGAGAAATGTGCTTTTGGAATAAACTTGACACTCAACAATGGTACCTCCTGTTTTTCAGGAATGCACAAAGATAGACCCTGAGATAGAAAAAATGAGATTTCTCCCAATTTACAAAGCCAAATGCTTTGCAAAATTACACACATAGACTAGAACTTGTTCCAATGGGTGATCACTCATCCAATTTGACCTCTGTAGAGAGAGCAGCAGCCTCTGCAAGCTTACTAATGTTAAAGAAGATGATGCAAAAAAATGAAGGAGCAGGACAATTATGGCCACAAGTGTATGTATATTGCTTCCATGTAATGTAAAAGTGATTTTAAATCCTAATATAGAATTTTTAAGTGCTCCACAAATTCCACAAGTGGATTTTGAATTCAAATGAAGGCGATAAAGGTTGCTGGAGGGAATCAATTCACTTTCCTGCAATCTAGAAAAAGTGAAGATCTAGTTTGATCTACTTTTAGGTGATTGATTGATTCATTGATTGCAAATCAACCACCTCAAATTTGTGGACGTTTAGCTCTCTTTTTCTCCTTTTATATGTGTAAAGCTCTAGGCTTTACAATGTTAAATAAACCATAAAAAATCTTTTAAAAAAATACAATAAATGAGCATAGGTAAAAGAATGCTTCAATGCAACTGTTGGTTGCTTCTTGGAACTCCATGACACTAACTTTGAACCTACAAATGCTAAGTAACCAGAGATTCTTCTTCTATCATCCTTAGCTCATGCCCAAACTACATCTGAATAGATTTTGATATCCAAATCTAAAGAGTAAGGATAGAACATACCTTGATTGTACCTTTGAGGTACTTAAGTACTCTCTTAGCTGCATCCATGTGTGGTCTTCTTGGCAAGTGCATGAATTGGCTTAGTACCCCTACACTATATGAGATTTCTACCCGTGTATGAGTAGCATATATCAAGCTACTTACCAAGCTTTGATACTCCTTAATGTCTTCAGTTTTCTCACCTCTCACCTTCATAAACACTAAGTTTCTGATTCATCTCCAAAGGTGTACCTGCAGGTTTTGTGTTCTCCGTTTTGAACTTAAGAAGTAGATCCTAAATGTATCTCCTCTGATTCAAATATATTCCTTCATTTTTGTATATCTCCTACATACCTAGGAAGACTGTGAGCTCACCTAAATCATTGATTTTGAACTCCTCTAGCATGTGTCACTTGATCCTTTCAATGCAATGAAGGATATGAGTTGCTAGGTCTGAACCCTTGATCTTGAAGGTATGTAACCAACCTGTAATTCCAAGTTCTAGGAGCTTGTTTAAATCCATACAATGCTTTCTCAAGTATGCAAACATAAGATGCATGATCAGGGTTTTCAAAACCTCGAGGTTGTGACATGTATACACTTATCCAACCATTTTGAAATGCATTTTTTACATCAAGTTGGAGGAGTCTCCTATTTCTTGTAGCAACTAGACCTATCAATGTTTTGATTGTAGTCATCTTTGCAACTCGTGAGAATGTTTTTGCATAGTCTATACCATGAGTTTTTAAGCATCATTTGGAAGCTAATCTTGCCTTGTACCTAAAAACTGATCCACTTGAGTTTCATTTTACTTTATATACGCATCTCAACCAATTACCTTTTGATTAGATGGCATTGGAAACAAATCCCAAGTGTCCATCTCCTTCAATGCATCTATTTCTTCTTTCATGGCCTTTTCCCAATTAGGGTTTCCCTTTGCCTCCTCATAGGTTGAGGATTCTTCTGAAATTGAGTCTTTTTCCAAGTAGATTGAATGCTTTGTAACAAATGTGAAATCATATCCATACCTTTTTGGTTGTTTCTTCTCTCTTGTTGATCTTCTAGGAGCTTGCTTAGAGCATTCTCCACACTCGTGCATCTTTGTTTTGCCTCTTGACTTCCATAGTTTGTAATCCATTTCCCTTTCATCTTGATCATCATATGTATCACTTCTTGGATCCTAGACCTGTGTATCATGCTTTCTTCCTAATTTATGAGAACTAGAATCAAGATCATATGGTAGAGTTACCTTTTATTTTTCTTCATCATACCAAGATCTGTGTTCTTCAAACACAACATCTCTACTTGTAATGAATTGCGTGAAGGATTATAGAACGTACCATCTAAGTTGAGTCATACCCAGTAAACACTACATTTGTTGCCCTTTCATCTAGCTTACCTCTTATTTGTGATGGTACATGAACATAAGATAAACAACCAAACACCTTGTAATATCCAAGACTAGGTTTTCTTCCATGCCATGCTTCATTAGGAGTCATACCTTGAATTGATTTGGATGGTAGCCTATTGACAAGGTACAGAGCAGTTGAATTAGCCTCCACCCATAGATAACATGGCAACCTCTTCTCTTCAAGCATTGTTTTGGCTGATCCAACCAATGTCTTGTTTCTTCTCTCTACAATTCCATTTAGTTGAGGAGAGTACCTAGTAGTCACTTGCCTTTTGATACTTTTATCCTGCAAGAACCATCAAACTCTTTTGAGAAGTATTCTCCCCCTCCATCAGATCTGAGCTTCTTGAGTGATCTACCTGTATGATTCTCCACATGTGCTAGATACTATTTGAAGCAATTAAACATTTCATTTTTACTCTTGATAAAGTATAGAATAGTCAATATACTATGGTCATCAATAAATGATACATAAGACCTTGATCCTATCAATGAAGATTTTTGACTTGGTCCCCATACATCTGTATGTACTAAGTCCAATAAGTTGTTGTGGATTTAGCCTTTGTAGTTGAATTGTTGTCTTTGTGCCTTCCCAATCTGATGTGCATCACATTTGTTGATCATGTGTTGCTTTGATATGTTTGGTAGTCCTAGAACACTTTGATCGTGCATATATCCTTCAAAGTTCTTTCAGTCACATGAACAATTCTCTTATGTCACACTTCAAGCTCACTTAGGTTTTGAGATCCAAAAGTGAATAGAGCTATGTTCCTAGTTTCTCCTACTTCAAAAGTAAAGAGCCGACCATGCTTCTCACCTCTGGCTATCTTCTTGAAGCCTTGACATGGATCTTCCACAAAAGTTCCATGTTGGATGAACCTAACTTGCAAGCCTTTTTCAACTATTTGGCCTACACTTATAGGTTTTTAGTGGTAGTGGGTACATAGAGAACCTTACTCAGAATGTTTTTCCTTCCATTGGAAGCTTTGACATTACCAATCTTCTCCACATTGTGCTTTGTGTTTGTGTCATCCCCTATTTGAACTTCATGCCTACGCTTTGGACTTTCCAATCATGTGAAATCTATGTAGAAAAAATGATCATATTCTTTACCTTCTTTGTGGCTTAGATTCATTAGAAGCAGTGAGTCTTCTTGTACTTGATCTTCAAATTAATTGTTATAGTCCCTTCTATTATGTCCTCTATTGTTATAGTTAAAGTTTTTCCACCTATGCCTCTATTGCAACCATATCCACGTCTTCCACTTTGATTCTGGATCTTCCCATTGAACCAACAATTCTGAGTGTTGTGGTTGGTCTTATCACATATGGCACAAGGTTGTCTTATCACATATGGCACAAGGTTGAACATTCTGAGCTTTGACTTTGTCATGCTTTGGTACTTTCTTCTTCCTTTCAATTTGCTCTTGCTTGCAAAGTTGGCTTGGGAAGTCTCGTCTTCATCTTCTTCCATCTTCTTGCCTTTCAACTTGTTTTCCTTCTTATCTGCATATAGAGCACTAGTGGAATTACCATGATAGGAGTTACCTTCCTTTATGCTATTTTTGGCCTCTTGATTTAAGACTTGTCCAAGAAAGATGTTGAAGTCTAGAGTTTGCACATCCATGATGAAATCATAAGCCATGGTGAAGGATTGCCATTGCTTATCACTTTGAATCCCATTGAGAATTTGCCTCATGATAGCCTCTTCTTCAATCAGTTCTCCAATGGATGCTAACTGATCTGCAACCTCCTTGACCTTGGTAACAAACTCTGTGATGGTTTGTTTAGGTGTCTTCTTCATTTGATTGGACTCATTCCAAAAATGATTCTTTCTTGCTTTGGTACTAGCAGAAAAGAAAGTTTCTAGGGCATCCCAAGTCTCTTGAGATGTCTAGCATCTTCTAATATATGGTAATAGAAAATTGGAGATAGAGTTTAGTATGTATAACCTTGCTTGAGCATCCCTTGCACACCAAAGTGTCATCTTATATGTCTCCTCGTTTGTAGGTCCTCCTTTGGATCTTGGAATAGGCATAGCTTCATCACTTGCTACAAATCCATAAAGATTTCTATGTTGCAAATAGGCCTCCATTCTAATTTGCCAAGTTGCATAGTTGTGTCGATAAAGCTTCTCAATCATTGAGGGAAAGACATCATCCATCTTTATTTAACTCTGATACCACTTAAAGAACTTGGAGAAGCTTGTAGGAGGTAGAAAAGTGAGTTGTGAAGCGATGAAGTTCGGTCTGGCCAACTAGCACAAGACCAGCCCTTGAGCTTACGGAGTCTCAAATAGACCTTATAGGCACGCGATAAGTGCACCAAAATGCACTATGTAATCTGGAGCATCAAGGAGAAGGAGTTGATACAAAAGAGATAGGTTTGTGCATTGGCTAGCTCAAAAAACTTACTATCTTTGGATGAGATAATCAACTTCAAGTGCCCATAGCAGCCAACGTGGTTACAACTAGAAACAATACTTTTGAATGAGTGATACACATAGTTTTGTGTGTATAGAATGATCAAGAGTACAAGAAATAATTAGAATGTGCTTTTGGAATGAACCTGACACTCAACAATGGTACCTCCTATTTTTCAAGAATGCATATTGATAGACCCCAAGACAAAAAAATTGATATTTCTCCCAATCTACTAAATCAAATGATTTGAAAATTTATACGCATAAAGTAAAACTAATATCTTTCCAAGGTGTGCTCACTCATCCAATGTGGAGCTCTGTAGAGAGATCAACAACCTCTACAAGCTTACTATTGTTGAAGAAGATGATGTAGAAAAATGAAAGAGCAAGACAATGATGGCCACAAGTGTATGTATATTGCTTCCATGTAATGTAAAAGTGATTTGTTGATATATACTCTTGAAGTTCTCCACAACTTCTACAAGTGGATTTTAAATTCAAATGAAGTTGGTAAAGGTTGTTGGAGGGAATCAATTCACTTTCCTACAATCTAGGAAAAATGAAGATCTAGTTTGATTTACTTTTAGGTGATTGATTGACTCATTGATTGCAACTCAACCAGCTCAAATTCATGGAAGTTTAGCTCTCTTTTCTCCTTTTACATGTGTATAGTAGGCTTTTAGAATGGTAAATGAACCATAAAAAATCTTTTAAATAAATACGATAAATGAGCATAGGTAAAAGAAAGCTTCAATGGTTATTTTGGCATAATGTAGATCAAATCCACCTCAAGCATAGTGTAAGGTTGATGTTCCAACAAGACGAAGACAAGCAGGAAAAAAAAACAATTCTCCGAATACTATGAATGAAATGATCATGTCATAAATATTTTTCCAAAACTGGCTGCAAAAGATGCAAGGAAGAAAGAGGATGGAATGGTTGTTCTAGAGGCTTCTAGAACTAAAACAAGGTATGCTAATCTTGTGCAAAATGGAGAATGGGTGTTTACTACAAGTTGCAGCTATGACCCATTTCTCATGAACACTATCTGCTATAGACTCAAATGTCTGGTACTTTGGTAGTGGGGAAACCATACATATTACCACACAATGCAGTTTCTTCAATTCACTTGGGCCTACCCCTACAGGGCATACTATTACATGAAACAACAAATCCTATTATCCTATCATTAGAGTTGATAGAATCATTCTAACTACCGCTGATGGTAGTTCCTTCACATTATCAGATCCTTTGTTTGTGCTAAGGATCAAGAAAAATCTATTGTCAATTTCAACATTAGCCAAGATCAGCGTGGTTCAAATTTGTTGATAATAGATGTATAGTTCATGATCTACCAAATGGTGATGTTATTATTGCTTCTAGCTTGGGTTGAATAAGCTCACAGACTATGCAAAATATATCAATGATTCAACATGTGTAGTTCAAGACTCTCAAGCTATCTTAGATGCAAAGTCTTGGCATGCATGCTTTGTTCATCTAAAATTTTCTAGTTTTCTATGCCTGTAGAAATCTAAAATGGTGTCTTCTCTGCCTAAAATTGAGGCACCTGGTAGACATGTTTGTGAAGGCTATATTTTGGGTAAAATGTAGAGTTCATCCTTTTCAAAAGATGGTTCAGTTTGAGCTACTCAAAAATTGCAACTTGTTCATAGCGATGTTCTTGGTCCTATGCAAATAACTTCTTTTAGGAACTATGTTTACTTCGTGGCTTTTATTGATGATTTTTTCAGTAATGCATGGGTGTATCCATTGAAAGAAAAGTCCGAAGTGTTTGTGCTTCAAAGAATTTTTGGTTTTGGCTGAAAATACATGAGCATGTAAAATGGGAACCCTCCATTCTGATTGAAGGGGGGAATACATGTCTTTTGAGTTTAATGCATTTTTGGCTGAATGTGGGATAAAACATTAGTGTATAGTGCCATATACACCTCAATAAGATGGAATTGCTAAAAGAAAGAATAGTTGTCTCATGGAGATGGCAAGGTGTATGATCAAAAGTCAAGCTTTACCACATATTTTGTGGCTTAAGGCTATTATGTGTGCAACATATGTACTTAATAGGTCACCCACCAAAGCACTACACTATATCACTCCATATGAGGCTTTACATGGTCACAAGCCATGGATTGCTCATCTGTATACCTTTGGTTGTCTAGCATATGCATTAGTACATGAACAACAACATAGGAACTTGGATGATAAATAAATAAACTATATTTTTGTTGGGTAGAGTTCTGAAAGCAAAGGCGATCATCTATATCATCCACAAAGTAAATGCGTTTTGATTATTCATGATGGTGTTTTGTGGAAGATACAATTCATCCATTACTTTCATGTACTAAGGAGACATGAGTTAGCTCCAAAGATGTGTATAACACTTTGCTGCCTCTGTTTAAAGGTGGATAGCCAAGTTCCAGTCTAAATGAAGCACTTTCTTAGCCTTTATAGGTTTCACATGATGATGTAGATCATTCCATTTCTGATGCAGATTTACATGATGCACTTGTTGATGAGAGGTGTGATATAAAGGAGGCAAAAACTATGCCTAAATGACCAATGCAAACTCTCAAAGATAGCAAATTAGATGCATGTCTATCATACCATACTCATTCAGGATCACATGCATCAGATTTCTATGCTATGGCTCCTATAGTCTTTGTGATGAGAATGATCTTATTTCTTTTGATGAAGCACAAAATTCAGAAAATTGGATGGCTGCTATGCAATGAGAATATGATGCTATTATGAAGAATGGTACTTGTTCTTTATGTGATTTGCCTCCAGGCAAAAAGGCCATTAGCACTAAATGGGTATACAAGTTGAAGTGTAAGCATGATGGAACAGTTGGTAGGTATAAGGCTAGGCTTGTTACAAAAGGCTATGCTCCAGAGAAAGGCATTGATTTTGGTAAGACCTTTGCTCCCACATGCTGAATGACCACTGTTGATAGCATATGTGCACTTGCAGCTCATCATGATTGGAATGTACATCAATTGGACATTAAAAATCCATTTTTGAATGGTGAATTACATGTAAAAGTGTATGTATTTCAGCCCTATGGTTTTGTACAAAACGAGAATGAAAACAAGGTGTGCAGGTTGAAAAAGGAATTACATGGTTTGAAGCAAGCACCATGTGCTTGGTATGAAAAGATGCATGCCTACTTGATTGCATGTGGTTTTGAGAATATTCCATTTGATTGCACCTTATATGCTAAGCATGCAAATTATCTGCTGCTGATCATTGTTGTCTATGTTGATGACATGCTACTCACTAGTCCTAATCAGAAGCATATTGCTAATTTGAAGGCTGATTTGCATGCCTCTTTTGAGATGTCAAATTTGAGCATTTGCATAGCTATTTGAGCATTCAGTTTATGCAAGTTGATGATGGAATAGCTTTGTGTCAAACAAAATATATTGACACGTTATCGTTGTGAAGAGATGGATAGAGGTTCCAGAGATGAGTTGGTGCTGCACAAAAACCTGCTCTACACCTCCCAAGTTAACTCTAGGCATGCTTAGAACACTCCTTTAGCTTCTCAATAATGCATTTGGAACCACAAATTCCTTTGGAACATCATTTCCAAAAGTTTGCATCAAAACAGATAACTTGCATATGCAAGGAATGTGAAGAAATCTTCTATTTTGGGAATATAAGTGCTCAAAATTATACTCAAAGCTCACAATCTGGTATGAATTGACCACTATGCTTTTGCACACATCTAATTAGAGTGTCTTTCTAACTAAATCAAGTTATTTCATCAATGTATCTATAACATACACTCAGAAATGAATCTAACAAGTCAGGGAGGTCATCCGGACTTTTGAGGGCCTAGAAGGTATGTTGACACAGTCATCTTCTATGCTCCATATCTCCAGATGCACCAAATCAAACTTGATAAAAATGGATATGCAAGTAGTAGAGCCATTGATCTAACTATCCCAAGTTAAATTTTAGGAAATGACTGAGTACACACAGAGAAATAGATTCCACAAAGCCACTGTAATGATGAAGATGCAGTAGAGAACAGTAGATAGAAAATGAACTTGAAGACATGTATCAAAATGTATATGCTAATGAACATATGATACAAGGGACGTGTAGTGCACTACTCATGCACGACGTGAGCTCAATGTACGCTCACTAATGTAGCTCAATGACTCTCTGAATAGTTCTCTTATCTGTGTTGGAGCAAGTCTATGACAAGCCTAAGTATTGGATTGAGTCCCACAAAGTCATAGGAGAAGCTTTAAAATGAAGACAATGTAAAGTTCACTTGTGAACTACCTCTTGTAACTTTTTGAAGTTTTACTTGATGTACAAGTGAAAGAATCTTAAGTGGTTGAGTCCACTTGATCAAAAGAGGAAAGAGATACCAAAAATTGGTGATTGATGGTATTTGGAGAATGAAATCAATTACTAATAGATTGAAGAGTGATTAAGGAAAGTTAGGCTCCCAAGATCAACTATAAATACATGGTAGTTTTAGACGTGGTCAAGAGAAGACCTCCAAGAGCTAAGCTTTATGCCATATCAAGGTGTCTTTTGAAGGCACACATATGTATCAGTAAGTCCATTGTATTTTAAAATCAATATACTTTCATTTTCATGATCATTTGAGTTCATGTCTTCATGTTCTTGTGAAGTGTACTGTTCACTGCCATATCTCTCAGTTTTCTCAATCAGATTGCAGAGATGATTTATCTGAGCTTGGTGAATCATTTTCAGTGATTTAACTTGTTCAAGTTAGCTATTTAAGTCTACTGTATTCTCACCAATTTTCATTACAATTGAATGTTTCAATCTTCAGCTATGATCATTTGAAGTCAACTGTGTCACTTGGTTTTCTTCTTCTCTGGAAGCACTCTCTCAGAATAGTAATTTTGTCAGAGCTATTTCGTAGTGTCTACTTCCCCATTTTCTTTGATTTAAATCTTCTAAGATTTTTCATAATGTCTAATATACGTAAAAAAAATCATTGGATTCTTAACGCTTGAGATATTTGCATTTTACTGCTCACGGGTCTGAGTACTATTGCAGCCTAGGAAAATCGGGGTCATCCTATGACTTGCTAAGTTTGTTTCTCTTTGTGTAGTTCATCTTTTTTATCAAATCACTCATGATTGTTAGCTTACTAAGTTTATACGAGCTCCCCAAAAGGAATTAAGTTAATTGCTACTATGGCCAAAGAATTGTTCAAAACTTTGGACAAGTGTATTAACAAAAATAGCAAGTTTTTGGCTCTTGAATCTACTCCAACTTATCTATTGATTCAAATTTTTGAGAGTGATCTTCCAAGGTACATAGGGTGTCTAATACATCCTTTGGCAAGCTAAAAGGGCTAACCACATATCTTTGGAGTCCATTTGGCTGGTGCAGTGCAAAGTGTTTGCATCACCACTTCATCTTCATCAACTACAAATCCATCTCTTCACAGTGGTTTCAGAGCAAGGTTGGACAACATGGCAGATGGATTTCCTTCATCAATTGACAAATTGGATAGAGGTATTTACTCAACATGTTCATTAAGGATGGAAGCTTATCTTCAAGGAAGGAATTTATATGGTTATATAGCTGGAGATGAAGTTATGCCAAGGTTCAAGAACAAAAGTCAACCAACACAAGAAGAGCAAGAAAGAGTGAGCACATGGTGCTCCAAGGATGCAATTGCAAGGTCTTATCTCCTCAACTCTATCTCAGACTTTTTTTCACCTCACATTAGAAGTTGTAAAAGATCTCACAAAGTGTGGAATGCACTTGAAGCCTTCTTCTCTTCAAGTACAAAGGCCAGGAAGCATCAACTATGGCTAGACTTCACAACTCTCAAGAAAGCTCCCAAACAAAATGTGACTGATTTTGTCACAAAGCTCAAGGACATACCAGATTAGTTGGGAAGCATTGGAGAGGTAATAGATGAAGAGAAAATTGTAAGGCAGGTCATCAATGGCTTGAAGGTAGATGACAAGTGGGAAGCATTCACCACAACTATGGATCTATACATGGATATGCATGTACGAGATTTCAACACACTCATAGGACAACTACTTACTCAAGAGGCCAAGCTTATCAAGAATGGAGAAAGCTCCAAAGATAATCAATCTTCAGCTTTGTATACTGATAAAAGCAATTCCAAAGAAAACAAAGGAAGAGGAAAGAAAGTGGATGATGAAACAGGTACACATCAAGCTAACTATGCAGGTAGAGGAAGACATGGTAGAGGTCAAGGCAGAGGAGGAAGACAAGGCAGGGGGAGATCCCAAGTCTCTAATTCATGTGAGCATGTTTTCTACATAGATCAGGTTGTTCAAATCATGTGGCAGGAAATGTGGCCTCCTATCAGATTTAGAAGATCCAAGGAACAAGCATGAGGTACAAACAGGAGATGATACAAGACACCTTGTGGAGAAAATACGAAATGTCAAAGCACCTAATGGAAACATCAACTTACTCAGTAAGGGACTCTATGTCCCTACCATTACAAAGAATTTTATAAGTGTTGGGCAGATAGTAGAGAAAGGGTTGCAAGTTAGGTTCACAAAAGCAAGAGCATTTGTTGAAGATCCAAGTCAAGGATTCAGAAGAATTGCAAAAGGTGAAAAGACAGGTAGATTGTTCACATTTGAATTACAAGACACTAGAAACATTGCTCTCTTTAATTATGGTAGTCAGACACTCACGGAATTGGAAGTATGGCAAAAAGGTTAGCACATATTGGTGAAAGATCATCAAAGCAAATTTGTAGGGACCAAAGTGTACTTGGACTCCCTAACTTGTCAAAACAACACATGATTTATAAGTGTAGTGCATGTCAATTTGGAAAGTCTCACAGGTTACCATTCATGAAGAAAGGATATATGCATGGAGATCTCTTGGATTTGGTTCATACAGATGTATGGGGACCTAGCAAGGATGCTTCAATATCTGGATCAAGGTATGATGTCTCCTTCATTGATGATTGTCGTAGGTGAACTATATTATACTTTATGAAACACAAAGATGAAGTCTTTTCATGCTTCAAAAGATATTTGGATCTTGTGGAGAATCAGACAGGTAAAACACTAAAAAGGCTAAGGTCAGATGGAGGGGGAGAATACTTTTCCCATGAATTTGACTCCTTTCTTCAAGAAAGAGGAATCAAAAGAGAGATCACTACAAGGTACACTCGTGAGAAAAATGGAGTGGCAGAAAGAAGGAATAGGACAATTGTTGAAGCTGCAAGGTCTATGCTAAATGAAAAGTACTTAACTAATTGATTATGGGCTGAGGCTGTATCCACAACCACTTATTTGATTAATAGGTTACCTTCAAAATCACTTGATGGCATGACACCATATGAGGCTTAAAATGGAAGAAGACCAAGCTTGGATCATTGTAAGATTTTTGGATGTGTTGCTTTTGCTCATGTTCCTTCACATGTTAGAGGCAAGATGGATCCCAAAGCAGAAGGGTGTGTCTTCATTGGATATGACAACAATCAAAAGGGCTACAGATTATACAACCCAACAACCAAAGGATTCTTGGTGAGTAGAGATGTAGTATTTGATGAGAATAGTTCTTGGTATGAAGATTCAGGTAGAAAGGTCAACCTACCTTATGATCTTGAAGAAGATTTTCCAAAACTTGTTAAGGATAACTCTTCTAAATTTGAAGAGTAGGATACCTTAGAAGATGATGAAGCAACTCAGTATGAAAAAATCAAAATGTGGAAGTCTAAAGGTAAAGCAAAAATACATGAACTTGGACAAGAGGCAGAATCATCACATCATGGCCTAAGAAGGTCCATGACGGAGAAAAGAAAGCCAAAAAGGTATGGGTTTGATACTTCTCTAGTCACTAAACATTCAGTCTATCTAGCACAAGACATAAAGCAAGAGGAACCTTCAACATTTGAGGAAGCAAAGAAGAAATCAGAATGGAGGCATGCAATAGAAGAAGAAATTGAAGCTCTTGAGGAGAATAACACTTGGGAGTTGGTTCCCAAGTCTCCATCAATGAAAGTGATAGGCTCAAGGTGGATCTACAAATTGAAGAAGAACTCAGATGGCTCCATTGACAGGTATAAGGCAAGGCTTGTGGCAAAAGGCTTTGCACAAACTCAGGGAATTGATTATGAGGAAACCTTCTCTCCTGTGGCAAAGATGCCTACTATTAGGGTTTTGCTTAGTATTCCCTCTTCCAAGAATTGGAAGACACTTCAATTGGATGTAAAAAATGTATTTCTTAATGGATGGATAACAGAAGAGGTATATATGGCACAACTACCTGGTTTTGAGAATCACATATATCCTGATTATGTGTGTATACTTAATAAAGCTTTATATGGACTCAAACAAGCCCCAAGGGCTTGGAATCACAGGCTTGTGTCATTCTCGCAGGACAAAGGATTTCAACCGAGCAAGGCAGATCCATCACTATTCATAAAAAGGAGTAATTCTGAAGTCATCTATTTGTGTGTGTATGATATTATACTTACAGGAAATGATATAGATGGCATGAAGAGAATCAAAGAACAGATGAGAGAAGAGTTCAAGATAAGTGATTTGGGTTCACTTACCTACTTCCTAGGATTTGAAGTTGTCTACAAATATCATGGTTTGTCTCTTACTCAAAGAAAGTACATTAAAGAAGGGTTGGCAAAATTCAAGATGCAAGATTGTAGGATTGCAAGTACTCCAATGGAGGTTAATCATAAATTGAGCTCACATGAAGGTGAACTCATAGAAGATGTGACAGGTTATCAAAGCCTTGTGGGTAGTTTGAACTATGCCAGGGAACCTCACATGGAGGCTGCCAAGAGGATACTTAGATATCTCAAAGGGACCATGAATGAGGGGTTATATTACCCTTATGTATCTGATTTAAGTTTGAAATTGTTCTCTGATGCAGATTGGGCTGGCTCCAAGGAAGACAGAAGGAGCACCTTAGGTTATCTTACCTTTGCATGTTCAAAACTTGTTTCATGGTCATCCAAGAAGCAACCCACAGTTGCTCTCTCTTCTACTAAAGCCAAATACAGAGTTCTTGCCATAGCTACTCAAGAAGCTATGTGGGTGAAGACACTACTCACAGATCTTGGATTGGAATTTGGCACTCCAACTATTTTTTATGACAACATGAGCTCTATTCACTTAGCTGCCAATCCAATTTTTCATGCAAGGATTAAACATTTTGAATTTCATTATCACTATGTAAGAGAGAATATTGTGAGCAAGGAGATTCAAATATCATATGTGTCCAATCATCAACAATGTGAATATATTCTAACCAAAGCATTGGATGGTGAATCATTTTCAGTGACTTAACTTGATCTAGTTAGCTCTTTAAGTCTACTATATGCTCACCAATTTTCACTACAATTGGATGTTTCAATCTTCAGCTATGATCATTTGAAGTCAACTGTGTCACTTGGTTTTCTTCTTCTCTTGCAGCATTCTCTCAGAACAATCATTTTGTTAGAGTTGTTTCTTAGTGTGTACTTCACCATTTTCTGTGCTTTAAATCTTGTTATATTCAACATACTATCTAGTATATGTCTAAAAAATTTAATAATCTTTGGATTCTTAAAGCTTGAGATATTTGCATTTTACTCCTCACAGGTCTGAGTACTTTTGAAGCCCGAGAAAATCGGGGTCATCCTATGACTTGCTAAGTTTGTTTCTCTTTGTGTAGTTCATCTTTTTTTATCAAATAATTCATGAGTGTTAGCTTACTAAGTGCATAAGAGTGCCCCAAAAGGACTTAAGTTAATTACTACTCTGGCCAGAGAATTTTTCAAAACTTTGGACAAGTGTATGAACATAAATAGCAAGTTTTTGGCTCTTGAATCTACTCCAACTTATGTATTTTGATTCAACTTTTTGAGAGTGATCTTCCAAGGTACATAGGGTGTCTAATACATCCTTTGGCAATCTAAATGGGCCCACCACATATCTTTGGAGTCCATTTGGTTGGTGTAGTGCAAAGTTTTTGCAGCACCACTTCATCTTCATCAACTACAAATCTATCTCTTCACTGTCTGGGGGCTAAAACCATGCATTAGGGGAAAAAATGAACCCTGAATGGGCCTTTTAGATTAAGGAGTGATTAGTGATGGACCAATAAGAAGAGGGTGGTGGCCATAGTCTATGCCCTATAAAATACTAGGCTGAAGGAGGAAGAGGGGACATATTTCTCCCTTATTTAATGAGCTGCCTCTAGAGAGAGAAGGAATCTTGTAACTCAGTTGGGCCCAAAAATTCAAAATTTCTAAAAAGTCAAAAAACTCATCATAACACTTGAAAATGGACCCCCCATTACTTCTTAGGGTCAAAAGTACTCTTTTTGACCCCAAATTCAAAATCCGTGCATGTTTTGAGCTCAAAAAAATGGGTTTTTTCAAAAATACTAAAAAAAGAGTTATTTCCCTCCTAAACCTCACATTTTCATACCCAGGTCCCAAAAAGTCATCTTTTCTCACTACTTTCGCTCTGTAGCATACCATTGAAGCTCCGGTTTCTGCACTCCAACCTATCTGCATCTCCTATCTCGAATTACTATTGTAGCTTGAAGACCTTTAGCTTCAATGGCAACAGCTAAAGCTTCTAGGCGATCGAAAGATGAAATCCTCACATTAAGATGTCACAATATCAAAGCCATAGATGGACAGTGGCTATCATATGAGTATTCCAAAGGTGCATGGGTGTACATGCAACCCTTTAGAGTTGGGCCTCATCGAGTTAGAGATCATGGAAACTTAGATCTTCATTGGAATGGAAAGTTACTTGGCTTCAAGAAGCACAGAGACAATGGGATGGTTGCTATTGTACAACATGTTTTTACAATGGCAACTATGAAACTTGAAAACTCTAGTAGAATTAGATATCCTGTGAATTGTAAGTATTGCTCTATAATATTTTATGTTTTCTTGTGTCGGATATATTTCTGAACTATTTAGATATGTTTTTGTTTGTTTCAGATATATTTCCTTCTACTTTGGTGGAAGAGCAACCACTTCATAGTCTTACAGGTACTTTCCAAGCATTGCATGCAGATGTTGGTGCACTAGTCTTTCCAGAAATATCTCCTGCTCAACTTTACCATGATAGAGTTTTCTTTTACACACATAGATATGTTGTATCCTCTACAATGAATGGTTTTGGAAGGTTAGAGAGAATTGAAGTACATTCTCTTCTTAGCTTGGAGTGGCCAAAACCTGATATATGGTCCGTATCATCTTTGAAGCAAAAGATGGTAATGGATATACATAACTCTTTGAAATTCACAAAAGCGTCTAGGTCTGTAGGTTTGCACTGGTCTTTTCCCATTCATTGTTTTGTATATTTATTCCAAGGATTCTCATTCCAAGTGACTTCCATCATGTTCATGTGTAAAGATATCACATATGAGCAAGTTGAAAATCTTCTTGGTGAAGATTGGGGTTTGATAGAAGGAATTGCAAAAGGTGATAAATATCTTTGTAAAATAGGTGGAACAGGTATTGGATTTTGATATTTGAAACAATGTACTTCATTATACATCAGATTCTACTATGATCGTTGGATGTGCAAACTTGGCAACTGGATACCATTTCAAAGTTCAGAGGGATCTTTACATTCATTTGAAATAAATCTTAGACTGCCCAATAATGGAACAGAAACTATTTTAGTGAATAATCATTGGACCTTGGCTAATCTGAGAGAACACGATGATTATGGGGTTTGAAGGAGTAACTCAATCCAAATTCAAAAGTTCAAGGACATAAGGTGAGAAATGTTTCATGCTTTTGTTAAAGTAATCTTTTCATTATTGTTTATTTTACTTTAATGACTTCAATTTCTTGCAAATTGATTACAGGTTGGCAGAAGAATGGAATACAAAATGAAATTCCCTGTAGATTGGAGCAAAGATGGAACAGAACTCTCATTGTCATAGTTCTTTTGCAACCTAATAATGTCACTTCTTGGGCCCTAGTCATTGTATCTCATGGTTTCTGCACTTTCAAGAACCTTGTAAAAAGTAGGACAATTGATTCATGTTAGATATTGTATATACCTTCTTCTCTGATCCCTTCTCTCCTACTAAGATATCGAAAAATCCTCTTGATCTAGAATTGGTCTAGAAATACTTTACATCATGGATGAGCATCGCAAATTTTGTGATGCGTTCTTGCATTTGCAAGCGCTTCAAGTTGTACAATCATTGATAGCAATAATTTGTAAATTTTGTAAGATTTGATATTTGTAATGAAAACATGTCTACTCTCACATTTTTGTAGTTTACAACTGTGCATTTATAATTTCTCTTAGTGATTATTCAATTTTTGCTTTTATATAGAGTATGTTCAAGTTCACAATAATTGACATTTTATTGGTTAATTTTCTCAATAGATGATCATTTATGAAGTTTGAAATTACAAAGGATATAACTAAAAAAGACCATTCATGTAAGATATACTCAATACTTACTCCTCAAGTACCACAAATGATCCATGGTGCTCTAAGTTATAAGGCCCCCATTATGAGGAGAAACCACTTTGAGAGTACAAACATCCATGGAACCTTAACTTCTAAGCTAGATAAGTTTTATATGTGGAAATTTATGGTAATAAATGGTCTTTGTGATTGATGCCATGAGGTAAGTGGGGCATAAAAGTTTTGTCAATTTGAATGCCATTCAAGCTGAAAATAAAGGCCCTTTGGTGCCATGGAATTTCCCCATACCTTAATGGGAGGAGTTCAAAGGGGGATTTCTGCTTTATGTGGGGTATAGAGGCACAACGAGAATGCTAGACATGAGGATATTATCCTAAATTATATTTTGCAAACTATTTTATCTCATGTGACTATGTTTGTTTATACTGGCTCCCATTGTAGAAGATGTATATGCATGGATCACTATAAAGTAAGTGACTTGTTAGAAATAAGTTCCATGGCTCTAAAAATCTAAATAATAAAGTTTCATATCCACTAAAAATAACCTTGCATGGCCTCAAAAGTATCAAAAGAGAGGAGCCATAGAAACATGGGATATGTCTTCGCAAAAGTTTTGTAGAGGCCTATTGTGTGTTTCTATGGATGAACTTTTTTTGTGCTTTTGAGGCCATGCAAGTTTATTTCTAGTGGATATGAAACTTTATTATTACAAATTGAAGGTCCATGAAACTCATTATGTGCTCAACTCAATTTACCAATGGAAAAATGAGTTTATAACCATAAATGATTTGCTTTGCACACATATCATGTTGACTTGAGTGCATATGATTGTGAACATATGATATAGATCAATGTGGAGTTGATCATGTGTAAGAAAGGTTATGAAAAAGTATAATTACCAATGAGATAATTCACATTACAAAACATCTCTTCAAGAAGAATGATCACATAGTCATATATGCTCCTATCTAGTTCTTTGGTTGCATAATTTCCCTAAAATTTGCAAGAAGTAATACTTATTTCCACCATTTGATGACCTTGCATGACCTCAAAGCACCAAAAAGGGTTTATATGTCATGAATGGTTTAGATTTTGGAGGAATGGATGCTATCATCACGTCCGGAACATGCAAAAACCCTAAGATTGACTGTTTATTTGTCTATTCTGACATCCAGAGCCCTGGTAACCTCAAAAAGCACCAGTAAAGGGGCAGCCACAGAAATGCGGGATAGGCCTCTGCAAAATTGCAGAGGCCTATCCCGCATTTCTGTGGCTGCCCCTTTACTGGTGCTTTTTGAGGTTACCAGGGCGCATTTCTATGGCTGCCCCTTTACTGGTGCTTTTTGAGGTTACCAGGGCTCTGGATGTCAGAATTAAACAAATAAACAGTCAATCTTAGGGTTTTTGCATGTTCTGGACGTGATGGTAGCATCCATTCCTCCAAAATCTAAACCATTCATGAGATATAAACCCTTTCATAGAATTTATATTTTTACAATGAGTTCCTTTGTGTTTTTGACATCATCTCCCTCTCAAAGCGATAAGTTCCACTGGAAGTAGCTATGTAACTGTGAGATTTTTTGGAGATTGAATCTTCATAGTTATTGGTCTTTTTAGAGTCCTTTATATGTTGTACTAGAACACGATGATGATGGATATCCATGATGGTACTAGAAAGGGTTTGTAGTTTATCTAGCTAAATAATCAAGGGCATGATTCTCATGATGGATAGTAATCCTTTTCTGACTCAAATGATGATCTTTTGATGTGGAATGGTGATCGTGGAAGTCTTAAACCCAGCTTGTATCTTCTTCCTAGGACATTTGAATATGATGTGGTTAGTGACAATACAACTCCTTTCTTTCAAATTTTAGGTTCATGGAACTTATTATATGCACAACCTAGTTGAACAATGCAAATACTAGTTTTGATTCTAAGGGATTTGTTTTGCACACAGTGGATACAATTATGAACATATGATATAGATCAATGTGGACTTGAGCATGTGTAAGAAAGATGATGAAAAGTAGATTATCATAATGGAAATGTGATTTTACAAAATGTATCTCTTCAACAAGAATGATTACATAATCATGTATGGTCCCATCTAGTTTCTTTGGTTGTATGGTCATCATCTTCACATGAGCTACACACAAGTCAATATCTTTCAAAATAGAAGTAAGGAATGCATCTCCTTCCTCTTGGATGGCTTGAAGTGCTATTGATTATATCCAATGTCTGGTGCATTAACTTTGAATCACTAAGGATCGTTAACGTTTGCTCACTTTTTTGTTGCTTTTGCATTAGGAGAAACTTTAGGTTGTGCTACATATGATCTATGATGTGGTTGGTAGTTCTTATTCATTTTACATCTATGCCTTGATTGACATTGTGACACAATTTATGGCATATGTTTCTTTTCTCATATGTGGGTAGTGTTCTTTGACCTTATAGTAGTGACTTTATAGCCTCTACTTGATATGATGTTGGAATATGCAAATGTTTCATGATGATTCCTTGAAGCTCTCCTTTTTGGATGACTTGGAATGGTTACTTCATGCATGTTTCATCAGCCATGTTCCATTTGGAGGTAGATTGAGTTCAAATGGTTCATCATCAATTATTAGTGGATCTATTATTCCCCTTTGTGCAAGTCCTTAGAATCTTTTTATGAATGGTCACATCTGTGGCAGTTGATCTTTATCATGCTCACAAGAATGATTCTATGGATGAGGGTATGAACTAATTTGATATTCTTAATCGACTTCACTCTGTCATATTGAGCCACTCTATGATTGTATGGTGACCTCTGTTGCATGTAGACCACTTCATCCTCTGTGATGGAGCTTCATCCAAGGTGGTCATTATGTACCTTGAGCATGGATAGGATATACCACAAAAACTTGTTAGTATAAAATAATCAATGATGCCTCTTATGTAACTTGAGTTCCAAGTTGAACCCTAAAACATTTTTTGTTCATGATATTGATCATGATGCAAAGGACTTGCTCATAACCTCCAATTTTCACTTGCAATGTTGTGTTGTAATTTCATGAAAACATTTCTAATAGTCAAACTCTTGCAAAATTTGTTTGAAGAAAAGCAAGTGAGTATTATTCCAACTAGTCAACATGCATCTTTTGAAAAGAATGAGAAGCAAGAGAAACTATTAACAATTTAACGTGCTTCTTTGGTGTTGATGAAGCACTTATTTCTTAGATGAATTACCTATGCAAAGGAAATATTGGTTTAATTCTTTTGCAAATATGAGAATCAACAAAAATATATACCTCATTAGAAGAATATGGTGTTTGTGTCCTCCCACTCCACATGAAAGAGCTTCCAATGATGGTATAGTGTGCTTTTCCTCCTGAAAAATAGTAGATGAATACTGGAAAGTAAAATGAATAGTACATCTTTGATCACAAAGAAAGAATGAACCACCTACTTGGACATGAATATTGTCATCTCATGGGAGAAAAACTTCTTTGTGAGTGATTCTATTATTTTTACATCTTCTCCTTGGAGGAAATTGTTCGAGTACCCCATGGCTGCTAGAATTCAAGAGGTAAGAGAGAGAAAGATAGAAGAGAATCAAAATAACATGTATAATGGACTAAGAAGTATCTGTACATAGAGAAAATTACTTTTTTGATATGTTTATGGGTCAGGGTGAGGTTTTCCATTCTATGTGAGTGAAAATGATAAAAATTTGAAAAACTGAATTTTTGAGGTAGGGAAAGTTACGAGTTTGATGATGTGGCACTTTACTTTTGGAGCAGTTTGAAAAAAGAACTATTCTGAGTGATTTCATTAAAAAATGCATTAAAAAAAGTAACTTCTGACATGTATATTAAGAAATGGGCCATTTTTAGTAAGCAATAACTAACTGTGTGACTTTTCAAAAAAAAGTCATTTTTTTATTCACAAAGATGGACGGATTTGATGATGTGTAAAGTGGAATCTCTCTCTCTTTCTTTTACAGAAGAGAGAGATGACCCTACTTGGGCCTAAAAAAAAGCCTAGTCTTGCCTACTAAAAAGTGCTCTATTAAATGCACTTTGTTCCCTCAAGCAAGAACAAGATTAGGCTTAATCCCTTAAAATTAGGAATCCTTACAAGGCCCATGCAGGGTTCATTTTTTCCCCTAATGACCATGTCCTTTTATACCCATAATCTGAGTTTGAATTTGAATTTTCCCTCACCTAAAAGTGATCCTACACTTTAAGGGCTTGATTGATTTGATTTAGACTCTATCTTCCTTTGACATTTGCATTTACACAAAGTAACTAAGCCAAAAATGTATAGCATAGGTTCACATGTAGTTCTCTCTTGTGAAGGAATAAATGAATGTGTAGTTCTAAGGTTTTTGCAATGCACTTAGGCTTGCTAGTTGTACCAATAACTCCCCTCAAGCCTAAGATGCTTGAGTCTTCAGTCCTCCATGATTTC
Organism: Ceratopteris richardii; assembly: GCA_020310875.1. Taxonomy (NCBI): domain Eukaryota; kingdom Viridiplantae; phylum Streptophyta; class Polypodiopsida; order Polypodiales; family Pteridaceae; genus Ceratopteris; species Ceratopteris richardii. The sequence goes on from CM035424.1 coordinate 107,810,030, forward strand.
CTCTAATCCAATCATTGATTTGAACACGTCCAATTTGCTTCCATCCAATGTTTTTGTCATCATATCTCCACATTGTTGATGTGTAGATATATATGAAAGTTGTATCTCCTTACTCATGATCTTTTTCCTCACATAATGGTAGTGAACTTCTATATGTTTAGTCTTGGCATGATAGATAGGGTTAGCAGCAAGATGTAGTGAACTAATGTTGTCTCCAAATATATGTGGATTTGAGGTATTCAACACTAAATCTGAGTACAGGGTTCTTATCCACATGACTTCTTGTGTAGCATTTGCAAGTCCTCTGTATTCAACCTATGTTGATGAAAGAGAAATAGTGGGTTGCTTCTTGGATGACCATGAAATTAACTTTGTACCTCCAAAAGTAAGATAACTTGATGTGCTTCTCCTATCATATTTCGGGTTTTCCCAATCTACATTCAAAAAGAGCTTAACATCTATATCACATGTATATGGACATTACAACCCTTTATTGATTGTACCCTTCAAGTACTTCAAGATTCTCTTGGTTGCTTCCATGTGAGGCTTCCTTGGAGTGTGCATGAACTGACTAAGCACACTTACTCCATAACATATATCTACTCTAGTTATAGTAGCATAATTCAAGCTTCCAACTAAGCTTTGATCTAGGTTGCATTATTCGTTATTCGACAATTCGGTTATTCATGAATAATTACAAAATTTTACGGCAAGCTCTTATTATTCAACCGAGTTATTTGGTGACACATCAGCTTGTTCGGACATGCCCGAATAGTTTTTGCACGGGAATTCGACCCTTTTCGATCGAAAATGCTTTCAATCGATAATTTTTCAATCGAAATTTTTTTCGATCGAAAAATATTTCGATAAAAAAAATTTGATCGAATAATATTTTATAAAACAGTAGAACTAGACTCATTTTTTCATAAAAGCTACTTTTTTCTTTACGAACTTAAAGTTTCATAGAGAGAACAAGGTATAAATTTTTGCCATATTAAATAATTGAAACTATTGTGATTGTTTGACTCATTGATTCTTACTTCACAATCGTATATATATGTGAATTTAAAATCTATTATGATTGATTCTTACTCATTTTTCATAAAATCTACTTTGTTCTTTACGAACTTAAAGTGTCGTAGAGAGAACAAGGTGTAATTTTTTGCTATAAATATTAAATAATTTAAACTATTGTGATTGTTTGACTCAATATTGATTCTTACTTCACAAGAGTATGTGTAAATGTATGTGCATATGATTAGGAATTTAAACTCTATTGTGATTGTCTGATACAACATTGATTCTTACTTCACCAGGATATGTGTAAGTGTATGTGCATATGATTACAAATTTAAAATCTATTGTGATACATTAAATTTATTATTGAAAGATGTAGGTAGATTATGTTTGACTCAATATTGATTTTTACTTCATAATAGTATATGTATGTGTGTGTATGAGTATGTGTATGCATATGAGTGTATAATTGTGAATGAAAAATCTATTGTGATTGTTTGAATCTATTGATTCTTACTTCACAATAGTTTGTGTAAATATTTGTGCATATGATTAGGAATTTAAAATCTATTGTGATTTTTTGATACAACATTGATTCTTACTTCACAGTAGTATGTGTAAGTGTATGTGCATATGATTAGGAATTTAAAATCTATTGTGGTGCATTAAAACTATTATTGAAGGATATAGGTAGATTATGTTTGAATCAACATTGAGAATCACTTCATAATAGTATATGTATGTATGTGTATGAGTATGTGTATGCATTTGAATGTATAACTATGAATGAAAAATCTACTCTGAGTGTCTGAGTCAATATTGATTCTTACTTCACAATAGTATGTGTAAGTGTATGTGCATATGATCAAGAATTTAAAATATATTGTGATTGTTTGACTCAATATTGATTCGTATTTCACAACAGTATGTGTAAGTATATGTATGTGTAAATGTATATGTGTGTATGATTGAGAATTAAAATCTATTGTGAGTGTTTAACTCAAAAATGATTTTTACTTCACAATAGTATGTGTAATTGTAATTTGTATATGGATGTATGATTGAGAATTAAAGTCTATCGTAATTGTTTGACTCAACATTGATCGAAATATCTTATTTGATATTGATTTTTTTTTTTTTTTGTAGGTATAGTCTTCATAAATCAATTTGCAAGCACTATGGGAAAGGGAAAAGAATGGTCATATGTGATTGTTCATCAAGAGGGTAAAACAGTATCCACAATACAATGCAAATGTTGTGGGCATCGTTATGTAAGAAATGCAACTCGAATAAAAGAGAATCTCTTTAGTACATGTAATAATGTGGCAGGATGCTCTAATCCAGATAGTGATATATGGGTACATTTTGCAAGTTATGCAAATAAATGTAAATCTCAAGGTATCACATCAAAAAGATTCAAAAGCATGAGTAGTTCATAGCACTTTTGAAGTAGCCCAAGTGTAGAGCAAGAGCCAGAAGATGCGTCGATGACAGTAGAGGATCATCAGGATATTTCTACTCTAGCCTCTCAAACTGTTTTTGAGAATAACCAAGATACATGTACTCCATTTTCTCCAACTACATAAAAAAAGAGTGGAGTTGGCAAATGTAGTAAAAATGGTGGATCTAATACTTTGTCACCATGCTTTGTCCATAATAAATCACAAAATACTATACATATAGCTTTTGAAAAGCAAGATTGTCTCGAGCTTCATCTTAAATGGACTCGAGCATTCTTAGCATGTGGGATTCCTTTAAATGTTATTCGTAATCCCATTTTCAAAGATGCTTTGATGTCAACTGCACGAAAAGGTTTCACCATGCCAAATTATAACAAAATGCAAACAGAGTACATAGATAAAGTGAAAAAAAAGTATTGAAGCTATTTTAAAGCAAACAGTACTTGATTATGTATCCATGTATGGATGCATTTAACTTCATGGTTATATGTCCAAAAGAAAACATGTTTTTAGAAGTTGTTGATACTTCTCTAAAAGAGAAAAGTTCGGCTTTTCTTGTAAAGGTATATGAACATGCTATATCGTGCATGGGTGGTCCGAAGAATGTGACTGTGATAGTGACAGATAATGCCTCTAATTTTTGAAGTGTTGGAATTACAATTCAAAACAAGTATGAAGGCATTACTTGGGTTCCATGTGCAGCTCATACATTAAATTTATTACTGAAAGATATAGGTAGATTATCTTTCATTAAACAAAGCTTATTAGATGCAAATCATGTGGTCAAATTTATTAGAGAGCATCAATTTTCATATTCGCTCTTCCGATCCAAATCTCCCAATAAAGCACTTCAGATTTTTTGTGCCACGATTTACAACTGCTTACATTGTGCTCAGTGGATTATTAGAAGTTAAGCCAGCTCTTGTAGAAATGATTGCTGATCAAAGTTGAGAGGCATGTCTAGAGAAGTATTCTTCTTATCAAGTTGCAGCATCCAAATGTATTTGTCTAATATAATCACAAAGTTTTTGGCATAATCTTGAATAATTGTTGGTATCACTAAACCTTTTGTGGAACTTTTACGAATGGTTGATACTAATAAATTTGTGATTGGAAAAGTTTATTGGATTATGTCAGAAGCTATTCAAAAAGTAAAAGACTTTAATCAATTTTCATTACGAGAGAAAACACAGATCATGTATCATTAGCAGAGAAGAGATGGACGCAAATGCATACTCATTTGCATGGAACAACATTCATTTTGGATCCAAGATTTCAACTCAATGGTCAAGCATCAAACAAAGAAGTCATGGCAAACTTCAAAACCACATGTCAGTTATTACTTCTAGGTATAGATGGTCGAGATGCATTCCACCAAAGAGTAGCGTATGTAAATCGAGAAGGATCTTTTGGAGATCTATGGCATATTGAAGCGATTCAAAAGCATCCACCTCCTATTTGGTGGAAAGAGTATGGAGGTGAAGCAGTGGAGTTGCAACATATAGCTATGAGAGTGCTTTTAGTAGCAGCTTCAAGTGGTAGTTGTGAACGTAATTGGAGTGCCTATGATTTTCTTCATTCAAAACAAAGAAATCGCTTAAGTGTGTCACATGCTAATGATTTGGTATATGTGTTTTGTAATATGCATTTGTTACATGCTCCAACCAAGATAGCTTCTACAGCAGCACAACAAACTTTTGGAGAATTTCAAACTCATGAAAGTTTCACAAATGATTCATGGAGTGATCATGATTTAGATGTAGATCATAATGATGGTTCAAACATGGAAGAAATAGATGACATGGTACCTGTCATAGATGATGATATTCAAAATGAAGAAAATGATGTACTATGAATACTATGATTATATTCAATTCCAAAATCGAATGCAAGCCATGTCTTTGATTACAAAAAAAGCTTGCCTACTCAGTGTTTTCTTGATTCAATAACTCATCGATAGTAAACCGATCAAAAGATGATGATGCCTCTGAGGGTCTTCCATATTTGCTCTCATAAGCATCCACAAAAATTTGTAAATTTTTCACTTGATTTTCTAGATCATCAATCCTCTTTTGTTGATCATCTATTGTTCTTCTTAATGCACGAATTGTTAATCCTTCATTGTATAATTCTCCCCCTTGTGACGAAAAATCATGTATAAGATTATGTTCTTCAGGTAGCAAAATGTAGGGCCGCTTTCGAGGAAGAGGGCCTTCGTTTCCTTGATTACGAAATTCGGCTCGATTTTGAGGATGACCCAAATCGATACCTGCATTCTTCGGACAATCCTCCCAATCTACACGTCGATGAAGAATATTTTGTACAAAAAACCTTTTGAATGAAATATAATGCTATTTGATTATTATTTGGTAATGATCTCTCAACTTGCACAAAGCGTCGAAGTAGCATTTCTGCTAATCCTTTATGTTGTAAGTCTGAAAGCTTTAAGGGTGCTATTTCTTTTGCCCTTCCTATAACCCGAAAGAGAACATCATGAACAAAATAATTTGGATATAGCTTTTTAACTTCTTTCATTGATGATGCTTCTCCTTCTAATCCCTCTGGCTCTAAATCTTGATGGAATAAAAATGCTAATCCTGATTGTGCAAATTGAGCATTTTGCTCAGATAAAATCCTTTGAGATTCAGTATGATCAAGATCATCATTTACATCTGGCATTCTTGCCATGTTTTACTTCTGCAAAATAAAAACACTAATTTTATCTCAAGAGAATTCAAATGAATCCACAATATTTAGTTCACATATGTTGAATGAATCCACAACATTTAATCCACATAACTCAGATGATAGCACTTCATTTACTCCACATAATTCAAATAAATCCATATATTATAAATTATACTTTACTTCATCCACCTAACTCAAATGATACCACAACATTTACACCACTTAATACAAATTACACTTCATTTCATCCACTTAAGTCAAATGTAAACACATTGTTTATTCCACATAATTCAAATGAATCTTCAAGATTTAATTCACATTTGTTAAATGAATCCACAACATCTAATCCACATAACTCAAATGATAGCACTTCATTTACTCCACATAATTCAAATAAATCCACATTATTTAATCCATATATTATAAATGATTACACTTTATTTCATCCACTTAACTCAAATGATACCACAACATTTACTCCACTTAATACAAATGATTACACTTCATTTCATCCACTTAACTCAAATGATACCACAACGATTATTCCACTTAATACAAATGATTACACTTCATTTCATCCACTTAACTCAAATGTAAACACTTCATTTAATCCAGATAGTTCAAATGAATACATGTCATTTTCAATATGGTCATAATCCATCTGTCATGGATATCTTTAAACCATATCGAGATAGATGCGAGAATACTCTAAGTAGTTCATGTACGTCTACTCTTTTTGATACATCTTTGTCAGAAGCTAATTCTAAAACATACTTGAACTTGTAAATCCCATTCTTATCAATGGGATAACTATTGAAATCTATATATTTCAGGAGTTGTAACAGGAGTATCGAAATTGTAAATATCTCCTGACTCTTATTAAAAGGTGGAGGACCAGTGGATATGCATTCGGGTGCAATCCACCAGTACTTTTGAATCCACTCGTTTCTAGTAGATATTTCTAGATTAGGTAGCTTCAAAAAAAATTTTGGGTTGGTAAATATGTCACTCTACCAAAATCACATAATCCGATTAGCATGTTGATCTTCAAAATGCAACAAGATGTTGCCTAGATGGAGATCATTATGGGATATATTACAAGTGTGTAAAAATGATATTGTTTGTAATAGGCCATTGATCAGCTTCCAAATGTTTGTTTTCACGGTTGTTATGTCTCCTTGTGTGTCCTTCACACCTCTACTTTGTGGTACGTTTAGGTATTCCTTCTAGCCACATGTCCAATGTACCACCATTCCAAAATTTGAAAATGCAGCACAGACTTTTGCTATGGTGTCTAGCCAAACCAAGTGGACTAATAATTCCACTGTGCATAATAGATAACACTGTGGCTTCATTGATGGCTTCATTTTCTCATGTTTGTATGTCAGCATCATGTAATTTGAATAGCTTGGCCACAAACACTTCATTGCTGAATCTCGAGTGGGATATCTTGACTTTATGGATCATTCTATATTGTCCTTCCCCCACGAGAGTTGTATCTTCAAAAAGAATAGAGGAATATGGGAGCAAACAAAGATTGTTTGATGTTTGATCTCCCATATTCACATATGCATCTCTTGTATTTGGATCTACCTGTGCTCTCACAAGGTGTTCAGTTGTGTCCGGTTTTAATCACTTTCCTCTCTTCATAGTCTGATAATGTAAATCGATAAATTTAATTTTAGCGATGAATCTAGGCATACTGGTGATATCCACTGCTAATGACTCTGCTACTTTGATGATTTGTCCAAAGATACGTGTAAGCGCTTTTGACATTTGCTCATCTAAGACCTGTGCTCCATCGAACACACTGCCAAATTTATCTTCAATATTAATAAATGCTATTCTGGATAATTGCGCAATGAAATCTTTGTAACTAGAAGTGTCCATGGCTATAGTGATTTCCTCTTCTCTCATTTGATACATGTACGAGCACACAAATTCTTCTAAAAATTTTCACTCCTGATTGTTTATTTTACCTGCCATCTGTGCAAAAATAAAAAATAGACTATCAATAAGTGTATGGATAAATAAATCAATAGTATGTGTACACAAATGATAGACATATGCATAGTTAAATAAGTAGATTTATAATTATAATAGAAAGTGTCATTATAATGTTGAAGTGTATGTAACTATTAAGAATGTAATAGTCAAAGAATCAGATATTTACAATATTTCATATACATTCGCTATACTATGTATGAGTTTTATCACATAACTGTATATAACTATTGTGATAGTAAGAGTCAAAGAATCAAACAATAGTTTCTATACACCTTCTAACCTACACTAAGTATTCTCATTGGAATCTAAGTGACTATTGTGATAGTAAGAGTTAAAGAATCCAACAATCACAATAGTTTGTATACACCTTGTGACCTACATTAAGTGTTCTCATCGGAATCTAAGTGACTATTGTGAGAGTAAGAGTCAAAGAATCAGACAATCACAATAGTCCCTACACACTCCCTATAGTATTGAGAGAGTAGGAATCAAGGTAGTGATTCAAACAATCTCAATAGATCTATTGCTATGTCCTATACTACTATTAGAGTAAGAATCGATGTAGCGAGTCAGACAATCACAGTAGTGGTTTATTTTTAAATGTTTCTCATTGATGTATACAACTAAGAAATGCGTGTAGAAGTCGAACATGTATACAATTGATGATTAAAAGATACAAAACAAATTATATAAATAAAAATAGAGCATATGTAAGAGATGCATATGCGAATCATACAATATGCATGATATAATTAACAAAACAATAAAATAAACCATAAATAAAAATTAAAACAATACCTCAATGATTGAGAAGGAAGCTGTCTGATAAAAATTGGAGGCTTAAAGCTCTCTAGTACATCAATGAAGAACGTGCGGAATAAGTTTCTCGATCGAATGTAAAAATATATATTTTCTGCTAGAAAATGCTTTTCAATCGAAAGCGCTTTCGATTGATAAATATTTCGATCGAAAACACTTTCGATCAAAAACGTATTCGTCCTCGTTTTGTTTCGATGTTGATTCAAAAAACCATGAATAAAACGAACATATTTGGTATTTTTTTATTATTTGATCAAATAAATGCAACCCAGGCTTTGATAGCTAGTAACATCTTCAATTAACTCACCCTCCAATATACTTTCTGTGAGTGAGGAACATACCTTTCGCTATATATATCACTTCAAAGCCTTGGAAGTAAGTGAGCAAACTAAGATAATTGATTTTGAATTCCTCCCTCGTTTGTGCTTTGATCTTTTTTATTCCATTTGCATCACTTCTTGTATTGATTATATCATCCACATGTACACATAGGTATATGAACTCTAAATGATTTCTCTTAATGAAGAGGTAAGGATCCGCCTCGCTTAGAATAAAACCATTATCTTGAAAGTAAGTGACAAGTCTATGATTCCAAGCTCTAGGAGCTTGCTTCAAGTCATACAAGGCTTTCCTAAACCTGCACACATGTTCAGGGTATGTTTGGTCTTCAAATCCAGGAGGTTGAGCCATATATACCTCCTCTAAAATCCATCCATTTCAGAAAGCATTTTAAAATCCATGGAGAAATCTTCAAATTCTTGGAAGATGCTACACTCATGAGTACTCTAATTCTAGGAATTTTGGCTACAAGTGAGAATGTCTCTTCATAATCAATACCTTGGGTTTGTGCAAATCCTTTGGCTATAAGCCTTGCCTTGTACCTATTAAATGAGCCATCATAATTCTTCTTTACCTTGTAAATCCACCTTGAGCCAATGACCTTCATGGATGGTTTCTTGGGTACCAATTCCCAAGTTTGATTTTCTTGTAGAGCTTCTATCTCTTCTTCCATGAAAACTCTCCATTCTGGATTCTTCATATGTAGATGGTTCTTTAGAGTTTGAGTCTTGTGTTATGTATATTGATTGTTTAATGCTCAAGGAAGTATCATAGCCATATCTTTCTCGCTTCCTTTTCTCTCTAGTAGACCTATAGTTTTTTTAGATGATTTTGCCACATCTCTCAACTCTTGCACTTTGGCTTTGCCTTTGGAGTCCCAAGAATTGATTTCCCTTCTTTGAGTCTTTTTTTCATCATCAAAATCACTTAATGGTTCAAGTGAAAGCTCCTTCATCTTTGACAATGTTGGAAAGTCTTCTTCTAGGTCGTAGGGAAGTGTGACTTTCCTACAATCATCTTCAAACCAAGATTTTTTTTCACAAAAAATAACATCTCTACTTACAATGAAACCTTTATTGCTTGGATTATATAGCCTATAGCCTTTGTGATTAAGTTCATACCCAATAAATATGCATTTCTCTACCTTTGGATCCAATCTAACTCTGATTTGTGAAGGTATGTGTGCATATGCTATGCAACCAAAAATCCTACAATGATCAAGGCTAGGTCTTCTTCCATTCCATGCTTCATAAGGAGTCATCCCATCCAATGATTTTGATGGCATTCTATTGATCAAATAAGTGGTTGTCGACATAGCCTCTGCCCATAAGTAGTTGGGAAACTTCTTCTCATTTAGCATTGACCTTGCAGCCTCCACAATGGTTCTATTTCTTCTCTCTACCACTCCATTTTTCTTTGGAGTATACCTTGTTGTAATCTCTCTTTTGATTCCTCTCTCTAGGAGATAAGTGTTGGTGCAAATACCAAGCCTACACACTTGGCTAGAGTTTATGCTCAACTAATTGAAGCTCCATGGGAACCATTGCTACGAAGCTTTTATATTTTACCAATTGTAAAGGTCTATTTGACTTGAAAGAATATTTGTAGCTACCACTAAACTCGTGGAGTTTGTTAGATAAAAAGCCACAACTTTATTTGGAGATAATATCTCCTAGATTAGAGGATCACTTTTAGAGAGAGCCAACAAAGAATTCAAATTCAAAATTCAAATGACTCATCTATAAAAGATGATTGAAAAACTTGCAGGACTGAAGACTTCAATTCCAAGCTCTTGTTGGTTACTTTGTAAGAGAGTGAGGCTCACTTCATAGCCTACACTACTCACTATCATTAGGCATTGATTATCATGCCAATGATCATGTACAACATTTTCTTTTAATACAATAGATCAATACTTTCATCTATGGTCTCTTTGTCATAGCTACTCAAAACATTTATTTTGTACTACTCATATCTCAGTCATTTCTTCACCATTTTCAATGTTCTATAGCTTGTTGGAATTAGCTGCAAGTCCTCTACATGCTCACAAAGTTTGAAGATAATCCATCTAGCAAATTTGGAGAAAAGCACATCGAAGTACCCACTGGTCAAACTCTATAGAGGTCCTAAAAAATCAGGGGTAATGATTTGATTGCTAAATTGATTGCTTTGTGTATAGTGCATCATTTTGTGTGATTCTACTTGGAATCATTATCTCATTAAACTAATTTGATATCTCCAAAAGGAATTTTTCTAATTCCTACTATACTGGAAGCACTGAGCTTAACAAGCAGCAGCTGTGTGAACAAAAATGGAAGGTTTTCATTGATCCTTCAACTTGGAAGTAGTATGTTTTGAATCAATCATTTCTCATATCATTTCCAAAGTACATAGGCACTTATTTAGTGTCATTGGAAAGCAAAGAGGGCCTACAACTCAACTCTGATGCAAGAAGGGGCTGGTACAAAGCAAGGATTGGCAGTACCTACTCATTTCTTGGAGTGTCCATCCATCTTTCCCAACAGTGGTATCAGAGCAAAGCTAAGGTAAAATGGGAGATGGTTTTCCTTCTTTCATTGATAAATTGGATAGGAATAACTACCAAGCATGGTCCTTGAGGATGAAGACATACTTGCAAGGAAGGAGCCTCTATGGATACATCTCAAGAGATGAGGAGATGCCCATTTTTAGAAGCAAAGGACAACCTACAAGAGAGGAGCATGAAAGACTCAATACATGGTGTGCCAAGGATGCATTAGCAAGGTCATACTTACTTAACTCAATCTCTGATTTTCTTCTTCCACATATTAGAAACTCTAAGACATCCCAAGAGACTTAAGAAACATCGTCTTCATACTTCTCTTCCAACATAAGGGCTAGGAAGAACCAATTGTGGATTGAGTTTACCACTCAAAGAAAGCAACTCAAACAAGGCATCTCACAGTATGTGACCAAAGTCAAGGATTTAGCTGATCAATTGGCAAGCATAGGAGAAGAGATTGAAGAGCAGCACATTGTAAGACAAGTAATCAATGGTATTAAAGCAGATGACAAATGGGAGAGCTTCACAACTGCCATGGACTTATATATGGACATGCAGATTCTAGACCTTACCACTCTCATGGGGCAACTCTTTACCCATGAAGCCAAGCTCAACAAGAATGGAGATTCATCAAGAGGTAATAGCTCTTCTTCCCTATACACAAATAAAAGTAATTCTAAAGAAAAGGGAAAGAACAAGAATATTGAGGATGAAGGAGCTACCTCCCAAGCCAACTATGCAGGGAGAGGTAGAACCTCAAGAGGAAGGGGCAGAGGAGGTAAGCAAGGTAGGGGGAGACCTTATAACTCCTCACCATGTAATATTTGTTGATTGTCAAATCATACTACAGATGCGTGTTACAGGAACTTCAAGAATCAGAGAGGTAGATGATTTCAAAGAGGTGGATATACACAATCAAGAGGAAGATTCAATCACCATCAAGGCTACAATAATAACTACAACAGCTACTACAATAACAACTACCAAGGAGGCTACAAATCAAGGAAAGATTACAACAACTATACAGAAGAGCAAGAGAATTCTCTTCTTATTATGAATATGACTTCAAAACTAGGTATAAATGATGACCATCTCTTCTACATTGACTCAGTATGCTCAAACTATGTGGCACGCAATGTAGCTCTTTTCTTTGACCTTGAGGAACCAAAAGGTAAGCATCAGGTACAAATAGGTGATGACATCAAGCACTCAGTGATCAAGATAGGGAATGTTAAAACCTCTAATGGAAATAAGAATCCGTTGAGCAGAGTTCTATATGTACCTACAATTACCAAGAATTTGATGAGTGTTGGATAGATTGTGGAAAAGGGTTTGCAGGTCAGGTTCAACCAATATGGAGCATTTGTGGAGGATCCCCAACATGGATTCAAGAGAACTGCCAAACCTTCTCATTGATCATGGCTGTCAAATCATTCCGGAGGGCCAAATCTTTTGGCTTCTTGGGATTCCCTTGGGGTTTGGCGTCTCTATGGAACAGCGGTGGAACTGGGTGCTTGCCAAACTCGAAAACAAGCTTAACTATTGGAGAGGTATGCAAATCAATCTTGCTGGTCGTGCTATGGTTATCAACACGTTCCTCTTATCATCTACCATTTATTTCCTTTCTTGTTGGAGACCGAAAGAGCAAGATCTGTCCAAACTGGATAGTATTTGTAGAAACTTCCTTTGGACGGGCGACCACAATAGGAGGGGGGTGCCTAAAATCAAATGGTCCATCTGCACCAACCATAGAGATAGTGGGGGACTTGGTATCTTGGACATTGGGTGCATGGCTAACAAACTGTCGGCCAAATGGATGATTAAGGCTTGGTGCAACGGGGAGGCCTCGTGGGCCAAGTTGATCTTTAGAAACAAGAATGAGTTGGCGCTCATGGGTTTCCCAAATTGGAAGAATCTTGACATCTTAACCTTGCTGTTTTCCCCGATCCCCGTCTTCCCGAAAGGCTCTAATCTGGTGTGCTCCCTTTGGAAGAGTTGGAATAAAGTCAAAAGCTTCACAAGAATAAGTGAAGACTGGAAGTGGGCTGCCGGTATCAGACAAAACGACTCTATCTGGTTTCCGATCCATGGCATCCGGAGTGTGGAATCTTGGAACATTCAAAATGCCAAGAAGCTATGGAACAAAGGCTTCAAAAAATGGAAACATCTCTGGAAACAAGACTCCAACCGCTGGATCAACTTTGAGGATATTGACCCTAGCATCAACATTTCGCATGAAGAATGGAACACTTTGCAAAGTAGATGTCTCGCCTGGGACCGACACAAAGTTCGCCTTCTCATGGGACATGACATATCGAGCTCGCTTGGTCTCAAATGGCACAATGGGAATAGCCTATCAAAAATCCCGAACATCAAAGAAACGATCGAGTATCAGGCTAACCTCAACAAGAAGTGGTTCTTGTCATGGAGGCGGCTTCGGTGGGACATGAAGTTCATGGCTATCTGGCACCCCCTCATAGAAATCAAAAAGTCTGTCCTCTTATGGCAAATTCTTCATCATGGAATCTGGACCAACCTTAAGGCTAGCAAAATTTGTGGGATCCCTCCCTGGTGCAAACGCTGCTACCAGTCTATCGAAGATGTTTCACACATCTTCTTTACCTGCCCCAACTCCAACAGACTCTGGCAGGTGGTTGGAAAGAGAATTAGACTTCAAAAACGTCTCAGTTGGCAGCAAGCCCTGCTGGGAGAAGTGATCGGCTGCTCCGCGACTCTCTCGAACGCCATCAGAGGGGAGGTCCTATGGAAAATCTGGCGGGAAAGATGTGCTTTCAACTTCGGTGACTCCCCCAAGGAGTGGTCAATTGAGAAATCGTTGTTCCTCCTTGGCAAAAGGATTGTCAACTGTAAAAAATCACCCCCCTTTAGGCATCATCAAGTACTCCTTTTGATTGATAACAAGCTTAAACCTAAGTGGGCCCCACATGAGGGTGATGAGAGGGTAATTAACCTTCTTTGTAATGTCATCTAAGCTCTGTAAAAGCTTCCCCTGCTTTGTGGGATTTGAGGGGTCCCGTGGGCACTAGTCCCTTTCTCTTGTACTTTTCTTTATTTAATTCAAGTCCAGGAGAGTAGGCTTATGCCGAACTTCCTTTATATTAAAAAAGAGAATTGCCAAAGAAGAAAAGACAGATAGATTATTCACTTTTAAACTTGAAGATACAAGGAATATTGCACTTTATAGTTACAAAGACCACACTATCAGAGCTTGAAATTTGGCATAAGAGATTAGGGCATATTGGTGAGAGAACTTTAAAACAAATATGTAGAGATCAATGTGTGCTTGGGATACCTAATGTATCCAAGCAACACATGATCTATAAATGTGGTGCTTGTCAGTTTGGAAAATCTCATAGGTTACCCTTCTCAAGGAAAGGCTACATGCATGAGGACTACCTAGAGCTTGTCCATACAGATGCATGGGGACCAAATAAGGATCCCTCAATTTCTGGATCAAGGTATTGTGTATCTTTCATTGATGATTTCAGTAGGTGGACTATCTTATATTTTATGAAGCACAAGGATGAAGTATTCAATTGCTTTAAAAAGTATCTTGCACTTGTTGAGAACCAAACAGGAAGAAGTCTAAAGAGACTAAGGTCAGATGGAGGAGGTGAGTACTTCTCAAATGAGTTTGATGCATTTTTACAGGATAGAGGAATCAAGAGAGAAATTACAACAAGGTATACCCCCAAGCAAATTGGGGTGGCAGAGAGGACAAATAGAATAATTGTTGAAATAGCTAGGTCAATGTTAAATGAGAAAAAATTACCTAATTACTTGTGAGCAAAAAGTGTATCAACTGCCACTTATCTTGTAAACAGGTTGCCATCCAAATCTCTTGATGGGATGACCCCATATGAAGCATGGCATGGTAGAAGACCTTCACTTGATCATCGTAGGATCTTTGGATGTGTTACTTATGTGCATATCCCTTCTCAAATCAGAGGTAAGTTAGATCCCAAGGCATAGAAGTGCATCTTCATAGGGTATGACTTGAATCAGAAAGGACCTAGGCACTACAATCCTTCTAACAAAGGATTTATGGTCAGTAGAGATGTCTTTGATGAGAATGACTCTTGGTTTGAAAGTGAATGCAGGAGAGTAAAGCTACCTTATGAGTTGGAAGAGGAATTTCCAAGCCTCACTAAGGAGGAGCCTAATCATATTGAAAACATCAACTCAGATGATGAGGACATCATCAACTTAGAAGAATTCAAGGCATGGAAGTCCAAAGGCAAAGTCAAGAGGAAGAAAGGAGATTGAAGCACTCAAGGAGAATGATACTTGGGAGCTAGTGCGAAAGAAAGAGTCTATGAAGGTAATTGGTTCTAGATGGATCCATAAGCTCAAGAGGAATTCTGATGGATCAATAAGCAGGTACAAAGCTAGACTTGTGGCTAAGGGTTTTGCACAAACTCAAGGAGTTGATTATGAAGAAACCTTCTCACGTGTGGCCAAAATGCCAACCATCAGGGTATTGGTAAGTGTGGCTGCATCAAAAAATTGGAACATGTATCAATTGGATGTAAAAAATGCATTTCTAAATGGCTAGATTTCAGAGGAGGTGTACATGTCTCAACCTCCTAGCAATGAGGATCCAAGCAAGGTAACATATGTGTGTAAATTGAACAAAGCTCTTTATGGACTAAAGCAGGCACCTAGGGCATGGAACCATAGGTAAACTACATATCTTCAGGATCAAGGATTCATCATGAGTGAAGCAGATACTTCTCTGTTTGTTGAAAGGAGTAATTCAGAGGTAATATACCTATGTGTATATGTTGATGATATCATACTCATAGGTAATGATGCTAATAGCATCAAACATGTTAAGAATCAAATGATGCCAGAGTTCAAAATCAGTGATCTAGGATCACGAAAGTATTTTCTTGGACTTGAGTTAGTCTATACTAACTCTGGAATTTGCATTACTCAGAGAAAGTATATATAGGATATGTTAAAGAATTTTCATTTGCAGGATGCCAAAGTTGCAAGCACTCCAATGGAGGTAATTTAATAAAAAATTAAGTGCTCATGAAGGTGATGTACTTGAGAATATTGCAAGTTACCAAAGCATAGCGGGAAGATTGAACTATGCTACATTGACAAGGATTGATATTGCTTATGGAGTAAGTGTGTTAAGACCATTTATGCACAAACCTAGGGCACCTCATTTGGAAGCTGCCAAGAGGATTTTGAAGTACCTTAAGGGCACTCAAAATCAAGGATTATACTTTTCTTATACCTCAGATTTGGACATCAAGATATATTTAGATGCAGATTGGGCAGGTTGCAAAGATGATAGAAGGAGAACCTCAAGTTATCTATCTTTTGCAAGTAACAAACCTATATCATGGTCTTCAAAGAAGCAACCTACTGTTGCTTTATCTTCTACAGAGGCAGAGTATAGAGGATTGGCCAATGCTACTCAAGAGGCCATATGGATTAGATTGTTATATACATATTTGGGTTTGCATACTACATCTCCAATGATTTTTGGAGATACTACAAGCTCATTACATCTTGCAGAAAATCATATTTATTATGCTAGGACCAAGCATATAGAGGTCCACTATCAGTATGTGAGAGAAAAGTTATTGAGCAAGGAAATTCAGTTGGCATATGTATCAACTAATATGCAATGTGCAGACTTATTGACTAAAGCATTAGATGGTACAAAACTTTGCAGGGTTAAGTCTATGATTAGATTGTAAGACATTTAAGAAGATTGAAGAAGAAGATCAAGCCAAGATGTTTGGCTTGAGGGGGAGTTGTTGGTGCAAATACCAAGCCTACACACTTGGCTAGAGTTTATGTGCAACTAATTGAATTTCCATGGGAACCATTGCTATGAAACTTTTATCTTTTACCAATGTAAAGGTCTGTTTGACTTGAAAGAATGTTTGTAACTACCACTAAACTCATGGAGTTTGTTAGATAAGAAGCCACGACTTTATTTGGAGAGAATATCTCCTAGATTAGAGGATCACTTTGAGAGAGAGCCAATGAAGAGTTCAAATTCAAAAATTAAATGGCTCATCTATAAAAGATGATTGAACAACTCACGTGATAGAAGACTTCGATTCCGAGTTCTTGCTGGTTACTTTGTAAGAGAGTGTCAGGTTGCTTTCGAATTGATCAAAAATAAATTGATAAATGCACCAATTTTAGTAGCACCTGACTGGACGAGAGAATTTCATGTGCATACCGACCCTTCTCATACTGCGGTTGGAGCAGTGCTATGCCAAGCCGATGAAAAGAAGTTGGACCACCCTATTTATTACGCAAGTCGCAATTTGAATAGCACTGAGAGGAACTACATGACTACAGAGAAGGAATGTCTCTCAATGATCTTTGCAGTGAACAAGTATCGGCATTACTTGATGGGAAAGCATTTCACGTTTTATGTGGATCATGAAGCCCTTAAGTATATCATTAATAAACCTGAGCTATCAGGGCGATTGATGAGGTGGATGCTACTCCTCCAAGAATTTCAGTTCACAGTGGTAACCAAACCACGCAAAGCGCATATATTGGCTGACCATTTATCTCAAATTGTTTATGAGGAGCCAATCTCTGGTGTGCCTGATGAGGCTCCTAATGGGCATCTATTCCAGGTTGATGCTAAAGTACCTTGGTATGCCGACTTGGTGAATTTCTTGTGCACCACTAAATATCCGCCAGGAGCAAGCAAGAGAGAGAAGCAAAAACTATTAGCACTAGCAAAACACCATAGCATCATTGGTAGGCAGCCCTATCGATATTTTGTACATGAAAGCATTTATCAGAGGTGTCTCGAGGAAGAAGAAGCAACCCTAGTGTTGAGAGCATTACATGATGAACCCTGCGGTGGGCATTTTGCTGGTGAGCTGACGGCAAGAAAGATCTTATTGGTTGGGTATTGGTGGCCAGCGCTGTTCAAAGACTCTCACACATACTGTAAGAAATGCGACAAATGCCAAAGAATGGGCAAACCAACATTAGCACATGCAGCTCCTCTTACGCTGGTGCTGGCTCTTAAGCCTTTTGAAAAGTGGGGAATTGATTTTGTGGGGTCTATTGATCCTCCCTCAAGATGTAGATCCAATAGGTATATCTTGGTCTGCACTGACTATGTTACCAAGTGGGTAGAAGCCAAAGCTCTGAAGACTGACCGAGCTGTTGATGTAGCTAAATTTTTGTACGAACAAATTATCACCCGATTCGGATGCCCGTTGGAGATAGTAAGTGATAGAGGGACACATTTTGTCAACGAAATGATCGAGGAATTAATGGAGTTATATAAGATCAAACATAGGAAAAGCACTCCATATTACCCGAGAGCGAATGGACAAGTAGAGGTTACCAACAAGGTTCTTGAACAGATTCTGACAAAGACAGTAGCTGTGCATAGGCGAGACTGGGATGAGAGACTTTTCGAAGCTTTGTGGGCGTATAGAACATCCTACCAAGTGACGACAAAGAGCACTCCGTTCTCCCTAGTATATGGCGAGGAAGCCATCTTTCCCATCGAAAAAGAAGTGCCGACATTAAGAGTGGCCATCGAGGCCAGGCTGGGAGAGGAAGAGTCATTGAAGGTGTAATAAAGTAAGTCTATGATCCAAGGGTCTGGCCGGTTCAGACAGATCTGAAATCGGACAGCGTTTGGTCATCCGTGTGTATGACCAAAGATCTCGAGTTTAGACTTACTAGGAGGTCTTGTGCTCTTGTGAACAAGTGAACCACTTAGCTTAGTGGTTAAGTCTCAAGGATGTGAAGGACGAGGTCTTGGGTTCAATCCCCATGAGGTACATGGGAAGAGTATTTTGCCCAAAGAGCTCTAGAGCCTTCTAGAAGCATCCACTGGACACTTGGCGCACATGTAGTTACATGGCTGACACTTGGCTGGTTAGTATCCACCTGCCCAAGAAGGTAGTCCCCTGGAGAGAGCTATATATAGAGGCATTTGGTTGGGAGGAGAGTCATCTCTCAAGCTTGTGGTGGTCGTAATTCTTAGATTGTTGCATTGGTATCAGAGCTCAAGGTTGAGTTTCCATGGTGACCTTGAGAAGTCCATCATCATCTTCATATAGGAGTTCATTATCTTTGGATACGAATTCATTCATCGTTTCTTGACGCCTCTCCCTGCGAGGGCTTATGAGTAACAAAATGTGAGGGATCATCTTTGCCGCTAGCTCGCAGGAGATTCGAACCCAGAACCTCTCATTTGGAGAGTTCTGGCGTATCCAGAAGCCCCATGCGCTCGCGGTACTCAACGTCGAATGGCGCCAATACATGTGCAGAATAATTCACGCTAAAGAAGAAGGGGCACAACGCTAAAAGCGCCAAAAGCATGATCTCTGCTGTGAGCGATAGGATTCGAACACTCGTCGCCCCGTTCAGAGGTCGCTGCTCTATCCATGAAGCTGTAGGCGGTCGCGGACTGACATTCGACGCCAGTTACTACTGATATGAGTTTCTGGCTGAGAAAGGATTCATCCAGGAGAAAGAAAAAGAGAAAACTATTTATGCAATCAGCCTGCGGGTCTCGAACTCAGGCCCTTAGTTTGGGAGGCTGTCCTGATATCCGCAACGCCAGCGCATATATCTGAGTACCAATATTTAATATTGTTTTTACCATCTTTAGTCGGCGCTGAAGGAGACCTGCAGTCGACGGAGCAAAAAGCCATATATATTATTTTTTCTTCTCGCAGTCGACGGGCGTTGAACTCACAACCTGCTGGTCCATAGTTCACCGTTGTATACAAGTCCCTAAGGCGCTGTTGTGTGCACGGTTTTGCGATTTCCTTACAGGCTAGTGCTGTTCGTGGCTCTCCAGAGCTGCTGGTGTCTTTAAAAGTCCAAGATCGTTCGTGAAAGTTTGGAATTCGATCTCGGATGACAGATATGAGATCGAACTGCTGTAGCTAAGGCGCTCAATTCCATTATATGCTCATTATTGCCAACGAATAATATCAATCTGAAGAGTGCGCTGAAGATCAGAGCCCCAATTGTTTGGAGCAATAGAAATAAGCAAGGAAAGTTAAAGTTTGGAGCAAAGTATGAAGGAAGTGGAGCTGTGGAGTGAAGATCAGGAGGCCTTTGGTGATCAAAGTCAAACCAACTTTGAATTAGGACCAAAGTCTTTAGAGAGAAGCTCTTCCAGAGGATCAAGGGAAGGACGTAGCTTTATGTGAAGCTAAGTATTTTCCAGTTTTTTGCTTGGCCTTAATGCTTGATTTATTTTGTTTTCATTATTCTACACTTAATCCTAGATGCACATTGAAATAGCCAAGATTTCAATTGATTAAGTCTAGATTAGAATAATGAATTAATCCATTTCTCATTCCAAGCATTAGTTTGCATTAAGGAAAGACTTGATTTCAAAAAGATCCTTGTGCATCAAAGAATGTATTTTGGTAGTTTAAATACATATTTCCTTTCCATTGAGTAAGTTTTCTATTGCACCTCAAGGGTATGTTTTTATATCATAGTGCATTAGGACAAAGGAAAGGATATACATGCATCAGGATTGCATGATATACATTCTTAGCACAAGAAAGAAAAAAAAAAAAATCGTGCATCAAGTTCATGCATGATTATTGTATTATTTTTTGAGCATGCAAAGAACATGCATGCATACGCATGTGAACATATGCTTTTGCATGTAGATACATGCATTTGCATGGAAGAATGGAATGCTGTTTGCAAGTAGATATGAAAATGTACTCTCTTAGTATTTAGCTTACTTTGTAAAGCTCGCAGTTTGACATTAGGGAAGACCAAGGACTAGTTAGTTGCAAAGACATACTAGTTCTAGTATTGCAACTCAAGTAATTAGTCGATTTCTTCCCAAGTCGATACTCTTCTATCAAAGACAAATACTTAATAACAATTAAGTATGTTAGATGTCTTGCTAGGTATGAGTAAGCACTAAGAGAAAGTTAAGTAATAAATTTCCTTGATGACCAAGAAAATTTAATTACTTGCAAAATCTTTTGTGATGTATGATGACTCTAAGTCCTGGATGTACTTAGAAAGTCATGTGGATAAAGCTTTAGTTGAT
Source organism: Ceratopteris richardii (assembly GCA_020310875.1). Classification (NCBI taxonomy): domain Eukaryota; kingdom Viridiplantae; phylum Streptophyta; class Polypodiopsida; order Polypodiales; family Pteridaceae; genus Ceratopteris; species Ceratopteris richardii. The sequence goes on from CM035424.1 coordinate 107,830,971, forward strand.
TAGTTATATATTTTATGTAACTTCTCAAGCATCCCAAGGTTGGATGAGAACATCAACTATATTTCCAAAGTTCCTTGAGCACTCTTCTATTTAGAAGATTTCGAAAGTTTTAAAGAAGTTTCTTGTGGTTTCAAGATTTGTATCTCATGATGAAACCTCGGTAAGTAACTTTTTGGAATAGAGATATGAAATAGTCAAGCCTTCTATTTCATGTGAGATCATTCTCCTACCATGTTTAAGATGAATTTATTTTTGGAAGGTAGATGTTCCAAGTAGAGGATCTTAATTGATTCATGAACTCTTCCCAAAATACACATAAATTCATATTATATGATAGGTCCAAGGAAGGATGAAAGCAAAACCTCTTTAGGATATAAATGTTTTGCCAAGATATAAAGGTACCAAGCTTTTATAAATTTTCATCTCAAGGGGTGATGGAAATCAAAAGGTTAAACCTCAACATCAATTGATCCTTGATATCAATAAAAGGATGTTAGGTTCTATAGTTGCATCTCTGGTAAATGATGCAACTAGCTAAGCAATCTTTAGGAAATAATATAAGTTCCTAAAGACTTGAAGCAAGTATGAACTTTTCATTTAGGAATAGAAAGTTCCAAGAAATGGATTTTCAATCCATGAACTTCTCCTAAACAAATTATAAAGTTCAAAGTTGTGTTCGCAGTAACATTACTATTGGATCAATCATCAATAGATGCTTGGACTTTAAACATAGTTTTGTTTGGTGAAATATGTTTAAAGGACTCTAGTAACATCTGAAGATTGACCAATAATAATGGGTTTTGTATCAAACTCAAGAATAGAAGTCGATATCACATAAATGAAAGTTCAACTGAAACTTTCATAGTGGCATGGGAAACCATCTCCAAAATGTGATATTTTGTCTCTAGTTTGATACTCAGGAAATGAATACAATTGAATCAGTAAATTTTTTGGATATTATTTGAAAGAATTTCTTTTAAATGTTCTTTTTGCAAAAGATTCCAAGATGAATCATTTGCTCAAGTTATTTGATTCCCTAGAAGGAATCTCAAGTCTTTGAAGAAATGGCATTCTTTCAAGTATTGAGAATGAAATTCTTCGTACTCTTTAGTCTGTAAGTAGTTCATTAGCAATTCCCAAACCATCAGTATTGGTTAATTAAAGTCCAAATAAGTGATATAACCTAACGGTATATCAAAGATTCTTAGCTTTGGAATCTGAGAGGCATAAGTGTATGCTTGGACTTGTGTAAAGGGAAAGATCTCTAAAAATCCTGCAGGTAAGCAAAGAAGCTTAAGATAGTTTAAGAGATCTTAAAGATAAAGACTAAGTCTTTATTTTTATCGCAAGATCAACCAGACTTGATCAATCTTGGCCATGATTGTCCAAGTAATGTGCGATTAGAACTACTTTGTAGATTGCCCAAGTATTGGCAATAAAATTCCTTTTGGGAATTATTCACTCAAGTTCCATTTATTCGATGGAAAACTGTGAAAAAGAGTAAGTTGTTCCAAGTCTGAACAGAGTAAAGAAATTCCAAGAATGTAGTCTGCAACCATGAAAATGGTAATTAAGTCTGTGGAAGGTAAAACATAAGTGTTTACCTATCCTTAAAGGGATTTTGGTACAAATCCAGAAAGCATGAGCGGATGCTTAGACTTAAGCAGTAAAGAGATTCCTAAATAAAGTCCCCGGGGTAGGTACCTAAAGCATCAGTAAAGAAAGGAATCTAAAGACAAGAAATCAAAAGCTCTTGTCGCTACAAAATTGGTCAAGGGTAAACCAATTGAACTTGAATTCGAGAAAATTCAAGAACTTGGAATTCTGATTGATATTCTGTCAAAGAGGTTTTCAAGTTTCCAAGGCAAAGCACATGATTATGAGGTGATCATGCGAAGGAATCAAAACCTAGGAAAATCTAGTTAGAGGTAATGCCTGAAACTTCCAATTCTTGTAAAAGAATTGAAGAAATAAGGTACTCTATCAAGAGATGTTTAGACTTTTGGATAAGAATCACCCACACATTAATGTGAATATAAAATAGGGTGGTATGGGACACCAGATTTTATACTCAGATTGATGTAGGAAAGATGGAATGGGACATCGGACCGTGGGATGATGATTATCTTTTAGTCCTAGTTTGGATTTTGAAGTTAGGTTTCATCCTCAAGGGAATTAAGACTTCAAGGAAAAGTTTAATTCGTAAAGGATGAAAGTAGTATCCTACGATACTTCAAGGTAACTTCAAGATTAAGGAAACTGAAGATATGAAGTAAGTAACTTCCAAGATCTTCTAAGAACACTTCAAGCTTAAGTGTTATTGATCAGAAATATTTGATAAATTTTTGAAAGAAGTTGGACTTTGATTTTGAGTTGATCTTTTCAACTTAAGATTTAATTGACTAAGTCAAGCATCAAGTTCCTAGTGTAACTTGATAAAATTCACTCTTTTAGACTCAAAGAAATGCACAAGAATTGCATTCACGGAGTCAAAAAGATTGAATGTGACCTGAACTTAGTCTCAAGTGAAGCATTATTTGAATACAAAACTCATCAGCGTAACCTCAGCGGGTCGACACACTAATGTTGGTTACCACACTAGTAACTTGTGGTTGGATGATGTTTTTTATTTGCTTTGAATCTTTTTGAGAAGCTAGCTTATTTCTCTTAAAGATAAAGTCAATGCTTCAATACCTTATTGAAATAGATCGTTGAGAAGTTAAAGTCCTGAGTCAACTAGACTTTGACTCATAGCAAGTTTATGTATGTGCGAAGTTTGAATTGGTTGTACCAAGTCTCAGTTATCTCTTTCCGCTTTCCAAATCTTTTGGAATTGACTCAGATATGGTATCTGATTCCTTTTGCAAAAGACCAGGGATAGCCGGTTAGAATTAGATAACTAACTTGAACATCCTAGATAGATGTTATGTACAAGAACCTTTTCAATCTTCAAAAGATGATAAGTCTAAGAGGACCTATTCATTTGATTTTGCTTCAAGTTATAGCATAGATGATTTCCTGGAGTCCAGTATACTCTAGAATAGGGAAGTTAGGAATTGCTCATCAGATTGACAATTCCCAAGAACTTTCAGTTAAAAGTCTTTGAAAAAAGTCCTAAGTTGGACAATTTTCATTTTGAATTTGAATTGGTGAAGTTAGTATGGTTGATTCCACTGGAATGGTAAACTTTCTCCTACAGTTTACATAGGATTTTTTCAACTCATTGGGACAGAATAGTCCTCTAGTCGGGTGAAAAAATCAAGTAACTATTAGATAAAAGTAAACCATTGTACAGACATCTAAAGTTAGATGTATGGGACAACCACACTTCAAGTTCTCCAAAACAAATTCAAGTGAATCAAGAATTCTCAAAGTCTTGCGAGGGATAAGAATCCCACCTTCATTACTAAGCCCATGCACCAGTTATGCCTAGAAATGGACTAGTAATTTGAATTCACCTAATTCACATGTTTGTGCCTAGATCGCACATCCAGAAACTGTGAATTAGCCAGGGATATGTGTTTAGATCCACCTTTATTATTCATTCACTATTTTGTACTTTGACTAGTTTATCAAAGTGCAAAGCGAGATAGTGTTTAGAATCATTTGGGCAAGGATGCCACCACAGAGATGAGACATGTTCTTCCAGTTCTAGAACATGATCATGTTCTTCCAGTTTTAGAACATGAGGCTCGGGGGTTGCCTACAGTATGTATATAGCTCTATTTTCGAGGACGAAAATATTTTCCAAGGGGGGAAGAATGTAATAAAGTAAGTCTATGATCCAAGGGTCTGGCCGGTTCAGACAGATCTGAAATCGGACACCGTTTGGTCATCCGTGTGTATGACCAAAGATCTCGAGTTTAGACTTACTAGGAGGTCTTGTGCTCTTGTGAACAAGTGAACCACTTAGCTTAGTGGTTAAGTCTCAAGGATGTGAAGGACGAGGTCTTGGGTTCAATCCCCATGAGGTACATGGGAAGAGTATTTTGCCCAAAGAGCTCTAGAGCCTTCTAGAAGCATCCACTGGACACTTGGCGCACATGTAGTTACATGGCTAACACTTGGCTGGTTAGTATCCACCTGCCCAAGAAGGTAGTCCCCTGGAGAGAGCTATATATAGAGGCATTTGGTTGGGAGGAGAGTCATCTCTCAAGCTTGTGGTGGTCGTAATTCTTAGATTGTTGCAGAAGGAAAGGTACATACAATTGGTCAAGCTAGAAGAAAAGAGACTCATTGCACAGCAAAGTCTGGAAGCTATTCAGAGAAGACGTAAAGAGAGGCATGACAAGAATCTCAGGACCTATGCGATTCAAGAAGGGGATTTGGTGCTAGTTTATGATAGTAAATATTATAAATTCTCGGGGAAGTTACAGACAAGATGGGCAGGACCGTTTAAGGTGGTGGGACTCAACCCAATGGTTCCATGCAAATTCAAGATTTACGAGAAGAATGTGCTCCCATGAAGGTTAACGCGCTTCGAGTTAAACCCTATTTCAAGTAACATTAGGACGGGAGAAGCCAAACGAGATCCAAGCGGAGGGACGTAGTACTCCTTGTACATAGATGTATAATTATATATATATATATATGCGCATATGTAAGCTATGATTTTTGTGTCATAAATATTATCCCTTGCTAGCCCAGGAATTTTGGACTTCTAATTATTTTTCGTCTTGCGCAGAGACTGTTAGGAGCTAAGTAACAAAATGGCGGATCAAATAACTCAACTCTATTTGTACGAGCTAAGGATATATTTCTCGGACCAAACATTCGCCCGCATGGACATAGAGGTCGACGACTTTGAAACGGAATATGATGTGGAGGAAGCGCACTGGCTGGTATGCTTCATAAACCAGGGTTTGGATGTTATGTTTTATATTGAATGTTTTGAGGAATACCTGACCCGACATGTAGGATGGGCGGGGGATCGATATTACTATTTCGACCCTTTGAGGGAAATGCCTAACGAAGAAAACGATATCACGTGGGCTTGGGCAGATGTGTTAACAATAGGAAGTGATGACGGAGCTCCTGAAGTTGAGCCTGACTCGCCCTAGGGAAGTCGTCGGGATGCGAGTACGAGTTGAGGCTATATGAGACATCCCAGAGACTCACATTCTAGAACATCTAAGGATAGGTATACGAGGGACCAAGGCATAGCCGGTTGTAGTTACCTAGTGAAAAGTCAAATCGATAAATACATATGTAGTGTCTGTAATTGAGAGAATGGAGTGAAGAGGTGGTTGATCTGTCAAAGACTAGAGTGTATATGTATGCATGCATGTGTGGGAAAAGTGGGAAAATCCCTTTCTTCCTCTCCCTAATTCTCAGGACAAGGGCGAATTAATTAACTATGAAAAATATATATATATATATTGTGTTGTTGTGATTGTACCAACGCGCTATGGTGGGCTAGTAGGTGGGTGGATTTATCCTAGCCGGGTGGTTAGGACCACGAACCGCAGCTAGCTTCGCCATAGGCTTGGGATGTAGGTGTTTGTGTCTTAGCTACGCGCCATAACGGGTTGGTAGGTAGGTGGAGCCATCGTGGCTGGGTAGTCACGACCACGAGCCGCATCCAACTTCGTTATGGGCTAGCTGATATATGTTACTTGTCCATCGTTATGTGTTCGTGTGTTGTGTGCTGCATTGCATTGGTAGATGGGTGGAATCAACCTGGCCGGGTGGTCAGGTCCACGAATTGCATCCAATGTCAACGTAGGCCGACGTGTGAATATAAATAAAATTTGCATATGAAATTATTCCCCACTCCTGAGGGGGAGAGAGAGAGAGGAGAGGGCGATGATTGCCTGGAAGGGAACATTATTTGCTTGTGTAATTGGTATATGGTGGCTTGCGACAGATCAGCTCACTCTGAATCAACATTCTTAAAGGCACGGATACTATATATGTACTTATAGATGAGACCTTTAGCGAGGTAATGCAACGGTCTTGCTTTACAACTCGTGTGCTCTATCCGAGGGTTTCCAGTGTGTGGGGCACTCTAGGGTTTTTATATAGGTCTTAATCTGTACTCGAGTCTCGATGACTTTTGTAGGACGACGATGGGGGTTCTTTGGGAGTGTCTGGTCATGGAATATGTGTACATAGCGAATAGTAGGTCAATAAAAGGGGTATGCATTTTGGGTATGTTGCATCTCCTATTGAATTCATTTCAGTTGTTGTTGTTTATTTCGGTATTTCCGTTTCTGTTTTTTTTCGCAATGACAGTTTTTATGTGTAAGACATGGAAAGGTATGAATGTGTTATTTTGGTTGAGAGTATTTTCATAATGGAATGCATGAGTAATTTGATGCATGTGGGAATTGGAATTGCATATATGTGCATGTTCTTGGATCATTTTGTAAGTGAATGATTTGTATGTATTCATGAGTGATTTTTTTTAGCACTAATAGCTTCAATGAGTGCAGGTCCATGGGAAGGATGACTCGATGAAAAGGTATGCAAACAAGTTGTAAACTGAAATGTTCATAGCTGTTTGGATCATATTGCAGGTTCTAATGGGCTCGTCGAGGACGACTTCCCAAGTAAGAAGAGGGGAGTATGTTAGCCGAATAATCTATTGGTTTTTGTGCGCTAATAAACTTCCATTTTGCATAGTGTACGTACAAGTGCAGGTATTTTGCAACAAAATGATGTCTGTCAATAGCAGTTAACTTCAATCAAGGTGGTTTGGAGGCAGGTGTTGTGGAAAGAAAGGAGATGTGGTAGCATGGGATGCCTTCATTAAAGGTTACTTGAATTCTGGGAAGCTGTACTATGCGATTGATCTGTATGAAAGATGCGAATGTGGTTTCAAATTTGGTCACTTTTATTTGTGCCTTGAAAGCCTTCAGCAGCATGGGGCACTTGACAAGGGCCTGGATACACACTGTGAGATAGAGAGATTGGGGATCTTGCAAAAGGAATCATCTTTTGGTAACATCTTGGTTGACATGTATGCACAATAGATGGTGGTTAATTTCGGCCTTTACAGCTGGCTGCTAAATGTGGTTTCTTGTCATTCATAAAAATGCATGTAGGAAAAAAATATGATATGAATGGGATGACAAATGCCGAATCAATAAAAATGGCCAACCAGTTGCTCATCTCTTAGATTCTTGTCCTCATCAAGTAACCATATGTAAACTTATGTGGGATGCCATCTTGGCTACAAGAGACAAATTCAGTTGCAATCTATTTTGCATGAATTGATAATAGATGGATTAGTGGTTGGATGGCCACCTGCGATAAAGGAAAAGTGGGGACTGCTGGATCTTATCCTCTGATTTTCATAGTTTCTTTGGTTAGCTGAGCACACATGCACCACATAAGTGCTCTGTCAGTCCGAGCACAGAAAAAGAAGTGATTTTGGTGGCCTTACATTCATAGCAGCAGACCTAACAATTCTCTCTCGGTTTTTGTTTTACTCACTCAGTGGAAATAGAAGACGGGGGTTCAGTGGTGACTCGCAAAAGTGTCAGAAAATGGTAGGGAGATGGCCATTATGAACACACGAGGGACGCGGGGAGAGGGATTGGAGAAGGACGAAGCACTAAAGATATCAAGGAAAAAAAGGGAGTCTTGGTGGGGGCAGCAGCAGATCTTTGGGGGTTCTCTATAGCAGTTGAAGGGAGCAGATTGGGGATGAAGTTATGCTCGAAGGAAAAGAGGGGCTCTGCATCATGAGTTTTGGGGGTGATTGCACTCTAGGTTGGAGACCGTGAAGAGCTGGGTGTTCGTGTGCAGGAACGGGGGAAACACATGTTTTTTTCTCCAGGAGGGGCAGTAGACAAGTCTCGGATGGGGGTAACATGCGAGGGGCGACAGCATGAACTCTATCTGGCATGGGTTCAGAACGAGCTTTCTTGTTGATGGCTACGAACTCGGGTAGGTTGCCTATGAAGAAGGGCCGCGGAAGACATTTAAAGTCCTGTGTTTCGAACATGTGACGGGCACTTTGAACTCAATGCCATTTGATCAGCAAAGTTTGTGTGGCATAGAGAAGAGGACTGCCAAGAACCACTACCAGCAGCGCCACCCACACTTCTGTGTAATGGAGGTCAAAGAGAGCGAATCCCATTATGATTGCAATTCTTCTTTCTCTCTCTCAGAGTTGCAAGCTGCAGACATGACTCCGTATCCTCCTTTGGTTGCTCTATGGATGGGAATTGCAACAGGAAGCCTGCCTGCATTGCGTTTCAGTACAGCGGAGTAGTTGGAAGTGCATAGAGTATTGGCCCTCACTGAGGCACTGGAAGTGGGGACTCGGGATACAAGCTATACCTCAAAGCTATGTCCAGACTGATGCATGGTCCACAATGGTTGACTAGGGATGAATTTCAGCAAAACAATTACATCTGGATGGATGCAAGATTGAAGAACGGTGGATCGGAGAATGTGTTGGAGGACTATGACATGGTGCAAGGTAACACAGACAGCATATACTTATTGTGAATCGAGCAGTAAGAAAGATTTTTGTTTTTTTGGAATTTCTCAACACTGATCATTGTCACACTATTTAAATCACGCACGACACGCATAAACTTTTTCTATTGCTGAAGGATAAATTACTCTATGTCCATGCTTATCATTTCAATCCATGCTTTAGATCATGACGTGCGAGACTGTTGTGGTGATGTTGTACTTAAGGTTTGGGAAATCCACTTATTTTGGTAAACAAGGGAAATCATTTATTCTATTATGAAATCTGAAGGTTAGCAAAGTACATTCATCTCACGCAAATGTATGTTTCAGTTCGGAATAAAGTACATTTATCTCACGCAAGTGTATGTTTCAGGAAGACACCATGCTCCCAAAAGTTTTTCGAGAAAACTGGGAAAGCTTTGCACATTCTTGCATCTACGTTTGGTCAAAAGTGATTTTTTTTAGCTGATTATATATTGAACTTAGGTGGAGGACACAAGTATTGGGCATGGAAAAAAAAAACTGAGCTGAAAGTCCATTGTCTGGTTCTCTTCACTACCTTCCATTAAGGCTTATGAGCGATCATACATAAATTGCGTACCCAAACCCCAACCCTTTTTGTTATGCATGCCCGTTATCCATAGGATTCTCATTGGAGGGTGGAACTTCGTAATTCCTCTGTTCATTTCTTCTTGTTTTATGCCACCAATGAGTCCCAGCCCGACCCTTTGAAAAGAAAAGAAAAAGGGTACTTACTCTTAGTGGTCTCACATAGTCCTTACACACAAATAAAATATCCTTTCGGTTTCTATATGTGATGAACGTAAAGAGGAAGGACATTGAAGAGAGTAAATATGGGTGAGTAAAAGGGAAAGAGTGAAAGTGTATGAGGATATTGGGTGAGCATGGGTGTGCGAAGTGTGTGAACGGGATGCAAGCAATCGGGAAGGAGAGAGAGAGAGAGAGAGAGAGGTGGTATAAGAGAATCTATGTGAGTGAGCTTGTGTGTAGAGGGAAAGGGAGAATATGGGTGTGTGGGAGTGTATGTGCAAGCAAGTGTGGGTGTGAGTGGAAGAATAAAAGAGAGATAAAAGGGAAAGTGGGGGTGTGAGGAAGGACGAAGGGAAGAGAGTGATTTAGACCGCATCTGTGAGTGCGTGAAACGAGAAGAGGATGGAATGGGGTGTATGTGTAAGGGTGCAAGAATGACGTTGTGCGAAGACATAGGTGTGTGTGTGAGAGAGCATAAGTATGCGTGAGTGAGAAAGTGTGATTGAGTACGAGAAAGGTAGAGGACAAGAAATAAGTGGAACGAGAGCACATGAGTCAGGGGAGGCTTGGGGTACATTCAAATACTATTTGGTGACTTAAAACAATGAGAGTGCACCGATTTTGAGTGAGCTAGACAAAACATAAACATATATTCATATCTGTTTCCTTTGGCTATAGGCTCTACATTTTGTCCATCCTACTAGGGATCCCAAAAGAGGGCAATATTCGTGAGCAATTGTGGACTCAAGGTAAAAGAAAGTGGCCTAGTACAAGTTAGTTGAACAAACCATAGGTGTGTGTGAGACACTTTCCCTTGGATTAAGAGCCCAAACATTTTGGTGCGTCTGCCTGGAAATGCTTGGCACGTCTCTATAAGAGAGTGCCATAGGTTCGCCTAGCGCCACATGTTGGCCGAGCTTGCGGACTCCAGATCTAGTACATGAGTGAGGGGAGCTCATCCTCAGGAGCAACACAAACTCAAAGAGAGGAACGCGCTCAGAGAAGAGCCCTTGAAAGAGAAAGGAAGAGGTGGGAATCGCAAGTTGAGTCAACCTCAACTAGCTCAAAGAAATCTGCTAAAAACGTGTACTCCCGTAGGAGAGTCGCGAATCAAGTGTGAACGTTTGAAGGAGGGATCCTGAGGCCGCGTGTGCTAAATTTCTGGGATCGAAGTGATATTGACATCACACCTCTGTTTGAAATGGCTCAGCGGATTTCGGTTCACTTGGGGGACTTCACGAAGTTCTCAGGTGCTTGGGACGAAGATCCAGATAGTTTTATCCAACTGTTTGAGGTTACTTGTGAGGCCAATGAGGTAGTTGACCAGGATCAAAGGTTGAGAATTTTTCCGGCTATTCTCCGTAATGAGGCAGCCAATTGGTATGGGAATTTGACACCACAAGAGCGTGGAACGTATCAGATGCTCAAGGAAGCCTTCTTGGCAAAGTTTCGACGACAAGGCTTCCAAGATAGATTGGCCCAACAGATGGATTACTTGCGACAGGGAGTCAATGAGAGCATCGATAACTACATTCAGAGAATGGAAACTTTGGTAAGGAAGATGGGCGCGAATGCCCCGAACGATGAGACATTGAAGAGAAGATTCATCGCAGGATTGAGAGATCCTACGGCACAGCAGCATATCAGCTTGACAAGACCTGCAACTTTAATGGATGCTAAGGAATAAGCAAGTATTTGGGAAGAAGTACAATTATGTCAACAAAGGAAGATGGAACTCTTTACGAGCCAATGGGAGGTCCAGGAAACATACCGATGAAAGATTCTGGCCAAGGAAGTCCCGCATTGACAACCCCAGCTTTTGTAGCTTCCACTAGCATGCCAGGCGAGGTAAAGCCTGCGCTAACTGAAGAACGAATATTGGAGTTGGTCACACAAGCTATAAAAGCTGCGACAATGACCCAGGAAACATACACAGTAAAACCAAAGGTGACTACAAACCCCAATCAAGTGTTTCGATCAAATACATGGTGTGGAAAGTGCCATGGTTATGGCCATTTGGCTTCAGAATGCCCTACAGTCTCGAGAGTATTCACAGATAGATCACCACCTAGAATGCGTTGCACTTTTTGTGGAAGGACAAATCACACGGAGGACCGATGTTACAACAAGAGGGCCTATGAAGAGCGGACCATGAAATCGGGAGATACAAGAGAAAGACCTTACACGGGATTGCGCGCTCAAAGTGTCCCACCTACATCTCGTTGGGAAAACAGACCTACTTATGGATATGGTGCTCAGGGTCAAGGAGGAGACTATCCGAGAGGAGTTGCACGTGATCAAAGAAGAGATGGTCCAATCCAGTGCTGGAGATGCCATGGCTTTGGCCATACTCAATCTAGATGTCCAAACGAAAAGAAACCAATTGATTATACCCCACTATGTAGGTACTGTAGTGGAGAGGGCCACTTTGATGAAGATTGTCCAAAATGAAGAGCTTCCACTGGCAAGGAAAAAGGACCAGTAGGGTCCTCGAATTATGTTGATACTCAGACGCATTCCACATCGAGAGCTCAAGAGCACGTTCCTACGATCGGAGTAGTGTTCAAGACACCGAACCCTCAAGAGGGTTCTAGCTCGTCAATGCCCTTTGTGGATGCTTACGAGGCCAAGAAACCACATAAAGAGCCAACTGTGGCAGTAGTCACAAGGACCCAAGAGTATTCAAAGAAACATCGAGAAGGCGAAAGCGAAGAAGCGAGATCAGAGAAGATAGCTGAGCATGGAGAGGTAGAAAACCAAGTTGGAGGATTTGCTGAGCAGCAAGAGTTTGAGGATGGGGAAGAGATAGAGATTCTTCCACCAGTGACCAAAGAGTTTGTGTCGGGCATAGCACCATTTCCCGAAAGATTAAGGGCTCCATAATGTAGGAAGGAAAGACAAAGTTTGGAGGAAGTGGATATTGTAAAGTTGCTCGCTGACACGGAAGTCACGCTGGACATTGGCACGTTGCTGAAATGTTCACCTGCTTATAGGAAACAATTCTACAAAGAATATATTAAGAAGCCGAGGAAAGTTCGAGAGAAAAAGAGACAAGATAAAGACGTCCAAGGGATCATTCAAAGCATTATGACACAAATTGATTCGAATGCTCCAGCTGTGACAGTCGGGATTAAAGGGTATGCAGTCCCTGGTGCTCAGTTAGATAGTGGAGCCGTAGTCAACCTTATGACTGAGTTCATGATGAAAGCTTTGGGCCTCAACCACATGGAAGAAACTCCGATGTCCTTGAGAATGGCAGATCAAACACAAGTGAAGCCTGCGAGTCTTTTGAAGAATGTAAGCACAGTTGTGGGCGGTCTAGAGTTTAAAGTTGATTATCTAATAGTAAGACCAAGGACCTCAGAGGCTACCTTCTCGATCTTACTTGGACGGCCATGGCTGGTGCAAGCGGAATGTGTGCACGATTGGCGCACAGGATTTATCACAATTGGACCAAGGGCTGATCGAATACAACTTCAAGTATCTCCAAACTTGACCGGCAAGAAATCGACAACAGCTGAGGAAAGGGAGCAAAAAGCAAAGGAAAAGGTTAGACAAGAAATGGCGCGCGTAAGATTTGCCCTGCGCACGGAGACTTCTAAGGACCTTTCACATGATGGATTTAATCTGCAATTGGCCAACCTCCAACATGCGAAAGTGGGCAAGTACAAAGATCCACTATGTTACAAGGATGACTCAGACCAGGAGTTGCTGGGATGGTTGACACATACAAGTGAATTTGAGTGCTACATGTTGAGTATAGACGCAAAGGAAAATAAAGCTACTCAATCCCTGGAGAAGGGAACTTCAAAAGAAGAGTTGAAACTAGAGTTAGCTCCGACAATGGAAGTACAACAGTTGAGAGAAAGGGTCAGAATGTTAGAAGAAGAGCTTCTAAGGAGAAGTCGACAATCGGACAAAGAAGCGGAAAGTAAAACTAAAGTGCGGGAAGCCATTGCAAAAGCTGAACTAAAGAAATTGGGTGCGGTTGAAAAAGAAAAAAACAATGATTTACTGGCCAACCATGCATGCGTGATCGGGGAACACTTTCCAATTACAACGTCATCAAGGAATAAGGAATATTCACGAGAAGCTCAGGTGGAAAAATGGGAAGTTTTTCCAGAGAAGTTCTTGAGCGTGGGGTCAGAGCTACCAGAGGGAATACAAGATTGCATTAAATTGGCATTCAAAAATTTCAGCAAGGCCTTTGCATGGTCATACAGTGATCTGAGAGGAGATGATCCCCGAATCTGCCAACATTATATAGACTTGGAAGAAGGTACCCGACCAATATGTCAACGACTTAGGCGGACAAACCCAGTCTACTCGGAATTGATCAAGCTGGAGTTGACTAAGTTATTGGAAGCAGGATTCATATATCCCATCGCATCCAGCGAGTGGGTATCACCAATTGTAGTGGTTCCGAAAAAAAATAAGAAAATCCGTATTTGCATAGATTATCGAAAGTTGAACGAGCGCACAAAAAAGGATCACTTCCCTTTGTCGTTTATTGATCAAATCTTGGACAGAGTGGCTGGCCATAAATTGTACTCATTTTTGGATGGTTTCAATGGGTACGACCAGATCCAAATCCATGAAGAGGATCAATCAAAAACTACTTTCACCACGGAATGGGGCACATACGCATATCGTGTGATGCCATTTGGATTATGCAATGCACCGGCCACATTCCAGAGGGCAATGATAGCTGCATATTAAGACTATTTGCAGGATTGGATGGAGATATTCCTCGATGACTTTGCGATCAGAGGCAACGATGAAAACATGATGGAGAGGATGGAAGCTATTTTAAAAAGAAGCATTGAAAAGGGCATCGCATTAAATCCTCAAAAGTGTACATTTGGAGTACGAAGAGGATTGCTTTTGGGACATGTTATTTCCGAAAAAGGGATCGCGGTTGACGAGGATAAAGTGGAAAAAATCGGACAACTTCCACCTCCTCAAAACTTGCGGCAACTCAAAGGATTCTTGGGGCATGCTAATTATTATCGACGATTTATATTAAATTTTGCATCAATAGCAGCACCACTGACGAATCTTTTGAGGAAAGACCAACAATACCAATGGACTGGAGAGTGTCAGGTTGCTTTCGAATTGATCAAAAATAAATTGATAAATGCGCCAATTTTAGTAGCACCTGACTGGACGAGAGAATTTCATGTGCATACCGACGCTTCTCATACTGCGGTTGGAGCAGTGCTATGCCAAGCCGATGAAAAGAAGTTGGACCACCCTATTTATTAAGCAAGTCGCAATTTGAATAGCACTGAGAGGAACTACATGACTACAGAGAAGGAATGCCTCTCAATGATCTTTGCGGTGAACAAGTATCGGCATTACTTGATGAGAAAGCATTTCACGTTTTATGTGGATCATGAAGCCCTTAAGTATATCATTAATAAACCCGAGCTATCAGGGCGATTGATGAGGTGGATGCTACTCCTCCAAGAATTTTAGTTCACAGTGGTAACCAAACCAGGCAAAGCGCATATAATGGTTGACCATTTATCTCGAATTGTTAATGAGGAGCCAATCTCTGGTGTGCCTGATGAGGCTCCTGATGGGCATCTATTGCAGGTTGATGCTAAAGTACCTTGGTATGCCGACTTGGTGAATTTCTTGTGCACCACTAAATATCCGCCAGGAGCAAGCAAGAGAGAGAAGCAAAAACTATTAGCACTAGCAAAACACCATAGCATCATTGGTGGGCAGCTCTATCGATATTTTGTACATGAAAGCATTTATCGGAGGTGTCTCGAGGAAGAAGAAGCAACCCTAGTGTTGAGAGCATTACATGATGAACCCTGCGGTGGGCATTTTGCTGGTGAGCTGACGGCAAGAAAGATCTTATTGGCTGGGTATTGGTGGCCAACGCTGTTCAAAGACTCTCACACATACTGTAAGAAATGCGACAAATGCCAAAGAATGGGCAAACCAACATTAGCACAAGCAGCTCCTCTTACGCCGGTGCTAGCTCTTAAGCCTTTTGAAAAGTGGGGAATTGATTTTGTGGGGTCTATTGATCCTCCCTCAAGACGTAGACCCAATAGGTATATCTTGGTCTACACTGATTATGTTACCAAGTGGGTAGAAGCCAAAGCTCTGAAGACTGACCGAGTTGTTGATGTAGCTAAATTTTTGTACGAACAAATTATCACCCGATTCGGATCCCGTTGGAGATAGTAAGTGATAGAGGGACACATTTTGTCAACGAATTGATCGAGGAATTAATGGAGTTATATAAGATCAAACATAGGAAAAGCACTCCATATTACCCGAGAGTGAATGGACAAGTGGAGGTTACCAACAAGGTTCTTGAACAAATTCTGACAAAGACAGTAGCTGTGCATAGGCGATACTGGGATGAGAGACTTTTGGAAGCTTTGTGGGCGTATAGAACATCCTACCGAGTGACGAAAAAGAGCACTCCATTCTCCCTAGTATATGGCGAGGAAGCCATCTTTCCCATCGAAAAAGAAGTGCCAACATTAGGAGTGGCCATCGAGGCCACGCTGGGAGAGGAAGAGTCATTGAAGGAAAGGTACATACATTTGGTCAAGCTAGAAGAAAAGAGACTCATTGCACAGCAAAGTTTGGAAGCTATTCAGAGAAGACATAAAGAGAGGCATGAGAAGAATCTCAGGACCTATGCGATTCAAGAAGGGGATTTAATGCTAGTTTATGATAGTAAATATTATAAATTCCCGGGGAAGTTACAGACAAGATGGGCAGGACCGTTTAAGGTGGTGGAACTCAACTCCAATGGTTCCATGCAAATTCAAGATTTAGGAGAAGAATGTGCTCCCGTGAAGGTTAACGCGCTTCGAGTTAAACCCTATTTCAAGTAACATTAGGACGGGAGAAGCCAAATGAGATCCAAGCGGAGGGACGTAGTAGACTCCTTGTACATAGATGTATAATTATATATATATATATATGCACATATGTAAGCTATGATTTTTGTGTCATAAATATTATCCCTTGCTAGCCCAGGAATTTTGGACTTCTAATTATTTTTCGTCTTGCGCAGAGACTGTTAGGAGCTAAGTAACAAAATGGCGGATCAAATAACTCAACTCTATTTGTACGAGCTAAGGATATATTTCTCGGACCAAACATTCGCCCGCATGGACATAGAGGACGACGACTTTGAGACGGAATATGATGTGGAGGAAGCGCATTGGCTGGTATGCTTCATAAACCAGGATTTGGATGTTATGTTTTATATTGAATGTTTTGAGGAATACCTGACCCGACATGTAGGATGGGCGGGGGATCGATATTACTATTTCGACCCTTCGAGGGAAATGCCTAACGAAGAAAACCATATCACGTGGGCTTGGGCAGATGTGTTAACAATAGGAAGTGATGACGGAGCTCCTAAAGTTGAGCCTGACTCGCCCTAGGGAAGTCGTCGGGATGCGAGTACGAGTTGAGGCTATATGAGACATCCCAGAGACTCACATTCTAGAACATCTAAGGATAGGTATACGAGGGACCAAGGCATAGCCGGTTGTAGTTACCTAGTGAAAAGTCAAATCGATAAATACATATGTAGTGTCTGTAATTGAGAGAATGGAGTGAAGAGGTGGTTGATCAATCAAAGGCTAGAGTGTATATGTTTTCATGCATGTGTGGGAAAAGTGGGAAAATCCCTTTCTTCCTCTCCCTAATTCTCAGGACAAGGGCGAATTAATTAACTATGAAAAAAAAAAAAGAAAAAAAAACATTGTGTTGTTGTGATTGTACCAACGCGCTATGGTGGGCTAGTAGGTGGGTACATTTATCCTAGCCGGGTGGTTAGGACCACGAACCGCAGCTAGCTTCGCCATAGGCTTGGGATGTAGGTGTTTGTGTCTTAGCTATGCGCCATAACGGGTTGGTAGGTAGGTGGAGCCATCGTGGCTGGGTAGTCACGACCACGAGCCGCATCCAGCTTCGTTATGGGCTAGCTGATATATGTTACTTGTCTATCATTATGTGTTGGTGTGTTGTGCGCTGCATTGCATTGGTAGATGGGTGGAATCAACCTGACGGGTGGTCACGTCCACGAATCGCATCCAATATCAACGTAGGCCGACGTGTGAATATAAATAAAATTTGCATATGAAATTATTCCCCACTCCTGAGGGGGAGAGAGAGAGAGGAGAGGGTGATGATCGCCTGGAAGGGAACGTTATTTGCTTGTGTAATTGGTATATGGTGGCTTGCGACAGATCAGCTCACTCTGAATCAACATTCTTAAAGGCACGGATACTGTATATGTACTTATAGATGAGACCTTTAGCGAGGTAATGCAACGGTCTTGCTTTACAACTCCTGTGCTCTATCCGAGGGTTTCCAGTGTGTGGGGCACTCTTGGGTTTTTATATAGGTCTTAATCTGTACTCGAGTCTCGATGACTTTTGTAGGACGACGATGGGGGTTCTTTGGGAGTGTCTGGTCATGGAATATGTGTACATAGCGAATAGTAGGTCAATAAAAGGGGTATGCATTTTGGGTATGTTGCATCTCCTGTTCAATTCATTTCAGTTGTTGTTGTTTATTTCGGTATTTCCGTTTCTATTTTCTTTCGCAATGACAGTTGTATGTGTAAGACATGGAAAGGTATGAATGTGTTATTTTGGTTGAGAGTATTTTCATAATGGAATGCATGAGTAATTTGATGCATGTGGGAATTGGAATTGCATATATGTGCATGTTCTTGGATCATTTTGTAAGTGAATGATTTGTATGTATTCATGAGTGATTTTTTTTAGCACTAATAGCTTCAATGAGTGCAGGTCCATGGGAAGGATGACTCGATGAAAAGGTATGCAAACAAGTTGTAAATTGAAATGTTCATGGCTGTTTGGATCATATTGCAGGTTCTAATGGGCTCGTCGAGGACGACTTCGCAAGTAAGAAGAGGGGAGTATGTTAGCCGAATAATCTATTGGTTTTTGTGCGCTAATAAACTTCCATTTTGCATAGTGTACGTACAAGTGCAGGTATTTTGAAACAAAATGATGTCGGTCAATAGCAGTTAACTTCAATCAAGGTGGTTTGGAGGCGGGTGTTGTGGAAAGAAAAGAGATGTGGTGGCATGGGATGCCTTCATTAAAGGTTACTTGAATTCTGGGAAGCTGTACTATGCGATTGATCTGTATGAAAGATGCGAATGTGGTTTCAAATCTGGTCACTTTTATTTGTGCCTTGAAAGCCTTCAGCAGCATGGGGCACTTGACAAGGGCCTGGATACACACTGTGAGATAGAGAGATTGGGGCTCTTGCAAAAGGAATCATCTTTTGGTAACATCTTGGTTGACATGTATGCACAATAGATGGTGGTTAATTTCGGCCTTTACAACTGGCTGCTAAATGTGGTTTCTTGTCATTCATAAAAATGCATGTAGGAAAAAAATATGATATGAATGCGATGACAAATGCCGAATCAATAAAAATGGCCAACTAGTTGCTCATCTCTTAGATTCTTGTCCTCATCAAGTAACCATATGTAAACTTATGTGGGATGCCATCTTGGCTACAAGAGACAAATTCAATTGCAATCTATTTTGTGTGAATTGATAATAGATGGATTAGTGGTTGGATGGCCGCCTGCGATAAAGGAAAAGTGGGGACTGCTGGATCTTATCCTCTGATTTTCATAGTTTTTTGGGTTAGCTGAGCACACATGCACCACATAAGTGCTCTGTCAGTCCGAGCGCAAAAAAAGAAGTGATTTTGGTGGCCTTACATTCATAGCAGCAGACCTAACAATTCTCTCTCGGTTTTTGTTTTACTCACTCATTGGAAATAGAAGACGGGGGTTCAGTGGTGACTCGCAAAAGTGTCAGAAAATGGTAGGGAGATGGCCATTATGAACACACAAGGGACGCGGGGAGAGGGATTGGAGAAGGACGGAGCACTGAAGATATCAAGGAAAAAAAGGGAGTCTTGGTGGGGGCAGCAGCAGATCTATGGGGGTTCTCTATAGTATTTGAAGGGAGCAGATTGGGGATGCAGTTATGCTCGAAGGAAAAGAGGGGATCTGCATCATGAGTTTTGGGGTGTTCGTGTGCAGGAACGGGGGAAACACATCTTTTTTTCTCTAGGAGGGGGAAGTAGACAAGTCTCGGATGGGGGTAACATGCGAGGGGCGACAGCATGAACTCTATCTGGCATGGGTTTAGAACGAGCTTTCTTGTTGATGGCTACGAACTCGGGCAGGTTGCCTGTGAAGAAGGGCCGCGGAAGACATTTAAAGTCCTGTGTTTCGAACATGTGATGGGCACGCCGAACTCAAAGCCATTTGATCAGCAAAGTTTGTGTGGCCTAGAGAAGAGGGCTGCCAAGAACCACTACCAGCAGCGCCACCCACACTTCTGTGTAACGGAGGTCAAAGAGAGCGAATCCCGTTATGATTGCAATTCTTCTTTCTCTCTCTCAGAGTTGCAAGCTGCAGACATGACTCAATATCCTCCTTTGGTTGCTCTATGGATGGGAATTGCAACAAGAAGCCTGCCTGCATTGCGTTTCAGTACAGCGGAGTAGTTGGAAGTGCATAGAGTATTGGCCCTCACTGAGGCACTGGAAGTGGGGACTCAGGATACAAGCTATACCTCAAAGCTATGTCGAGACTGATGCATGGTCCGTAATGGTTGACTAGGGATGAATTTCAGCAAAACAATTACATCTGGATGGATGCAAGATTGAAGAACGGTGGATCGGAGAATGTGTTGGAGGACTATGACATGGTGCAAGGTAACGCAGACAACATATACTTATTGTGAATCGAGCAGCAAGAAAGATTTTTGTTTTTTTGGAATTTCTCAACACTGATCATTGACACACTATTTAAATCACGCACGACATGCATAAACTTTTTCTATTGCTGAAGGATAAATTACTCTATGTCCATGCTTATCATTTCGATCCATGCTTTAGATCATGACGTGCGAGACTGTTGTGGTGATGTTGTACTTAAGGTTTGGGAAATCCACTTATTTTGGTAAACAAGGGAAATCATTAATTCTATTATGAAATCTGAAGGTTAGCAAAGTACATTCATCTCACGCAAATGTATGTTTCAGTTCGGAATAAAGTACATTTATCTCACGCAAGTGTATGTTTCAGGAAGACACCATGCTCCCAAAAGTTTTTCGAGACAATTGGGAAAGCTTCGCACATTCTTGCATCTATGTTTGGTCAAAAATGATTTTTTTTGAGCTGATTATATATTGAACTTAGGTGGAGGACACAAGTATTGGGCATGAAAAAAGAAAAACTGAGCTGAAAGTCCATTGTCTGGTTCTCTTCACTACCTTCCATTAAGGCTTATGAACGATCATACATAAATTGCGTTCCCAAACCCCAACCCTTTTTGTTATGCATGCCCGTTATCCATAGGATTCTCATTGGAGGGTGGAGCTTCGTAATTCCTTTGTTCATTTCTTCTTGTTTTATGCCACCAATGAGTCCCAGCCTGACCCTTTGAAAAGAAAAGAAAAAGGGCACTTACTCTTAGTGGTCTCACATAGTCCTTACACACAAATAAAATATCCTTTCGGTTTCTATATGTGATGAACGTAAAGAGGAAGGACATTGAAGAGAGTAAATATGGGTGAGTAAAAGGGAAAGAGTGAAAGTGTATGAGGATATTGGGTGAGCATGGGTGTGCGAAGTGTGTGAACGGGATGCAAGCAATCGGGAAGGAGAGAGAGAGAGAGGTGGTATAAGAGAATCTATGTGAGTGAGCTTGTGTGTAGAGGGAAAGGGAGAATATGGGTGTGTGGGAGTGTATGTGCAAGCAAGTGTGGGTGTGAGTGGAAGAATAAAAGAGAGATAAAAGGGAAAGTGGGGGTGTGTGGAAGGACGAAGGGAAGAGAGTGATTTAGACCGTGTCTGTGAGTGCATGAAACGAGAAGAGGATGGAATGGGGTGTATGTGTAAGGGTGCAAGAATGACGTTGTGTGAAGACATAGGTGTGTGTGAGAGAGAGCATAAGTATGCGTGAGTGAGAAAGTGTGATTGAGTACGAGAAAGGTAGAGAACAAGAAATAAGTGGAACGAGAGCACATGAGTCAGGGGAGGCTTGGGGTACATTCAAATACTATTTGGTGACTTAAAACAATGAGAGTGCACCGATTCTGAGTGAGTTAGACAAAACATAAACATATATTCATATCTGTTTCCTTTGGCTATAGGCTCTACATTTTGTCCATCCTACTGGGGATCCCAAAAGAGGGCATATTCGTGAGCAATTGTGGACTCAAGGTAAAAGAAAGTGGCCTAGTACAAGTTAGTTGAACAAACCATAGGTGTGTGTGAGACACTTTCCCTGGGATTAAGAGCCCAAACACTAACGCACAAAAATGAAATGGTTTCTCATCACATAAATAATCAAAACAATCAAAACTTGAATATTTTTTTAACTCTTATCATAGACAAAAAAAAAAGAGATAAATTTGAAACTGAATCCTTGATGCACACTCCTTGAGGGATTTCATCCCAAGAACGCAGCCAATGGTGCCAATAGTGACTTTGGTGACTCGAACAACAAGGTATGCCAAGGTCTATGCCTTGGTCGCCACCTTAGTCATAAGCCTTGGATAAAGGTTTTCGATGGCCATTTGGCCTTTCACATGGAGATTAACAGTAACATAAAGAGGCACCTGGTAAACATGTTTGTGAAGGTTGTATTTTAGGTAAAATGCAGCATTCCTCATTCCCAAAAGATGGTTCAGTTCGAGCTACTCAAAAATTACAGCTTGTTCAAAGTGATGTCTTTGGTCCTATGCAAACATCCTCCTTTGGGAACAACCTTTACTTTGTGACTTTTATTGATGATTTTTCTAAGCATGCATTGGTATATCCATTGAAGGCAAAGTCCGAAGTGTTTATGTGCTTCAAATAGTTTCTAGTTTCAGTTAAAAATCTATCAGCATGTAAAATGGACACCCTCCATTTGTTGATATATTTAGGTGGTGATGTGCATGAACACACTAAGACTGTCAAGGTACGTTTTTCCCTCTTTACGAGGTTTTTTTCCAAGCTTCTTCTTCTTCCTTGTGTTGTTCGTGTGCTTCTGCAGACCTAAAACTCCAACAATGGATATCAGAGCAGGTCACCGCTTCATCTAAGGCATCGTTGACACCCCTCAAGTCATAGTCTCAAAATTGCATGATATTTGGTGAGCATACTCAGGGTGATTAGGAGATCAAAATAGCCTCACTTTCTCATGCGAAAATCATGATCTGAGCTTGTTTCAGCCTCTAAATGCACGATCATAATGCTTGTGTAGTCTATTTTGTCTTTTTGTGCCAAAGATATATAGGTTTTGGTTCGCCAATATAAGCGTGTCAAAGTCTCCTATAAGTTTGTTGACAGGATACGGGAAGAAGCAAGTATGGACACACATGCAGATCTAGCACTGAGGCAACCCTTCATTTTTTTCAAAACCCTCACATCATTTTAAAGTGATTCTCATCACTACAAACCCTTGTAAATATCATTTCACCTTTTTGTAGCTCCATTTTGTACAAGCCGAGGAGTCCTCGAGCTTGGGGAGCCTTAGAAGTAGTTGCCTGTCAATTTTCATAATTTTTAGATCTCGTTTGGGCCCTCAAATAAGCCCCGGAACCTAATTTTTAACTAGGCCGGACACTAGGTCTGGACAGGGCCAAAGCTAGTCAAAAACTATAAATAGAGCTAGAGAGCTCATTTTTGGGGGTTAGCTTCTTGTAGTTTGAGCTTGTATAAGAACTTTCTTGCAATAGAAGTGATTCCATTGTCTTACTCTCTTTGTTCTTACCGTGTGTGCGCGTGTGTGTGTATGTGTGTGCATGCTTGTGTGCTTCTCACTCACGCACTTGTGCCGCCACTTGCTCGAGGTCTTCATACCATCCTCACGTCTTCCCGGATTGACATTAAAGGAGGTGCTACTCATCACTGAGCAACACCAAATTTTGGCGCCGTTGCCGGGGATCGAGCTTTGAGGACGAGCGTGTGATGGTAAGACGTAGAGAGGACGCGTTGGAATGGTAAGTAGTAGGTAAATTTCTGATTTTTCTCCATCTTCATCTTCATCTTCACCTCCATCTCCATCTCCACCTCCACCTCCTTCTCCACTACATATTCCCTCTTCCTTATCATTCCCTCATTTGTTGTGTGCGAGTTTGAGAGAGAGCGAGTGTGTGTGCTTGTTTTTGCGTGTTTTTTGCATGTTTCTTGCAGGTGGCAGCTCCATCATCACCTCCAGCAAGCTCAGCAGGTACAGAAATTGTCTGCACAGTCCCCGAGGCGTTGAGCTCGAGCTATCGCGACACTCCGAAAATTTCACCCAATCACGATTCTGAGTGCACCACGACACTGCGCAGGCCTAGAGCTCCCAGGATCACTAGATAGAACAGAAAAATTCACCATATCCCGAGCTATCGCGACACCTCGAGGTATCGCGACACCTCACGAGCTATCGCAACACCCCGACCTATCGCGACACTTCACGAGCTATCGCGACACCCCGACCTATCGCGACACTTCGACCTATCGCGACACCTCACGAGCTATCGCGACACCCCGACCTATCGCGACACTTCACGAGCTATCGCGACACCTCACGACCTATCGCGACACTTCGACCTATCGCGACACCTCATGACCTATCGCGACACTTCACGAGCTATCGCGACACTTCGACCTATCGCGACACCTCACGAGCTATCGCGACACTTCACGAGCTATCGCGACACCTCACGACCTATCGCGACACTTCGACCTATCGCGACACCTCACGACCTATCGCGACACTTCACGAGCTATCGCGACACTTCGACCTATCGCGACACCTCACGAGCTATCGCGACACCCCGACCTATCGCGACACCCCGACCTATCGCGACACTTTGACCTATCGCGACACCTCGACCCGACCTATCGCGATACATGGCTTTTAACGCATGAAAATTTAGGGTTAATTTTTTTAGTGATTGGAAGGGTAGTTGAGCTTAATTTTAGGCACCTTGGTATAACTTTAGAACCTTGGAAGTGGGCAAAAGGCCTAGAAACCAGAGAGGGATCTCCTGAACCCTGAGTGCCTGTTTTAACCCTTTAGTGCCTGAATGGTCATAACTTGACCATACGAACTCCGATTGATGAGATTTTGGTCTCATTGGAAAGCTCGTTGAGAATTCCACGTGGACCTCGACTCGTTTTTGTAAGAATCATACGCGGAGTTTTAGAACATGCATTTTTAAGTTGACCTTTAGGTGGAACTAAGTGGTTCTCAGATTCAGGGGGTACAGTGAACTACTCCAAGGGGGCTGAAATTATTGAAGTGTGTCTTTCAATTACTTGTGGCAATAGAGCTATACTAACAGGTGAGCTTTTGCAGGAACTTTGTGCGCGCTCAAGGCAATCCAAAGCAAGCTAGCAAGGGTGAGTACCAAGCTTGGGAGAAGGCTTCCTGGGCTTGTGTAGCAGTCTGGTCAACCAGCTAATTGAGGTTGGAAGATCTCTCCACCCTCCTTTGTCAATTCCTAGCCTAGGCTAAGTACGACTTAGGTGTGGTAATTAATTAGGGCAACGTTAGGCACGAATCAAGTCCAAGAATATTAATCAACAAAGTGCAAGAAGTAAATAGGTCTTAAGTGCGAAAACCCTAAGGGACAAAAGGTAAACTGGAGTCGATCACTTATCAAGTGCGGAAATTCACTTAAGTACTCCTGACGACGCGATTTCAGACAAGACCATAAACATAATATTCAACTAAAAAGAACAAAGTGATTGGTGCAAAATCAACCTGCAACGAGAGTGTGCTTGGGTGCCAGGGGGGTGAATAAATCAGGCATATGAACCTTAGATCAGGCAGACACTTAGGCCGAGACAGACAAAGCCTCAGATCTTCTGAAGCTAGTGTCAATCACACTGCCAGGTCTTGGGCCCAGCAGTTGAGTGATTACCCATACACTCCCAGATCAGAAACCAGTGATTCTGAGATGTCCTATCACATGGAGAGACCAGTAGGTAGTTCAGGGTTGGCTTACCTAGAAAAGCCAGAGGGACCTTACAAGACTCAATTGGAATATATCAGGACGAATCGTCTAGGTGCTCGCATCTACGAAGACGGACTGAGAAGATCGGTGGTCCAGATTAAGAACCCCGATCAACCCCATGGATTAGACCACCCGGTAGTTAAGTTTGAGAATGGAGCCTACCTAGATAAAGAAGGGACTATATATGTAGTCACCACTTTTCCTGATAGAACTGATGAGTTTGGAAATGTGATTGCGGAGACCGACATGGGTGATATAGAGCAAGGGAACTTAGAGAGAGAGCCAAGAACTCCCCGTGGTAAATCTGTCTTGACCAGAATCATGACTCCAGAGTGGATTCCACAGGATAATAAAAGCATAGATCTGCTTTTAAACCGAGAAACCGATGAGGTTTTTTGGAGATATAAATCTCCTCAATCTCAGGAAGTGAGTGCCCTCACAATCTATGAGTTTAAAGACCCTGATAGCCCAGGTCAAGTAACCTACCTAGACAATGCATCAGAGAGAATCTTCGTGGTCACTGAGCTTGGCAGACATGCCTACACATGGAAGGGAGAATTTGTTTTTCCCCAACCAAGGTCTACTGTGTCCTTTGGTCACCAAGGAGCTGGGACCTCCCAAGCTCATGGGGCTCAGAGAGATAGAAGTAGAGACAAACCTGAGGTAAGTTTCGCCAACTCCCTAGGAAGAGAAAGAACAGGAACAGAAAGGAATAGAGTGGAACCTGAGAGACATAGAACCCCATGGAATCACAAGGAAATTGATGATTTTCCTTTGCCAAGGCCGAGAGAACACACTAGGACCCTGCGACCAACTCAACTGGTGAAGTCCATGAAGAATTATTTCGATGGCACGGGAGACCCTTATGACCATGTGGCAGAATTTCGACATGTGTTGAAAGCTGAACAGGTGGAGGACCTATTCACACAATATAATGCTTTCGGTCTAACCCTTAGGAACAGTGCCCTTACGTGGTTCCAACCACTGAATGAGAGGCATTTCAGAAGCATAGACCAACTCTTAGAGGCATTTATTGTTGAGTTTTCTAAGAGTGGAATCAGGCATAACACCTCCTCACTAATTCATAGCTTCAAACAAACACCTCAAGAGACGGTCAGACTAGTTGGAAGAAGATTTAGACAGTACCTGGAGAGATGCCCTATGCCGGAGTTACCCACACCAGCCAAACAAGTGGCCTTGTTCCTAGACGGATTGTTGAGCACTAAGCTCAGGTCATATGTGTACCTGAAGGACCCTAGAACGATAGAGGAGTGTGTGCGCATGTGCATAGACATTGAGGACAATCTAGGTGAGGAATTAGAACTATCAAAAATCTATAAGGATTCTGATAGCTCTAGTAACATGGCATCTGGTCAATCCACATCCATCGAGGAACTTGCAGAGAAGGTAGCCCAAAAACTAGGTGTCTCTAGCAAGCAAATTCCAAGATTTGCCCCAGTTAAGCGGTGTTACAATTGTGGCGGTGAACATATGGCAAGTGTATGCCCCATTATGGCCCAACCTCAGGTGAATCCTAGTAGCCAGTACTGCACCATAGAGCGCAGGTACACCAATCACACGGCACAAGACTGCCCATATAACAAACAAACTGTTAGGCAAAATTATCCTCAGCCATATCCACAACATGGTAGGTACCAGAATCAGTACCCATCACCACAATACAACAGACCACAACAAACTTATCAGCCACCTTATCAAGGGCAGCAGAGACCTCAACCAGTCCTAGTGCAGCAACCCCCTGCTCCAACCAATGTGATCCCAGTGAAATATGCATCTACTGAAGAAAATCCGAATAGAGCCATAGTTCCAGTCACCCCATTGCTATCAGACAGTGATCCAAGTGACCATAGTTTTGACTCCACACATATTGATAGCCCACATGCTTACTACATGCAGTCACCCGAGCATAACGAGTCATACTATTATGAGGACCCAAGTGAAAATAGTGGGGAACCTGAGTATTCTAATGTTATGTACACAAATCCCAACCCTAGACCTCAACCTAGACAGGAACGACCTCCATTTCCTAGAGGACCATGCTTCAGATGTCAGGGAGATCACCTTATACGTGATTGTCCACTGCCTACCCCTACACAGCCTCAACCAGTAACCATTCAGGGCTTCTGTCAAGATTGCGGGAAAGAGCATCTCCTACGAGATTGCCCGAAGAACCCTAATAACATGCCTAAAATCACTCCTATCAATGTTGTTGGGTTAGTTGTAGACTCCACAGGGAGTGTGACTTCCACTGCACCTGTGCAGGTGATCACAAGAGCCCAGGCACTTCAACAACACCAAGGTGTTGGTCCCGAAAAGAGCCCCGAGGTGAGTGAAACAGAGAGCATACCCAAAAAGAGAACTAGCGCCTGGAAGGATAGTCGTGAAAGAATGAAGAGGCAATGGGCAAAAAAGATAAACGAACTTGAAGAAAGCGTGAGAGAAACCAAGGCAAAAATCACAGAGATCACATCTCAACCGCACTCCCACACACTTCCACCACTACCATCCCCATCACCCTCCATTTCTCCACCCTCTAATACACCCCTCGTAACCCACCCACCACCCCGAGTAGGATCAGTATTAGCTGACCCCACTCCTGAAGGCTTAGACATGATGTTCAAGGCCTACCAGGCTCGACTTCAAGAAGGGCCAACAGCTGTAAACCTAGACAAGAGTTACCCTAGAGCGGATTTAGAGATTGAACGGATGAAAATGTGCATGAAAATGGTAGAACAAGCTCAAGCTATACTTGAGACTAGTCAAAAGTTCAATCAGACAAACTCTGTCAAGCCGGATTTGCATTTCCAAGGCTTACTGGAAAGATTAGAGCAGTTGGTAAACAAATCACAGGTTTCTTTACCTCCACAGGCTCAACCAGTTGTTGAAAGAGGAAGCTCACCACCTAAGGGAGCTTATGTTCCTGATTCCACGGATGCTGGAATACCTCCTTCAATTCAACAGTACTCTCAAGAGTTCTTGTGGGAAATACAAGAAGAGAAATGGGCCAAGGAGAAGGGTGATTCCCCTCCTATTCCTGAGATTGATGATCTTCGTGATCAATTTCCCCAAGACATTCCCTCTATCTATGGGGATCAAGCAGAGCAACAAGAGGATGAGGGATTAGATTTTGAATCTAATTCTTTACAAGAGTTGCCTCATTTCACAGGCCCATGGGAATCTGAATCTCTCCAGATCAGAGCTCCCACGATATTGGTAAGAAATGAAGACTCAGTGATTCCCAGGAACACTGATGTTGTGAAGAACACTAAGGTTCAGTGTCACCTCACTGTAGAGGAACTCCTCAAGGCAAAACCGGAGCTCTGGAATCATGTGAAAAATCAGGTCCCAGAACTTGAATCCAATACACCAACAGTAGGCTCTAAACAAAAAGTACCAGGGATACCTCTCGACAAGATAGGAGACATGAGCGAAGGTGAAGAAGGTAACACTTATCTTCCGATCACCTATCAAGGTTACACAACCAAAGCAATTGTGGATTCGGGTGCCGGTGTTGCTATTGCGACCACCTCCCTGTGGAAGCGATGGGGCAAACCCACCTTAAGACCAACGAGAATGAAACTTCAAATGGCAGATGGTCATTTTGAAAGACCTCTCGGATTGCTTGAAGGGATAACTCTAACCACTTGTGGTGTAGAGTTTGAACATACGTTTGCTATATGTGACTTTGAGAAGAATAATGTTTACGAGATGATCCTAGGAAGACCCTTCCTACGACAATTGCAAATAGTACAGGATTGGGGAACCAACTCCTTGTACTTACAGCACTTAGGGGTCACCACCAAGGTCAATCTGAAGGATCACACCTTCAGAGATGTACCACCCCTACAGTGGAATCCTATCCACAAAGTGAAAGAGGACTCTATCTCCGTGCATTCTGGAAGTTCACCTGAACCATCCTCGCTGCATGAAGATACTCACTTGTGGATGTGCAAGGTCGCGGAGGAAGAGGAAAAGCGCCTAAAAGTGAGAGAAGAAGGAACTCCCCCAGGAGATAGACCAATAAAAGACCCAGCCTATACACCGATGATATTTCCAGATGAGGAATTTGAGCCTCATGGTTGGGCAGAAATCTTAGCTACCATGGACATTGCAGTCAATGAGGAACAATGGACACCCCATTGTGATGAGGAGGGTTATGATATTTCAGTGTTCATGTGTCAGCCCTTGTTGGAAGAGTGTGATCCTAGTGAGTTCATAGAAGAAGAAGAGAATGACGATGATCTAGAATCCATTGTGATGGATACATACTTTGACTCAGAGGAACACTACTTAGAAGACCTAGGGGTGTTAACCCAAAAGGAAGAAGAACCCCTTGCGAGTATTAAAACGATAAGTTCAAAGAAAGGAAGTGAAGGAGGTCAAAAGAAAAAGAAAAGGAAAGCAGTGAGACAAGAAGAGGAAGAATCATTGTTTGAAGTACCAGAAAATTTCAAGAAATATGAAGTGGAAGACCGGAAAATTTTGGTACGAATGCCTAAGAGAGAGGCCATTATAGGAGAAGCATATGACAATAAAGAAAAGACCAAAAAAATTGTAGTGACCATTGAAGGGAATGAAGAGCGATGTACATACATAGGAGACGACCTAAGTGCAGAAGAAGAAGCAGAGCTTGTAGCGCTATTAAGGGAATATAGGGATGTGTTCGCATGGCACTATAGAGACTTGAAAGGAGTAGATCCAGAGATTTGCTCTCATACGATTCCGATGACCGCTGATGCCAAGCCCACCAAACAAAAACCCTACACATATAATGACAATTATGCAGCCAAAATAAAAGAGGAAATTGACAGGCTGATTGAAGCCGGATTCATCTATGAGATTGAGCACACTGAATGGGTGTCCCCCATTGTAGTGGTGCCCAAGAAGAATGGGAAATTGCGAGTGTGCATTAACCTTAAAAAAGTCAATGCCGCTACGATCCGAGATAGTTATCCTCTTCCAATCACCGAACATCTATTGGAGCGTGTTGCAGGCAAGGAAGTTTACAGCTTCCTTGATGGATTTTCAGGTTACAACCAAGTAGCCATTGCCCCCGAAGATCAGCACAAAACGGCCTTTGCCACAGAATGGGGAATCTTTGCATTTCGTGTGATGCCATTTGGGCTCACCAATGCACCTGCAACATTCCAAAGACTCATGTGTCATGTCTTCAAAGAGTTCTTGCGAAAGAGCTTAGAAGTATATGTGGATGATTTATGCGCTCATTCCCAAGAAAGAAGATACCACATCCCTGAGCTCAGGCAAATCTTCAACAAGTGTAGAGATTATCGAGTGTGCCTGAATCCAGAGAAGTGTGTGTTCATGGTACGACAAGGTAAGATCTTAGGTCACATTGTTTCTAAGAATGGAATTTCAACAGATGAAGACAAAGTAAGAGCAATAGCAGAGTTGCCCAGACCAAGGAATGTTAAAGAGGTACAAGCCTTTATGGGCCATTGTGGATATTACCGTAGGTTTATTCACATGTATGCCATCATAGCTAAACCTCTCTATGGGTTGTTAACAAATTTCGAGTGGAGTGAGGAATGCGAGACTTCCTTCAACGAGCTGAAGAGACGTTTGTGCACAGCACCAATATTGACTACTCCGGATTGGAGCAAACCCTTTCATGTCCATGTAGATACCTCAAATCATGCAATAGGATGTGTGCTAGCGCAACCCACGGGTGAAGGAAGCCTAGATTTGCCGATAGCATATGCTAGTAGGCAACTAAATGCAGCTGAACGAAATTATACCACAACGGAAAGAGAAGGCCTAGGTATGGTATATGCTGTGAAGAAGTTTAGACACTATCTATTGGCCAATAAGTTCAAGTTTTTCACTGATCATCAAGCTTTACTATATTTGGTCAATAAACCTTGCAATACAGGCCGCTTAGTAAGATGGTTCCTCTTACTAATGGAATACGACTTTGAAGTTGTTGTCAGGAAAGGTAGAACCCATCTTAGGGCAGACCATCTTTCTCGCATCACTTCAGGAGAGCCACCGCAAGGAGTGTTTGATGAATTGCCCGATGCTTATCTGTTCAATTTAGACGTTGTTCCTAAATGGGCAAATAAGTTGGTACCAGTCCTAACCTTCGGGCCTGCAAATAAAAATGTTAAAACAAGCAAAGAGGAAATTGTAAAATCGCTAAAGTATCAAATATTAGTCGGAAGTATGTACAAGCAAGATACCGAGGGCGTATTAGCTTGTTGTGTCGAGGATGATGAACATGCTAGTTGGTTGCAACAAGCCCATGAGGGACTGCTAGGAAATCACTACCCTAAACAACGAACATTGCAGAATCTAAAATGTTTAGGGGTGTATTGGCCTAGCATGGACAAAGAAATACAAGAGTGGATCCACAATTGTCCAGTGTGCCAGAAGAGACCCCCAGTGGAGCATGCCACTCTTTATCACGTGTCATTAATCCCAGATTGGAGTGCTCCATTGGTTGAGTTCATGAGATCGGGAACATTGCCCAATCAGGCTAGTCTTGCAAGAAAACGGAGCATGGAGCAAGAGGCTCAAGACTATGCCTTAGTAGGAGACAACCTATATCGAAGAGGCAAGGATGGTTACCTAAGACTGTGCGTTCATGAATCAGACTATTTGAAAGTCTTAGAAACTGCACACAGCGGTGCTGCAGGTAGACACTTTGGGCCGGACAGAGTAATTAAGACCATTCTATTCTCGGGACTTTGGTGGCCCACTCTTCATATGGATGCACATACTTATGTGAAGAGTTGCGACACATGCCAACGTGCCCAATATCCGATAAGAAAAGATGAAATGCCCTTAAGGCCAATGATGGGAGGACATGCATTTTCAAAGTGGGGTATAGACTTTGTAGGTCCCATCAACCCCCCAGCTAGAAACTCCCATGCAGAATACATTATTGTAGCCACAGATTACCTTACGAAGTGGGTGGAAGTAAAGGCCACGACAAAGAATGATGCTCAAACAACGGCCAAGTTCTTATTCGAAAATGTGTTCACTAGATATGGGTTACCAATAGAGTTGGTTAGTGATAGAGGTACGCACTTCTTGAATGAGGTCATTGAAAATCTCCTTCAAGAATTCATGGTGACACATAAGAAGTCTGCACCCTATCACCCACAAGCTAACGGACAAGCCGAGAGCACGAATAAGATCCTATGTAACGTATTGACGAAACTTGTAAATAATAAACGCTCGGATTGGGACAAACAACTTCATCATGCTGTTTGGGCATACCGAGTTGCTTACAAAACGGTACTCAATGCCACCCCATTTCAGATGGTCTTCGGACAAAATGCGGTGCTACCCTTAGATTTCCTAATTCCAGCTTTAAGAGTAGCACAAGAGCATGAGTGGAATGGACACGAGTTGTCCTCTAGGATCTTTGATCTAGAATGTTTAGGTGAGACAAGGCTACGAGCAGCAGCAGGCATCTATGCTGCAAAGAAACGGCAAAAGGCATACTTTGATGCCCATGTGAAGGATAAGGGTTTGAAAGCAGGAGATCTAGTGTTAGTCTACACATTGAAACAACACGCAAGAAAGCTAGAAAAGAGAGGCTACGGACCTATGATCATTAATAGGATCTCCACGAGTGGAGCAGTACAACTAGCCACTTTAGAGGGGGATGTCCTCCCAAACTATATTAGCGGATGCAGAGTCAAGCTGTATCAGGATCCCCTCACAGAGGAGATGCTAAGCCGACTCAATACTGCTAAGCAACGTAAAGAGGAGGAGAAACGAATTTGAGAAGAAGCACAGGCAGAGGCCTTAGAGCGTATCAGACGAATGAAGTTGAGGAGACAAGGAAGGGACCAGCCTATGACTGACACTCAAGAGTCTCCAGGCTATCACATGGCCATGTGTGAGGCTTCAGGTGAACGTACCCATAAGATAGTGGACCGACGACCTTTTGTGACCCTAGAAATAGGACAAAGAGACAGCACAACAAGCGTGAGGGCTTTAATTGATTCAGGAGCAGCCACAAGTGCAGTTCGGCTCTCCTATTGCCAGCAGCTGCAATTGGAGGTAAATCCCCTAGAAGCATATCTGATAGGATTAGGAGGTGTTGAAACCCCTTGTATGGGAGAGGTGGATCTTCCCCTCTACATACAAGAGGTCCTCATGCCAGCAAAAGTGCTAGTGTGTGAAGACGAGGATCTGACCGAACCTCTTGTCTTAGGCCAAGACTGGATCTATGATCACGCAGTCAACCTCAACCTAAGAAGTGGACTTCTTCAGGCTTGGGTAGGCCAAAGCCGTCTCACGATTGAATTAGAAAATCAAGCACTCAAACCAATAGAACAGGCACCAACTCCTGGTCCCTCCAGGAATCCACACAAAGATAACCATGTTGTGCTTGTCCAAACTTCTATGGTGCAGAGGAATGTCAATCTTACTGAAGGTTCAGGAGCCAAGAAGGAGTTCCTAACTGATCCAAAGAAGATTCTAAACGAACGGACCGAACATCACTCTACACGAAGGAGGCCGCTGATCAAGAGGCAGGAGCCCCAACCCGTGCAACATGGAGCATCTCGTGGCGTGAAGCAGATCTGGATACGCAGGGATGGAAAATCCACGGCTCCAATAGCAGATTCTCAAGGAGACAAGAAACGAGCCTCACCATCAAGGAACAAAGTGAAGAAGCCCCCTAGGATAACCCCTAGGCATACCATTTCTATTTGGGTTCCTAAGCGGTCAATGAAGGCCACCCCTAATGCTAGACAGATATGGGTGCCCAAGGCTTGCTTACAAGCCCAAATTACTTCACCTTCAGGCACTAGGATGAAGCAGCTTTCACAAGCACTCTTGGCCAACAACTCAGAAAGTGACAAGATACCTACACCTCTCACTGCCCCCACTCCCATCAACCCCAGGAATGTCTGGAAATGGGAACCCAAAAGGTCCCAAATACATCACACTCTCATACCGAAATCTTCACCTGTCCTTAGCTCTAAGAGCTACGACTCCTCTATGAAAGTGTGGAGAATTAAACTGTGTACTAAACCCCCTGACCCTATTCTGTAAATCCGTCCACACTAACACAGGAACATTCCGAGCCATTGCATAACCAAAGTATGCATCTAGGATGACACTGACCTTTAAATCACCACTCACACATATCATAAACACCTCACCACTAACCATTGACCTCCGGGATTATCATGTTAGTATTGTGAAGGGAACACCATTACATCTTGTTTCCTATGCAACACTAATGTGCCTTTCGTCTTCCAGCAGATAAGCAACCTACTCTCATGGCAACCGCGACAGGCACAAGCTCTCAGGCAGGATCTGGTGCTCCTATCAATTGGGATGCCATGCCAGTGGAAGCTCCACCAACAGCTCGGCCTGAAGAATTCTTGAATGTGCGAAGGATTCCTATTCCAGATCCACCCAGTGGACTAACCGAAAGAGTAAAAGGGCACTCCCATTGGTTCAATGAAATGCCAGGGGATTTGGGAGACGCAGATCACATCTGGGAGTCCAAGATGGAGTGTGGAGGGGTTTGGTGGACCTTCCAATTCTTTTCAAGAGAATTTGAGACCTTACAAAATGCAGCTCCACTTCAAGATATCTGGCAAAAGGCAGGACTACAAGCTTACTTCAGTGCAGCTCTACCTAAACCCGACTTCCTCAGGTGCTACTACTTGATTGCTACGCTGAAACCTACCGGGGATAAAGATCATTCAGGCACATTCTGGGTGCCCTCCTTATCCAATCTGGAGGAGATGAGGAAGTTTGAATTAAATGTAACGTTAATCAGGGAAGCACTTCAAATGTATGGCACTCATGTGCCCTCAGATCGCGACCCCTTGATACCAGAATCAATGAAAAGCAATAGAGTCAAGAAGCTCAAAGAAATGTGCGCCCTCACCCCCAACATCGCCATACCTCTGCGCATGTGCCTCCAGCACTTCGCATTTCCCGCTCAGGACCGTTTCACTCAGCCTCACAAGAAGATATGGTACGGGTTGTATTTAGCTGAGACCGGAAGCTTGCCCATTAAAATGCCGGTATGGATCTTAGATCAAGTATATGAGGCTGGCAAGCGGGGGGCGAGGAAGCCCACTTTACATGGTTGTTGTGCACTGACAAGGATCATCTACAGATCTCTGGCATATGATGTGCCAGTTGCTCGAGCCCTAAAGTATGCACACCTGGAGCTGTTCAAAGGGCGAAAGTCAGGGAGTCAGCCTGCAAAAAGAATGTGTGGATCCCTTTCACAGGTCCTGATCCCTCCAGAAGCCACCACCGAAGTCTCCACTAGAGAGGAAGCCCAGGTGGCACCTATCACAATCCATCTCCAAGAGTCTCAACCAAGAGAGGTGGTACAGCCCACTCCTTCTGCCCCTCCACTACCTACCGATGCAGAATTTGCAGCGATGGCCACCTTCACAGAGGACCCAAACTTTGATTTTGAAAGATTTCTACAGACGGTCCCCCTATCCGACAGTGAAGATTCCCTTGACAATGTGGGTCCGGGCACATCTGCCCAAAGAGAACAGCCACGGGGCGAGACGAGCAGAGTACAGGGGGAAGGAGTGGCACAACATCCTCATGACCAAAACACACAAGTGCAGGAAGGCGCACACAGAAATGACCCGCAAGACAGTGAAGAGGAGGCCCCTACCTACACAGCACAACTCAGACGGTTGTACAAGACAATCAAGCAGGTACAGAGAAGACATAAGATGACAGAAGCGGCGAATAGAGCTCTAGTGAACCAGATGCTTCAAGCCGAGAATGTGGACTCCAACTTTGTGGAATCACTGAATTTATTGGCAGAGACATGTGGGATCGGGGAGGCATTGAGGACAATGGTATATCAGGAAAACCCTGTCTACGACCAACGAAGGATTGATACACGGCCACGACGCGGGAAAATGATTCAAATGGAAACCTCTACCGCCTTGCCTACTATAATTTCAGAAGATGTTCACATGACGAGCCCGAGTCCCACCGGCGAACATGAGGTAATTACACACGTACCATCTCCACAGCCACCTTCCCTCCACCTTTCAGAACCCCTCTCCACTATTCCTCCTGAACAACCGACATCCACCCATCACGAAACCATTGTACACACCTCCGTTTTTACATCCCTCCCTTTACCCACGTCCCACACTTCCACCCAAATTTTGGAACCTCACACCGGTCATCCGGCCACCGATCAAACCATAATAGGTCACCCCTCCTATCTCCCCGCCCCTGGACAACCACTTGCCAATAGCCAGACCTCATCCCATCCTTTTCTATTCACTCACACCCAAACCCTATCCGCCACTCCCCTAGCAACTGACTCACACTCAACCCAAGTCACACAACCCTCATTCTGGACAAACCTTGTAAATATACTCCAGCAGGTAGATACTTATAATAAAAAGTCCCTTTCCCAAACCCACTCCCCCACATTCACTGCCACCACTATCACACCACCCACCATTCCTGTATTCACAGTGCACGAATCACACACTCTCACGTCCGATCCCATGGACATCTCACCATCCACAGGATCACCCACCACCACTGTTATCCCAACATTACCACATATCATTTCACTCACGTCGCCATTCCCAAGCACTGTAGGCACAACATCCACTTTTCCCATTCCCACTTCCCAACCCACTGCATCTTCCATCCTTACCCCTGCATCCACCTCATTTAGTCTTGCACTCGACACCATGCTCGAAGCTGCCACTCAGCTCAAGCAGGAATATACATTATTGGAAGAAAATAACAAAGAGCTTTGCACCCTCTCAGCAACACTCCAAGAGCGTGTCAATGCTTTGGAGTCCAGTCATACGGAGTCACAAAGCAAAATATCCACCCTCGAACATGCAAATGCGCAACTCGAAACGAGGCATATGGAAGAGAGCAAAGCCATGGAGGAACAGCTGCGAGATCAAATGGGCCGCAATGCAAGGCTTCAACGAAACATGGCCTTGCTACGACGACATCTGGCGGCAGCTCAAGAAGAGAACAGACGGCTTCAACAACAAAACCAAGAGAACCTCGAGGCTGCCATGGAGAACACCCCGGGAGCACCCATTGACCCGGCTAAATTCCAAGCCATCCCCTCAGAGAATATACAACACATATTAGAAACCTATGCCACTCTCCTAGAAGCTCATGATCAGCTTGCTGACCAAGTCAAAGACCTACAGAAAGCCCAAGTGCCTGCACCACACCAACAAGAACCTAAAGAGATGGCCAACGCTGCAACCTCACCAGAGCCGGAACTATTAGTAGCCAGTGAAGTACTAGAGCTACGTTAGCAGGTGGCCGAGTTAAAAATCAAGTTGTTACAATATGAACGACCTCCTTCCCCACCTGAGCAACCCATGGAAGAAGGAGCAGTTATTATTCCAGTGGAGGAAGCGTATGAAGAGAACTATGAGCCTCAACCTTTTCCAGGAGGCACAACCACTGAGGAGGGACAGGACACTTATGAGGAACCCCCATCGGCATGGATGAAACAGGTAGAAGAAATGGGGCAGACTCATGAAGAACGTATCACCTACTAGATGTTGGCCATGAAGACCATTGAAGAAACCATACTTCAATCAGAATACTTCAGACAGCTGGCTCCTAGAAGACTAATCACCAGCTCAGAATTACAATATAAGCCATACTTTGTACTGTTGGCAGACTACAACGCTGAGATCAAACGTAAGACCAACAAGTACCCAACGTTCGCAACGCAATTTGAACCGAAGGACATCCCAGAGGAGGCGCGCAAAGGGAGAATACATCAACCCATCTGGAGGCAAAAGCTATTGGAAACCTATCCCGAAATGCTACGAACATGGGACCACGCACCCATGCATTTAAAGTATAACAATTGCTATGGACCAGTACAACGGAGAAGGACATGGCAGTCATTTGCAATCAAAGTCAAGAACAATGCCAATTGCAAAGAATGGCTCAATTACCCCGCCATCGCTCCCCCAACCGGTACTCCCACGGTGTCATACATGATGGCAACCATCAGACATTGGATACCACGTCTCCACCCCATGCCAGATGTCGCTGCCCAGATGATGCTCAAGATCTTTGATATGATGCAGGTCGTACTCAAAACTTTTCGCAACGTATGTCGGATTCAACCTCCTATTCCCGGGTTTATTAATGGTAACTACGACCTGCTATATGATATGAGCACAACCCCGAGCATACGAGTGGCTTACGCATGGCACGCACGCATCAGATATCTCCCTGCCTGCTACAAGCAAACGTTCGATGAAATGTTCACCACGGGATTCTGGGAAGCACACTCAGAGGTGTTCGCGCCACGGCCCACCCATTTGTTACACCTCTTTGCGTGCGAACAAACGATGCACTCAGAACTCTACACAACGCCACAGACGGATATACCGGGCCCAGTCAATTGGGATACCCTGCAGAGAGACCTGATCCGAGGGCTGCGAATCAAAGAACATGAGGTGGGCGCTGACATTCTCCAGAACTATATTGATCAACCCGTAGAGCAAAGGTCTGTCAGAGGCGACAGACCCTAGGGGGGGGAGAGTGTTGACAGGATACGGGAAGAAGCAAGTATGGACACACATGCAGATCTAGCACTGAGGCAACCCTTCATTTTTTTCAAAACCCTCACATCATTTTAAAGTGATTCTCATCACTACAAACCCTTGTAAATATCATTTCACCTTTTTGTAGCTCCATTTTGTACAAGCCGAGGAGTCCTCAAGCTTGGGGAGCCTTAGAAGTAGTTGCCTGTCAATTTTCATAATTTTTAGATCTCGTTTGGGCCCTCAAATAAGCCCCGGAACCTAATTTTTAACTAGGCCGGACACTAGGTCTGGACAGGGCCAAAGCTAGTCAAAAACTATAAATAGAGCTAGAGAGCTCATTTTTGGGGGTTAGCTTCTTGTAGTTTGAGCTTGTATAAGAACTTTCTTGCAATAGAAGTGATTCCATTGTCTTACTCTCTTTGTTCTTACCGTGTGTGCGCGTGTGTGTGTATGTGTGTGCATGCTTGTGTGCTTCTCACTCACGCACTTGTGCCGCCACTTGCTCGAGGTCTTCATACCATCCTCACGTCTTCCCGGATTGACATTAAAGGAGGTGCTACTCATCACTGAGCAACAAAGTTTAGCAGAACTTGATAAGGTAGTTCTATTCAACTTTTTGAGATACAGTCAATTTTCTTACATCAAGGTATTTTAGTCAATGGCCATGGCTGAAAGCAATGATGTATTCCATATGTTGGATGTTGAGGATAAGTTGGATGGTACCAATTACCCACTATGGTCTTATATGATGCATCATGTATTGGTCACAAAAGAACTGTGGAATATTATGCAAAGTATTGAAAAATGTCCTATTACACCTGCAAATATAGGTACTGAAGTTGATGCAAATGGCATCAAAGATGGTGATATTCTATGGATTCTTGTTCATGTTGTGGTTTTTGTTGCACCTACTTTGGAGCAAATTTGTTGGGATGCAAGAGATGCTTAGGCACATTCATTGATAGCCTTGTTTATCAAACGTGTCATTATTCCTCACATTTGCTCTTGCAAAATAGTTAAGGATACTTGGGATATACTTACCACTTTATACCAGGCAAGGAATGAGGCTCGTGTTGCTTACCTCTGAAAATAGCTGGAGAGTGAACACATGAATGAAGGAGATTCCATGGACAATTTTCTGCCAAAGATCAAAGATTTGAAGGAATAGTTGATTTCTGCTGATGAAGTCTTGCCTGAGAGCTCACTTGTGCAGACTGTTCTGAATGGTCTTCACGATTCATATCAGATTTTTGCTTCCATGCTTTGTTTGATGATGAAAGGCCATCCAAATGCCTTAATATGTGAGGAGTTAGTCTTTGTTATGTTGCAAGAAGATCAGTCTAGGTTAAACACGTCCATTATGCGTGTTGTAGATCAAGATTTCCTGGCTAATCAGAAGGGCAAAGGTAAATGGAGCTCTTCTACTAGTAAGCAGAAATCTGCTAATTCTACACAATCAAAGAAGGATGACAGAGATGACAAGAAAACAGAAAAGCAAAAATTGTTTCGCAAGTATTCTAAAGGAAATGATCATGTTATAAAGAATTGTCCAAAATTGGTTGCGAAAGAGGCAAAGAAAAAAGAGGCTGGAATGGTTGTTGCAGAGGGCTCTACACAAAAAACAAAGTCTGCTAATCTAGTGCAGAATGAAGAATGGGTATTTACTATTGTTTGCAGCTTTGACCCATCTTCTCCTGAACAGTGTATGTCTACAGTAGACTCACATGTTTGGTACTTTGATAGTGGGGCAACCAAACATATTACCTCGCAATGCAGTTTCTTCACTTCACTTGAGCCTGCCCCTATAGGGAATATTGTCACATGCACCAACAACTCCTCTCATCCTCTCATGGGAGGTGCTAAGATCATTCTAACTACTGCTGATGGTAGTTCTTTTACATTGTCAGATTCTTTATTTGTGCTAGGGATCAAGAAGAATTTTTTATCAATTTCGGCTTTATCCAAGATTGGCTTGGTTGTGAAATTTTTTGGTGACATATGTACAGTCCATGATCTATCAAATGGTGGTGTGATTATTGCTTCTGGCATTATATGTTGTGGGTTGTATAAGCTCATAGACAATGAAAAATCTGTGAGTGATTTGGCATGTGCAATACATGATTCTCAAGCTATGTCAGATGCAAAGCTTTGGCATGCACGCTTTGGTCATCTGAATTTAGCTAGTTTGCTATGTTTGCAGAAATCTAAAAATGGTGTCCTCTTTGCCCAAACTTGAGGCATCCAGTAAACATGTATGTGATGGTTGTGTTTTAGGCAAAATGCAGCGTTCCTTTTCCCAAAAGTTGGTTCAGTTTGAGCTACTCTGAAATTGCAGCTCGCTCACAGTGATGTTTGTGGTCCTATGCAAACACCCTCTTTTGGAAACTATCTTTACTTCGTGACTTTCATTGATGATTTTTTCAGGCATGCATGGGTATATCCATTGAAAGAAAAGTCTAAAGTGTTTATGTGCTTCAAACAATTTTTGGTTTTGGCTAAAAATTTGTCAGCATGTAAAATGGGCACCCTCCATTCTGATCAAAAGGGGGAGTATATGTCTTTTGATTTTAATACATTTCTACTTGAATGTGGTATAAAACATTGTACAGTGTTGTATACAACTCAATAGAATGGAGTTGCCTAAGGAAAGAACAGGTCACTCATGGAGATGGTGAGGTGTATGGTAGAGTCAAGCTTTACCACAGTTTTCTAGCTTGAGGTTGTCATGTGTGCAGGATATGTACTTAAGAGGTGTCCCACTAAAGCATTGCAGTCTATCACTCCATATGAGGCTTGGGGTGGTTGCAAGCCATTTGTTTCTCACCTGCGTGTTTTTGGTTGTCTCGCATATCCATTAGTGCATGAAAAACAATGCAGGAAATTGGATGATAAAGCAATGAAATGTATTTTTGTTGAGTACAATTCTAAAAGCAAAGACTATCATTTATATCACTGTTTGGCCTCTTAGCCCAAGGAAAACATGATTGTTAAAGCCTTTATTTTGTTCAAATCCCTCGGAATCGGTCCAATTGGATCACCTGGAGCCCATAATTATCTCGCAATGGATTCTTCCTATGTCTATGCACTAGCTCATATGTTCCCGGCAAACGCACCAAAATGTAAGCTCTCTCGACCCAAGGGAAAGTGTCTTTCGCATAATGAGATTTGCTCTATTTTTGGGCTCATATCCACGTTTGTCAGTACAATTTCCCCCAATTGCCTTCGAATGTATTTGTAGAGACGAGAAGAAGGTAGAACTAAATATACAGGCACGTGAAGATCAAGTCTTCAATGGTTGCCTCCGGGGGGTCCCTCCCCCTTCTGCTCTCTCTCCCTATTCCTTACCCAGTTGTTATCTTTCTCTTTCTTGCCTCCCCTCACATACACTCTTTTGCACGCACTTGCTTATTCACTCTCTCTTTCTTCCTCACACACACACACTCCCACCTTCTCACTCACTCTTCGAGCACATATACTCATACATACGCTTACTCACACAACCCCCTCCCCATAATCTTTTGCACATGCTCACACTAGCGAATGCCCATTCCACGTTGATTCATGCTTTTTATGGGATCATTACATTTCTAGAAGTATATTCTAAGCGCCAAAAGAAATAACCATCCCCTTGAGAAGAGCACTACTCATGAAATGAATATAGACCTTGATAGGTCAATCCGCGTGAGCATAAGGAGGAAAATCTCGTTCGATCATTCTTTTTTGATACTCTTACTCATTTCCTCGCATTTGAAAAATTCAGAATAAGTAACTAACATGAAATTGGGATACAAAATGGAAAATTAAGTGCAACTCCCAAAATGACTTAAGAGTTGCTCTCCTTGGAACTTTTATAGGCTTATTTCAAGGTATTCAAATGGAGTCAGGGTCCCGTAACTAACCTTGGAACTTTTATAGGCTTATTTCAAGGTATTCAAATGGGTCCCTTATCGAAAGGAAAATGAATTGCACAAGGGAATTAATTCTTCTAACTATCACATCAATTCCTTAAAGTGTTTAGCATAGGAAACGAAGTGTAAGGCGTTGGGCTTTGGTAAGAGTTGAATTCCTTACGGCTCGAAGCAAAAGTACAATCGTTATGCTCAGCACACTTTCATATCTTGCGAATCCACAAAAATTTGGGGAAAGTAATTGTCTCGCCCTAGGGTTGGTTTTGAATATCCCTCTATGTTAGATATTATGATGAGTGCAACATCTTTTTCCTTGGA
Organism: Ceratopteris richardii; assembly: GCA_020310875.1. Taxonomy (NCBI): domain Eukaryota; kingdom Viridiplantae; phylum Streptophyta; class Polypodiopsida; order Polypodiales; family Pteridaceae; genus Ceratopteris; species Ceratopteris richardii. The sequence goes on from CM035424.1 coordinate 107,874,009, forward strand.
GCGTCAATCTCTGAAGCTCTCTTTCCTCTCCTAAGCCTTATCAGGGATCAACTGGATGATATCAAGATATTGTCTTGTTTGTACGTGACATACACCATTCAAACCCTCAGCACCCTCTCTGAGATATTCTCAATCTGTTGCAGCAACCGCACTCGGTCATTGTAGCAAGCGGCAAGGACTGTTAATCATCCTGAAAACATCGCTTAATATAGGAACATTTACACTTCAAATTCGCTTATCCTGATATCAACCTATAACCAATTCTTGCATCTCTACGGAACAACAACCTATTGGCTACCTTTGACCACTTCTTATATCGTCATAGCGCCCAGGTCATTCCCATAAACAACACACATATCAACAATGGTTCAGCACATGCCCTTCAAACCTGCATCGAAATAACCGCTATTCCTCCTACATCTCTTTCATGAATATATTTTGTGTGAAAACATGTCATTCGCAAACCAGAAACATGGAGTGGTGTACAGACTTGAAGCTTTACATTGCACCCTTCATACAAATTAATCTAACATTGGTAGCATACCGAAAAGTCTCTCATAGGAATTGAATGCATCCAAATCAATCATCGACATGGAGGCGATGGACTTGTAAATGTGCTATCCATCAAGAGAATGTGGACCAGCTGCATTACCCGCTTGGAGGTAGGAGCTTGAGCAAAGGCCTTCATCGCCTCCCACATCTTTGTGAACTGGTGACCTGTAGATGCTGTCCAGATGTACACCTGCTAATCCCAGGGAGAGTGTCTTTGGAAGTTGTGCCTCAGCATACACCTTGATTCGGACATCGCTTGTATCTTTCAGCCCCCCTCTTCCATAGCCTGCTAACCCTCTTCTCCTACCTATGCTGATGATCTCCTCCTTCGATATACCTGCACAGAGACACCAAAAACGAAGAAAGAGCTTTTTCCCCCCAAAAATGACGGCCCACGCGCCCCCTTGATCAAGTGCCTTCACCTCTTTCCTCCTCAGAGATAAACAAGGAGTAATTACTGAACCAACGAATGGAGATGTTTGCTCATAATCTCTTAACTTCCCCTTCGGTTTTCGTTGAAACGGTCATCAGCAGGCATATTCTCTTCCCTTTAGCTGCCCAAGCTCCCTGTACTATGCAATTCTCTCAGTCCATAGAGAGCAAAAGAAACTTACCAAGAAGCAGAAAAAGCAAACTTCTTCCCCCCTTAGGCCATATATTGCCACGGCCAAGCTCCCTATGCACTATGGAGATTTCCCTTTGGGTATACTCCCCCCCTTCGCACTCTGTTCTCGCGCTCGCTTCCCTCTGCTAGAGTTTTTTTTTTAGACCATCGCGAGCAGTAGAACCATACATTCCCCCCAAAACACATAGAGGAGCCCTTTTTAGCCGACTGCTCCCGTACATTCTCCTGTGTACACAGCGAAAAAACAAAAAAAACTTCCCTTCTCTCCAGCGTGTGCACTGTCGGTCTTCCATTGGCTGCCCAGACGAACACCCATGCCCCTTTTGTTCAGAGAGAGCAAATAGATAAAAGACCCACCAGAGCGAGCTCAATTGACTCCCCTCTTCAATGCCTTCCCCTTCCTCTTTTTTTCCAACTGGCCATTTACAGCTCCATTGGAAAATACGAGGCAACATTTAACCGTTGCCTTTATTTGACTGCACAATATGTGATATACATAACGCATCACATGGGACAAGAATATTAAGCCTTTACCAGCAAGTTGTTGATATCTGAGCCACCACCATCTGAAATGTTGTAATGGATAATCCACAATTATGCTACGAATCTTTATTTTCCTTAACTTTGTACTCCCCTCTCAATACTACAACTTTGTGCAAACTGTTTGCTCTAATTGTCAATTGATTTCTCCAGCTCTTCATTCACTTGTTTTTCTATTTCGTTCTGCACTTCCATTCCGTTGGACCTTAAACCAAGATTATGGTTCATATCTTCATTTGTGTAAGTTGTCGAAAACCCAACAGCCTGATCTTTGTCTCCCATGGAAGCAATCAATCTTTGGCTTGCTGGAAGCAACCAATTTGCCCAATCACCTTTCTTCCGCACTTTATCACCCTGAACCTCTACAACGTTTGATAATCGCAAAGCCTCTTTGATCTAAGGTATATATCTCGGCAAAGATTTTCCACACTGAAATAATATTCTATCTGCTTGATCACCATTCCTTGAGCAGTCAAATGATCTGCACTGGGGATATACATCCCTTGGACTCCAGCAGGGACATAATACGCTGAACCCATGACAGGTTCTGTTGTTGATCCAGGCGTGTGATACATATTGCTAAGAACATTTTGATATCCAGCTGGCTGGATAAACCCAGGATTTGCATTGAGAAATGGAATATAAGGCTGTTGCATATTTCTAGCAAAACCTCGTTGATGATGTGCAGGAATCGGATATCTGCACAAAAGCTAACACAAAAACAAACTCTGTCTTCCCCTTGTCCTGTTCCAAGAAAAAACCTTATTGAAAATGTCCTATCCATTTTTCTGCCACCCAGCACGATGATGCTTGTTGTGGTTCCCAAGTCCATCCATCAATTCTCTAAATTCTTGTAATCAAATATATTTCTTTGCCAAATGAAACATGTTAGTGCAATAAAATCCACGGCTTCATGAGCTAACAATCACCCATGGACTAAATGCATTTTGGTTAGCTGTGATGTTATTTTTGTGGAAGATTTTATCACGTACTAAGGAGACATCAGTTAGCTCCAAAGACATGTATGACACTTTGCTGCCTCTTTTTATACATGGATAGTCTAGTGCTGGCCCTAATGAGGAAACTTCTCAGTCTTTACAGGTTTCATGTGACGATGCAAATCATTCCATTTCTGACGCAGATTTACATGATGCACTTGTTGATGAGAGAGCTGATATTGAGGAGGCAAAAACTATGCCAAAATGATTGGTGCAGACTTTGCATGATAGCAAATTAGATGCACCTTTGTCATATCATACTCATTCAAGCTCTCATAGTGCCTCTTTTGCATTAGATTGCTATGCTATGGCTGCCTCTAGTCTGTGTGATGAGCCTGTTTGGTTTGATGAAGCACAAAATTTTGAAAATTGGATGGCTGCTATCATGAAAAATGGTACTTGACATTCTTTATGTGATGCCTCCTGGCAAGAAGGCCATTGGCACCAAGTGGGTATACAAACTGAAGTGTAAGCCTGATCAAACAATTCACAGGTATAAGGCTATGCTTGTTCCAAAGGTTTATGCTCAAGAAAGAGGCATTGATTTTGATGAGACCTTTGCTCCTACTTGTCAAATGACTACTGTTCATAGCATTAAAACTACATTTTTGAACGGTGATTTGGATGAATAAGTGTATGTTTTTCAGTCCCATGGCTTTGTGTAGAAAGGGCATGAAAACCAGGTGTGCAGGTTGAAAAAGGCAGTATATGGGTTGAAACAAGCACCATCCTCATGCAAAGCATATTGCTTATTTTAAGGCTGATTTCATTTGAGATGTCAGATTTGAGGCATTTGCACCATTATTCGGGCATTCAATTTATGTGAATTGATGGTGGAATAGCTTTGTGTCAAACAAAATATATTGACACATTATTGCACCATTTTGTCCTTGAAGTCTGCAAACCTATTGCCACTCTTATGGAGACAAGTCTATGGTTGAGTCTTCATGATTTTGGAGATGCATTTGATGTTGTTCTCTATCAGTAGGATGTTGGATGCTTGATTTGCTCATGCATTACTTTGCGAGATGTTCAATTTGTTGTTTCACATATAAGCACGTTTATGCATTGTCAATGTGTCACACATTGGTATGGTTAAGTCCATCTTTCGCTACTTGAGTGGTACCCAGATACTTAGATTGTTTTATCCCAAGGGGGGATCACTACCGCCAGATTTACATGCTTTTTCTCACTCTGACTAGGTTGTTTGCTATGACATGTGTGTGTCCACCAGTGGTTTTTGCTTCAAGCTTGGTAGCTCATGCATATCTTGGTTGAGCAAGAAGCAGCTTACTGTGGCCACTTCTAGTTGTGAAGCTGAGTATAGGGAAGCTTTCACTGTGACTATTAAGTGTGTGTGGCTCAAACATCTTATGGCTAATTTGGGTGTTGGTCACTCTTCTATCACCACCATCTTCACTGATAGGCAGAGCATATTGGCAATTGTGAGGAACCCTATGTTCCATGCTTGCTCTAAGCACATTGAGGTGCATTATCATTATGTCAGGGAGAGGTTCTCTACTGGAGAGTTTAGTATGGCGTATGTGCCCACACAGGAGAACATTGCAGACCTTTTCACAAAGGCTCTGTCTAGGGAGAAGTTTGAAGCTTTCCACAAATCTTTGGGCTTACTTCTTTTTGTGGATTGATTCCACATACCTTAGCACTTGTCCACCACATCACTCCCAGGGGGATTTATTGATATATTTAGGTAGGGATGTGTGTGAACACACTAGGGCTACTGGGCACTTTTTCCCCTCTTTCGGAGGTTTTTCCTCCCAACTGGTCTATACTCCTATAGCCCTAATGGGTCACTTATATTTGTACATTCTCTTGGTAATACATTAAGTATTGTTTGTTGTGTTCCAAGCTTCTTCTTCTTCCTTATGTTGTTCACATGATTCCGTAGACCTCAAACTCCAACAAATAGTAAATGCCCATTCTTCATTCTACACAAGATTAGCAGACTCTATTTTGGGTGTAGAGGCCTCTACAAAAACCATTCCAATCTATTTTTTCTTTGCCTCTTTTGCAGCCAATTTTGGACAACTCTTTATGACATGATCATTTCCTTTATAGTAATTGCGAAACAATTTTTGCTTCTTTTATTTCTTCTCATGTTTTTCTTCGTTTTTTGATTGTGTATAATTAACATATTTTTGCTTACTAGTAGATGAGCTCCATCTACCTTTGCCCTCTTGACTAGCTTAGAAAGCTTGATCTGCTACATGCATAATGGACCTCTTTTGCCTGGACTGATCTTCCTGCAACAAAATAGAGACTAACTCCTCAAATTTTTAGGCATTTGGATTTGCTTTCATTTCCAACCAAATAGTAGTAGCAAAACTCTGATATGAATCTAGAAGACCATTCAAAATAGTCTACACGAGTGAATTATCATGCAACACTTCATCAACAAAAATGAATTGTTCCTTCAAATCTTTGATCTTTGTCAAAAAAATTTCCATAGAATCTCCTTATTCATATGCTCACTCTCTAATTGTTTTCAGAGATAAGCAACACAAGCCTTGTTTCTTGTCTGGTTTAAGGTGGTAAGTGTATATCAAGCATCCTTTGTTTTGCAAGAGCGAAAGGGATAATGGCATGTTTGATAGAAAAAGCTAAAGAATGATGTAGGACTATACAATAATGTACAGGAAGAGTCTAGATCTCAACCCATACTAATCAGCCTACACCAATTGCCTCAAACAAGGTGTAGCTATGCACCGCAAACTTCCCTAGGCTCATATCGACTAGATTTGAGCTCACATATGATTGACAAAATGCTCCAATAGCAACTGCAATGTTTGGTCTCAAGCATAATAACTCATCCATCAAACTCTCGAGTGCTCATGAAATCTATGCTACCTTGGCTAACCTCCATGACATCCATGCCCATATCCAAGGCATCCAAAGCACCATCATCAAGACTAGCATGTCCTAGCATATCCAAGTCAACATCTAGCATGAGAGAATCCAAGAATGACTGCATAACTACTGACTCCTCGACATCTAAATTAGCCATGCTCTCAACCAAAAATATGTCTAACTGCACATCTAAAGAGCTAATATACTCTACCACACATTGTGTGTTGGAACAAGTCCATGGCAAGTCCAATTGATGGCTTGAGTCATAAAAAGACCTAGCAACTTGAAGGAAATGTCTAGTCTTTGTAAAGTTCACTTGTGAACTCACCCTTGTAACTTTTTGAGTACTTACTTGATGTAAAAATAAAAGTATCTAAAGTGGTTGAGTCCACTTGATGAAAAAAATAAAAGATAAGCCACGAATTTGTGATTGAAGTGGTTGGAGAATCAATCAATCACTAAAAGATAGGATATTTGTTTTAGGTGTGCAAGATTCAAATTCAAATCTTGGCTCCAAAGATCACTATATATACATGGATTTTTAGTCATGGTTTTAGACCTCAATGAGCAGGGCTTTATGCCATATCAGAGTGTGGTTTCAAGGCACACATGTGCACCAGTAAGTCCATTGTACTTTACAATCAATATACATTCATTTTCATGATCAATTGTGTCCATATCTTCATGCTTTTATGAGTGTACTGTTCACTGCCATATCTCTCAGTTTTCTGTGTGCGTTTGCAGAGATGATTTCTCTAAGCATGATTCCTCATTTTCGGTGATTCAAATTTGTAAAGTTAGTGCTCTAAGTCTACTACATACTCACAAAGTTTCATTTCATTTGGAGTTCATAATTTTGAGATATGTTCATTCAAAGTTGCCTATGTCTCTTCATACTCTACTTCTCTGTTAGTACTCTATCAGAATAGTTATTTTCTCAAAGCTTGTTCTCAGCATGTAGTTGGTCATTTTCCATGTTTTACCTGATGTTAGATTCAAATTATGGTCTATTATGTGCCTACAAAATTTCATAAGCATTTGTAGCTCAGTGATGAGTAGCACCTCCTTTAATGTCAATCCGGGAAGACGTGAGGATGGTATGAAGACCTCGAGCAAGTGGTGGCACCAGTGCGTGAGTGAGAAGCACACAAGCATGCACACACATACACACACACGCGCACACACGGCAAGACAAAGAGAGAGAATCAATGGAGTTCTTAGATTACTTCCAAAAGCTCTTACAAGTTTGTTTCAATTACAATCTAACCTCAAAAATGAGCTCTCTAGCTCCTTTTATAGTTTTTGACTAGCTTTGGCCCTGTTCAGACCTAGTGTCCGGCCTAATTAAAAATTAGGTTCCAGGGCTTATTTGAGGGCTCAAACGAGATCTAAAAAATATGAAAATTGGTACGATGGTACTTCTAATACTCCTCAAGCTCGAGGACTCCTCGGCTTGAACAAAATAGAGGTACTAAAAATAGATAATGGTATTTACAATGGTTTTTAGTGATGAAAATCACTATTTTTGTAGGGGATTCTTCTGAAAATTTGACATACACTTCTTGGAGCTCCCTACTTGCTCCCTTTCCTTGTGTGTCCACCTTTTGATGTGCTTCCATGCTTTGTCCTTGACTTTGAGCTTCAACACTCCCCCCCCTCTCGAGTCTGTCGTCCCTGACAGACCCTTGTTGGAAGGGCTGTTCTATGTAGTGCTTTGAGAGGTGGTGTCCATTCGTTGTATGAGCTGGTTCCTTGGATTCCAGCAAGAATGTGTCTTTGTGAGCTTTCAAAACTGCAAGTTGCTCAAAAGAGGTTGTCAAGAGTGATTTGGAGCAACTACTGGCTTCAATTTGCTTCCGAGATATGGATGTTGTTCCCATGACGTCCGCTGACTCTTCCAAAGATGATGTTGAGAGCAGTCATGCCAACTACTCATAACCCATAATGAATGATGGGTAAGTGTGTTCGTGCCTGGGTTGAAAAAAGTATGTGCCTTGTGCAAGGCCTGGTAATGTAGCCCTACGCATGCTTACTTGGAAAATGCATTGGAAGAAGTATGGTGCAAAAATTGCGGGTCTTGAGCTAAGTGCTCAAGGGTATGCTGACGAAGAGGTTTCCTACACTATCATGATTATGGTGTTTCCAGAGTAAAGATACTTGCCATGGAGAAGGTTGATGGATGTTTGTCTCTTCGTGTTGTACACTCGGCCTTTGGGATGGAACATTGTTGATGAATGTCCATGTTGATTGTCCACTGATGAGATCTTTTGAGTGGTGGATCCTCTCTCCTCATATGCAGGAGTCTTCTCCTCCAGAACTACCTTTTGCAGATATCTCCTTGGATGCTCTGGTACATGAAGTAGTTAAGCATCACTCAAGTTGCGGACCTTCAAGCTCTTCATTCCAGATAAGGCAGCAATAATCTCACTACTGGCCGAGACACACTTCGATCCAAATTGATAAATGCCTAGTAATCAACAGTTCCACCTTCAACTAAGCACGACTCATTCATGTTTCATAAGCCAAACCTGGGAACAAGCTCTCTCCCGCTTTTCTTTCTCCCCCTCTTTGTTTTTTTTTTTTTTTTTTTTTTTTGAGGAAAAGGATATCACCAAACAAGAACACAAAAGTTAGTATCAATAGAAATATTTGACATATGTCACTGTGCTCTTGTGCGTGGGATTCTCAAGTGTGTCTATGCACGGCCGTGTAATGTGGCCCTATATTAATGCATACTTTGGAAATGCATGACCTGAATGGTGCAACGGACAGGGTTGTGCAAGGAGCACATGGTTGTTGCTCGTTCGAGGCTTTTGATGTCATTTGTGGAGGTTGATGCCGACCTTGGTGGAGGTATCCATTGAGTCTCGAACTGATGTGATCCTCCTTATTGGAGTCCATTTTAGAACATCATTTGGCACTGTAGAGGTCACTTCAGGCGTCTTTCTCTTTGGATGCTTTCTGAACTGGGTGATCCAGTGTGGTTGACGCTTTGGTTCGGTGGAGACTACTTGCACTTTTGGCTTCCAAACCCATATCCTTTTTGCATGTCTTCTTACTAATGTTGAAGAGCTGATTTGATCTTCCTTTGGTCTCTGTACGTGGTTCTTACCCTTTTCTCTTTTTGGCTTCTTTGTTGAAACCTTTTGCATGTGGGAGAACAAAGGTTGTTGTGGATGTAGGAGCTTCTTAGGTACCCACATCTGTAATTGCCCTTGTTGAGCTGCAGCTAACTTCTTAGGCACCCAAACTTGTTGGATACCTTGTGATTGAGCTTGTCTGAGCTGCTTCCTTCGTCTTTTGGCTTGGTTGGTTTGCATGGATGGAATTTGTGGGGGCAAGGTTGGTGGTTGCTCTCCTTTGCGTACCCATATCTACTTCATCGGTTGAGTTGTTCTGCTTCGCGCGTTCTTTTGGTCTCGCGTCCGGGGAGTCTTTAGTGATTGATCTGCCCTTAGTTGCTGCCTCCTTCTGGCCCTTGGAAAAGAAGGGAGTTCCTTTGCATTTCTGACTCCTTCTTTGCGAATATCATTCCTCTGCAACACATAGTTTTGGACAAGAACAACATGGTCATCTTCATGTGTATTCCTGGAAGGATCAGGAGTCTGTGCCTTTTCTAGTTCCTTGAGTGCTCCATTATCCAACTCTACTGTAATTCGACTATGATTGACCCATACCTGAAGAAGTCCACTTCTTAGGTTTAAGTTGACTGCTTGGTCATAGATCCAGTCTTGACCCAAGATAAGAGGTTCAGTGAGATCCTCATCTTGACACACTAGTACTTTAACTGTCATTGCCTCATCATGAATGTAGAGGGGAAGTTCCACCTCGCCCATGCAAGGGGTTTCCACGCCTCCCAATCCTATGAGATACGCTTCCACAGGATTGACAGTTAACTGCAACGCTTGACAGTAAGACAATTTAACAGCACTAGTGGCTGCACCTGAGTCAATCAAGGCTCTTACGGTCCTTGCACTCGTTCCTTGTCCTATATCTAGGGTTATGAAAGGACGTCGATCAAGTATCCTATACGAGCTTGTTCCTGCGACTTCACACATAGCCATAGGATATCCTTGATCTGCATAGTCATTTGTCCTAGGCTGCTCTCTACCTTGCCTTCGTAATTTCATCCTTCTGATGCGTTCTAAAGCTTCTGCTTGAGCTTCTTCTCTAATTCTCTTTTCTTCCTCTTTGCGTTTCTTAGCAGTGTTGAGTCGGCTCAACATTTCCTCCGTGAGGGGTTCCTGATACAACTTGACTCTGCATCCGCTAATATAGTTAGGGAGAACATCACCCTCTAACGTGGCTAATTGTACTGCTCCACTCGTGGAGATCCTATTGATAATCATAGGTCCGCAGCCTCTCTTTTCTAGCTTCCTCGCGTGTTGTTTCAGTGTATAGACTAAGACTAGATCTCCTGCTTTCAAGCCTTTATCCTTCACATGGGCATCGAAATATGCCTTCTGTCTCTTCTTGGCTGCATATATTCCTGCCGCTGCTCTCAGTCTTGTTTCTCCTAATCGTTCAAGGTCAAAGATCCTAGAGGAGAGCTCATGACCTGTCCATTCGTGTTCTTGTGCTACTTTCAACGTAGGAATCAGGAAATCCAAGGGTAGCACAGCGTTTTGGCCGAATACCATCTGAAAGGGGGTGGCTTGGAGTACCGTTTTGTAGGCAACACGGTATGCCCAAACAGCATGGTGTAGCTGTTTGTCTCAATCAGAGCGTTTAGTGTTCACTAATTTTGTCAGTACATTGCATAAGATTTTATTAGTGCTCTCAGCTTGTCCATTAGCTTGAGGGTGATAAGGGGCAGACTTCTTGTGTATTACCAAGAATTCTTGGAGTAGACTTTCAATCACTTCATTCAAGAAATGAGTGCCTCTATCACTTACAAGCTCTATAGGTAGCCCATATCTCGTGAATACATTCTCAAACAAGAATTTGGCAGTTGTTTGAGCATCGTTCTTTGTCGTAGCCTTTACCTCTACCCACTTGGTGAGATAATCTGTTGCAACAATGATGTATTCCGCATGAGAACCTTTAGCTGGAGGATTAATAGGACCTACGAAGTCTATTCCCCACTTAGAGAATGCACGTCCACCCATCATAGGTTTCAGTGGCATCTCATCTTTGCGTATAGGATACTGAGTCCTCTGACAGACATCACACCGTTTCACATAGGTATGTGCATCCATGTGAAGGGTAGGCCACCAGAAGCCTGCAAATAGTATTGCCTTGATCACCCGATCCGGTCCAAAGTGTCCTCCTGCTACACCTTGGTGAGCAGTTTCTAAGATCTTCAGATATTCACTTTCGTGGACACATAGTCTCAGGTAACCATCTTTACCATGCTTATATAGATTATCACCAATGAGTGAGTAATCCAGGACTTCTTGTTCTAAACTCCTTTTCCTCGCTAGAGTCATGTCTGGAGGGAATGTGTTTGTCCTCAGGAAGGATACTAGTGGTTCACTCCAATCTGGCACAACAGATACTTGATAAAGAGTGGCGTGTTCCACAGGTGGCTTAGTGCAACAGATTGGGCATTCCTTGCACAACTTTTGGACATCCGCTTCCATAGTTGGCCAATGCACTCCGAATCTCTTTAGAGTCTGTAAAGTTCGTTGCTTTGAATGGTGTTGCTCTAACGCACCTACATGTGCTAATTGCAACCATTTAGCGTACTCATCCTCTTCTACGCAACAAGCCAAGATCCCTTGATCTGTGTGCTTGTACATACTTCCTGTCATGATGTGGTACTTTTGGGCTTTTACAACCTCTCTATTCCGTGTGTTTACCACTGGATGGTTAGGCCCGTATGTCAATACTGGTACCAATGACTTAGACCACTGCGGCACCACTTCCAAATTAAACAGGTAAGCATCAGGAAGGTCATCTGATACTCCTTGTGGGGCCTCTCCCGATGTGAGCCTAGAAAGATGATCTGCTCTTAAGTGAGTCCTACCTTTTCTTACCACAACCTCAAAATCATATTCCATTAGCAAGAGAAACCATCTTACTAATCTTCCTGTATTGCATGGCTTGTTTACGAGATATAACAATGCCTGATGATCAGTAAAAAATTTAAACTTATTTGCAAGCAAATAGTGTCTAAATTTCTTAACTGCATATACCATGCCTAATCCTTCTCGCTCTGTAGTGGTGTAATTCCGTTCAGCCGCATTCAATTGTCTACTGGCATAAGCAATTGGAAGATCCATATTACCTTCACCAGTAGGTTGTGCAAGCACACATCCAATAGCATAATTGGATGCATCAACATGAACATGGAATGGCTTATTCCAATCTGGTGTGGTCAAGATTGGTGCTGAACACAATCTCCGTTTAAGCTCCTGGAAGGAATTCTCACATTCATCCGTCCACTCAAAGTTAGTCAGAAGTCCGTACATGGGCTTTGCAATGACAGCATACATATGTATAAATCGTCGGTAATAACCACAGTGCCCCATGAAAGCTTGTACTTCCTTGACATTCTTTGGCCTAGGTAGCTCTGCTATGGCTCTCACTTTTTCTTCGTCGGTAGATATGCCATTCTTTGACACTATGTGTCCTAGAATCTTGCCTTGCCTGACCATGAAAACACATTTTTCTGGGTTTAGGCAGACTTGATATTCTCTACATTTGTTAAAGATTTGTCTGAGCTCAGGGATATGGGTTTGTCTAATATTGGAATGAGCACAGAGATCATCAACATAGACTTCTAAACTCTTCCTTAGGAACTCCTTAAACACATGGCACATCAGCCTCTGGAAGGTGGCTGGTGCATTGGTAAGCCCAAATGGCATTACTCTAAAAGCGAAAATGCCCCACTCTGTGGCAAAGGCTGTCTTATGTTGATCCTCTGGAGCTATGGCTACTTGATTGTAACCCGAAAATCCATCAAGGAAGTTGTACACTTCCTTGCCTGCCACTCTTTCTAAGAGATGTTCTGTGATGGGGAGCGGATAATTATCTCGAATTGTGGCTGCATTAACCTTTTTCAAGTTAATGCACATACGCAGCTTGCCATTCTTCTTGGGCACCACTACTATGGGGGATACCCACTCAGTGTGCTCAATTTCATAGATAAATCCGGCTTCAACCAGTCTATCTATCTCTTCTTTGATCTTAGCAGCGTAATTATCGTTATATGTATAGGGCTTTTGCTTAGAGGGTTTAGCATCTGAAGTCATGGGAATGGTGTGTGAGCATATGTCAGGGTCAACACCTTTCAAATCCTTGTAACTCCAAGCGAATACATCTCTGTATTCTCTTAGCAAGGCAATCAATTCGTACTCTTCTTCTGTCAGGTCATGGCCTATATACGTGCATCTCTCCTCTCCTTCTTCTATGGCCACTACTATTTTCTTGGTGGTTTCTTTGTTATCATAGGCCTCTCCTACCTGTGCCTCTCGTTTAGGCATTCTTATCATAACTCTCCTGTCGTCTATCTCGTACTTCTTGAAATTTTCTGGGACCTCAAACAAAGATTCTTCCTCTTCTGGTGAGACTTCTCTCTTCTTTTGTTTCTTTCCTTCTTCCTTTGGGCTCACATGTGTTGCTAATCTTACATCATTTGTAAGCTCTCCATGCCTCTGGGGTTGAAATTCTACTTCATGGAAGTATTCTTCATCTGATGCAAATGGTGGGTCCATAATGATAGACTCGAGATCGGAGTCACTTGCATCCTCAAATGCATCAGGGCTAGGTTCGCATTCTTCTAAAACTGCCTCTCCCATGATTGGCTCTATGGAGAAGACTGAAATGTCATAGCCATCCTCATCACAGTGAGGTGTCCATTGTTCTTCATTGATGGCTACGTCCATGGTTGCTAAAATTTCTGCCCAGCCATGGGGTTCAAATTCCTCGTCAGGAAAGACTACCGGTGCATAGGCTGGGTCTTGAATGGGTCTATGAGTTTCGTTTGCACCTGTTTCTCTAGCCTTTTCTCTCTTCTCTTCCTCTACTGCTACCTTGCACATCCATAAGTGAGTGTCTTCATGCATCCATGAGGATCCAGACCCTATGGAATGCACAGATTCCGTATCATCTTTGGCTCTATGGATGGGATTCCACTGGATGGGAGGGACATCTCTATGAGAGTAATCTTTGAGATTTACTTTGGTTGTAACGCCTAAGTGTTGCAAATACAAGGAGTTGGTGCCCCAGTCCTGTACCACTTGCAACTGTCGCATAAATGGTCTTCCCAAAATCATCTCATAGGCATGATTTTTGCTGAAGTCACATATAGCAAATGTATGCTCAAACTCGACACCACAAGTGGTGAGAGTTATTCCTTCTAACAATCCTAGGGGTCTCTCTATGTGACCATCGGCCATTTGCAATTTCATCCTCGTTGGCCTGAGTGCTGGCTTGCCCCAACGCTTCCAAAGGGAAGTAGTGGCAATTGCAACTCCTGCACCTGAGTCCAAAATTGCCTTGGTGGTGTACTCCAGGTAGGTGATGGGAAGATAGGTGTTCCCCTCTTCACCTTCACACATATCTCCTATCTTGTCCAAGGGAATTTCTGGCACTGTCCTATGGGATCCTACCCGTGAACGTGGTTTTGCAACTTCAGTCACTTGATTGGTTACATATTTCCGCGCTTTTGGTCTATCCTTAGGCAGTTCTTCCAAAGTGAGATCGCGTTGCACCTTGGTGTTCGTTACTACCTCCGTGTTCCTTGGTATGACTAAGTTGTCGTTCCTTACCATGACTGTGGGTGCTCTCATACACGTGGACTTTGCTTCCCATGGGCCTGTGAAGTGGGGTAGCTCTTGTATGGAATTAGACTCAAAGTCCAATCTCTCGTGAGACTGAGCACTCTCATGTTCCCCGTAAATAGATGGGATGTCTTATGGGAATTGGTCGTGTGCATCATCCACAAGTTCAAAGGGAGGGGCGACTTCACTTTCGTTATCCCATTTGTCTTCTTGAATCTCTCGTAGGAAGTCTGGTGCAAACCGATTCATAGAAGAAGAAGTGTCTGGCTCCGTAGAATTAGGCACATAAGCAACCTGGGAAGGAGGGCTTATTCTATCGTTGACTCTCTCCTTGTTCTCATAGATGGCTGGAGCACAAGCTTCCTGGGGAGGATTACTTATTCTATTACTCTTCCGATCAGGCTCATACGCTCCCTGAGAAGGAATGTAGGCAACCTGTGGAGGTACGTAAGCTTTCGAGGGGGGTTCATCTGCTTTTTGGGGGGGAAGATAAGCTTCTTGAGGAGGCACATGGGCTTCCTGAAGAGGCTGGCTTATCCGTTCCCTTGCCCTTTCCTTTCTTTGAGGGGCATGTTCCTTTTTTGATTGTGCAATTAGCCTCTCTATTCTTTCTAGCAATCCGTCAAAGTGTAACTGCGTCTTAGCTGAGCTAGAGATGTTAAAGAGGCGGCTAGCCTCGAACATGGCTTGAGCCAATTCCACCATCTTAGCACAAATTTTAGTTCGTTCAAGCTCTAGCTCAGCTCTAGGGTAGCACTTTTCATGATCGGTTATGGTTGGCCCTTCTTGGATTCTGGCCTGATATGCTTTAAGCATCATATTCAGGTCTTCGGGAGTGGGATCTGCTAGGACCGATCCTACTCTAGGGGGTGGTGGGTTGGAAGGTGGTGGGTCGGAAGGTGGCTGGTTGGATGGCGATGGGAATGGTGGTGGTGGGATAGTGTGGGAGGGAGTTTGAGTTGTGAGTTCGGTTATTCTGGCTCTTGTTTCTCTTACGCTTTCCTCGAGTTCACTCATCTTTTTAGCCCATTGTCTTTTCATTCTTTCTCGACTATCTTTCCACGCTCTAGTCCTTTTCTTGGTTATGCTCTCTGTTTCACTAGCCTCTGGGCCCTTTTCCTGACCTACACCCTGGTTTTGCTGCAGTGCTTGAGCTCTAGTGACTACCTGTACTGGTGCAGTGGAGGTCACGCTCCCTGTGGAATCTACCACTAACCCAATAACGTTGATCGGAGTGATTTTTGGCATATTATTAGGATTCTTAGGGCAATCTCGTAAGAGATGCTCTTTTCCACAATCTTGGCAAAAACCTTGGATCGTCACTGACTGGGGTTGTGTAGGTGGAGGCAAGGGACAATCACGAATGAGGTGATCTCCTTGGCATCTGTAGCACGGTCCTCTTGGGAATGGAGGTCTTACTTGCCTAGGTTGAGGCCTAGGGTTGGGGTTTGCATACATGACGTTCGTGCAATCTGACTCCCAACTAGGTTCACTCGGTTCTTCACTATAGTAGGACTCACCATGTTCCGGAGACTGCATGTAGTAAGCCTGGGGACTATCGACCTGTGTAGAATCAAAGCTATGGTCACTGAGGTCATTTTCAGAAAGCAAGGATGTTACTGGGACTAAGGCTCTATTCAGGTTCTCCTCTGCAGCTGTGTACTTTACCGGAATCACATTAGCTGGGGCTGGGGGTTGTTGTGCTAGCACAGGCTGAGGTCTTTGTTGGTTTTGATATTGAGGTTGGAAATTTTGTTGTGGCCTGCCATATGGTTGTGGAGGGTACTGGTTATGGTATCTACCTTGTTGGTAGGGCTGAGGGTAGGGTTGCCTAACTGCCTGCTTGTTGTATGGGAAATCTTGTGCGGTGTGATTGGTGTATCTCCGTTCTATGGTGCAATATTGGCTACTAGGATTTACTTGGGGCTGAGCCATAATGGGGCAGACATTTGCCATGTGGTCACCACCACAGGTGTAGCACCTTTTCACAGGGGCAAACCTTGGGATTTGTTTACTAGTTACCCCTAATTTCTGAGCTACTTTCTCTGCGAGTTCCTCAATTGAGGTGTATTGCGTGGAAGATTGACTAGATGCACTATCTGAATCTTTGTAGATTTTGGAAAGCTCTAGTTCTTCCCCTAGGTTATCTTCAATGTCAATGCACATGCGTACACACTCTTCTATAGTCCTAGGGTCTTTCAGATACACATAGGATCTCAATTTCGTACTCAGCAATCCGTCAAGGAATAAGGCTACTTGTTTGGCAGATGTGGGTAGCTCCGAAACAGGACATCTTTCGAGGTATTGCCTAAATCTTCTTCCTGCAAGTCTCACAGTCTCCTGAGGGGTTTGCTTGAAGCTGTGAATCAGTGAGGAAGTATTGTGTCTTATGCCACTCTTGGAGAATTCAATAATAAATGCTTCTAGGAGTTGGTCTATGCTTCTGAACTGGCGCTCATCCAATGGCTGAAACCATGTAAGTGCGGTGTTCCTAAGCGTTAGACCGAAGGCATTGTACTGCGTGAATAGATCCTCCACCTCCTCAGCTCTCAAGACTTGCTTGAACTCCGCCACATGATCATAGGGATCTCCTGTGCCATCAAAGTAATTCTTCATGGACTTAACTAGCTGAGTCGGTCTCAGAGTTCTTGCGTGCTCTCTAGGTCTCGGCAGAGGGAATCCATCCACGTTTCTTTGGTTCCTGTGAGCTCTAAGCATCTCAGGTTCTACCCTATTCGTTTCCGTCCTCGTTCTTTCTCTGTCCACTGGGTTAGCAAAGCTTACTTCCGGTCTATCTCTGCTTCTGTCTCTTTGCATTCCATGAGCTTGGGATGTTCCAGCTCCAGGGTGACCATAGGACACATTCGCTCTTGGTTGGGGGAAAACAAATTCACCCTTCCAAGTGTAAGCATGCCTATCATTTTCCGTAACCACAAAGATCCTTTCCGAGGTGTGATCTAAGTAGGACACTCTACCTGGGCTATCCGGATCCTTAAACTCATAGATTATGATATTTCCTATATCAGTTGGCTGATTGGATTTATACCTCCAAAAGGCTTCATCAGTTTCTCGATTGAGGAGCAACTCTATGCTCTTGTTGTCTTGGGGAACCCACTCAGGCGTGATAATCCTAGTGAGAACTGATTTACCTCGAGGGGTTCTAGGTTCCGCACCCATGTTCCCTTGTTCCAAGTCACCTAAGTCCGCTTCTGAGATTACATTCCCAACTTCATCTGTCCTATCCGGGTGACTAGTGACTACATATATAGTTCCTTCTTTGTCCAGGTATGCACCATTTTCAAACTTGACGGCTGGGTGTTCTAGTCCAATGGATTGATCAGGATTCTTAATCTGTATCACAGATCTTCCTAAGCCGTCCTCATAGATGCTTGCACCTAATCGGTTGGTCCTAAGGTATTCCAACTGCGTTTTGTAAGGGCCTTCTACCCTGTGCAAGTAAGGCACACCTGAACTTCCCGTAGGTCTGTCCATGCCTTGAGACATCTCTGACTCACTGGTCTCTGAGCTAGGGTAGTACGAGTGGTGGCTCGACTGCTGGGCCCAAGACCTAGCAGTGTGGTTGACACTAGCCTCTGAAGATCTAAGGCTTTGTCTCTCCCTTACTAGATGTCGTCCTGATCTAAGGTTCATATGCCTATCTAGGTAGCCCAATTCTTTGCCCAGAGTACAACCTCGTTGCTGGTTACTTTATATTAGTCGCTTGGTTCTTTTGAGTGATTTCTCGTGTTTAAGATCTTGTCTGATATTACTTCGTCAGGAATACTTGAATGTTCTTCGTACTTTCAGGTTGATCGTTTCATGTTAGGTCCTTTTCCTTTATGTTATCGACAGTACAGAGATCAGGTTTTTAGCTTGCACTTGAGTTTTTAAGTAGTCTTCAACTTGATACCTGCCTACCGTCGCCCTGACTTACTCCTACCTCTAGTCGTTCTTAGCCTAAGCTATGAATTGACAGAGGGGGTTAAAAGTTTCCAACCTTTTGTTTCCTGCTTGGTTGCCCTTGAGTGCCCAGGAAGTGTGTTCCCAAGCTTGCACTTACACTTGCTTAGAACGCCTTTCGATGTTCTCAATAGATCTGTAAGAGTTCCAAAGTTAGCTTAAAGATTTAAATTCCAAAGACAGTACCAATGATTTTCATTCCTGTAGCACAAACACAAACTTGCATAGTGATTTTTAAGAAAACAATCCCAAAGACCCCTGACTTTGATCCCCCTGGATATGGTCAACTTCAAAATACTCTATCTGAAAATCAACGTATTATCTTTATAAAAAACAGCTGAGGGCGTGTAGTATATGTCACGAGCTTTCCAACAAGCCCTAGAGCTCAAAAAATTGATTTCGTATGAAAAAGTTATGACCGTTCAGGGTTTAGGGGGTTACACCAAGATTCAATCTGGCCGACAGATCCTAGGATTTTCTCCCAATCACAAGTGTAGGAATCTCAATAATGCTAATGGATTGACTATTTTGCCCCAAAATTATCCCCAATTTTGAACAAAAAACAAACCCTAATTTTTGGCCGAAAAGCCTGTCAATCGCGATCGACAGGTCTGTCAATCGCGATTGACAGAGGTGTCCGTCGGGGCTGTCAATCGCGATCGACAGTATCAATCGTGATCGACACGTTTTCCGGATTTTTCGCCGAGATTTCAGTCAATCGAGGGCCTATCAGTCGCGATGGACACGTGGCTACGCGCAAAAGTCAATCAATCGTGGAATTTCAGTCAATCGCGATCGACGGTGTCAATCGCGATTGACAGAGGTGTCGGTCGTGGCTGTCGATCGCGATCGACGGTATCAATCGCGATTGACAGAGGCTGTCGGTCGCGATTGACAGGGTCTGTCGGTCGCGATTGACAGAGGCTGTCGGTCGCGATTGACAGAAAACCTCGGAATTTTTCTACTGTTTTTAATGTTTTAGAATGTGCTCCTTGTGCTTGTTCTAGTGGTGTACTCACTTTTGTGAAAAGTCAAAAATTTCTGTCAGTCGCGATCGACAGAAGCCTGCGACCGCGAGACAGTTTCTTTGAATTTCGTACCTGCGCAGGAAGCTGGGGATGATGATACAGCAAGAACCTGCAAGGAAACTCAAGAAACATGCAAAATACGCACACACAATATTGCTCTCTCGCTCTCTCTCACAAGTGAAATGAGGGAAATGAGGTGGGGAAGGTGATATGATCAAAAAACAGAAATTTTCGCGATGATGGAGATGGAGGTGGGAGATGGTGATGATGATGATGGAAATGAAGATGGAGAAGGAAGTAAAAGAAAATCGATGAGAGTGAAGAAAATACCTACAACTCCAACGCGTCAACTCTACGTCTTACCATCACACGCTCGTCCTCAAAGCTCGATCCCCGGCAACGGCGCCAAAATTTGGTGTAGCTCAGTGATGAGTAGCACCTCCTTTAATGTCAATCCGGGAAGACGTGAGGATGGTATGAAGACCTCGAGCAAGTGGTGGCACCAGTGCGTGAGTGAGAAGCACACAAGCATGCACACACATACACACACACGCGCACACACGGCAAGACAAAGAGAGAGAATCAATGGAGTTCTTAGATTACTTCCAAAAGCTCTTACAAGTTTGTTTCAATTACAATCTAACCTCAAAAATGAGCTCTCTAGCTCCTTTTATAGTTTTTGACTAGCTTTGGCCCTGTTCAGACCTAGTGTCCGGCCTAATTAAACATTAGGTTCCAGGGCTTATTTGAGGGCTCAAACGAGATCTAAAAAATATGAAAATTGGTACAATGGTACTTCTAATACTCCTCAAGCTCGAGGACTCCTCGGATTGAACAAAATGGAGGTACTAAAAATAGATAATGGTATTTACAATGGTTTTTAGTGATGAAAATCACTATTTTTGTAGGGGATTCTTCTGAAAATTTGACATACACTTCTTGGAGCTCCCTACTTGCTCCCTTTCCTTGTGTGTCCACCTTTTGATGTGCTTCCATGCTTTGTCCTTGACTTTGAGCTTCAACAGCATTGCATCTTGGAATCTTGAGATATTAATAGATCTTTGCTCATTGTTCTGAGGACTGATACAGCCCGTGAAAATCGGGGTGATGCTATGACTTGCTAAACAATTTTTCTCTTTATGTAGTCCATCATTTTTTATGAAATCTCTCATTATTGTGAGCTTAATAAGTGAATAAGAGTTTCCCAAAAGGAATTAAGTCAATTGCTGCTATGGCCAGATAATTGTTCCAAACATTGGGTAGGTGTATGAACAAAAATAACAAGTTTTTTGTTCCTGAATCTACACCAACTTATTTGTATTGATTCATCTTTTTGAGAGTGATCTTCCAAGGTAAATAGGGTGTCTAATACATCCTTTGGCAAGCTAAAAGAGCCCACTACACATCTCTGGAGTTCATTTTTCTGGTGTAGTGCAAAGTTTTTGTAGCACCACTTCATCTTCATCAAGTGCAAAGCCATCTCTTCACAGTGGTATCAAAGCAAGGTTGGACAACATGGCAGATGGATTTCCTTCATCAATTGACAAATTGGATAGAGGTAACTACTCAGCCTAGTCATTAAGGATGGAAGTTTATCTTCAAGGTAGGAATTTATATGGTTATATAGCTGGAGATGAAGTTGTGCAAAGTTTTAGGAAAAAAGGTCAACCAACACAAGAAGAGCAAGAAAGATTGAGCAAATGGTGCTCCAAGGATGCACTTGCAACGTCTTATCTCCTCAACTCTATTTCATATTTTTTTTGCCTCACATTAGAAGTTGTAAAACATCTCACAAAGTGTAGAATGCACTTTAAGCCTTCTTCTCTTCAAGTACAAAGGCCAAGAAGCATCAACTATGGCTGGACTTCACAACTCTCAAGAAAGCTCCCAAAAAAAAAATGTGATTGTTTTTTTCACAAAGCCAAGGACATAACAGATCAGTTGGGAAGCATTGGAGAAGTGATAGATGAAGAATGAATTGTAAGGCAACTCATCAATGGCTTGAAGGTAGATGACAAGTGGGAATCATTCACCACAGCTAAGGATACATGGATATGCATGTACCAGATTTCAATACACTCATAGGACAACTACTTACTCAAGAGGTCAAGCTTATCAAGAATGGAGATCAAAGCTCCAAACGTAATCAATCTTTTGACTTGTATAATGATAAAGGAAAGTCCAAAGAAAACAAAGGAAGAGGAAAGAAAGTGGATGATGAAGCAGGTACACATCAAGCTAACTATGCAGGTAGAGGAAGACATGGTAGAGGTAGAGGCATAGGAGGAAGACAAGGCAGAAGGAGATCCCAAGACTCTAATTCATGCCCTATTTGTGGATTAACTAATCATACAACTCAAAATTTCTTTAGGAATTCTAGGAATCAAAGAGACAGAGGCTACAATAGAGGACGTTATGGCTGCTCAAGAGGAAGGTTCAACAATTACCACGGCAACCATAACAATTACAACCATTCAAACTATCAAGGATCCAATAGGGGAAGAAGAGACTTCAATAACTACACAGAAGAATCAAATCAAGTGGACTCATTGCTAATCATGAATATGCCCATGCCACAAGGTAAATCAAATGAGCATGTTTTCTACATAGATTCACATTGCTCTAATCATGTGGCAGGAAATGTGGCACACCTATCAGATTTAGAAGATCTAAGGAACAAGCATGAAGTGCAGATAGGTGATGATACAAGGCATTTGGTGGAAAAGATAGGAAATGTGAAAGCACTTGATGGAAACATCAACCTACTTAGCAAGGTACTCTATGTCCCTACCATCACAAAGAACTTGATAAGTGTAGGATAGATTATGGAAAAGGGCCTACTGGTTAGGTTCACAAAAGCAAGAGCATTTGTTGAAGATCCAAGTCAAGGATTTAGGAGAATTGGAAAGGGTGAAAAGACAGGTAGATTGTTCACATTTGAATTACAAGACACTAGAAACATTGCTCTATTTAACTATGGTAGTCAGACACTCACAGAATTGGAAGTATGGCACAAAAGGTTAGCAGATATTGGTGAAAGATCATTAAAGCAAATTTGCAGGGACCAAAGTGTACTTGGGCTCCCTAACTTGTCAAAACAACATATGCTTTATAATTGTAGTGCATGTCAATTTGGAAAGTCTCACAGGTTACCATTCATGAAGAAAGGATATATGCATGGAGACCTCTTGGATTTGGTTCATATAGATGTATGGATGCTTCAATATCTGGATCAAGGTATTATGTCCCCTTCATTGATGATTGCAGTAGATGGACTATGTTGTATTTTATGAAATATAAAGATGGTCTTTTCATGCTTCAAAAGATATTTGGCTCTTGTGGAGAATCAAATAGGTAAGACATTAAAAAGGCTAAGGTCAGATGGAGGGGGAGAGTAGTTCTCCCATGAATTTGTCTCATTTCTTCAAGAAAGAGGAATTAAAAGAGAGATCATTACAAGGTACACTCCTAAGAAAAATGGAGTGGAAAAAAGAAGGAATAGGACAATTGTTGAAGCTGCAAGGTCTATGCTAAATGAGAAGGACTTACCTAATTACTTATGGGTTGAGGCTGTATCCACATCCACTTATTTGATTAACAGGTTACCTTCAAAATCACTTGATGGCATGAAACCATATGAGGCTTGGAATGGAAGAAGACCAAGCTTGGATCATTGTAAGATTTTTGGATGTATTGATTATGCTCATATTCCTTCACAAGTTAGAGGCAAGATGGATACTAAAGCAAAAAGGTGTGTATTCATTGGATATGACAACAATCAAAAGGGCTATAGATTATACAACCCAACAACCAAAGGATTCTTGGTGAGTAGAGATGTAGTATTTGATGAGAATAGTTCTTTATATGAAGATTCATGTAGAAAGATCAACTTAGGTTATGATCTTGAAGAAGAGTTTCCAAAACTTATTAAGGATAATCCTCCTAAATTTGAAGATCAGTCAAAAGATGATGAAGCAACTCAGTATGAAAAACTCAAAATGTGGAAATGTAAAGGTAAAGCAAAAGTGCAGGAACTTGGAAAAGAGGTGGAATCATCACACCATGGCCTAAGAAGGTCCATGAGGGAGAAAAGAAAACCAAAAAGGTATGGGTTTGATACTTCTCTAGTCACTAAACATTCAATCTATCTAGCACAAGACATAAATCAAGAGGAACCCTCAACATTTGAAGAAGCAAAGAAGAAATCAGAATGGAGGCATGCAATCAAAGAAGAAATTGAAGCTCTTGAGGAAAATAACACTTGGGATTTGGTTTCCAAGGCTCCATCAATGAAAGTGGTAGGCTCAAGATGGATCTACAAATTGAAGAAGAACTCAGATGGATCCATTAACACGTGTAAGGCAAGGGTTGTTGCAAAAGGCTTTGCACAAACTCAGGGAATTGATTATGAGGAGAACTTTTCTCCTATGGCAAAGATGCCTACAATTAGGGTTTTGCTTAGTATTGCCTCTTCCAAGAATTGGAAGATACTTCAATTGGATGTAAAAAATGCATTTCTTAATGGATGGATAACAAAAGAGGTATACATGGCACAACCACCTGGTTTTGAGAATCACATATATCCTGATTATGTGTGTAAACTTAATAAAGCTTTATATGGACTCAAAAAAGCCCCAAGGGCTTGGAATCATAGGCTTGTTTCATTCTTGCAGGATAAAGGATTTCAATTTAGCAAGGCGGATCCATCACTATTCATAAAATTGAGTAATTCTGAAGTCATCTATTTGTGTGTGTATGTGGATGATATAATACTAACAGGAAATGATGCAGATGGAATCAAGAAATTCAAAGAGCAGATGAAAGAAGCATTTAAGATAGGTGACTTAGGGTCACTCACATACTTCCTAGGATTGGAAGTGGTTTACAAGGATCATGGTCTATATCTTACTCAAAGAAAGTACATTAAAGACTTGTTGACAAAGTTCAAAATGCAAGATTGCAAGATTGCAGGTACTCCGATGGAGGTTAATCATAAATTGAGCCCACATGAAGGTGAAATCATAGAAGATGTGACAGGTTATCAAAGCCTTGTGGCTAGCTTGAACTATGCAACATTGACAAGGGTTGATATATGTTATAGTGTGAGTGTGCTAAATCAATTTATGCACACAGCTAGGAAACCTCACATGGAAGCTGCCAAGTGGATACTCAGATATCTCAAAGGGACCATGAATGAGGGGTTATACTACCCTTATGTATCCGATTTAAGTTTGAAATTCTTCTGTGATGCAGATTGGGCCGGCTCCAAGGAAGACAGAAGGAGCACCTCAGGTTACCTTACCTTTGCATGTTCAAAACTTGTCATGGTCATCCAAGAAGCAACCCACAATTGCTCTCTCTTCTACTGAAGTTGAATACAGAGGTCCTGCTATAGCTACTCAAGAAGCAATGTGGATGAAGACATTATTCACAGATCTTGGTTTGGAGATTGGAACTCCAAGTATCTTTGGTGACAATATGAGCTCTATTCACTTGGCTACCAATCCAATTTTTCATGCAAGGATTAAACATATTGAAGTAAATTATCACTATGTAAGAGAGAAGATTTTGAGCAAGGAAATTCAGTTATCTTATGTGTCAACTCATCAACAATGTGTAGATATCTTAACCAAGGCACTAGATGGAACCAAACTCAGAAAATTCAAAGGTATGATTGGTTTGCAGGTAATCTTAGAAGATTGAAGACCTCAAGGTCACTTGACTTGAGGGGGAGCTATTGGAGCAAGTCCATGGCAAGTGCAAGTGATAGCTTGAGTCATCAAAAGACCTAGCAACTTGAAGGAAATGTCTAGTCTTTGTAAAGTTCACTTTGAACTCACCCTTGTAACTTTTTGAGTACTTACTTGATGTAAAAGTAAAAGTATCTAAAGTGGTTGAGTCCACTTGATGAAAAAAAGGAAAGAGAAGCCATGAATTTGTGATTGAAGTGTTTGGAGAACCAATCAATCACTAAAAGATAGGAGATTTGTTTTAGGTGAGCAAGATTCAACTTCAAATCTTGGCTCCAAAGATCACTATATATATATATACATAGCATTTTAGTCACGGTTTTAGGCCTCTATGAGTAGGTCTTCATACCATATCAGAGTGTGGTTTCAAAGCACACATATGTCCCAGTAAGTCCATTGTACTTTACAATCAATATACATTCATTTTCATGATTAATTGTGTCCATATCTTCATGCGTTTATGAGTGTACTGTTCACTACCATATCTCTCAATTTTTTCAGTGACTTTGTAAAGATGATTTCTCTGAGCATGATTGATCCTTTTCAGTGATTCAACTTTTTAAAGTTAGATCTCTAAGTCTAATACATACTCACAAAGTTTCATTTCATTTGGAGTTTACAGTTGTGAAATATGTTCAATCAAAGTTGCCTATGTCTCTTCATACTCTACTTCTCTGTTAGTACTCTATCAAAACAGTGATTTTCTCAGAGCTTGTTCTCAGTGTGTAGTTGGTTATTTGCCATGATTTCAATCATTTTACGTTCAAATTACTTTATACTATACACCTACAAAATTTCATAAGCATTTCACCTTGGAATATTGAGATATTAATAGATCTTTGCTCACTGATCTGAGGGCTGCTACAGCCCATGAAAATCGGGGCGATACTATAACTTGCTAAGCACTTTTCTCTTTATGTAGTCCATCATTTTTTATGAAGTGACTCATGATTTTTAGCTTACTAAGTTAGTAAGAGTTCCCCAAAAGGAATTAAGTCAAATGCTACTATGGCCAGAGAATTGTTCAAAACACTGGACAAGTGTATGAACAAAACTAGCAAGTTTTTTGTTCTTGAATCTACTCCAACTTATCTGTTTTGATTCATCTTTTTGAGAGTGATCTTCCAAGGTACATAGGGTGTCTAATACATCATTTGGAAAGCCAAAAGGGCCCACTACATATCTCTAGAGTTCATTTGGTTGGTGTAGTGCAAAGGTTTTGCAGCACCACTTCATCTTCATCAAGTATAGATCCATCTCTTCGCATTGTGTACCATGAGAGCTATCCTTCTCTACCACACTAAGTGTATCATCATGTTCCACATGAGCTAAATGTACAACATTTCAAAACCAAGGTCAAAGAAATAATCAAACTCTAGTCTAGTGTTATCATAATGCTCTATGTGAGCATCCACATCATGCTCTAAGCATCCAACTGATCATGTGAAATGTGCTCCATATGAACATCCACATGATCAACCAACTCATGCTCTACATAAGCATCATAAGCATCAAAAATATGCTCTACATGTGCATCCATTTGAGCATTTGTATCCTTCCACACATGTGCATCATGAATGTGAATAGACCTATCTCTAGGCACTAGACAAAATAAGACATGATGAGTCTCACACCACACATAAGGCTTAACTCCCATTGAGATGATGTTAAAACATATGTATTTCATGTCAATCTCAAATGTCATGATAAACGTATTTCACATCGCGTTCAAATGTAAAAATTAATCCATTTCACATCGGGTTCACTCGTAGAAATGAACACATTTCACGTCGGGTTCAAATGTTGTGAAGGGCTCAGTTGGGTGCATCAGGCCAAATCTCAATGTTCCAAATAGACGGTACATGTGGGGTGCTTTGGGAAACTTATGAGTTAATGGTTCAAATGTAGATACTCACAGATAGGCAGATACGCTCATAGAAATTAATCACATCACTTACACAATTCATCATCATAAGAGAAAAGAAAGCTAAGTGAGATAAGTGGAATCATCATATGGAGAATTGAGAATATGAGAGATATATGAACATTGATGAGAAATTCATCATCATATGAAAGGTAGAAATAGGTGAGATAAGATAGATGGGGTTAATAGATTCATCATATATCATATGAGATAAGGGAATAGAAAAGATAGGCAAGTTGGAGATAGATGAGATTAATGGGAATTAGAAAGGATAAGTATGGTGGATTTGGAAGAGAAGAGGTAGGAGAACATTGGAAAAAAGAGAAGTTGATTCATAAAAAATAAGTGTTTATACAATTGTAATGAAAATAATGGAAAATACAAGTTTCTAATTCATCATATATTATAATGTTGCTTCATAAAGTTCATCAATGCATACGTTTTCATACAATTCTAATGAAAATAATTACAACTTACCAATTCATCATCAATCATAATGTTGATACGTAATGTGCATCAATGCTTCATCAAGCATGTGTATAGAAGATAGCCACTCCTCCCTTCTTCAAGTAGATGTAGAGCAATCATCTCCTTCTTCCTTCAATCATCACTCCAAAATCCTCAACGCAACCTCCAAGTTATCTTCAACGATGAATGTTCCTCAAGGTGAGATCCTCTAAGTGATGTCCAACAAGTGAGCAAAGCCTCCAAGCTATTTCTTTTTAGGAAAAGCTAAAAGCATGCGTTCCAAATAGTGAAAAATTCATGCGTGTGTGTTTTTTAATAAAGCTAGCGATCCAAAATATTATATTTCTTTTTAGGAAAAGCTAAAAGCATGCGTTCCAAATAGTGAAAAATTCATGCGTGTGTGTTTTTTAATAAAGCTAGCGATCCAAAATATTATATTGCTAAAATTTACGATGCTTTTGTTTTATCGTTTTTGTTTTTTAATCTTTACGCTTTGGAGTTTTGATTATATGGTTTTATTATTTTATTTACTTTTACTTTTGATTTTACATAGGAAGTTTTGGTTTCACACTATATATATGTTTTGGGTCCAAGGTTCACATGGATATAATTATATGGGGTAAAGATGGATAGAGATGATTTCATATATCATTAGTTTTAATTATTCTTCATTGGATAGAGTTTTGAAACCCTATTGTATGAGATTTCAATCGATTCTCATGGAGTAACGAAGAGAATCTCTCTGACATTCACCCTATTAAACTTGCACATCATTCTCGATGGGCCAATCCTAAAAATCACTCATTTGCTTCAAATCTAGACTGACATTTCATGGGAACAGTGAATTTTGAAATCATTTGTCAAGTGCATGGAAGATAAGTAATGTGCCTATGCAAGGCCATATGACGTAGCCCTATCAATTGCATACTTTGAAAATGCATGGTCAAAATATGTAGTGCAAAAGAAAAGATATTTGGCATTTGATGACAAAGCATGTGCCTCATTTTCATGCATTTCATGTGCTTATACAATAGTCCTTTCCATTACTCATAGTGCATAGCTAAAGCTCAAAATGTGCCTTGATGCAAGGTCATGTAGTGATACCCTATCATGCATACTTTTAAGTGCATTTTTCAAACATTCATGGTGCCAATGAAGGTACATGGTTATCGATGATGAGGTTTTAAGTTTTTGAATTTGACATTGTTTTTCATGCTTTTTTTACAAGTGCAAATAGATGTGCACCTAAACAAAAATCAACATGTGTATGTACATCTTTTCATGCATACTTTAAGTGAAAAATTACTCATCATGGTGCAAAAGAAAAGATTCTCATGCTCATCACATCACTCATGTCACTCAAACATCATTAATATCAAAGATAATCTTGAAGAAGCATGTTCCTATCTCATGAAAACATCAAAGTTAGTATCAAAAAACATGTTTTACATTTTATCCTCATTAAAATTTGTCTCACCATATCATATCTATGGATCTCTTCATGGTTCATCTTCATCATTCGCACTTGTTTGTAATGGATCATCTTCAAACTTTTCTTTTCTGCATAGATAAAGGTTTAGAATATTTTGATGAATTTTTCATATATTTTTTTATAATATCTTCAATCATTTGTCTTTCCTTTTCTTCAAGTTTTTGTTTATTATTTATTTTCTCATCCTCATCAATTTCTTGTTTCATATTTACATGTTCACTTTGATTCTTGCCTTGATTGTTAATATCATCGTTCAAATGAGCTTTCAAATTTTTTACCTTGTCTTGATCAAATAATTTGTCATTTTCTAAAATCTTTGGATCACATACTACATAATATTTGTCATATTTCTTTTTCAATCACATTGATTTTTCATATTCTTGCTCATCTCTTCCAATCTCTCTTGGAAAATTTGTTCAACTTTTTTTTTATCCAACTTTATTTGCTCACTTTTCTTTTCATCAAAAAAATTTACTTGATTCTCAATTTGTGTCTTAGACTCTTCTTTAAAAGATTTTTTTCTCATTATGTCTTTTTGGTCTCCATTGTTTGCTAAATTTTTTAAACATTTTTGGCTTAGATTTTGTTTGTTCAAAATATTCCTTTATCCCTCATCTTCCTAAGTTCAAGTGCAAAGGTGAATGGTCATGATATTTGCAAATTTTCCTTTTAACTTGAGTGACCAATTTAAGTCTACAAGCATTCTCATATGCAATACAATCCCAAAACATATGGCCAAATTGATCACACCAAAAACATCTTATAGGTTGATCTAATCTTCTATGAGTAGCCCTAGGGGTGGATCTTCTATGGTCAAATGAATATTTTTTTATCAAGAATCCGAGTATACATATTTTGGACTTGTACTTGATGTTCATATTTATACTTGCATGTTGCAACTTCTTTCACTTGTTTGGCTAGACTATCAATACTTTCCTTCAAACTTGAAAGTTCATAGTGAATAGTTCCTTCTAAATTCCCAAACTCTTGATTAAATCATGTATTCAATGATTTAATAACTTCAATAACTTCTGAGTATTGGGGCCATCATTGAGATACATGAAGTTACTAAGTTGATCTTTGAGTAAAGTTTTTCGTCCATATATGCAATTATTAATGATTCCATATTATGAAGAAGGTTTTCAAAATTAGATTTCATCTCTGTATGCATATGTGCAAGCAAGGAAAAACAAGTATAAATACTTTGAATTTTTTGAAATTGTACCTCTTGATTTTCCAAATGCCCTAGAACATGTTCTCATCGGGTTCAAATGTTGAAACCAATGTATTTCATGTCAGGTTCAAATGTCATGACGAATGTATTTAATGTCAGGTTCAAATGTCAAAACAAACGTATTCACAGTGTTCACTTCTAAAAACGAACATATTTCACATCGGATTCAAATGGCATGAAGGGCTCAGTTGGGTGGACCCGGCCAACTGTCGATGATCTAAATAGATGGTACATGCAGGGTGCTTCAGGCAACTTAGGAGGTAATGGTTCAAATGTAGATACTCTCAAACAGATAGATAAGCTCATAAAAATTAATCAGCTCACTTACACAACTCATCATCATAAGAGAGAATAGAAAAACTAAGTGAGATAAGTGAAATTCATCATATGGAGAATTGGAAATAGGAGAGATACATAAACATTGGAGAGAAATTCATCATCATATGAAAGGTATAAATAGGTGAGATAAGATAGATGGGGTTAATAGATTCATCATAGATCATATGAGATATGTGAATAGAAAGATAGGCAAGTTGAGATAGATGAGATTAATGGGAATTAGAAAGGGTAAGTGTTGAAGCTTAAGGTCAAGGACAAAGCATGGAAGCGCATCAAGGAAGTGGACACACAGGAAGAAGGAGCAAGTAGGGAGCTCCAAGAAGCACATGTCAAATTTTCAGAAGAAATCCCTACAAAAATAGTGATTTTTATCACTAAAAACCATTGTAAATACCATTTTCCATTTTTGTAACTCCATTTTGTTCAAGCCGAGGAGTCCTCGAGCTTGAGGAGTATTAGATCTACCATCCTACCAATTTTCATGATTTTTAGACTCCGTTTGAGCCCCCAAATAAGCCCTGGAACCTATTTTTTAACTAGGCCGGACACTAGGTCTGGACAGGGCCAAAACCACTCAAAAACTATAAAAAGGACTGGAGAGCTCATTTTTGAGGTTGGCTTGTTGTAGATTTCAGTTTTGTAAGAGAGCTCTTTGGTAATCGAAGCTTTCCATTGTTCCACTCTTTGCTCTTACCTTGTGTGCGTGTGTGTGTATGTGTGTGCATGCTTGTGTGCTTTCACTCACGCACTTGTGCCATCACTTGCTCGCAGTCTTCATACCGGTCCTCACGTCTCCACGGATTGACATTTATGAGGTGTATCTCCTCACGTTGGTACTCACCATTGTGCTAGAGTGACACCAAATTTGGCGCCGTTGCCGGGGAGAGAGCTTGGAGGACGAGCGTGTGACGGTAAGACGTGGAGTAGCGACGTTGGAAGGTGAAAAATCGCCATTTTTCAGTTCAGTTTCTGAGTTTTTCTCCTTCTTCATCTTCATCACCATCACCATCTCCTTCCCTCTTCACATTCTCTGATTTTTTCCATTTTCGCCACTACATTCGCTCGTTTTTTACTCGTGGCTGTGAGAAACAAGCTTAGGAGGAGCTGAGAACCAAAAGCGCTGAAGAAAATCACTTGGAAAACCTCTCAAAACTCCAAAAATTCAATTCAGTATCGCGCGGGCTGAAGCGACCTGCGCCTGGTATCGCGAGCATCATATTGTGATTTTGGAAGGTGACTTTGCATCCACAGGCTGATAGGAGGGACAAGGAGGACACAAGGTACACAAACCTGCAAAAATTTTTGAATTTGGGTGTGAAAATCTCCAAGTATCGTGTCCGGTTGAGATTTGGTATCGCGATACCAGAACTCCCGTGTATCGCGATACTTGTCGAGATATCGCATCGTGCATGCCCACTTGAGGTATCGCGATACCACTCTGGTATCGTATCGTCAAGTGTTGGTATCGCGATCGCGGTCGCCCTGGTGGTATCGTATCACGACGGTCACAGTATCGTATCGTTGACCAAGTGGTATCGTATCGCCTGAGATTCGGGTATCGTATCGTTGATTGTGCAGTATCGTATCGTCGGGTACTTATTTTGGTAACGCGATACCATTCTGGTATCGTGCCCTGAAGTTGGTATCGCGATCTTACCTTACCTAGCAGTATCGTATCGCCCACTTTCCCACGGGTATCGCGATACCATTCTGAGGTCGTATCGCCCTGGTCCTCTCGTATCGTATCGTCGAAGTTTTAGTATCGTATCGCCTACTTCCCAAGGTAGTATCGCGACACTTGAAATAGTATCGTATCGCCAAGACTAGTGGTGTCGTATCGCTTCCTTACCAGGAAGTGTATCGCGATACCATTTTTGGTGTCGTATCGTGGTAAAACCTTGGTACTGTATTGTGATGTTGGTATCGCAATTTCAGTAATCCCGGTGGTATCGTGTCGTCTAAAGTGGTATCGTGTAAGAAAGAGGTATCGTATCGTGGGGAATCTGGTATCGTCTCGTCTGTTCTGAGCTCCCAGAGTGATCCTGTTTCCCTGTTTTAACCCCCAAAACCCTGAACTGGCATAACTTTCTCATACGAAATCCGTTCGGAGTGATCTTGGGTTTGTTGGAAAGCTCGTGAGAAGTACAACAAAAACATCGACTGGTTATGTTAATATTAATACCAGGATTATTAGATAGGGTATTTTGAAGTTGACCCTCAGGGAAACTAGAAAATCAAGGTGTTCCAAAGGATTTTGAGCAATATAAGAGAACTTTGGGACTAGAAGCCAAGGCTTATGAACCTGAGATCTGACAGACACTTAGGCAAGGATAGACAAAGCATTAGGTCATCTGTGGCTAGTGTCAACCATACATCCAAGTCTTGGGCTCAACAGCTTAGTGGTTACCCTTACACACGAAGTTCAGAAACCAGTGACTCGGAAATGTCTTTTAGCATGGAAAGACCCACACGTAGCTCAGGCATTGACTATCTACAGACACCAGAAGGTCCCTATAAGACCCAATTGGAGTACATCAGGACCAACCAATTAGGTGCTCGCATCTATGAGGATGGTCTAAGACGATCAGTGGTTCAACTCAAAAATCCTGACCAACTCTTTGGACTTGAACACCCAGTGGTCAAGTTCGAAGAGGGTGCTTACATTGATAAGGAAGGAACCATGTATGTGGTTACCAACTCACCAGATAGGACAGATGAGTCTGGAAATATCATTCCTGAGAACGAAATAGGAGACCTAGAGAAAGGAGACCTAGGAGGAGAACCTAAGACCCCTAGAGGCAAGTCAGTCTTAACCAGAGTGCTCACTCCAGAATGGATTCCTCAAGATAATAAAAGCATAGAACTATTCGTGAATAGAGAAACGGAGGAAGCCTTTTGGAGATTTAGGCCAGATCAACCCAGCCCAGTAGTCACCATCTACGAATTCAAGGACCCAGAGACACCAGGGAAAGCTGTCTACCTAGATCACACATCTCAGAAATTATTCTTGGTATCAGATCATGACAGACATGCTTACACTTGGCAAGGTGAGTCAATTTTTCCTCCACCAAGATCTAATGTTTCCCAGGGCCTCCAAGGAGCCGGATCATCCAAGGTTCCTGAAACCCAGAGAGAAAGAACTAGAGAGAGACCGGAGGTAAGCCTTGCAGACACTATAGGTAGAGACAGATCAGGATGTAGAACGGAAAGACTTGAAAGGGAGAGACATAGAGTTCATAGACATCAAAGAGACGATCATGATTTCCCAGTGCCTAGACCACGAGAGCACTCAAGAACCCTTAGACCCTCTCAAGTGGTTAAGACAATGAAGAACTACTTTGATGGATTTGGAGATCCTTATGATCATGTGGCAGAGTTCAAACAAGTGCTAAGAGCTGAACAGGTTGAAGACTTATTCACCCAGTTCGAGGCATTTGGGTTGACTCTTAAGGGTACTGCCTTAGCTTGGTTTCAACCTCTAAACAGTCGCAACTATAGAGAGATAGGTCAGCTGCTAGAAGAATTCATTGTAGAATTTTCCAAGAGTGGTATCAGGCATAACACATCATCCTTGATCCACAGCTTCAAGCAGACACCCCAAGAAACAGTGCGACTTGCAGGAAGAAGGTTTAGACAGTACTTGGAAAGATGCCCTGTACCAGAATTACCCACATCAGCCAAACAGGTGGCACTGTTTTTAGATGGCCTATTGAGCACAAAATTAAGGTCATATGTATACCTGAAAGATCCTAGATCCATAGAAGAGTGTATACGGATGTGCATTGACATAGAAGACAACTTGGGTGAGGAACTAAGACTATCCAAACTCTATAAGGATTCTGATAGTTCTACAAGTCATACCTCTAGGGCCTCCACTGAGATAGATGAGATAGCTGAGCAAGTGGCCAAAAAGCTAGGAGTTCAAAATAGACAAATGCCAAGGGTCACTTCAGTGAAACGATGTTATACATGTGGAGGAGATCACATGGCTAATGTTTGTCCATTGATGACTCAACCCCAAGGAAACCCTAATGCTCTGTATTGCACCATTGAGAGAAAATACACAAATCATACGGCCCAAGATTGTCCCTATAACAGGCAGGCTGTTAGACAAAATTATCAGCAACCTTACCAGCAGGGTAGGTATCAGAATCAGTACCAACAGCCATATTATAGGCCACAACAATATCAACCTCAATACCAGCAGCAATATCAGGCACCATATAGGCCACAACCTGTCCTAGGAAACCAACCGCCAGCTCCTGCCAATGTGATCCCAGTTAAATATACGATGGCAGAGGAGAACCCTAATAGAGCATTGGTGCCACTAACCCCATTGGTCTCAGAAAATGATTCTCATGCTCATGGTTCAAACTACTTCCATGAAGATAGTCCACATGCTTATTATATAGAGTCACCTGAGCAAAGTGAGACTTCTCAGTATCAATATGAGACACCACCTATGGAACAAAATTGGGAGCCAGAATACTCCAATGTCATGTATACGAATCCAAATCCTAGGCCCCAATTGAGACAAGTCAGACCACAAGCTCCTAGAGGACCATGCTTTAGATGTCAGGGCGACCATTTCATTCGTGAATGTCCCCACCAACCAACTCTGGGACTAGGACAAAACATCACAATACAAGGCTTTTGTCCTGAGTGTGGCAAGGAACACCTTCCTAGAGAGTGCCCCAGGAATCCCTCTAGTGCACCCAAGGTCACACCCATCAATGTGGTAGGCTTGGTGGCAGATTCAAGTTCAAGTAGCAATAATGTGGCTCCTGTACAGGCAGTTACTAGGGCACAGGCTGCACAACAAGCAAAACCATCTGAGCAGTCGGAGTCAAGTGAGGCAGGAGAACTTAGTAAGAGGAAGCCAAGAACATGGAAGGATACCAGAGAGAAGGCTAATCGCAAGTGGAACAAAAAGTTATCCGAGCTAGAAGAAAGCCTAAGGGATACCAAAACAAAAATAGAAGACATTGCATCTCAAAGCCCCTCGCATGCTGAAGCTCCATCCACTCCACCTCATTCCTCCCCACCACCCATTGTAAATAACCCACAACCAGGGTCTGTTCTTGCAGATCCAACCCCAGAAGGCTTGGACATGATGTTCAAGGCCTACCAGGCTCGTCTTCAAGAAGGGCCAACAGCTGCAAACCTAGACAAGAGCTACCCTAGAGCAGATTTAGAGATTGAACGGATGAAAATGTGCATGAAAATGGTAGAACAAGCTCAAGCCATACTTGAGACTAGTCAAAAGTTCAATCAGACAAACTCTGTCAAACCGGATTTGCATTTCCAAGGCTTACTAGAAAGATTAGAGCAGTTGGTAAACAAACCACAAATTTCTTTACCTCCACAGGCTCAACCAACTATTGAAAGAGGAAGCTCACCACCAATGGGAGCTTATGTTCCTAATTCCACGGATGCTGGAATACCTCCTTCAATTCAACAGTACTCTCAAGAGTTCTTGCAGGAAATACAGGAAGAGAAATGGGCCAAGGAGAAGGGTAATTCCCCTCCTGTTCCTGAGATTGATGATCTTCATGACCAATTTCCCCAAGACATTCCGTCTATCTATGGAGACCAAGCAGAGCAACAAGAAGATGAAAGATTAGATTTTGAATCTAATTCTTTACAAGAGTTGCCTCATTACACAGGCCCATGGGAATCTGAATCTCTCCAGATCAGAGCTCCCACAATATTGGTAAGAAATGAAGACTCAGTGATTCCAAGAAACACTGATGTTGTGAAGAACACTAAGGTTCAATGTCATCTCACTGTGGAAGAGCTGCTCAAGGCAAAACCGGAGCTCTGGAATCATGTGAAGGATCAGGTTCCAGAACTTGAATCCAATATGCCAAAAGTAGGCTCTAAGCAAAAAGTTCCAGAGATACCTCTCGACAAGATAGGAGATATGAGCGAAGGTGAAGAAGGTAATACTTATCTTCCAATCACCTATCAAGGTTACACAACCAAAGCAATCGTAGATTCAGGTGCTGGTGTTGCTATTGCGACCACCTCCTTGTGGAAGCGATGGGGCAAACCCACATTAAGACCAACTAGAATGAAGCTTCAAATGGCAGATGGTCATTTTGAAAGACCTCTAGGATTGCTCGAAGGGATAACTCTAACCACTTGTGGTGTAGAGTTTGAACATACATTTGCTATATGTGACTTTGAGAAAAATAATGTCTACGAGATGATCCTAGGAAGACCCTTCCTACGACAATTGCAAATAGTACAGGATTGGGGAACCAACTCCTTGTACTTACAACACTTAGGGGTCACAACCAAGGTCAATCTGAAGGATTACACCTTCAGAGATGTACCACCCCTACAGTGGAATCCTATCCACAAAGCGAAAGAAGATTCTATCTCAGTGCATTCTGGAAGTTCACCTGATCCATCATGGCTGCATGAAGATACTCACTTGTGGATGTGCAAAGTCGCAGAGGAAGAGGAAAAGCGCCTAAAAGCGAGAGAAGAAGGAACTTCCCCAGGAGATAGACCAATAAAAGACCCAGCCTACACACCGATGATATTTCCAGATGAGGAATTTGAGCCTCATGGTTGGGCAGAAATCTTAGCTACCATGGACATAGCAGTCAATGAAGAACAATGGACACCTCACTGTGATGAGGAGGGTTATGATATTTCAGTGTTCATGTGTCAACCCCTGTTGGAAGAGTGTGATCCTAATGAGTTCATAGAAGAAGAAGAGAATGACGATGATCTAGAATCCATTGTGATGGATACTTACTTTGACTCAGAGGAACACTATTTAGAAGACATAGGAGTGTTAACCCAAAAAGAAGAAGAACCCCTCACGAGTATTAAAACGATAAATTCAAAGGAAGGAAGTGAAGGTAGTAAAAAGAAAAAGAAAAGAAAAGCAGTGAAACAAGAAGAGGAAGAACCATTGTTTGAAGTACCAGATAATTTCAAGAAATATGAAGTGGAAGACCGAAAAATTTTGGTACGAATGCCTAAGAGAGAGGCCATTATAGGAGAAGCATATGACAATAAGGAAAAGACCAAAAAAATTGTAGTGACCATTGAAGGGAACGAAGAACGATGTACATACATAGGAGATGACCTAAGTGCAAAAGAAGAAGCAGAGCTTGTAGCTCTATTAAGGGAATATAGGGATGTATTCGCCTGGCACTATAGAGACTTGAAAGGAGTAGATCCAAAGATTTGCTCTCATACGATTCCGATGACCGCTGATGCCAAGCCTACTAAACAAAAGCCCTACACATATAATGACAATTATGCAGCCAAAATAAAGGAGGAAATTGACAGGTTGATTGAAGCTGGATTCATCTATGAGATTGAGCACACTGAATGGGTGTCCCCCATTGTAGTGGTGCCCAAGAAGAATGGGAAATTGAGAGTGTGCATTAACCTTAAAAAAGTTAATGCCGCTACGATCAGAGATAGTTATCCACTTCCAATCACCGAACATCTATTGGAGCGTGTTGCAGGCAAGGAAGTTTATAGCTTCCTTGATGGATTTTCAGGTTACAACCAAGTAGCCATTGCCCCCGAAGATCAACACAAAACGGCATTTGCCACAGAATGGGGAATCTTTGCATTTCGTGTGATGCCATTTGGGCTCACCAATGCACCTGCAACATTCCAAAGGCTCATGTGTCATGTCTTCAAAGAGTTCTTGCGGAAGAGCTTAGAAGTATATGTGGATGATTTATGTGCGCATTCCCAACAAAGAAGTTACCACATCCCTGAGCTCAGACAAATCTTCAACAAGTGTAGAGATTATCGAGTGTGTCTGAACCCAGAGAAGTGTGTGTTCATGGTACGACAAGGTAAAATCTTAGGTCACATTGTTTCTAAGAATGGAATTTCAACAGATGAAGACAAGGTAAGAGCGATAG
Source organism: Ceratopteris richardii (assembly GCA_020310875.1). NCBI lineage: Eukaryota > Viridiplantae > Streptophyta > Polypodiopsida > Polypodiales > Pteridaceae > Ceratopteris > Ceratopteris richardii. The sequence continues at coordinate 107,912,417 of CM035424.1, forward strand.
CAGAGTTGCCAAGACCAAGAAATGTTAAAGAGGTACAGGCCTTTATGGGCCATTGTGGATATTACCGTAGGTTTATCCACATGTATGCCATCATAGCTAAACCTCTTTATGGGTTGCTAACAAATTTTGAGTGGAACGAGGAATGCGAGAATTCCTTCAACGAGCTGAAAAGACGTTTGTGCACAGCACCAATATTGACTACTCCGGATTGGAGCAAACCCTTTCATGTCCATGTAGACGCCTCCAATCATGCAATAGGATGTGTGCTAGCACAACCCACAGGTGAAGGAAACCTAGATTTGCCGATAGCATATGCTAGTAGACAATTAAATGCAGCTGAACGAAATTATACCACAACGGAGAGAGAAGGCTTAGGCATGGTATATGCCGTGAAGAAGTTTAGACACTATCTATTGGCCAATAAGTTTAAGTTTTTCACCGATCATCAAGCTTTACTATATTTGGTCAATAAACCTTGCAATACAGGCCGCTTAGTAAGATGGTTCCTCTTACTAATGGAATACGACTTTGAAGTTGTAGTCAGGAAAGGTAGAACCCATCTTAGGGCAGACCATCTTTCTCGTATCACTTCAGGAGAGCCACCGCAAGGAGTGTCTGATGAATTGCCCGATGCTTATCTGTTCAATTTAGAAGTTGTTCCTAAATGGGCAAATAAGTTGGTGCCAGTCCTAACCTTCGGACCTGCAAATAAAAATGTGAAAACAAGCAAAGAAGAAATTGTAAAATCACAAAAGTATCAAATATTGGCCGGAAGTATGTACAAGCAAGATCCAGAGGGTGTACTAGCTTGTTGTGTTGGGGACGACGAACATACTAGTTGGATGCAACAAGCCCATGAGGGATTGCTAGGAAATCACTACTCTAAACAACGAACATTGCAGAATCTAAAACGTTTAGGAGTGTATTGGCCTAGCATGGACAAAGAAATACAGGAGTGGATCCAAAATTGTCCAGTATGCCAGAAGAGACCCCCAGTGGAGCATGCCACTCTTTATCACGTGTCATTAATCCCAGATTGGAGTGCTCCATTGGTTGAGTTCATGATATCGGGAACATTAACCAATCAGGCTAGTCTTGCAAGAAAACGGAGCATGGAGCAAGAGGCTCAAGACTATGCCTTAGTAGGAGACAACCTATATCGAAGAGGCAAGGATGGTTACCTAAGACTGTGCGTTCATGAATCAGACTATTTAAAAGTCTTAGAAACTGCACACAGCGGTGCTGCAGGTGGACACTTTGGGCCTGACAGAGTAATTAAGACCATTTTATTCTCAGGACTTTGGTGGCCCACTCTTCATATGGATGCACATACTTATGTGAAGAAATGTGACACATGTCAACGTGCCCAATATCCGATAAGAAAAGACGAGATGCCTTTAAGGCCAATGATGGGAGGACGTGCATTTTCAAAGTGGGGTATAGACTTTGTTGGTCCTATTAACCCCCCAGCTAGAAACTCCCATGCAGAATACATTATTGTAGCCACAGATTACCTTACAAAGTGGGTGGAAGTAAAAGCCACGACAAAGAATGATGCTCAAACGACGGCTAAGTTCTTATTTGAAAATGTGTTCACTAGATATGGGTTACCAATAGAGTTGGTCAGTGATAGAGGTACGCACTTCTTGAATGAGGTCATTGAAAATCTCCTTCAAGAATTCATGGTGATACACAAGAAGTCTGCCCCTTATCACCCACAAGCTAACGGACAGGCCGAGAGCACGAACAAGATCCTATGTAACGTATTGACGAAACTTGTAAATAATAAACGCTCTGATTGGGACAAACAACTTCATCATGCTGTTTGGGCATACCGAGTGGCCTACAAAACGGTACTCAATGCTACCCCATTTCAGATGGTCTTTGGACAGAATGCCGTGCTACCATTGGACTTCTTAATCCCAGCCTTGAAAGTAGCACAAGAGCATGAGTGGAATGGACATGAGTTGTCTTCCAGGATCTTTGATCTAGAACGCTTAGGTGAGACGAGGCTACGAGCAGCAGCAGGCATTTATGCTGCCAAGAAAAGGCAAAAGGCATACTTTGATGCCCATGTAAAGGATAAAGGATTGAAGGAAGGTGATCTAGTACTGGTTTACACGCTAAAGCAACATGCCCGCAAATTGGAGAAACGAGGATACGGACCCATGATCATTAATAGACTCTCCACTAGCGGTGCAGTGCAGTTGGCCACTTTAGAAGGTAATATCCTACCAAACTATATTAGTGGATGCCGAGTCAAGTTATATCAAGAACCTCTTACAGAGGAAATGCTCACGAGACTCAACTCTGCTAAGAAGCGAAAAGAAGAAGAGTTAAGGGTTAGAGAGGAAGCACAAGCAGAGGCTAGAGAGCGCATCAGAAGAAATAAGTTACGGCGGCTAGGCCTAGATGTCAACACAAAAGCTCCAAAATATCACATGGACATGTGCCAAAAATCGGGCATGACTACTTCTCGAATAATTGATCGACGGCCCTTTGTGACTATAGAGGTAGGACAAGGAAAGAGTGTAAGAACTGTGAGAGCATTGGTCGACTCAGGAGCAGCAACTAGTGCAGTTAGACTTTCATACTGCCAAGACCTGCAGTTGGACATCAAGCCCATAGAAGCCTATCTCATAGGATTAGGAGGCGTGGAAACACCCTGTTTGGGCGAGGTGGAACTTCCCATCTACCTTCAAGATGTTCCAATAAAAGTCAAAATGCTAGTGTGTCATGATGAGGACCTCACAGAGCCACTTGTCTTGGGTCAAGATTGGATTTACGACCATGCTGTCAACTTGAACCTAAGAAGTCAACTTCTTCAAGTGTGGGTATATAATCAATGCATTACATTAGAGTTGGAGAATTGCATGCCCACTGAAACTGACACCACACACTCTCTTTGTTCCTCTAAGGCTAATCTTCTCGAACAAGATGTTGTAGATGTCAAAAGCTCTATGATCCAAACGGACGCAATCACGGAAGGACAGTCGCAAAGGCATGATGAACCTTCTTCTTGTTTTTTAAAGAGCAAAGCATCCACAGGAGCTCAACCTCAGAAGCAAGCAAGACAGTGCAAGACAGCCAGTCTATCAAATAGACAACGAGCCCTCAAGAAGAAGCAAGTGTTGGGCATGACACAGATCTGGGTAAAGAAAGGCGTACAACCATCGATGCTGCCTCAAGGACTCCCACCCAACCAGATCGACCATGACTACAGAAGGACCAAGCACCTACGACAGGCTCAAACACGAGAAATCCAACTACTTTGGGTACCGAAACAATCGATGAAGGCCGACCACAATAAGGTACAAATTTGGGTGCGTAAAAAATTAGCTACAGCTCAACACGGGCGATTACAGATGTGGGTACCCAAGAAGCTCTTACATACGCAACGGCCTATGCTCCCCACCATGCAAAAGGTCTCAACAAAGAAGCCAAGGAAAACAAAGGATAAGAACAGAGCACAAAGACCCAAAGAAGATAAACTTAACCCTTCTACAAAAATAAGCAGGCACCCACCCAGGATATGGGTTTGGCAGCCAAAAGCACAAGCAACATCCACAAAACCAAGGGGTCAACCACACTGGATACCAAAGCTTGGAAAGCATCCAAAGAAGAACTGGCCTGAGGTGATCTCTACAGGGCCAAATACTATTCGGAAATGGGTTCCCATTAGGAGGATTACATCATTTCGAGATCCAATCGACACCTCCAAACAAAGAATTCATCAAGTATACAAGTAACATCAAAAGCCTCGACCAGCAGCAACCATGTGCCTTTGGCATAACCAAGTCGTTTGCACCATTCAGGTCATGCATTTCCAAAGTATGCATCAATATAGGGCCACCTTACATGGCCGTGCATAGACACAATTGAGAAATCCCAGGCACATGAGACACAATTTTCACATGAAAAATATGTTATTGATACTAACCTCTTTCTTCTTGTTTGACGCCATCGTGTTCCAAAAAAAAAAAAAAAAAAAAAAAAAAAAAAAAAGAGAGACTATGTGCTGGAAAGTGCTCATCAGCGAACTTCCAGCAAGGACATCCCTCAACAAAAAGGACAAGCCGACGATCAAACATCATGAGGGAACCACAACACGAAGAGATGAAGACCAACAGACCCTTCACCATGGTAAGACGTGTATGTTTCAACAACACTATAACCATGATAGATTAGGAAACCTCTTCGTCAGCATACCCTTGAGCACTTAGCTCAAGACCCAATCTCTTGCACCATACTTCTTGCCATGCATTTTCCAAGTACGCATATGTAGGGCCACATTACAAGGCCATGCACAAGGCACATATTTGGTTCAACCCATGCACTAATGCACTTACCCACCATTCATTATGGGTTACAAATACTTGGCATGAAAACTATGAAAAGACGACATCAAGATGACAACAACAAGAGCAAGGACGCCATCCACCACCGAGAGTTGCTCCCAATCAACATTGACCACATCCTTTGAGCAGCTAGCAGTTTTGGAAAACTCACAAATGCACCACCCAGATGGAATACAAGGCAGAAGTACGTACAAAGGGACTACAAACTGCAAGAGATAACAGTGGCAAGGTGAAGAACCAGACAAACAACCAGGATACATTGGGAAGAAGGATCGCCCCTGTTGGACGCAAAGGACGCTACCTCTCAACGTACTACATGGAACGACCAATACAACAAGGGTCTGTCAGGGACGACAGACTCAAGAGGGGGGGGAGTGTTGAAGCTTAAGGTCAAGGACAAAGCATGGAAGCGCATCAAGGAAGTGGACACACAGGAAGAAGGAGCAAGTAGGGAGCTCCAAGAAGCACATGTCAAATTTTCAGAAGAAATCCCTACAAAAATAGTGATTTTTATCACTAAAAACCATTGTAAATACCATTTTCCATTTTTGTAACTCCATTTTGTTCAAGCCGAGGAGTCCTCGAGCTTGAGGAGTATTAGATCTACCATCCTACCAATTTTCATGATTTTTAGACTCCGTTTGAGCCCCCAAATAAGCCCTGGAACCTATTTTTTAACTAGGCCGGACACTAGGTCTGGACAGGGCCAAAACCACTCAAAAACTATAAAAAGGACTGGAGAGCTCATTTTTGAGGTTGGCTTGTTGTAGATTTCAGTTTTGTAAGAGAGCTCTTTGGTAATCGAAGCTTTCCATTGTTCCACTCTTTGCTCTTACCTTGTGTGCGTGTGTGTGTATGTGTGTGCATGCTTGTGTGCTTTCACTCACGCACTTGTGCCATCACTTGCTCGCGGTCTTCATACCGGTCCTCACGTCTCCACGGATTGACATTTATGAGGTGTATCTCCTCACGTTGGTACTCACCATTGTGCTAGAGTGACAGTAAGTATTATGGATTTGGAAGAGAGGAGGTAGGGAAACATTGGAAAAAAGAGAAATTGATTCATAAAAAATAAGTGCTCATACAATTGTAATGAAAATAATAGAAAATACAAGTTATTAATTCATCATAGATCATAATATTTCTTCACAAAGTTCATCAATGCATAAGCTTTCATACAAATCTAATGAAAATAATGAAAGATACAAGTTACCGATTCATCATCGATCATAATGTTGATTCATAATGTCCATCAATGCTTCATCAAACATGTGTGTAGAATCACCAAGATGAAGAAAAGATGGCACCTCCTTCCTTCAAGTAGATGTATAGAAATCATCTCCTTCTTCCTTCAATCATCACTCCGAAATCCTCAACGCAACCTCCAAGTGATCTTCAACGATGGATCTTCCTCAAGTGAGATCCTCTAAGTGATGCCCAACAAGTGAGCAAAGCCCTCTTTATATAGTATTTAGAACCTCCAAGCAATTGCTTTCTAGGAAATGCTAAAAGCATGCGTTCCAAATAGTGAAAGCTTCATGCATGTGTGTTTTCCAATAAAGTTAGCGATCCAAAATATTCTATCACCAAAATTTACGATGCTTTTGTTTTATCATTTATGTTTTTGAATGTTTACGCTTTGGAGTTTTGATTATATATTTTTATTATATTATTTACTTTTTTTTATTTTACATAGAAAGTTTTGGTTTCACACCATACATATATTTTAGGTCCAGGGTTCACATGGATATAATTACATAGGGTAAAATGGATAGAGATGATTTCATATATTATCAATTTTAATTATTCATTGGATAGAGTTTTGAAAATTAATATTTCTATTGATTCTCATGGAGTGGAGAGAATCTCTCTGACAACAAGATTGTCTCTCACATGGAGTACCAGTAGTGGATACATGTGCCCAATCTTAGCACCTCTAACAAACACAAGTTGTCCCAACTACAACTAAAAATGATGCTCACCAAGGAATGCATAACTTCTGCTCTCTTGTAATTGGCTAATTAATATCAAGCCAATATGAAATGTATGCACATAACATACATGTCTGAGTATAAGTAATGCTTCACTAGGCAGCATAAGGCATACATCTCTTGCACCCTCAATGTCATATGATGTACCATAAGGCATGTGCACACATCCATGACTCTCATCTAAGAATCGATAAAACCGGTGTACCATGAAAAGTGGCTAACACATCAAGCACTCAAGCCATATGTGTGCTATCCAATGAACAAGAGGAATCTAGAGCTGAACCATAGGAGAATGTGACATCACCATCACTGGCATAATCAATCACTATAGGCTCTCTTGAAACTATTACCTGAGCTACATCACATGCATGTCTGTCATTGTCGCATCCCTCTGAAGCAACATCATCGAGAATGGCCCTCATCACCAAAATGCCAACATTGAAGCCCACGATGAGATATACATCTCACATAGTCAATGGAAGTGCATACATATCATGTAGTCTCTTCCATAATGCACTACTTGTCTCCTCATACATTATAGAATCATATATAGAATCCACAAGTTGTAATCAAATAGTGGATTCGGCCAATCCCATATCCATCCATACATGGTTAAGCATGTCTTGATGCCTCAATGCACCTCTATATAAATACATGTGTAATCCGGCACAAACTAATATATGCCACATCTTATCTTTCTATCTCAATAAGTGAGTGCCATCAAACCGAGAAGACACCATGCTGGCAATTGAAAGACTAGCAATGCAACAAGAGGCTAGAAACAATACTCAATCACTAATAGGATCACACTTGCATATCCATATGTGTAATTCACATCACATATGTCTCCCTAGAGAAGAAAACATGCGAACCACTTGTCACATAACCATGCATCTAGCATGCACATAAAATCATGAACATAAGCCTGCTCACCAAGTCTCCAAACTAACCAAGTAGATCTAAAAGAATCTTGGGAAAAAATCAACAAAGTATCTCCTATAAAATGAGCAATCAAAACAAGATAATGTGTAGCAAAAGAAGAATTAATAAGTTGTCAACAAATATCACTCATCCAACCAAAGATAATGACAAATACACATGCCAAAAATTGATGGCAATGCACACCAATACAATGGTGATACACCTCCCACTCAAGAATGAATACTGCAAGATGATCCAACCTATCACGAATAACTCGTGACCACGTCCAAGTGATGGAGATAAGCAACAATTCAAAGCTATCACACAAGCATAAGGATATACTAGACAATTTGTCTAGAATAAGATGTGATAAAATTTTGGCAACATCTCTCCTAAAAAATGGACTCTAGAACCAAATAACCATGTGGGAATATACCATCCACTAATGTCAAAGTGTAGTGAAAATCACATATAATGATTAATGATAATATGGATCAATGCAAAACCAACATAGATGACAAGATGATATATAGTTGAAGCTCCAATTAGATCATATACTTGCAAAAAAACAAGAATACAAGTACTAACCAAGTTCCAAAATCAACTCCTATAAATTGTGTGTAACGAGAAAGTAAAGTCGTATCCAAATGGCGTGAACAAGGTATAGACCACAATGCCATTATACATTCATTTACAATACTATGATCAAAATCATCATGGCATAGACTTGAAAGGTACACCACAATGCCATCTCACATGCCAAACACTTGAAAAGATCATGCTCAACTCTCATATGGAGGAGCTACCATAATGATCGTATGTGACCAATGCCTTCAAGCTCTAAAAATAAGAGCTTGCACACCACGGAGTCTCTCTTGCAAAAGCTTTAAATCAAAGTGAACCATCAAAACCAATTAGGGTTCTTATGATGAAAATATGCTACTCTGTGTTTTGCTATTCTAGGACTAAAAACCTCTAGAACTAAATTTTTTTCATCAAACTTGACGATCTATTGACTACGCAACGGTACTTAGAACACCTCAATCAGAGGTGTGTAGCTCAAGATGTGAGCAAAACAAGCATCTGCTATTATTTTCATCTTCACTTGAAGCACTATTGCTATGTATTATTCATTTTTGGCAAGCTAAATCTCAAAATTTTGACCTCTTTCCATTGAAAATTGTAGATTCTTTTTAAAGCTACGCACATCAATTTGAATCACTTTAATCCGACCTCTAAAACTCAAGTTCCAAGTGATTAGTAGATTCAACTTCTACATCACTCTAAGTTTTTCAAATTTTTGGCAGACCAAAACTCCAAATTAGATTCTTTGCCGTTTGCAAATTGTAATTCTCTATGTAAACTATGTAAAAAAAAATTTAATCACATCAATCTAAGCTTCCTAACTCGAGTTATGGCCAAAGTATTGAGTGCTTGTCAAAAAGGTGTCAACCTACACATTCACCTCTTATACCCTAAGATTCCATTTAAGCTTCTTGCACTTGCCTTCAACAAGTTTTGATACCAATGAAGTACTTTGGTGAGCTGAATGAGAGGAGCAAGGAGTAGATGGAGGGGGAGAGAGAGAGAGAGAGGGAGAGAGAGAGAGAGGGAGGGAGAGAGAGAGAGAGAGGAGAGATGCATACACATGCATGGGAGCCTTGAAACCCACATAATGTTCTTCTTGAGGCAATGCTTTATAAATGATATATGTATATGAATATAGGAGTAAGGTTACATGATCCTTACATCCCAACAAGTTGGTCATCGTTGTATATAAATATTCATATACTCAGTACTTACACACCAATCAAAAGATACTATTGATTCCATTATTGCATGCATCTTCCATGTATAGACTGCATATACTACTTAGTAGTGGTTTCGAGACCACAACTAAGTCATGTGTACTATTTTTTTTCTTTTCTTCATTTATTTAGTCTTCATTTAATCCTCAACAACAGCCATTATTGTGATGCTTCTTCTTTCATTACCTTTACTTGTGTTATTTTGAGATGAAAAGAAGCATAAACTTCTAGTCATCTAATCAAGAGCCTTTGTAACTCTTTTGTGAAAGGGAGAAGGCCTAAACCCCTAATCAGAGCTTAGGATCTAGAGGCATGCACTAGAAAGAACTAGGATCTCACCAACTAATGCTTATAATACTAAGCATAGAATATCTATATAGAATAAGTCTCTTTTTCTATTAAGAGCTTCTAATCGAGAAAGTTCTATTTAGGTCATCATGATAGCTATAAGGATCTTGAACCTATTTCCTAAGCATACACATTCCTTCTAGAGTTCTTAAATTTATCTTTTTGTAGTTTAAAACATCATTAATGTCAAAATTTCATGATATACAGCTAATGTTATGCATGAAAATAGGAAATTGAATTGAAACAAAAATAAACCAAAACTCAAAAAGGAACAATTTCACTTGATTTAATCATCATCAAATAAACTAGAACTAAAAAAGGAAAAATTTCGCTTGATCTAATCTTCATCTTCATTTTCATCTCCAAGTAGCTCTTTGACAATCCGATTCTCCAATTCTTTTATCACAATGAAATTATTTGACATTTCAATCATATTCTCAATCCTTTCATCAAGTGAAATTAAACCTAATTTTTTATATTGGTTTTCACATTTTTTATAAATTTATTTGTTAAATTCCTTTCAAGAAATTGAATTTTTTATGCAGGTAAACAAATTGAAAAACTCTCATAATTATTACAAAATTTGGTGAGACATCCATCCGTCTACCATTTTTGTCTCATTCAACAATGGAGTCTAGAAGAAATTTTGACCAAAATAAGTCCCATACTCTTAGACTGGTGTACAAGCATTGCACACATGATCATATCAAGCAATAGGATTTTTCCTCAATTACCTCCTATTTCTTGAATGGTTCGAACATATTTTCATTACTTGAACTGATTGTAAGCCAAATCTAGATCAAATTCTTGTGTATGTAGATCCATGATCCATAACTTTGGTTTCAATTCTCATTTTAGCTATAAATGGTTGCCCAAGAATAGCTTCATATGAGTAGTTGTCCTAGACAAAAAAAGTGGAACTCCTTTGAAACCCCATCTATTGTCATAAGAACATTAGCACATTCTCTTAGCAAAATTCTAGATCCATGGTTTGCAATTCTCATCTGCCATCCATGCTCTTTATTTATTGGCCATCTGAATTTTTCATATGATTACTTCATTATCATATTTATCTCTAATCCAGAATCCAATATCTTGACCGAGAAAAAGCCCTTCATTGTGATCTTTATTCTTTAGCCTTTGTTTCTTTTTTCTATAATCTCCCTCCACAATATTCCTTTGTGTTTCTGCACTTGAGTGTTTATCTTAAGATCTACCTTTATCTTGTGTTCTCATCCTTTGATGGACATGGTTTCCATGTTATTTTGCTCTTTACTCAATCCTTGGACTTTTGGTAACTTTTTTTCTCCTTGTATTGGTGAGATTATAAGAAAGAAATTGTGTAAGACGGATGATTCAAATTGAAGAGAGGAGAATAGATATCACTAATTAGAAAATTTCCTACTAACAACAATAACAAGAATGATGGTTTTGTCCATCCATATGCTCTCAAAGTAGAGCTTGAATTGTGATCTAGACAAATCTACTTGGGGGATTACAAGGTAGAGTTATGATGGCTCCACTAGATGATTGTGTAGAGAGTACACACGTGAAAGCAAAATGAAAAGAAGTGTGTACTCACAAAAGAAGGAGTGTGAGAGACTCAAAGTGAGTAGACCAAGAAATGGATAAACTCACATGGATTAGGAATGAGCTTGCCAAGAGCATGGAGTAGGCTCCTCAAGCTTCTAACGAAGTAGAAATGTGGGGAGAGGCCCTCCTTATATAGATTTGGGAGGGGATCTCCAAAGTACATATCATGTGGGATAATTCCCCTTAAAGGAGAATGAATACAATAGTAGAAGCACATTGAAAGGTACCCAAATACAAAACAGATACAATATTAAATGGAAATAAATTGGAAATGAAGTGCCTCTTGGATACAAAATGGAGATGCACTCATGCGGATACAAATGGAGATGATGTAGGAGCAATCATGTCATCAACATCCCCTCTGCAACTCCATTTTGGAGTGACTTAATGTTGTAGAGGTCCACCAAGCGATAGACTAGGACTAGAGGTAGAGCCTTTGTGAACATGTCGACCGGGTTCTCTTGATAGGTACACTACTCCAGAGTAATCTCTTGACATACAAGCTTCTCGTGGATGAAATGGTACTGGATCTTGATGTGCTTCATTCGAGCATAGAACAGTGGATTCTTGGCAATGGCCAAGGTTGACTGGCTATCCGTGCGAATGCATGTTGGAGTAACTTGCAGAACACCAATGTCAAATAATAAATGATGAAGCCAGATGGCTTCACATGCTGCAAAGCTGGATGCTCTGTAATCGGCCTTGATGGATGACAGAGCAACTGTAGGTTGCTTCTTACTTGCCCAAGACATAGGTCCTGAGCCAAACAAGAATATGTAACTAGAAGTAGACCATCGAGAATCAAGATCACCAGCCCAATCTAAATTTGAATATCCAGTGAGTTCGATGCCCCCTCTCTACCAATGACCATGATGTGGGGTGAGGGCAAGGTATTGAAGTACCCTCTGAGCAGCATCCCAATGATTCCAATGATACTGATGTGCAAATTGACTGAGTATAACAATTGCATAGGCAATATATGGTCTAGTGTTGGCAGGGTAGACTAATGAGCCAACAAGTTGTCGATAAGTATGCACATCCACAAGTGATGATGAATCCTCTAATGTGAGCTTGATGTTTGGATCAAGTGGTGTAGATACTGAGTGACACTTGTCCATGTTATATCTAGAAGGAAGCTGAGAGCAATACTTCTTTTGTGATAGTAATATGCCTTCTTTTGTTTGCCAAACTTCCATACCCAAGAAGTAGCAAAGTAGTCCAAGATCTATCATAGAATACTCAAGGTGAAGTTGTGTGATGATGAATTGGATGCGTTCATCATCTGAGCTTGTCAAGATCAAGTCATCTACATAGAGGATGATGATGGCCACTAAGGACTCCTTCTGATAGATGTATAAGTTTGCATCGGCACTACTTCTTTGAAATCCTTCATCTTCAAAGAACTTGTGAATATTTTCATACTAGGCCCTGGGTGCTTGCTTAAGTTTGTAAAGTGCTTTGTGAAGCTTGTAGACTTGATCTTCCTTTCCTTTGATCTTGAAACCTTTAGATTGGTCAGCTTGGTGGTAAACCTTGTAGTATGGGCAAAGGTTTCTTCATAGTCAATGCCATGTTGTTGCTTATAGCCTTTGGCTACAAGTCTTGCTTTGTACTTGTCTAATGTCCCATTTGATTTGTATTTAACCTTATAGAGCCACTTAACTCCTATATCTTGATGATTTGTGGGCTTAGGAGCAAGGGTCGAAGTCTTGTTCTTCTCGATTGCATCTATTTCTAGTTGCATAGCTTCTTCCCACTCAGGTTGGCCTTGAGCTTTGTTGTAGTTAGAAGGCTATAGAATTTGTTGGATTTGATGCATCAATGCATAATTTACATAATAAATTTTGTTCTCACTACTGCTTTTCAATGAGACTTTGTGATCTTCTAGGTTGATGTGAAGTACTTGCCTTTGATGTATGCCTTGAAAATTTTTTGTCCCCCTCTGAAGTCTAGATGTGCGGACTGAGACTTGTATTTGGATATTTGGTTGAGTATCTTGAAGCTTCATTAAATATTGCATATGTCAAAATTGTGATGGAGTGGTTCTCAAGATCGTACAATCTATATGCTTTTGATTGTTCACTATAGCCTATGAATATATGCTTCTTAGACTTGGGTTGTAACTTGTTGCAATCTTCTTTTGGGATAAATGCTTCACTTCCAAATACTCAAAAGTAATTGACATTAGGCTTTCTTCCATAGTAAGTGCTAGTCGGCCGCCGGAGTGGGAAAAATGTAATGACTGCCAGATGTAACGGAGTTTTCGAAATACGCCCGAAAATTGGTACGCGCATCTTGTAAATTCTATATAAAGCAATGTAAGGAGAATGGTCAGAGAGACGTCTTTTCTGGAATTGCCAGATTGTTCGCCTAATTATTTGTCAGAGTATTGTTTACATTGTTGTGAAGTTCTGAGTATTGTTAGTGTTGAGTTCTGCATCGTCTGTTTATACTAAAGTTCACCGTAACGGGTAGTTGAACGACGGATTGTGTGTCTGAGTATTGTTATCGTATCGTATTGTTGTGTGTTCTTCAGTTGTTAAAGTACCCTGAGTCAGTCTGAGTAGTTATATTACTGCGTGAGTTGATTTGACAACTTGATGCACTGTTGAGTATGTTCTGTTTGTTTTACTGAACTTATTGCATTCGGTGACGAGGACAAACTATTGCTTTCGGTAAACATAAACTTTTAGTTGAGACCACTGGAAAGTGTTGTGACGAGTGAATCTGTCTGCTATCGTATTCACTCTGGTTGATCTATTACATACTAGTAGAATGGACTACTGCTCTGTTCCAATAGCAGGTTAGTCTGGAGAAGTTCGGTACGCAGGAGTATAGAAACCAAATATTGTCTAGTTACTGCCAGTAACTGAGCTAAGACGCGCATTCGTGTTTTTGATGTTGTGACTAAGAATTGGGAAAAGAGTACAGGGCCTCTGTCTAACAGACCCCTACCACTCCCAAGAATCCACATTAGTCTAGTAACGCCTTTCGGTAATGATACTGAAAGTTAACACAGTTTACGGTGAATCACTGTTTTACGTTTAATATTTGTTCGGTAACGATTTCGGCTAGTTAGTAACACAGCGTCACTATTTTACACTTAACATTTGGCGCCGTCTGTGGGAAGGTGGCATCAAGATTGCCAGTCGTTTGTTAGAATCGCACATCCAGATTATCGTTCGATTGGAAGTAGCAACAGAACCAGATTGTTGCAAACTGTTCCGTTAGTAATACTACGCGATTAGTACAAAAAATGATACATGCCGGTTACTCGATCCGATGAAACGTATCCCAAGAACCATCAGTCTGGAGTACTTAATGTACTAAAGACAACTCTGGAAGGTATAAGTACAACTAGGTCTGGCCCAGTTGTCAAGAAAGTTAAGAACGTTAGGACTGATTCCGGTCATATTTCGGTGGAACATGTTACGCCTCTGGTACATTCCGGTACTATTTCGGCACAGTTTGTCGAAGATATAGTAAGTCCAGAACCTACCAAGACGCAGTTGGAAACTAGTTTAACAATCTTGGAAAAAGATTCAGATTCATCTATGATTAGAAACGCGCTAGTCAAAGAAATCGACGAAGGCGAAAAAACACCGTATTCAGGCATAATTTCGGTGCCTTCCGGTGATATTTCGGTAAGAGAATCACAGTTTTTCGGTGACGGTTTGGCATTTTCTGCTGAATCTTCAGCCCAACCATCGCGCTTGGAAGCAAGTTCCCATACACTGGACATCAAGAAGGAAGGAAAGTTGTTCGAAACAGAGATTCGAAGCATATTAAGCAAGATCATCGCACCGGAAAGTATGCCATTTGACGATACAGATTCCGATAGTTCAGATATTCAGCCCCGAGATACAGAAGGAAGGTATAATACACTCACGATGAACGAACAACAACATTTATGTCCACCAGGGCCGACTCCTACAGGAGTGACGTACACGAAGTTTGGTGGATTCCCAGGAGATGATCCGGATGCTCACGTACGCACTTTCGAGATAAGCTACGCAGTTCTCAACCATCCACCGGATCAGGCCTACAAAGCCATTGTCTTCCAATCTACACTTGTCAATGAAGCAGCCAGATGGCTTACAGAATATGATATTAATCATTTCGGCACCTACGAAGTAGTACGAGATGCTTTTCTGCAGCGATTCAGGCTAAAAAAGAATCCAGCTGAAATTTTTGACTATCTGCAGAATAACAGACAGAAGGCAAATCAAACCGTACAGGAGTATGCTACCCTCTTCAGAACACACTTAAGGTAGCTACCACCGGCCCATGCTAACTTACCAGATGACGTTATCACTCAGTGGTTCATCAATGGCTTAACTCCACAACTTAAGCAGATCATGATCATAAGATGTGTCGGAGCTATGACACTCGATGCAGTCATTGCAATGACTCTACAACTGGAAAACAAAGTCGGTGGATTTACAGAAGATTTGAAGGGGGTAAAAACAAACAAAAATGTTGCCGAAGATATGACCAGACAAGTATACTGCATCACATGCAAAAATTCAGGACATACTAGTGCCAATTGTGCACTTAATCAGACATTCTGCACTATCTGCAACATTGCCGGACACACCACCGAAAACTGCACATACAACGCTAGAGTACAGGGAATAGCGACTGTCAATGCAATTATCCAGGAACAAGGGCAGCCAGCCAACCACTATGTGCCTCCACAAATGAGAAACAACCAGCAACTAGGATATCGAAATTACCGAGGACAGAGGAATAACAACTATAATGCAAACCGCTGGCAGAATGGACCACCACCGGAAAATCCCAATTTACCACCACCACGCTGCCATTTTTGTGGCGAATTTGGACATATTAGGAGATTTTGCAAGGATGCAGCTGAGTATGATCAAAGGAAGAAGGAACGTCAAAATCCAATGGCCAACATGGTAAAAATCACACCGGTGGAGACACAGGCTGCTGCAGTCCAAACCTGTTCCGATAAACAACTGCAACCGGCAGCAGAAATATTTGAACCAGGGATACATGAACAACACAGAATGTACAACAAGGCTAGTCAATGGACCACAGCAGAACCACCAGTCTTCCCAGAGCCTATTCCGGTAACCCAGCCATCGTTAACAAAGGAAGGAACACAGTAAAGGGAGTTAGCAGCAGGAACATCATCAGCAGCAGATACATTACCAACCGTAGACACCTCTGCATCAGCAGAGGCATCAACTTCAACATCAGTAGAACCTGTCAATCAATCTCAACAGGCTTGGGAAATCCTATCTAAGGCATCTATCACTCTGCCTCTGGGCCAACTACTGGCGTTAGTACCTGGAATTCGACAACAGTTCCAACAACAGTTTAGTCCGGTGCCTTCTTGTATTCCGGCAACAATAGTAGTTCAACCGGAACCTGATTCCACGGTTGACCATTCAGTTCCCTTGATTACAGTATGGTATAAGAATCATAAGATTACGCAGGTACTAATTGATGGAGGCTCTGGTGTTAACATTGCGACTGCGGCAGTATGCAAAAGGTTAGGATGGACCGAAATCGAACCAGTTCAATTTTTTGTCAGAATGGCAGATCAATCAAGAGTCCATCCCGTAGGACTTGTGCGGAATGTACCCATCACTTTGCAAGGTACGACCTTTAAAATGACCTTTGTAATACTAGATCTGCCGGAATCCACTTTGGATTACAACCTTCTTTTCGGCCGACCTTGGCTGAAGCATGCGAAGGTAATACAGGACTGGTCTGCACAAGAGCTTACGTTTAAAGATGCCAATCGTAGATATGTGGTAAAATTAGATGCTATACAACCCTGCGAGCTACACGCTAGACCGTATTTTGCTGAACCAGTCCATATGCTAGATGGATTGTCAGATGATGAAGAAGAAGAGTTTCTTTGAAGAGTAACGTTGATTTAATTTCCTTAGGGACTATTGATCTACAGTCCGTTGTAGATAATTGGAATGCTTCAGTCTGTACAATAATACCCATCACAGAAGAGGCTAAGAAGGAAGACATTGTTTCGACACATGACGATGAACTGTAGCAACTTTTTAAACCAACAGACAACACAGAGAAACATCAACAGTTCTATGTCCCCGAAGATCAGCTGATCACTTACAATTTAGGAGATGAAGATCATCCGCATCCTATGAAGATAAAGCAAAACTTAGAGGAAATATTTCAAGCAGGTTTAATCCAGCTACTCCGAGAATTCACCGACGTCTTTGCATGGGACTACAAAGACATGAAAGGATTGGACCCCAGCATCTACCAGCACAGAGTCATGCTGAAGCCAGAAGCAAGACCGATAAAGCAAACCAGCTACCGGATGAATCCCCATTATGCAGCTCAGGTAAAGGCAGAACTTGATAGGTTATTAAAAGTCGGATTCATCGTGCCAGTAGAGCATGCTGAATGGATCTCTCCGATTGTGATTGTGCCAAAGAAAAACAAGCAATTGAGAATCTGTGTAGATTACCGTAAATTAAATGCAGCAACCATACCGGATCCTTTTCCAATCCCCTTTTTGGATACCATGCTTGATAGAGTAGCAGGACACGAGATGTATTCATTCCTAGATGGATACAGTGGCTACAACCAAGTTAGAATGGCCGAAGAAGATATACCAAAAACTGCATTTATTACCAACTGGGGTGTCTTTGCTTGTACGGTAATGTGGTTTGGATTAAGAAACGCACCAAGCACATTTCAAAGATGTATGCAAGAGATATTTTCTCCTTATCTCACTTCCTTTATGCAAGTATATCTCGAGGATTTTTCAATTTTTGGTAAGATGATAGCACACATGTTCCATTTACGGTGCTGCTTTCAGAAATGCAGAGAGTATAGACTCTGCTTGAACCCAAACAAATTTGTGTTTGCGGTTTCATGTGGCAAGTTACTTGGCCACATTGTATCTGCACAAGGTATCCAAGTAGATCCAGATAAAATTTCGGCAGTATTAGAAGCTCCGGTGTCAGCTACCCCAAAAGAAGTTATGCGCTTTATGGGCCAAGTACGGTGGCATGGACGACACTTACGGTGGCTTGCTCATCTGGCTATACCACTAAACAAGCTAATCTCCAAGACACCTCGACAATTTGAATGGACCCAGGAATGCCAGATAGCATTTGATCATTTAAAACATTTATTAACACAAGTTCCTATCTTACAACCGCCGGATTGGGATCACCCATTTCATGTATTTGTTGATGCTTCAGATATAGCAATAGGAAGTGTGCTGATGCAACAAATTGATAAATGGTTCAGACCAGTGTATTATGCAAGTCGAAGATTAGCCCCTACTGAGAAGAATTACTCAGTAACAGAAAGAGAATGTCTAGGGCTAGTATATTCTGTCAAGAAATTCAGACATTACTTGCTAGGCCGTAAATTCACATTTCATGTAGATCATGCTGCACTTGTCTATCTAGTTCGGCAACAACATCTAGGTGGTCGATTAGCACGATGGGTACTACTCTTGCAGGAATTCGACTACGAAGTCATTCACTGGCCAGGCAGTTCACATGCCTTAGCAGATTTCTTATCCCGCTTAGATTCTGGTGAAGCTCCGGTGGGCATAGATGACACGACACCTGCGATTTATGTATCAGAACCAGTTAATGAAGATTCTGCAGACCCACCTATCCCATTTTCATATTATGATCAAATCTTGACCTTTCTCACTGATGGTTGCCTTCCTTCTCAGACTTCTAGAGCAGTACGCAGGAAAATTGCAGTCTTTAGCCGCCCATTTCGGTTAATTGCTGGAGAATTATATTATGTAGATCACACCGGAATCCTACTTCGATGTATTCCACCGCATGAAGTTAACTCAGTTATCACTTTGGCTCACTCGATTCCTTCCGGTGGCCATTTTGCAGCAGATTTAACTCACCGAAAAATTCTGTAGAGTGGTCTCTGGTGGCCAACGATGTACAGAGATATATCACAATTTGTCAAACAATGTGATACTTGTCAAAGATCTGGACAGCCTTTGCAACGTCATCTTTTTCCTCTGCAACCCATCTTACCATTGGAACCTTTCCAAAAGTGGGGTCTAGATTTTATCGGTCCAATTACACCTCCAGCAGTCTTCAGTAACAACCGTTACATACTGACCTGTACAGACTATGCAACCAGATGGGCAGAAGCCTGGGCTTTACGGTCTGCTACAGCAGTTACGGTAGCAAAGTGTCTACTAACCGATGTCTTTCCACGTTTTGGTTTACCACTGGAAATTGTCTCAGATCAAGGCACTCACTTTGTAAACAAATTAATGAAGGCACTTACACAGTCGTTCCAGGTCACACATAAAGTTAGTTCTCCTTACTATCCTCGTGCTAATGGTTTGGCCGAAAGTACAAATAAATCTCTGCTGAATATCCTTCGAAAATTGATCATGGAAGCACCGGAAAGATGGGATCAACTGCTACCTGCAGTGTTATGGGCATACCGAACTACCTACAAGGTAACAACAGGATTGACGCCTTTCAAACTAGCTTATGGCTTAGAAGCAATAGCACCAATGGAGATAGTTATACCAAGTTTACGAGTAGCCATTACCCAGAAACTGCTACCGGAAGACTCACTGTCATTTTGGTTGGACACACTCAGAGAGGTAGACGAGCACCGATGGCTCAGTTTCTTAACTATGCATGAAGTCCAAATAAGACAAGCAAGGACGCACGATCGAAACCTGAAGACTCCAGTATTTTTGGTAGGACAGCTTGTACTTTTCTATAATGCAAAGTCAAATAGATCTGCAGGCAAATTCAAATTACGGTGGTTCGGCCCTTATAAGATCTCAGAGCAAATTGGTCCAGCAACTTTTCGGTTGACTACGTTGACCAAAAACCCACTTCCAAAAGCAATCAACGGCTCGAAGCTGCGGCCGTATCAACACGCTACTAGCCCGCATTAAATCATTCGGCGGTGGACCGCATTTTTTTTGTTTTTTCTTTACTTTTCCTTCAGTTCTTTCTTTTCTTTGTTAATAGCCGCGTTTTTGTCATAAGCCGCCCTCCTTATTAATCACTAGAGCATGCACGCCAAATTGAAAGCAGTATCATTCCAGCACTGCACAATGATAACCATCACTTCCTACCCCCCACCGTAATGTCTCTACTTAATCTCTTCGATTGCGCCAAAAAACGCTATTGTGTTCTTGTGATTGTGCTTGTGTTTTCTGTGTTCTCTGTATCCATGCTCTGTGTTCTGTGTATTCGTGTTCGCGTGCGCAATGGAAGCGTTGGCAAATTTCGCAGCCTTCTGTGATGGTATCCCTACCGAGGTAGGAGAATACCTGCGCACCCGAGGGTTGGCCAACTTCGCTGAGCTGCCTTGCCACTCAGTGGAAGCCCATCCCTTCTTCGCGCAGATCATATCTGCAATCGCTCAATCCCCCATCACTGAGCGAAAATGGATCTTCCTCTCCCTACCATCTAGAATCGTAATAACCTTCCAAGCCTTTGCCGAAGCCTTCCGCCTCACCCCACAAGGCCGCGAGAATGGCCCAAGCATCCCCGTAGCCAGAATGGTAGAACTTTTTCCCCGCTACTCATCGAACGAATACGCCATCCGCTGCTGCCCTGAACCCGAAAGAACTGCAATCCAGTTCTTAGTCGCCATCTTAAACCTCCAGAAACGCACCTACGGTATATCCCACCCATTTTATTCCGCCATCGACCTTGCTGCACAAGAACCCGTCAACTTTGCATCCTTTTTCTTTCACCGTATCTACAAGGAGTGTGTAACCATAGTAAAACAAGTCAATGAAGGAACCACCCCTCGATCCAGACTTCCCCACATCCTTTCTTTTCTCTTTCCAACCATACTCGCCGCTCAACCACCACCACGAGGACCCGTCCTGAGGCATGAAGAGTCAGTACAACTGCTAGACGATGAGGAAGAAGAAGATGAAGAAGAGCTCAACCAATTGTTCCGCCGGAAACGTATCAGGATCAGCTCATCCGAAAGTGAGGCACAAGGCTCAGCCGGAATCAATAAAGATGACGATAAAGAAGACGAGAAGCAAGAAGAGGAGACATTCCATGATACAGCTACATCAATACACAATGAATCATCGACTGAGCAACAAGAACAACAAGATCAAGCAGAGATAGAAACTGTTTCGACAAAAAAAGAATCAAAGCAACAGGTAGACGAGCAAGAATCCGCTAGGGAAGCACTAGACAAGCTACTTAAGGCAGTGGAATCCACAGAGGCTAACAATGCAGAAACTGAACAAACAAACAAGGTAACCACTGACTCTGCCCTTCCCAAACCACCACCAGTTAACCCCATTCCCCCACCGGAACCACCCCGCAGTCCCATCCAGCCCAGTCACCCCACCGAAACCGCTGAAACCTCTTCATCTTCACTCAATTACTCCCCACCAAATTCCCAGCAACTCCTCACCGCATCCGCTTCACAACCTCGCCCTCCACTACCACCCCACCGCATTCCAGTCTTCTCTGAATTAGAATCTATGGGTCGCCTCCTGATTAACTTATCCCAACAACTGCCGCAACATCTGAAGCAAGTCACAGACCATGCACGAGAAGACTTCCAACGTAAATTGGAAGAGCTACAGGCAGTAAAGGCAGAAAACCACGCCCTCCATGAACAGATTAAGCAATTACAGGCCACACTCCAAGCACAAGAAGATATCACAAGCGAACGAGATAAGGCCCTGGCATAAATGAATGCAAAAGAAGATTTACTGATTGCTGCCGACACGGAGATAATAAAGTTAAATCAAACAATCAAAGATATGGAAGACACAAGAATCGCGCTAGGAAACCTACTAGAAGAAACCAGAGTCCAGTTGCAGGAAGCCATACAAAAGTACCAAGAGCAGCAGAAAGAAGCTAAGCTGGCAGAAGATCAACTACAAAGAACGAAAGAATCTCTCGACGAGGTCAATTCTATACTTAAACATCAATGACTCAGGGAAGCTAAAAATCAGAAAGACTTAGCGAATGCCCGCAGAGAACGAGATGCTTACTACAAAACCATAGAGTTCCAGAACCAATAGTTCGAAAGAATGGATAATCAATTGCGTAACCAGAAAGACCGAATTAGTGAAATGCAGAAGCAAGTAAGTGAAATAAAGACAGCCAGAGATGCGGCACTATCCAACGACTTCTACTTACAGGAGGCCTTTTTGCAAACACAGGCCAAAATTTTACTTACTAAAGCCATCGCCCTTAGTTCTGTTAGAGTAGATGCGCAAATATTAGAACCAGATACCCTTAAGCAACTATTAGAAACCCTTAAGAAAAAAATAGCCCGTACATTTAGATTAACCAGGAATATGTATTTAGAAGGAATCATCGACGAACAGTGATTTTGTAATCAAAATAACTTGCGGGTTCGAGTCCACCGTGCGTGCCAGTGTTATTCGGCCGCCGGAGTGGGACAAATGTAATGACTGCCAGATGTAACGGAGTTTTCGAAATACGCGCGAAAATTGGTACGCACATCTTGTAAATTCTATATAAAGCAATGTAAGGAGAATGGTCAGAGAGACGTCTTTTCTGGAATTGCCAGATTGTTCGCCTAATTATTTGTCAGAGTATTGTTTACATTGTTGTGAAGTTCTGAGTATTGTTAGTGTTGAGTTCTGCATCGTCTGTTTATACTGAAGTTCACCGTAACGGGTAGTTGAATGACGGATTGTGTGTCTGAGTATTGTTATCGTATCGTATTGTTGTGTGTTCTTTAGTTGTTAAAGTACCCTGAGTCAGTCTGAGTAGTTATATTATTGCGTGAGTTGATTTGACAACTTGATGCACTGTTGAGTATGTTCTGTTTGTTTTACTAAACTTATTGCATTCGGTGACGAGGACGAACTATTGCTTTCGGTAAACGTAAACTTTTAGTTGAGACCACTGGAAAGTGTTGTGATGAGTGAATCTGTCTGCTATCGTATTCACTCTGGTTGATCTATTACATACTAGTAGAATGGACTACTGCTCTGTTCCAATAGCAGGTTAGTCTGGAGAAGTTCGGTACGCAGGAGTATAGAAACCAAATATTGTCTAGTTACTGCCAGTAACTGAGCTAAGACGCGCATTCGTGTTTTTGATGTTGTGACTAAGAATTGGGAAAAGAGTACAGGGCCTCTGTCTAACAGACCCCTACCACTCCCAAGAACCCACGTTAGTCTGGTAACGCCTTTCGGTAATGATACTGAAAGTTAACACAGTTTACGGTGAATCACTGTTTTATGTTTAATATTTGTTCGGTAACGATTTCGGCTAGTTAGTAACACAGCATCACTATTTTACACTTAACATAAGCTTCAAAGGGTGTTTTGTTGTTCAATGCACTAGTGAAGCCTTGATTGAGTATGTGCATGATAGTGTGCATTGCTTCTGCCCAAAGCTTGTAGGGTAATTCTTTGTTGTGAAGCATGGTTCGTGCCATTTCCATCACACTTTGGATCCTTTGTTCAGCTACTCCCTTCTGGGATGGAGTTTAAGGTTGAGTGATTTTTCTTTTCATCTCTTTTTGCTTTAAGAATTGGGTGCAAGCTTGGTAGACATCATTGACTTGCCCGATCTTGGGCAATCCTTTAACTATCTGAGAGGAGGAAATCCTTGGTAAATATGAAGTGTGGTCATACCTTTGATGCCATACACTAGAAAGCAAATCCTTATATAGAAAGCATGAGAGTTTGTATAGCCCTTTTTCTTCTATGCCTTGTGTGATGATGTCTTTGGCTTTAGGATCAATCAGCTCAATTGAAGTGTTATCAAATAACACTTGTTTATCATGATCAGTAATGTCCTTGACTGATAGTAAATTCATGCACAAGTAAGGAACAAATAAGACATTGGATAATGATTTTCACTCCCCTTGGTCATTGGTGATTTGTACTTTGCCTTTCCCTTCGATGGGTAGGCTCTTGTTGTTGCCTAGGTAAACTTTGTCACTATGGTCCTCAATCTCTTGAAAAGAATCCTGATCCTTACACATCGAGTCTCTATACACACTAGAGTGCCAGAATTAGTTCGATTAAGAGTTAATTTGAGAACACTTTGACATCATGAATGATGTCAAAGTGCACACCCTTGCCCATATTCATGTGGCCACTGTTCATCGAGTATGACTCTTCCAAAGAAGCTCGTCAGTGAAACTCTGTGCACATTGGCTAGGAATTGTTACAGAGGAGGAACTCTTAGCAGTTAATTTCTGAGAAGATTCAAGTCAAATTACATTAATAGTATTCCTTATGTATTACTCTCACTCCACTTTTGTTGCATCCACATATTTTATTACAAGTTCGAATTGAGTCCTTTCTCAGGCTCTCCACAAGTTGATTCTTTGGTGGGTTCCTATAGATCATGTTCATCTAATCCATTTTGATCATAAGGATGACTCATTTAGAATAGCACCCAAGTATACCACCATAAGGAGACAATTTTCTATTTTCTCAATGGTACTTACCCTTACATTTGTAAGACCCTTTACTCATCTCCCTCACTACGAGATTTTTCTTCTAGGGTATCAATCCTCCTTTTGTGTGCTTCTCCCATCTTTTGGAGCACTCAAGGCATTAAGTTTCATCTTTGTAATTTTCTCCAAGGGTATTTTGATATTCAAATTAAAGCACACATCGTAGCCTTCTAAACAATGTAACCCATCACTAGAGATTGATTTGTATCTTTCCCAAGGCTCCAATCTTCACTATTTGGCACACTTTGGCACTAAGTGCCCCATCATTGTAGAACAAGAAAAAGAAGATATTGGATATGTATGTGTCTTGGAAGACTAATCTAAGCCCCCAAGTGTGACCATCTCTGTGCAAAGGGCTAGTCTAAGCCCTCCTCTCATGTAGACTCATCTCAATGTTTGTGCAAGTGTAGGGCTACTCTAAGCCCCCCCTCTCCACAGTGTCTACTTCATTTTTAGTGCAGTGTAGGGCTACTCTAAGCCCCCCCACCCCTACCCCAACTCAAATTTTCCAACCAATTTTTATCACGTGTGGTAACTTCATTTCAGCAGCAATAATGTCAACAATTCAAATGCAACATCTTGAAATCAATTATATTTACCCTCTTTTATGCCAATATTCATGCCAAAAGATGAAGACTAAATGGCACAAATTACAACCAAGTCCTACCTCTATACAAACCTATTGTAAGAGGTAGTTGAAGGCACAGAACGAGAGCTTGATAAGGAAATCAATCTAGGAGCCTAGAATATATGGAATGTAAAGGACAAGCGAGCATTAGGTCAACTTGTCCTCGCATGTGATGAATTGACAAAGGGTCACATCACTACATGTAAGACTTCAAAAGAAGCTTAGGATACTCTAGCAAATCTATAATGAGATAAAACACCTTCTAATCTTTATACTTTAGAGGCTGAGTTTCACAATCTCACTATACGTCCACAAGACACCATCACCAAAGTAATAGCCCAATTTTTGAAGATTACCAAAGAAACTTGGCATTTTTTGGCCACAAATCTCAAGTGAAGACATGGCCATAAGGTTACTCAAGAAGCTTCCTCAGTCTTATGAGACCTTTGTGACCACTCTATACAATAGAGGTTAAGAACTCGCTTGGGAAGAGAGAGTTTCTTCGACTTTTTCTCCTCCATGACTTGTGACCAAAGACAGCTTCCTCACAAGAGGAAACCATGAAGGCTAAGGGACCCTTCCACAAGGGCAAACATGCTAGTCATATACTTGCAACACACCCAAGCAAGGTTCCAACACTTTGATGAAGAAATTTAGTTGTAATTTCTATGGAAAAACAGGGCACTTGGAAAAATTTTCCTACAAGAAGAAACGTCAAAGCCTTCAAGTTCCAAGAACCCATCAAAAACATCTTAGCATAGGTCTCACTATTCTAGTGAAGACCTATTTATTTCCAAATCTTGTTGTAATATCTCTCATTAGTATACTTAGTTAGTTTCCATAGTGATTTGAGTAGATATATCCACATGCCTTTCCTAATTCTTTTCATGAAAATTAGAAAAAGACTAGAAATTTGATTTGTACCATCAATCTTAGCTATCTCCATGCCTTATTGGGAATCGGGGCTCTAGTTGATGGCATGTTGCTCACATAATCCTAAGTTTAAGTCAAATGAGCGTGTCTCTTTTGATATGTTGAATTTGGGATTTTTTTTTAATAAAGGAATTTTTGCCTTAGCGTACTCTCCCAGACTTTTATTAAATAAAAGGAAAAGAAAAGTACAAGTGAAGGGGACTAGTGCCCACGGGACCCCCCAAGTCCCATAGAGCAGGGGTAGATCTTACAAAGTTTAGATGGCATTACAAAGAAGGTTAATCACCCTCTCATCACCCTCATGTGGGGCCGACTTAGGTTTTAGCTTGCTGTTGATCAGGAGAAGCACTTTATGATGCTTGAAGGGGGGATTTCTTACAGTTGGTGATTCTTTTATCGAGGAAGAACAACGATTTCTCAATTGACCACTCGTTGGGGGAATCGCCAAAGTTATAAGAAATATTTCCCACTAGATCTTCTAGAGGACCTCCCCTCTTATGGCATTTCAGAACGTCGAGCAGCCGGTCGCTTCTCCTAGCAGAGCTTGTTTTTACCTGATATGCTTTTGAAGTCTAATTTTCTTTCCAACAATCTGTTAGAGTCTGTTGGAGTTGGGACAAGTAAAGAAGATGTGACCAACGTTTTCAATAGATCGGTAATAGTTGCACCAAGGAGACACCCCACAAATTTTGCTAGCCTTTAGGTTGGACCAAATTCCCCGATGAAGAATTTGCCATAAGAGGACAGACTTTTTGTTTTGTATGATAGGGTGCCAGATAGCCATGAATTTCATTTCTCACCGCAGTCGCATCCATGATAGGCACCACTTTTTGTTGAGGTCGACATGATAATCAATGTTTTCTTTGATATTCGGGATTTTCGTTAGGCAATTACCATTATGCCATCTGAGACCAAGCGGACACGGTGCATCGTGTCCCATGAGAAGTAAAAATTTAGAATAGTCCCAGGCAAGGCTTCTGCTTTGTAAAATATTCCATTCTTCATAGATAATGCTGATGTTAGGGTCGATATCCTCAAATTTGACCCATTGGTTGGTGTCTTGTTTCCAAAGATATTTCCATTTTTTGAAGCCCTTGTTCTAGAGCCTCTTGGCACTTTGAATGTTCCAAGATTCCACATTCCTGATGTCATGGATTGAAAACCAAATAGAGTCATTCTATTTGATACTGACTGCCAACTTCCAATCTTCATTGATTCTTATAAAGCTTTTGACTTTATTCCAACTCTTCCATAGGGAGCGCACAAGGTTCGAGCCTTTCCAAAAAACTGAGATTGGGGAAAATAGAAGGGTCAAAATGTCCAGATTCTTCCAATAGAGCAGGGGTAGATCTTACAAAGTTTAGATGGCATTACAAAGAAGGTTAATCACCCTCTCATCACCCTCATGTGGGGCCGACTTAGGTTTTAGCTTGCTGTTGATCAGGAGAAGCACTTTATGATGCTTGAAGGGGGGATTTCTTACAGTTGGTAATCGAGTCCCATAGAGCAGGGGTAGATCTTACAAAGTTTAGATGGCATTACAAAGAAGGTTAATCACCCTCTCATCACCCTCATGTGGGGCCGACTTAGGTTTTAGCTTGCTGTTGATCAGGAGAAGCACTTTATGATGCTTGAAGGGGGGATTTCTTACAGTTGGTGATTCTTTTATCGAGGAAGAACAACGATTTCTCAATTGACCACTTGTTGGGGGAATCGCCAAAGTTATAAGAAATATTTCCCACTAGATCTTCTAGAGGACCTCCCCTCTTATGGCATTTCAGAACGCCGAGCAGCCGATCACTTCTCCTAGCAGAGCTTGTTTTTACCTGATATGCTTTTGAAGTCTAATTTTCTTTCCAACAATCTGTTAGAGTCTGTTGGAGTTGGGACAAGTAAAGAAGATGTGACCAACGTTTTCAATAGATCGGTAATAGTTGCACCAAGGAGACACCCCACAAATTTTGCTAGCCTTTAGGTTGGACCAAATTCCCCGATGAAGAATTTGCCATAAGAGGACAGACTTTTTGTTTTGTATGATAGGGTGCCAGATAGCCATGAATTTCATTTCTCACCGCAGTCGCATCCATGATAGGCACCACTTTTTGTTGAGGTCGACATGATAATCAATGTTTTCTTTGATATTCGGGATTTTCGTTAGGCAATTACCATTATGCCATCTGAGACCAAGCGGACACGGTGCATCGTGTCCCATGAGAAGTAAAAATTTAGAATAGTCCCAGGCAAGGCTTCTGCTTTGTAAAATATTCCATTCTTCATAGATAATGCTGATGTTAGGGTCGATATCCTCAAATTTGACCCATTGGTTGGTGTCTTGTTTCCAAAGATATTTCCATTTTTTGAAGCCCTTGTTCTAGAGCCTCTTGGCACTTTGAATGTTCCAAGATTCCACATTCCTGATGTCATGGATTGAAAACCAAATAGAGTCATTCTATTTGATACTGACTGCCTACTTCCAATCTTCATTGATTCTTATAAAGCTTTTGACTTTATTCCAACTCTTCCATAGGGAGCGCACAAGGTTCGAGCCTTTCCAAAAAACTGAGATTGGGGAAAATAGAAGGGTCAAAATGTCCAGATTCTTCCAATTCAAGAATCCCACCAAAGTCAATGTGTTCTTGTTTCTAAAGATCAATTTGGCCCATGAAGTCTCCCCATTGCACCATGCCTTAATCAACCATTTCGCTACTAGTTTGGTCGCCATGCAACCCATGTCCAGAATACCCAGGCCCCCAATATCCCTTTGGCTAGTGCAAATGGACCATTGGATTTTAGAAACCCCCCTCCTATTGTGGTCTCCCATCCAAAGGAAGTTTCTGCAAATACTTTCTAGTTTGGATAGCTCTTGCTCTTCGGTCTCCAACAAGAGAGGAAGTAAATGGTTGATGAAATGAGGAACATCTTAATAACCATTGTGCGACCAGCTAGATTGATTTGCATACCTCTCCAATAGTTTAGCTTACTTTCTAGTTTGGCCAGGACCTAGCACCAGTGCTGCTCCATCGAGATACCAAAGCCCAAGTGGTTTATTTCGGATCCAGCGGCTTTGCAAAAAGTGTCCAAGAACCTCCAAAACGTCTCTAGACTGGAAAAATCATTGTTTGGACAAATGTGTTCATATCATCAGCAAAAGGTCTCATGGTGATCTGGCCATGATTATGGGGCAACAAGAGGCCTTTGATATTACCAACTTCCACTTGTTGTTCCACCAGTCAGCTAAGCCCTTTTGTGGCAATGGCAAAGAGAAGGGGAGTCAATGGGCACCCTTGTCTAATCAATTGTTTTAAGCTGATCACCTTCGAAAGTTGGCTATTAACATTAATTTGAGTCGACACATTTCCCAAAAGTGTCGAGATCATCTTGGTGAATTTCTGGCTGCAACCGAGATCTTTAAGTGTTTGCAAAATATAGTCCCATTCCACCCTATCCTAAGCTTTATCAAAGTCGATCTTGAGGAAAACCACATCTTGTCTTGACTCGTCTACGAAGTCAAGACCTTCCCAAATATCAATTATGGCTTCCAAGATTAACCTGCCTTTGATGAAACCCTTTTGGTCCTCACTTAACCATGCTATTGGAACTCAAGGTCAAGCACAAACATGGAAGCGCATCAAAGAGGTGGACACACAAGAAGAGGGAGCAAGTAGGGATCTCCAAGAAGTCTATGTCAAATTTTCAAAATAATCCCCTACAAAAATAGTGATTTTGATCACTCAAACCATTGTAAATATCATTTCACATTTTTGTAACTCCATTTTGTTCAAGCCAAGGAGTCCTCAAGCTTGAGGATATTCGAAGTATCATCCTTCCAATTTCATAATTTTTAGACTCTATTTGAGCCCTCAAATAAGCCCTAGAACCTAATTTGTAACTAGGCCAGACACTAGGTCTAGACAGGGCCAAAACTAGTCAAAAAACTATAAAAAGAGCTAGAGAGCTCATTTTTGGGGCTAACATCTTTGAGGTTAGCTTGTTGTAGATTGGAGCTTTTGTAAGAGAAATCTTCTATAATCAAAGCTTTCCATTGTTCCTCTCTTTGCTCTTACTGTGTGCACGTGTGTGTGTATGTGTGTGCATGCTTGTGTGCTTTCACTCATGCACTTGTGGCTTCACTCGCTCATCTTCTTCATACCAGTCCTCACATCTCTACGGATTGACAAGTAAAGGAGGTGGTGATTACGCTTGAGCTACACCAAATTTTGGCGCTGTTTCCAGGGAGAGAGCTTCGAGGATGAGCATTGTGATGGTAAGATCATAGATTTGCGACATTGGAAGGTAAAAACTAGTCATTTTTTGTTATTTTTCTGATTTTTATTCTCCATCTTCATCATCATCACATCCCCATCTTCTTCCATCTTCATCTTCACTGAATTTTTTTTGTTTTCACTCGATTTTCCACATTTTCACCTCATTTTTCATTCATGGTGTGCAAGAAGGAGAGAGAGAGAGAGGCAAAAAGTTTTTGTGTGCAAGTTTCTATGATTTCCATGACCCTATGCTTGATGTGCATGCTTCGGTGCTGAAATTCAAAGCTCCCGCCAAAAATCTCAAAAAATCACGACTTTGTGATGAAAATCGTGATTCTGTGAAAAATTCAAATTTTTTTGAAAATCACGATTTTCTATTTCCCGCCTAAAACTTTTTGAAAAGAACACGATTTTGAGATCATTCTCAGAATCCCAATTCTTTGATTGTGCTCAAAATTGCGATTCTCTAAGTTTTTCAAAAACAAGATTCTCTGGTCACCCTCAGAAGTGTGACTTTTTGGGCGATTTCCAAAAACACGATTTTTAGCCAAAATCACAATTTTCAGATCAAAACACGATTCTGAGCAAAAACACGACTTTCATTCAAAATTGCGATTTTCATAAAATACGATTTTGAGGAAACACGATTTTCAATCAAAATCGCGATTTTTTGGTCATTCTCAAAATCACAATTTTCAGGCCAAAAACACGATTTTGACCAAACACGATTTTCAGTCAAAATCGCGATTTTCTGATCGTTCTCAAAATCGCGATTTTCACAAACAAACGACATTTTGTTAGAATCGCGTTTTTCACGATTCTCACTCAAAATCACATTTTTCACGATTTTCACTCAAAATCGTGTTTTTCACGATTCTCACTCAAAATTGTGTTTTTCACGATTCTCACTCAAAATCGCGTTTTTCATGATTCTCACTCAAAATCGCATTTTTCACCATTCTCACTCAAAATCACGTTTTTCACAATTTTCAATCAAAATCGCCTTTTTTGGTGATTGCTCAGGATCGCGATTCTCACTCAAAATTGTGATTTCCAAGGTTGTTCAAGATCTCGATTTTCAGTCAAAATCGTGATTTTCTCATAAGATCCTGTTTCCCTATTTTGACCCCTAGGAGCTTGATTTGACATAACTTTTTCATCAAAAGTCCATTTTTTGAGCTCTATAGCTCGTTGGAGAGCTCATTACGAGTCCCACTCGGCCTCAACTATTTTTTCTCAGAATAATGTGTTGATTTTTAGATAGAATAATTTGAAGTTGACCCTCCGGCAGGACTAGGAAGCCAAGGGAGCTCCAAAGAATTTTGAGCAATACAAAGGGGAATGTTGGGACTAGAAGACAAAGCTTATGAACTTGAGATCTAGTAGACACCTAGGCAAGGATAGGCAAAGTAGTAGATCTTCTAAAGCTAGTGTCAACCATACAGCTAAGTCTTGGGCACAACAACTAAGTGGTTATCCTTACGTACTAAGTTCAGACACAAGTGATTCAGAAATGTCTTATAGCATGGGGAGACCTACAGGTAACTCAGGCACTGCCTATTTACAAACACCAAAAGGTCCCCATAAGACACAATTGGATTATATCAGGACCAATCGATTAGGTGCACGCATCTATGAGGATAGCCTGAGGCAATCAGTGGTGCAACTCAAAAATCCAGATCAACCCTTTGGACTTGAACACCCAGTGGTCAAGTTCAAAGAGGGTTCATACATTGATAAGGAAGGAGCTATGTATGTGGTTACTAACTTACCAGATAGGATAGATGAGTTTGGAAATATCATTCCTGAGAATGAGATAGGAGACCTAGAGCAAGGATATGTAGGACGAGAACCCAAGACTCTGAGAGGTAAGTCAGTTTTGACCAGAGTGATCACTCCAGATTGGATCCCTCAAGACAACAAAAGCATATAACTATTCTTGAATAGAGAAATAGAGGAAGTCTTTTGGAGATTCAAGACAGATCAACCTAGCCCAATAGTCACCATCTAAGAGTTCAAGGATCCAAAGATACCAGGCAAAGTTGTCTACCTGGATAACACATCAGAGAAAATGTTCTTAGTATTAGAGCATGGAAAGCATGCATACACTTGGCAAGGCAAATTGATTTTTCCTCCACCTAGATCTAATATTTCCCATGGCCTCCAAGGAGTAGGATCATCCCAGGCTCATGAAGCCCAGAGGGAAAGAACTAGAAAGAGACCTGAGGTAAGCTTTACACACAATGTGGGTAGAGATAGATCAAGACGGGAAGGTGAAAGACCCGAAAGAGAAAGACATCAAGCACATAGGTATCAAAGAGATGAACACAATTTTCCATTGCCCAGACCCCAAGAGTACCCAAGGACCCTTAGACCCTCTCAAGTGGTCAACGCAATGAAGAACTATTTTGACGGGACAGGAGATCCATATGATCATGTGGCCGAGTTCAAACAAGTGTTAAGAGCTAAACAAGTTGAGGATTTGTTCACCCAATTCGAGGCATTTGGTTTGACTCTTAAGGGCACTGTCTTAGCTTGGCTTCAACCCTTGAATAGTCATAACTTTCGAGATATAGATCAACTGCTAGATGAATTCATTGTAGAATTTTCCAAGAGTGGTATCAGGCATAACACATCATCCTTGATCCACAACTTCAAGCAGACACCTCAAGAAACTGTGCGACTTGTAGGAAGACAGTTCAAATAGTACTTAGAACGATGTCCTATTCTAGAGTTACCCACACCATCCAAACAAGTGGCCTTGTTTTTAGATGGCTTACTAAGCACCAAGTTAAGATCATATGTGTACTTGAAAGAGCCTAGAACCATAGAAGAGTGTGTGAGGACATGCATTGACATAGAAGACAATTTGGGTGAGGAATTAGAATTATCAAGACTCTATAAGGATTTTGATAGTTCTACTAGTCATACCTCCAGGACCTCCACTGAGATAGATGAGATAGTTGCGCAAGTGGCCAAGAAGCTAGGAGTTCAAAATAGACAACCACCAAGAGTCACCTCATTGAACCGATGTTATACTTGCGGAGGGGACCACATGGCTAACGTTTGCCCAATGCAAAACCATAATGTGAGAGAAAGGAATGCCCCATATTGTACTATTAAGAGAAAATACATGAACCATACGGGTCAAGATTATCCATACAATAGGCATGCTGTTAGACAGAATTATTAGCAACCTTACCCATATGGCAGGTATCACAACCAATACCAACAGCCATATTATAGGCCACAATAGCAATATCAGTCACCATATAGGCCGCAACCAGTCCTAGGAAACCAGCCACCAGCCCCTGCCAATGTAATTCCAGTTAAGTATGCAGTGGTAGAAGAGAACTCTATTAGAGCATTGGTGCTAGTGACTCCTTTGATCTCAGAAAATGACCCTCATGCCTAAAGTTCTGACTACTCCTATGAAGATGGTCCACAAGCTTATTATAGAGAGTCACCTTAGCATAGTGAGAATTATTCTTATCCATATGAGGCACCACCTATGGAACCAAATTGGGAGCCAGAATACTCCAATGTCATGTATACGAATCCTAACCCTAGGCCCAATCAAGACAAGCGAGACAACAAGCCCCTAGAGGACCATGTTTTCAATGTCAGGGTGATCATTTCATTTGTGAATGTCCCCACCCATCGGCTCCGGGACAAGGAAAAAACATCACAGTACAAGGCTTTTATCCTGAGTGTGGCAAGGAACATCTTCTGAGAGATTGTCCCAGGAACCCCTCTAGTGCGGCCAAGGTTACACCCATTAATGTGGTAGGCTTAGTGGTCGATTCAAGTTCAAGTAGCAATAATGTGGCTCCTACACAAGTAGTTACCAGGGCACAAGCCTTAAAACAAGATAAGCCAGCTAAACAAATTGAGCCAAGTGAGTGAGGAGAGCCTAGTAAGAGAAAAAACAAGAACATGGAAGGATACAAGAGAGAAGGCCAATCGCAAGTGGAATAGAAAGTTATCTGAACTAGAAGAAAGCATGAGAGATGCAAAAAGCAAAATAGAAGATATCACCTCTCAAAATCCCTCGTATGCCAAACCTCCATCCACTCCACCTCATCCCACCCCACCACCCATTGTAATTAAACCACAACCAGGGTCTGTTCTTGCACATCCAACCCTAGAAGGCTTGGACATGATGTCTGAGGCCTACCAGGCTCATCTTCAAGAAGGGCCAATAGCTACAAACCTAGACAAGAGTCACCCTGGAGCAGATTTAGAGATTGAACGGACAAAAATGTGCATGAAAATGGTAGAATTAGCTTAGTCTATGCTTGAGACCACTCAATTATTCAATCAGACAAACTGTGTGAAACCGGATTTGCATTTCCAAGGCTTACTAGAAAGATTAGAGCAGTTGGTAAACAAGCCGCAGGTTTCTTTACCTCCACAGGCTCAACCAGTTGTTGAAAGAGAAAGCTCACCACCGACAAGAGTCTATGTTCCTGATTCCATGGATGGGAACACCTCTTTCAATTCAACAGTACTCTCAAGAGTTCTTGCAGGAAATACAAGAGGAAAAATGGGCCAAGGAGAAGGGTAATCCCCCTCCTATTCATGAGATTGATGACCTTCATGATCAGTTTCCCCAAGACATTCCATCTATTTACGGAGATCAAGCAGAGCAACAAGAAGACGAAAGATTAGATTTTGAATCTAATACTTTAGAAGATCTGCCACACTTCACATGCCCATGGGAATCTGAATCTCTTCATATCAAAGATCCCACAATATTGGTAAGACATGAAGATTCAGTGGTTCCAAGGAACATTGATTAAGTGAAGAACAGTAAGGTTCAGTGTAATCTCACGGTAGAAGAGCTTCTCAAAGTAAAACTAGAGTTATGAAGCATGTGGCAAATCAGGTTCCCGAACTCGATTCCAATGTGTTGAAAGCATGCTCTAAACAAAAAGTACCAGAGATACCTTTAGACAAAATAGGAGACATGAGAAAAGGTGAAGAAGGTAATACTTATCTTCCAATCACCTACCAAGGTTACACAACCAAAGCTATCTTGGATTCAAGTGCTCGTGTTGCGATTGTGACCACCTCCTTGTGGAAGCAATGGGGCAAACCTGCATTAAGACCAACTAGGATGAAGCTTCAAATGGCTCATGGCCATATTGAAAGACCTCTAGGATTACTAGAAGGGATAACTCTAACCACTTGTGGTGTAGAGTTTGAGCACACCTTTGCTATATGTGACTTTGGCAAAAACAATGTCTATGAAATGATCCTAGGAAGGCTCTTCCTATGGCAATTGCAAATAGTACAAGATTGGGGGACCAACTCCTTGTACTTGCACCACTTAGGGGTCACAACGAAGGTCAATCTGAAAGATTACACGTTTAGAGATGTACCACCCCTACAAAGAAATCATATCCACAAGGTGCAAGAAGATTCGATCTCTGTGCATTCTGAAGGTTCTTCTAATCCATCGTGGATGCATGATGATACTCATTTGTGGATGTGCAAAGTTGAAGATGAAGAGAAAAGGTGATTAAAAGAAAGAGAAGAAGGAACTCCCCTAGGAGATAGACGAGTTAGAGACCCAGCCTATATAGCAATGATATTTCCAGACGAGGAATTTGAGCCTCATGTTTGGGCAGAAATCCTAGCCACCATGGACATTGCTAACAATGAAAAACAATGCACACCTCATTGTGATGAAGAGGGCTATGATATCTCTGTGTTCATGTGCCAGCCGTTACTAGAAGAGTGTGACCCTAGTGATGTCATAGAAGAAGAAGAGAATGACGATGATCTAAGTCCATTGTGATGGATAGTTGCTTTAACTCATAGCAGCACTATCTAGAAGACGTAGGAGTGTTTACCCAAAAAGAAGAAGAAACTCTCGCAAGTATCAAAAGAGTAAATTCAAAGGATGGAAGTGAGGATAGTCAAAAGAAAAAGAAAAGAAAAGAGTGAAACAAGAAGAGGAGGAATCATTGTTTGAAGTACCAGAGAATTTCAAGAAGTATGAAGTTGAAGACCGGAAAATTTTGGTACAAATGCCTAAGAGAGAGGCCGCCATAGGAGAAGCGTATGATAATAAAGAAAAGACAAAAAAGATTGTTGTGACCATTGAAGAAAACGAGGAGCGATGTACATATATAGGAGAAGACCTAAGTGCAGAAGAAGAAACGGAGCTTGTAGCTCTATTAAGGGAATATAGGGATGTGTTTGTGTGGCACTATAGAGAATTGAAGGGAGTAGATCCAAAAATTTGCTCTCATACGATCCCCATGACTGCTGACGCCAAGCCCATCAAACAGAAGCCCTACACATATAATGACACTTATGTAGCTAAAATAAAAGAAGAAATTATCTATGAGATTGAGCATATTGAATGGGTGTC
The DNA here is from genome assembly GCA_020310875.1 of Ceratopteris richardii. Classification (NCBI taxonomy): domain Eukaryota; kingdom Viridiplantae; phylum Streptophyta; class Polypodiopsida; order Polypodiales; family Pteridaceae; genus Ceratopteris; species Ceratopteris richardii. The sequence goes on from CM035424.1 coordinate 107,949,108, forward strand.
CCCCATTGTAGTGGTGCCCAAGAAGAATGGAAAGTTGCAAGTGTGTATTAACCTTAAAAAAGTTAATGCTGCTACGATTAAAGATAGTTATCCCCTTCCAATCACTGAACATTTATTGGAATGTCTTGCAGGCAAGGAAGTTTATAGCTTTCTTGATGGATTTTCAGGTTACAACCAAGTAGCCATTGCCCCAGAAGATCAACACAAGATGGCGTTTGCCACAGAATGGGGAATCTTTGCATTTCGTGTGATGCCATTTGGGTTCACAAATGCACCTGCAACATTCCAAAGGCTCATGTGTCATGTCTTCAAAGAGTTCTTGCGAAAGAGCTTAGAAGTGTATGTGGATGATTTATGTGCTCATTCCCAAGAAAGAAGATACCACATCCTTGAGCTCAGACAGATCTTCAACAAGTCTAGAGAATATTGAGTGTGTCTGAACCCAGAAAAGTGTGTGTTCATGGTATGTCAAGGTAAGATCTTAGGTCATATTATTTCGAAGAATGGAATATCAGCAAATGAGGACAAAGTAAGAGCCATAGCAGAGTTGTCGAGACCAAGGAATCTTAAGGAGGTACAAGCCTTTATGGGCCACTATGGATATTACCGTAGGTTTATTCATATGTATGCAATCATAGCTAAGCCTCTTTATGCCTTGCTGACACATTTTGAGTGGAACGATGAATGCAAAAATTCCTTCAATGAACTAAAGAGATGTTTGTGCACAGCACCAATATTGACAACCCCTAATTGGAATAAACCATTCCATTTCCATGTAGATGCATCCAATCATGCAATCGGATGTGTGCTAGCACAACCCACAAGTGAAGAAAATTTAGATTTTCCTATAGCATATGCTAGTAGATAGTTGAACGCAGCTAAACGAAACTATACCACAACCGAGCGAGAAGGCTTAGGCATGGTATATGTTGTGAAGAAATTTAGGCACTATCTATTGGCCAATAAGTTCAAGTTACTGATCATCAAGCCTTATTATATTTGGTCAATAAACCTTGCAATACAGGACGCTTAGTAAGATGGTTCCTCTTACTAATGGAATATGATTTTGAAGTTGTTGTAAGGAAAGGTAGAACCCACCTCAGGGCACATCACCTTTCTCGCATCACTTCAGGGTAGTCATTGCAAGGCGTGTCTGATGAGTTTCCCGATGCTTATTTGTTCAATTTAGAAGTTGTTCCTAAATGGGCAAATAAGTTGGTACTAGTCCTAACCTTCGGACCAGCAAATAAGCATGTGAAAACAAACAAAGAGGAAATTGTACAATCACAAAACTATCAAATATTAGCAGGAAGTATGTACAAACAAGATATGAAAGGTGTACTAGCTTGTTGTGTCGAGGACGATAAACATAGTAGTTGGTTGCAACAAGCCCATGAAGGACTACTAGGATATCACTATTCTAAACAACAAACATTGCAAAATCTAAAACGTTTAGGAGTGTATTGGTAGTATGGACAAAGAAATACATGAGTGGATTCAAAATTGTCTAGTGTGCCAGGAGAAACCCCTAGTGGAGCATGCTACCCTTTATCATGTGTCGTTAATTCCAGATTAGAGTGCTCCATTGGTAGAATTCATGAGATCAGGGACATTATCCAAAGAGGCTAGTCTAACAACAAGAAGAAGCATGGAGCAAGAGGCTCAAGACTATGCCTTAGTAGGAGAAAATCTATACCAAAGAGGCAAAGATGGTTACCTAAGATTGTGCATTCACAAATTGGACTATTTGAAAATCTTAGAAATTGCACACAATGGTGCTGCTAGTGGGCACTTCGAGCCTGATAGAGTGATCAAGACCATTCTATTATCAGGACTTTGGTGGCCCACTCTCCATATGGAAGCACATACCTATGTGAAGAGATGTGACACATGCCAATGTGCACAATATCCGATCAGAAAAGATGAGATGCCTTTGAGGCCAATGATGGGAGGACATGCATTCTCGAAGTGGGCCATAGACTTTGTTCGTCCTATTAACCCCCCGGCTAGAAATTCCCATGCAGAGTACATTATTGTAGCCATAGATTATCTTAGAAAGTGGGTATAAGTAAAATCCACAACAAAGAATGATGCTCAAACAACAGCTAAGTTCTTATTTGAGAACGTGTTCACCAGATACGGGCTACCAATAGAGTTAGTTAGCGATAGAGGAATGCACTTCTTGAATGAAGTTATTGAAAACCTTCTCCAAGAATTCTTGGTGATACATAAGAAGTCTGCCCCCTATCATCCACAAGCTAATGGACAAGCGGAGAGCATAAACAAGATCCTATGTAATGTCTTGACTAAACTGGTCAATAACAAATGCTCAGATTAGGACAAATAGTTTCATCATGTTGTTTGGGCTTATCGAGTTGCCTACAAAACAGTACTCAATGCCACCCCATTTCATATGGTCTTCAAATAGAATGTTGTGCTACCATCGGACTTCCTAATACCAACTTTAAAAGTGGCACAAAGAGCATGAGTGGAATGGACATGAGTTGTTCTCTAGCATCTTTGATCTAGAACGCTTAGGTGAGACGAGGCTACGAGCAACAGCCGGCATCTATGTTGCAAAGAGAATACAAAAGGCATATTTTGATGCACACATCAAGGATAAAGGATTGAAAGAGGGAGACCTAGTGTTGGTTTATACACTAAAACAACATGCTCAAAAATTGGAGAAACGTAGATATGGACCCATGATCATTAATAGAATTTCCACTAGTCGTGTTGTTCAATTGGCCACTCTGGAAGGTGATATTTTGCCAAACTATATTAGTAAATGTAGAGTCAAGCTGTATCAAGAACTCTTACAGAGGATATGTTAAGGAGAATCAACATTGCTAAGAAGAGAAAAGAAGAAGAGTTACGAGTAAGAGAAGAAGCATAGGCCGAGGTGAGAGAACGCATTAGGTGAAATAAATAAAGGAGATTATGCCTAGATGTCAATCTTGAGGCCCCATGATATCACATGGCCATGTGTCACAAATCAGGTGCAATTGCTTCTCAAATAATCGATCGACATCCCTTTGTGACCATAGAGGTAGGACACGGAAAGAATGTAAGGACGGTGAGAGCGTTGATTGACTCAGGTGCAACAAATAGTGTAGTTAGACTTTCATACTGCCAAGATCTTCACTTGAACATCAATCCCATAGAAACCTATCTCATAGGGTTGGGAGGTGTGGAGACCCCTTGTTTGGGCGAGGTTGAGCTTCCCATCTACCTTCAAGCTATTCCAATGAAAGTCAAAATGCTAGTGTGTCACAATGAGAACCTTACAGAGCCACTTATCTTGGGTCAAGATTGGATTTATGACCATGCAATCAACTTGAACCTAAGAATTCAACTTCTTCAAGTTTGGATACAGGAACAATGCATTACATTAGTATTAGAGAATTGCATGCTCTCAAATCCAGATGTCACACATTCTCTTAGTTCTTCTAGGACTAATCTTAGCAAAAGAAATGGTGTATGTGTCAAAAGCTCTATGTTCCAAAAGAACTCAATCATGGAACGATAGGCTCAAAGACAAGCAGACTCCTCCTCTTGTGCAAGGACTAATGAGGCCACCACAACTCAACCAAAAAGGCAAGCAAAACAGCACATGACAACTACTATGTCAAATAGACAAAGAGATTTCAATAAGAAAGTAGTTCCGAGCATGAAGCAGATCTGGGTACAAAAAGGAGGACAGCCACCAGCCTTACCCCCACAATTCCCATCCAGGCAAGCCAACCAGGCTAGAAGACAAACGAAGAAACTAGGAAAAGCTCAACCACAAGGTATCCAAAAAGTTTGGGTGCCTAAGAAATTAGCTGTAGCTCAACAAGGAAACTTACAAATATGGGTACCCAAGAAGCTCTTACATACACAACAACCTCTGCTCTCCCACACGAGAAAAGTCTCAAAAATAAGCCATGGAGAAGCAAGGGTCTAAACGAGGCTGTTGAGCCTATAAAAATCATATTGGTCAAAAGCAACCGTAGTCAAAGTCAAAAAGTCAAAGTCAAAAAGTCAAAGTCAAACTAGTCAAAGTTAACATGTTCAAGATCAAAGTCAACATGGGCAAAGTCAAAGAATTCAAAGTTCGGGTGTCAAGGTGCACAGCTAGTGCACAAGTAATTGTTCACGAAGGTTACATGTTGCAGAAAGTTGGTTGTAGGTTGCAGAGGATCTTTCTGGAATTTCTCTAAGGTTCAAAGTGTTTTTAAAGTGTTTGGAAGGTTCAGGTGAACCCTCTCTTAGGTGCACATTTGAAAGGTAAAATGTGAAGGTATGTGAAGGGGCAGTGTACGCAGAAGTGAAAGTATGGCCCCCCAATTAAAATTTTTGTTTTAGTCTAAAGTCACTACCGGACAAAACAGGGATTCATTGGCTGCCCACTTTTGGAGATAATCTTGGGACATCAAAGTGAGCACCAAGATACTCTAGCAGTTAGGAGCGTATGTGAACCAACACTCAAATCAAGGCAAGGCATTATTCTTTGGGGACTAGCAAGGTGAGCATAGTCTAGACTAAGGAAGTGCAAGAGACATAGAGTGTGTGTGTGTGATGCAGAGAATTGAAGTGCAAGGTGTGCATGAAGAGTGACTTAGAAGTGTGCAGAGAAGTGCTAAGCCATACAACCAAAGGTCCCAAGGTCCCATTGAAGTTGTGCGCACGTCGACAAAAGGTGTCCATCCCTCCCCCTATTGGAAGCTTGAGTGTAAGGTGTGCACAAGTGCAAGCTTGGAGAAGGTGGAGGTCTGGTGCAGAGAAGGTCGGCAGCAACAAAAACCTTGGGTATTTTGTACTTTGTGATTGTGCACTCTTGGAATTTTGCACAGAAAGCATTTGGATTGTATTGTACATCACCATTGCACTTTTCTTCGTATAATCAATCTACAAAAGCTTCCAGTGTCTATATTTTTCTTGTTATCTTTCTCCCTTCTCCTACAAACACTCAAATCCCTTTCCGCACAAGAATCCCCCAACAAAATTTGGCACGCACGGTAGGACCACAAGGAGATTTGAGGATAGGAGAAGCGAATTGCAAAGTGTAGAAGAGTTCAAGGGTATCGACACCACTGTATTGACTCAAGAGGTAATCTTTCTTCCATTGGAATTCTCTTAAACGAAGAGGAGTATGAACAACTCATGACCGCAACCCAGTCTCAAAGCTTGAGGGTCACTTGCAAAGCAACAAGAAGAAAGCTTATTCAAAGATCAACTAGCCCATCATCGTCAACATCATCAGTAAAGAATATGGCAGTCGAGGTAGATTTGGAAACTTTACTTTCTAGATTGAATATCAAATTTCCATCCTTTAAATGGCTAGCACAAGAAGATCTAGATGAGCGCATTAGGAGATTCTTAGCATTATGTAAAACAAGGGGTCTGATGGGAAGAGAGGACGCATTTCTGATTCTCTTTCCTGCAAAAGGGTTAGCAGACAAATGGTTTAGTCAGTTTGCTGACAACCATTTCACAACATGGGATTTGATGAAGGAAGCATTTAGAACACAGTTCCAACAAGGGAACACAACTAAAAACATTATTGAAGAATTAGAAAATTTAAGACTAGGTCTTGGGGAAACCTTCCCAGAATTTGTGACTAGAGCTAAGACCCTGATGGCCAAATTACCAGACCCTCCCTATGATTTTTTTATCAAGAAGTGGTTGGCTAAAACACTTCCCATATCAACACAATGTAAAATAAAGGAGTTGGTTTTATTGACAACAATAGAAGAATTCATCAATAGAGCTACAAGATTGGAACAAATCAGACAGCAGTATGGGGCAAGCTCTTCCAATTTGTCATATCCTGCAAAACCTGAATTTCTAGTAATTCAGCTAAGGAAAGAGCTTGAGGGCTTAAAAAGGAATAAGCTCCATAAAGAGGAGGAGAATGTTGTGACTCAGTTGAGGAGGGAAATTGAAGCAGGAATTCCAAGCAGAAGAACTGGCTCAGCTTCAACAGGAGTTGTAGGAACTCAAAGGGGGTGCCATCAAAAGTGGGCTATGGTGTACCATGTGCAGCAAGCAGGGTCATGTGGTAAGTGAATGTCCATTGTTAAGTGTAACTTGTCAGCTATGCAGGAAAGCTGGTCATGAGGCCCATGAATGTTAATCAAGAGGGATGCATGCACAACCCTATTGGGCACAAGGAGGTGTGCAATTCTCAACCAATGTAAATACCTATTCAGTATGCTAGTCGAATTTTAATTAAGGCAGAAAAAAATTATAGCACCACAGAACAAGAGGCCCTAGCAATGGTTTTTGTTGTACAAAAGTCTCATCATTATTTTCTAGGTGTGAAATTTGTTAATATCACTGATCATCAGCCACTCAGGTATTTATTGAACAAGCTACAAGCGACTGGGAGGATATGGAGGTGGTTGCTTTTGTTCCAGGAATTTGATTTTTTTGTAGTCCATAGACCAAGTAAAGAAAATGTCATGGCAGACCACCTATCTAGGATCAACATGATGGATCAAGCAATTGGAGTAAATGATGATTTTCTAGATGCTAATTTGTTCGTTCTACAAGCACAAGGTTGTTATGATGACATGAAGAATTTTATTAAAACTTGATTGTATCCAGAGAAGGCAAGTGTTCTGCAAAGAAAGAGACTGCTAATCAAAAGCAGACCTTTTACCTTCATTAAGGGAAAATTATATAGACAGGGAAAAGATAACAGTTTTAGAAAGTGCATGGAAGAAGAAGAAGTGAGGGAAGTCCTTAAATCTGATGAAGGAACAGGTGGTGGACACCTTCCAGGACACATTATGAGTCAGAGAATCCTTGATGTTGGATTATGGTGGCCTACATTATTCAAAGATGCAAAGGAATGGGGAAAAGCATGTGATGTCTGTCAGAGAGTGGACCCAAGCCAACAAAGCAGAGGAACAACCCGTTGATTATTTCCACTTCTTGGCGACCATTTGAGAAGTGGGGGCTATATTTCGTAGGGTGCATCTACCCTCGATCGATTCCAAAGAGAGAAAAGTATCTATCGATCGCCACTGACTATGCAACAAAGTGGGTTGAAGTTATTGCCTCCCTTGATTGCACTGCTCAAACTGTTGTTGATTTCATTTATAGTAATAGCATTTGTAGATTTGGATGCCGCCTTGAAATTTGTACAGATCAAGGTACTTATTTTGTGAACAAGGTCCTACATGAAATTTTTAACAGGTACAAAGACCTACATAGGACCTCTTGTGCCTATTATCCAAGAGCGAGTGGACAGGCAGAATCCACCAATAAGGTATTAATTGCCATGTTAAGGAAGGAATGTATGTTACAACACACTTCCTGGGGCATAGCTTATCAAGGTACCCTATGGGCATACATATTATTTTACAAAGAAGCAATTGGATATTCTCCATTCCAATTGGCTTATGTGATATTGCCTATTGAACCCTTTGAATTTCTACATGGGTCACCAAAACTAGCATTCATGTAGGGAAAGAAAGCTTGTGGTGTCTCTCAGAAGCTTGGAGCATTACACAAAGTGGAATAGATATGTCTACATGCTGCAAAACAATTGATAGAGACTCAGCTAAAGAGGAAGAAGGCACATGATCGGAATCTATGGGACAATAACTTACAAACAGGCATGTTAGCTCTTCTCCATAGACCTCAAATCCACACACAAGTAAGGGGAAAATGGCTTCCACATTGGGAAGGACCTTATCAAATTAAGATGATGTTGAATTGGGGTGCAGTGGAGTTAGAGACTCTAATAGGAGAGCTCCTACCACTGGTCAATATATCAAAGGCTCAAGGCCTATCATCAACACAATTGAAGATTTATGGATCACCTAGAACTTGGAAAATCTATCCAGGTTGTACATAGCCTTCTCATTCCATTTTTTGCTTAAGTTTTAGTAGTTTTTGTCCATTTTCATGCTTGTTCCTTGAGTTTTTATGCAATTTAAAAGTCATTGCACAACCCTCTGCATAAGCACAATTTTTGGAAATTCTTAGGAGTTTTTAAAGCATTTTTAGAATTTTTTTAGCATTCTTTTAGCCTTTTCATATGTCATTTTCTTGCTAAAAAGGAGGAATAAAGGAAGCTTTCTAAGGTTTTGAGTGAGAAAAATTGGCCTAGAACTTTAGGAATTTTTTGGCAAATTTTTCTTGAATTTTTTGGATTTTTTTGCAATTTCGTTTGGATTTTATTGATATTTTTCACCAATTTTTGGATATTTTCCCAACAAAAAAAAAGAAGAATGAACAAACAAAGAAACAAACTATATATATATATATATACCCCATGTATTCCTCTCTCTTTCTCTATCTCTCCCCTGCCCCCGTCCCCCTCCCCCCTCCCAATCTTATTTTTTATTTTTTAATTTTTTATTATTTTAATTTTTTAATTTTGTATCTTTATCTTACCTTGCCCCACTTTTATTTTTTTATTTTTTATTTTTTCTTTTTTATTATTTTTATTTTTAAATTTTTATCTTTATTTTTTACTTTTTACTTTTTTTTACATGTTTATTCCTTTTTTTTCTCCTTATCCCCCATTATCGTATTTTCTTTTTTTTATTATTTTATTTTTTCCTTTTATTTTTATTTCTTATTACTTTTTATTTTAATTTTGAGTATTTTATTTTCCATATCCGCCAACCAACTTTTTTTTTCTTTTTCTTTAAATATTTATCTCCCCCCCCCCCCCCCCAACTCTATCCTATATAAGTCTTCTCAAGTAGTCCATTGTTGCACCGGCGTGGAGCTTCCTTCAGGTTAGCCCTCTCCCCCCCCCCCACACACACACACACCAACATAGGATAACTTTTATCTTATGCTTGGTTGTGGAATTTTTATATTATTATTTTTCATTTTTCTCTTTTCTTTATCTAGTTTACACCCCTATCGTGCTCCGATTTTGGTAATTTTTACTCGTTTTTAGGGTTTTTTGGCATGTTGAAGCGGAATTTGGGGTTAAACTACACAATTTTTGATGTTTTATATATGTTTTATGCATGTGTCCCGTGCATTTTTTTTACATTCATCCATATTTGTTGCATAGAGCTGCACTACATCCACTTCGGTCTGGCCTTCATAGATATCCTTTTCCCCCTCTCTTATGGCCCTCCCCTCCTGTCAGAAAGCTCCCATATTATTGTGTAATGTAATAGTTGCCTCTGTCTCTTCAGCACTTGATCACATCACAGAGCTCTTTATCGACCTTCATCCATTGCTTCTACCGCACCCCAATAGGCTTCATCCATTGCTAGTGAGGCGTACTCCGAGCTTCCACCTTCGGCCTTGGATTTAGCCACCATCCCTCCAGAGGTATGCATTGCCACTCCTGTGGCCCCGACCCACCCCCTCCTGTGGCCCCTACCCCCACCATCCTTGCGCCCCCACCCACCCCACACATGTGGCCCCCACCCATTCCGTCCTAGCGGTCACAGTCCCTTCCATTCCATGCACCACCTCCCCATGCTCTCATCCTCCTTCAGCCCCTCCACACGTCCCGGGGAGCCACCCCTTTGCGGCATCCCTTCCATGTTTCTCCCTCTCTAGATCCTCTTTGTATAGCCCGGGGGCACCCCCCCCTCCACCTTCCCCCCGTCGCTCCGATGCACTCTATTGGTTCCAGTGGTCATCCTGTGCATAGCTCGGATAGCCATTCCACTTCTACTGTCCCCCGGCCACCGTCATCATCCATTGTTGATCATCAAGATTTGTCTTCTTCCTTATTCATCCACCTCCACCTAGCCCTGCCACCTATATCGCTCCTCGACCTACTCCCAGAGGGATGCCTTCGTCAGGCGGGTCTTTGGCGGCTAGCCTCCATCTTATTATTCGATCCCGAGGGGGCTGACATTCATGCCATGCTTCTCGCATTCCCACACTTTCCATCCGGTTCACTTTCACATGCTATCATCGCCATGGGCATCGGTTCCAGCATCACTTCATATCGCGTGCCGCCCTTCCTCTACTCTAGGTTGTCTTGGGAGTCCATCTGTTTGACGATGATGCCATGCCTACCATGTACCAGCTAGCCCTCCTACATTCCTTCATTTTCTACTTTTTATTCCGTAGCCCATCCTCTGACATTCCATTACATGATATCCATATTCCAGACCCCCTTTTCTGCTTTATACATGGTCGCCCTTATCCATATAGCTCCCTTATGTTTCAGTCCTTCCTCCTTTGTTCTCGACGATTCCATGATGCCCTCCATCGCAGGACACGTTCGTTCTCCGTGTATTTTGCACCGGCCTTAGCATGGCTCTTTCATCTTCCTGGTATACAGTCCATTGCACCAAGCCCCATCATTGCCCAGTCCCATCCCGCACAAACTACTATCCATTCCCCTCGTCTGCATCCTCCACCAGCCACCATATTGCCTACACCTCCTAGTTCCATTCCTCAAGAGTCCACTCCCATCGCAGCCTCCACTCCACCACCCCCACAGCAAGTACGAGCTCGGTTGATGGATTCTTTTTCGATCAATAGCTTGTTGTCTCCTTCCCCTATACCTCCTCCGTCTCTACAGTCACCCCGCCAACCGGTACCACTCAGCCTATTCCATCTCCAGCCATTTCCATTGAGTCCACCGCCACCTCCCCTCATCACCGCACCCCTCCTGCTTCTCCTACTTGTCCCCAGCCTATCCCGGCCCCCCCATTAACCTCGCCACCTACCATCCCTGATAGCCTCACCGACGATCCACCCTTGCTTGGTCTTATTCGCGATGCGAGCCTCATCGCGAGCGATGGAGCCGATGTTGCACGCCTCTCCCTTGACTCAGTCTTTGCTACAGCTACACTCCACCAACAATACGCTTCAACGATTAAGTGCAGACGTGCTTCAGCACTTCAGCGGGAGAGGGACTTCAGCAGGAGAGGGACAGGTTCTAGGCTGAGGCCGATTCCACAAATCGAGCTCTTTTGGAGATATGGCAACGAGCATCTTTGGGCATCTGCAAGAGTCCTGCTTGTCGACTGTTTCGATGGGAGCGCGACCATCTGCGCCGCTATCAGAGCATGGTTGCTGCTTGTACTGAGTAGGCGGCTATTATTCCCCCAACATCACCTGACCCGACTCCACATCCTAGTGATGTTACTCCTGCGGCGCGTTCTCATTCACCACCAGCACCCCAGCCCGACACCGCTCCCTAGTTGTCCGTTTCTACTATCTCAATCACAGCTTCTCGCCCCTTTTTTACTCCTTTTGCCTCATTTTGATAATCTAGGCTTCTCATCTCGCGTTACCTTAGTTAGGCCGCTCTTGTTCTTTACTTATCTTTCCTACCATTCAGCGGCTCTTTCATGTACTTCAAGCCGTTTCCGTGGCCCTTTCATGTATTTCTTGACTTTTCAGGGTTCTCATTGTAGCTCCTTTTGATATATATATATATGGGATTTTGGTTATTGGTTCTTTATGGCATCTCTTGTCTAGTCATTTCGAGGAGGTTTTTGTTTCATTGGCATTTGTGGGTGTTTTTGTTTCATTGACATATGTTGAATTTATTCATGTATAGTTTCATATTTTTCTTTTTCCCATCTCATTAACCCTACCCTTGACCCATCCCTTCCAATTCATACCTTCTTCACCTACTTCCCCATTTCACTGTCACACGCGCTTACACTACAACTTCCCCATCCAGTTTCCCCTAACCTTACTTCCACAATCGCCTCAAACCCTTACTTTGTACACTCCAGTATGCTCTTCATTGCAAAATTTCCACCTTTTGGCTCTTCTCTGGTCTTGTTCTCTACTGCTCCTGGTGGACTTGGTAACTGCTCCAATGTCCTTTTGAAGTTTTTGGAGCACAGGAATCATGGTGTCATCTCTGGTCAGGGTTTTGGTTGTAGCTCTTTGGGATGGAGAGCCCTTTAGGTGGTGGGCAACTGTTGAGCCTATAAAAGTCATATTGGTCAAAGTCAACTATATTCAAAGTCAAAAGGTCAAAGTTAACATGCTCAAGATCAAATTCAACATGGGCAAAGTCAAAGAATTCAAAGTTCGGGTGTCAAGGTGCACAGGTAGTGCACAAGTAATTGTTCACAAAGGTTATATGTTGCAGAAAGTTGGTTGCAGGTTGCAGAGGATCTTTTTGGAATTTCTCTAACATTCAAAGTGTTTTTAAAGTGTTTGGAAGGTTTAGGTGAACCCTCTCTTAGGTGCACAGTTGAAGAATTGAAAGGTAAAATGTGAATGTATGTGAAGCGGCAGCGTACGCAGAAGTGAAAGTATGGCCCTCCAATTAAAATTTTTGTTTTAGTAAGTCACTACAGGACAAAATAGGTATTCATTGGTTGCCCACTTTCGGAGATAATCTTGGGACATCAAAGTGATCACCAAGATACTCTAGCAGTTAGGACTGTACGTGAACCAACACTCAAATCAAGGCAAGGCATTATTCTTTGGGGACTAGCAAGGTGAGCATAGTCTAGACTAAGGAAGTGCAAGAGACATAGAGTGTGTGTGCGACGCAAAGAAGTGAAGTGCAAGGTGTGCATGATGAGTGACTTAGAAGTGTGCAGAGAAGTGCTAAGCCATACAACCAAAGGTCCCAAGGTCCCATTGAAGCTGTGTGCGCACCGATAGAAGGTGTCCATCCCTCCCCCTATTGGAAGCTTGAGTGCAAGGTGTGCACAAGCGCAAGCTTGGAGAAGGTGGAGGTCTAGTTAAACATGTCCTCCATCTTGCGTTCCTGATAGATCTTCGAATGGAGTAGTAAATCTCTAATAGCAGGCTCTAATCTTTCCTTAAATTGTCTAAACCTATCCCTAGATGATAAAGCTAGGAATATTAGCTTTACCAAATCCTAGGCTTTACTATTGAAATTTTTAAATATTCAACTTGCTTACTTTAACCTAAACTTATATTATCTCTTGACTTGATATTTTGGGTTTATAATTTGTTTTCTTTTTATCTTTGTGAGTCTTTAATTTCAAAATTTACTTTTAATTTTCAAACCTCTGAATTTTTTATTCCAAAGGTTACCCTAATGAAAATTATATGTTTAGATGATTTTTATAAGTTTTAAATATGTTTTCTCAATTTGGATGTTTTGAATTTTTAATGTAACAATATTGAATACTGAATCCAACTCCCTTTGCTCCTGTTCCTTGATAGATGCCACCAAATAATAGCACCGATAGAAGTCAAGGGGCTTAGGAAATGGTGCACTAAAATAAGTTACAAGTCTTGCTCGCCACCAAATAGGCCTCAATTCTTCACTGTTCTGGAGGGCTTCAAAATCTTGAGAGAAGAACTGATATCGCGTCCAAACATTGGCTCTGTATGTCAGATTAGCCTCATAGATAAATTTTGCTTCGTCCAGTGGTCCTACAAGTCCTTGGAACCAATGCGCTTTATTGTTCACTTTCTCTATTTTACCCATAGGTGGGTCTTCAATTGGCATGGGGCCTATGAAACCTTGGATTTTGGGTGGCACTGTTGTTAATAGGTTCTCGAATGGAAGGGTTGAGAAATCGACCACGGGTCATCCCAGCGCTGCACTGGTGGAATTTCTAAGTTGCATGAAAAATTCCTATGAATGAATCTAAACTAGAGTATAGAAGAAAACACATTACTCATGGAAATTAATTAAGATCCCAAGGAGATGACACCCCCATTCCTTTCCACCACCAACATGCTTCCCGTGCATTGTGCATGATTTTAATGATATGTGATTGTGAAGTGAATGTGAGCAGTGTGTGATTTGACTGTGAGTGCTTGTGTGTGAGATGTGTGCTTTTACAATCGAAAACTTGTGAGCACTGCCTGCTAGGTTAGTGTAAGTTACAAGGTCGCTAGTTAGATGAGTTGATATAGCTAGAGATGGATGGATGGATGGAGTAGTCAGTGGGTGCTTATCATCACAGGGTTGTCGGTATGGACTAGCTTGGTTAGGTGCGGTCATGATTAGTGAAGTCTTGGGAATCCATTTCTGTACAACATGATGGGGTCCAAAAGATGAAGTGGAATATACAAAATAGGGTTTGTAGGGTGTCTGGTTACGAGCATACAAGGGTTTCCTTGGGTTTAATAAGGTTGATTTATAAGTTGCATAGTGCTTAGGTATCCAAATCTGGTGAGACTTGGATTGGGCTTTCACTAAGGGTCTTGGCACCCAAATTTGTCGAATGCACTACCGCTATTGTGAGTGAAATTGACAGGGTTGTTGAAGATCTAGAGGATTTGACTCGTTTGATGATGGAGCTTTTTGTACCCACCTTTGGCATGGGATTTCTTGAGTAGACTGTTCGAGGGGCCACCCTGATGTGGCCGTGCTAGTCGTCGAGGGTGAGATGTCAAATCAACACACTGCTTTGGAAAGAAGGGAGATCCAATGCTATTGTGCCCAACCCTTTAGAGAATGAGGCATTCTATACAATAGATCTAGGTGGACATCGTGTTAGCAAGGGTGATCCGATGGAGGTTCCTGACTCCTCCCATGTGTAGCTACCTGATTGGGGAGCTTGTAGTGGCCTTTCAAGCTTGCCTGGAGTCTGTGGGGGTGCAGGCCTAGCTTGAGGTTGAGCCTTATGCCACCATACTTGTCTGGATCCTGTCTGCTTACTCGATCTCACCTCCTTGAGGGGTTTTGCCTCCTGCTTCTTTTCGATGGACACAGTTAAACCACTCATAGCCGGCATTAGGCCACACATATTTGGAGGGTCTTCTATTAAGTCCAATACTTTCGGGCACTGACCTCTGAGTGGTAGCTCATGGCACTGTCCTGCAAGTTCCAATTGGAGTACACACCTGCGAAGATTTAAGTTCACCATGTAGTTGTATAACCATTCATGACCTAGGATCATGGGTTCTATAGGTCTTCGTCATGGCAAACCAAAAGCTTAATTATCGGGGGTTTCTAATCCACCTAATCCTATGAGATAGGCTTCAATAGGCTTCATCTCCTTTTCCTATCCCAGACAATGAGAGAGCCTAATTGCATTTGTTGCTGCACCAGAATCGATTAAAGCCCTAATTTGCATACACATGGGATCACGACCTAGAGTGATGTTAACAAATGGTCTCCTGTCAACAATACTAGGGATATCCTTTCCTTTGATTTGACACATGGCCACTAGATATCTTGGAGCATCCTCCAGTTGAGGTTCTCTACCTAGTCCTTTCCTTCTCAATCACATGCGCCTAATGCATTCTAAAGCTTCCGCTTGGGCTTCTGCTCTGATCCGTTCCTCCTCTTCCTTTCTCTTCTTGGCAAGAGTTAGCCGTTGAAGCATATCCTCAATCAAGGGTTCTTGATATAGCTTAACTCTGCATCCACTTATATAATTAGGCATTACCTCTCCTTCTAGGGTTGTTAGTTGAACAACACCGCTAGTCGAATATCCTATTGATAATCATGGGTCCACATCTCTGTTTCTCTAACTTACGGGCATGTTGTTTCAAGGTGTAAGCTAATACCAAATCTCCTACTCATAATCCTTTGTCCTTGATATGAGCATCAAAGTAGTCTTTCTATCTTTTCTTAGTGGCATAAATTCCTACTGCTGCACACAATCTAGTCTCTCCTAGTCGTTCTAAGTCAAGTATTCTTGAGGAAAGTTCATGACCTGTCCACTAATGCTCTTGAGCTAGCTTGAGGGTGGGTATCAAAAAATCCAAAGGCAAGACAGCATTCTGACCAAATACCATCTGGAATGGTGTGGCATTAAGCACTGTTTTATATGCCACTCGATAGGCCCATAAGGCATGGTGCAATTGCTGATCCCAATCTAAAGACTTATTATTCATAATCTTGGTCAGTATGTTGCACAAAATTTTGTTAGTACTCTCAACCTATCCGTTGGCTTGTGGATGATACGGTGCAGATTTCTTCTGTATTACCATGAAATCATATAATAAATATTCAATGACCTCGTTCAAAAAATGGGTACCTTTATCACTTACAAGCTCTATAGGAAGCCCATATCTCGTGAAGACATTTTCAAACAAGAACTTTGCAGTCATGGGTGCATCATTCTTCTTTGTGGCCTTGACCTCTACCCATTTAGTGAGATTGTATTTGGTAACTATGATATACTCAGCATGGGAGTTCTTTGCAGGGGGGCTAATAGGTCCAACAAAATCTATTCCCCATTTTGAGAATGCACGTCCTCCCATCATGGGATGTAGGGGCATCTTGTCTCTGCTTATAGGATACTGAGCCCTGTGACATACATCACATCATTTTACATATGTATGGGCGTCCATATGGACAGTGGGCCACCATAATCTAGAAAATAGTATGGCCTTAATAACACGGATAGGTCCAAAATGGCCTCTTGTTGCACCTTGATGGGTAGCTTCCAAGAGGTTGATATATTCACTCTTGTGCACACATATCCTCAGATAACCGTCTCTCCCTTGTCTATACAGATTATCACCAATGAGCTTATAATCTTGAGCCTCCTGCTCTAGACCTCGTTTACATGCCAGGGTCATGTCTTCTAGGAAACTCTTTGTCCTCAAATAGTTAACCAAAGGTTCACTCCAATCTTGCATTAGGGCCACATGGTATAGAGTGGCGTGTTCTATCGTTGGTCTATTACAGCACTTTGGACACTCATTGCAAAGTTGTCGGACATCTTTCTCCATTGAGGGCCAATACACACCTAACCTTTTTAAGTTCAATAATGTCCCCTGTCTCGAATGATGTTGCTCTAGTGCACCTACATGTGCTAGTTGCAACCAATTGTCATGCTCCTATTCTTCTACACAACAAGCAAGGATATTCTAATGATCTTGTCTATAGATACTACTGGCGAGGATTCGGTATCTTTGTGCCTTCACTACCTCCTTCTCTTGAGTTCTCACTTGAGGATTTTTAGGTCCATATGTAAATACTGGAACTAATGGCTTTGTCCATTCAGGAACAATCTTGACATTAATCAAGTAAGCATATGGTAGCTCGTCTACTACTCCAATAGTTGCTTCTCCTGAAGTTATCCTCGAGAGATGGTCAGCCCTCAAGTGCATTTTACCCTTCTTGACTACCACTTCAAAGTCATACTCCATAAGTAGTAGAAACCAACATATTAGCCTACCCATGTTGCAGGGTTTGTTCACTAAATACAAGAGAGCTTGATGATCTGTAAAGAACTTAAATCTATTTGCCAATAAATAATGACAAAATTTCTTAACGGCATAGACTATTCCTAGCCCCTCTCTCTCCATCACGGTGTAATTTCTCTTTGTGGCATTCAACTGCCTACTGGCATATGCAATTGGTAATTCAATATTCCCTTCGTCTGTGGGTTGTGCTAACATGCAACCTATGGCATGATTAGAAGCATCTACGTGTACGTGAAAAGGTTTGTTCCAATCACACATGTCTAGAATAGGTGCATAACACAATCATCATTTTAGTTCACTAAAGGAGCTCTCACATTCTTCTGTCCACTCGAAGTTAGTTATCAGGTTGTATAGTGGTTTAGCAATGATTGCATACATATGTATGAATCATCGGTAGTATCTGCAATGGCCAATAAATGCTTGTACCTCCTTTACGTTCTTAGGCCTGGGTAATTCATTGATCACTCATACCTTGTCCTCATCTATGGAAATTCCATTTTTTAAAACTATGTGACCGAGTATCTTACCTTGTCTTACCATAAAGACGCACTTCTCAGGGTTTAAACAGACTTGATATTCCCTACACTTGTCGAAGATTCATTTAAGATCAGGGATATGATCTGGTCTGAGCATTGAGTGAGCACATAGGTCATCTATGTACACTTCTAGGTTCTTTCTCAAAAAATCTTTGAAAACATGGAACATCAACCTTTGGAAAGTTGCAGGTGCATTCCTCAACCCAAAAGGCATCACACGAAATGCAAAGATACCCCATTCAATGGCAAAAGCCATCTTATGTTGATCCTCAAGGGCAATGGCAACTTGGTTATAGCCTGAAAATCCGTCAAGAAAGCTATACACTTCCTTGCCTGCAACTCTTTCCAACAGGTGTTCTGTAATAGGCAGAGGGTAATTGTCCCTAATGGTGGCAGCATTAACTTTCTTCAAATTAATACACACTTTCAGCTTACTATTCTTCTTAGGCACAACTACAATGGGTGATACCCATTCATTATGTTCTATCTCATAAATGAATCTGGCTTCAATGAGTCTATCTATTTGTTGCTTAATTTTCAATGCGTAGTTATCATTATACGTATAGGGCTTTTGCTTGGTGGGTTTAGCCTCGACTGTCATGGGTATCCTATGAGAACATATATCTGGATCTACCCCTTTAAAGTCCTTGTAACTCCATGCCAACCCATCCATATACCTTTTCAATAAGGCGATCAAACTTTTTTCCTCTTCATCTGTCAGATCATGCCCTATGTACGTACATTTTTCTTCTCCTCCCTTGATTGCCACTACTACTTTCTCTGTCGTCTCCTTGTTATCATAGGCTTCTCTAGAGTTTTTGTCTCTCTTAGGAATTCTTATCATCATCTTTCGTTCTTCAACTTTGCATTTCTAAAAGAGTTTTCTAGCACTTCCATTAACGGTTCCTCTTCCTCTTCTTGTTTCGCACTTTTATCCTTTCTCATCTTTCGATTTTGTTGATCCAAATTTGAATTATCCTCTCTCTTTCTAGGGGTTGTGTGGTCTGGGGAAATGGCTTCTACCCAACCTAAAAATTCCTCTTCATATGAACATTTAGGTCTATTAGAGTCTACTTCTCCTAGAAGCATTTCATATGCTTGATTCTTTCCGAAATCGCATATTGCAAAAGTGTGATCAAATTCTACCCTGTAGGTGGCAGGGTAATTCCTTCCAGTAGTCCTAGTGGTCTTTCTATGTGCCCGTCAGCCATCTGCAACTTCATTCTAGTAGGTCTAAGGGTTGGTTTACCCCAACACTTCCACAAATAAGTGGTAGCAATAGCTACTCATGCGCCTGTGTCTAAGATGGCTTTAGTAGTGTAACCTTTGTAAGTGATAGGCAAATAAGCATTACCTTCCTCTCTTTCACTCACATCTCCCACTTTATCTATGGGTATTTTAGGTACCTTTCCTCGTGCTCCTAGTCTAGAGGAAGTTGTAGCTATCTCTGGAGACTAGTTTGCTACGTGTTTCCATAGTTCTGGTTTAATTTTCAATAGTTCCTCCAAAGTTAAATGGCATTGAACTCTGGTGTTCTTAATGACTTCTGTGTTTCTCAAAAGAACTAAGTCTTCTCCCCTAACTAGAATAGTGGGGGCTCTCACTTGAATTGATATGTCTTCCCAAGGTCCCGTGAAGTGAGGTAACTCTTGCACAGAGTTAGATTCAAAACTCGTGTGCTCACTGGAACAATCCTCCACTTGATCTCCATAGATAGATGGGATGTTAGCAGGTAAATGTTCTCCTAAGTCATCAATCTCTGGTATCGATGGTCATGTTTCCTATTCTTACCTCCATATTTCCTCTTGAATCTCTCTTAAGATTGCATGTGAATCCATGTAGCCCGTTTGATGATCTTCTAAGTCTGACCTAGCCCTTTTGGATAGAGTTGTCTCTAAGGGGTCCTCTGGTCTAGTTTGGGTGCTAGAGCTAACTTTTGTTGTGTTTGATACTAGTTGCTCTAATCTTTCCAATAATCCTTGGAAATGTAGCTCAGGTTTAGCCATAACTTCCCAATTGAGGTATTGGGATGCCTCAAACCTTGCCTGGGCCAATTCTACCATTTTCATGCATAGTTTGGTTCTTTCTATTTCCAAGTCGACTCTAGGGTAGTTCTTGCTGAATTCTCCTACCTGTGGTCCTTCTTGTATCCTAGCTTGGTAAGCCTATGAGCATCGTGTTGAGGTTTTCTAGGATAGGGTCTGCTAGTACTGATCCCGGCTTTGGGGTTAACTCATTTGGTTCAGCCCCTTGTGATGCCATTTCTAAAATCTTGGCTCTGGTTTCCCTCAGGCTTTCCTCCAACTTGGTAATATTTTTGCTCCATTTTCTCTTATGTCAATGTCTTGACTCTTTCTAGGTTCTCATCTTCTTTCCTATTGGTTCTATCGATGGCTTCAGTTATTCTTCTGGGGGTCTCTAGTTGCATCTACCTTTGTGCTTGGGCTCTAGTTACTACTTGGATGGGTATGTACTGGGGTATGGAACCTTCGGTGTGTTGCACTATTCCTATCACATTGATGGGGGTCACTTTCGTGGATGCATTGGCAGGTTCTTAGGGCAATCTCTTATATAGTGATCCTTCCCACATTCAGGGCAAAATCCTTGAATATTGAAATATTATGGCTGCACAACACGTGTGGCGTGTGGGCAATCACATATGAAATGGTCTCCCTGACACTTGAAACATGGTCCTTTAGGTCCCTGGGGTCTTGGTTGTCTAGCCTGTGGTCGCGGATTGGGGTTTGTGTACATGACCTGAACATACTCAGGTTCCCAATTTGGTTCGTACACAAGACTCTCATAGTATGGATCTAGGTTTTTTGATGACTCTGTATAGTATGCGGGTGGATTGTCTACATGGGTGGAATCAAAACTATTTAAATTAGGGTCATTTTCTGTGATCAAAGGGGTTGTTCCCTATTTGAATTCTCTTTCGGAGTGGCGTACTTCACAGAAACTACGTTGGCGAGGGATGGAGGTTGTTGTCCTAGGACAGGTTGGGGTCTAGGGTGTGCTTGATATGGAACTTGATAATGAGGGGGGGCACAATAGTATTTTTGTGGCTGGTACTACCCTTGGTACCTACCTAGCTGATATGGCTGAGGATAACTCTGTCTAACCACCTGTTTACTATATGGACAATCTTGAGTCGTGTGGTTAGTGTACCTATGCTCTATGGTACAATATAGGCCATTGGAGTTTCTTATGGGTTGCATTGTATTTGGACACATATTTTCCATGTGATCAACTCCACAAGTGTAACACCTTCAAGAGGGAGCTAATTTGATGCCAGGTTTACTAGAGACTCCCAATCATTTGGCCACTTGTTCCACTAAGTCCTCTATATAATTGGAACATCTGGATGAGGCCTTGGTTATGCTATTCGAGTCTTTATGCACCTTAGAGAGTTCTAACTCTTCCCCTAGCTTATCCCCTGTCTACAAAAATGCGCAAGCATTGATCCAAGGTTCTCAGTTCCTTCAAGAATACATACGACCTAAGCTTAGCACTCAACAGGCCATTGATGAACAAAGCTATCAGCTTAGCTTGAGTGGGTACTTCGAATGGAGGGCATCGCTCTATATAGCATCTAAATCTACATCCAACCATCCTTACTATCTCTTGAGGTGTTTGTTTGAACATGTGTATCAATGATGATGCGTTGTGCCTGATTCCATTCTTTGGAAAAATCCATAATAAAGGCCTGCATCATATGGTGGATGTCTCTAAATTGGTGTTGGTGCAATGGTCAAAACCAATCCAACACATCACCCTTCAGAGTGAGTCCAAAGGCATTAAATTGTGTGAGCATGTCTTTGACTTGTGAATCTACATCCAACCATCCTTACTATCTCTTGAGGTGTTTGTTTGAACATGTGTATCAATGATGATGTGTTGTGCCTGATTCCACTCTTGGAAAAGTCCATAATGAAGGCCTCCATCATATGGTGGATGTCTCTAAATTGGTGTTGGTGCAATGGTCGAAACCAATCCAACACATCACCCTTCAGAGTGAGTCCAAAGGCATTAAATTGTGTGAGCATGTCTTTGACTTGTTTAGCCTGTGACACCTGTTTGAATTGAGCTACATGCTCATAGGGATCTCCCGATCCATCAAAGCAATTCTTCATATCCTTCACTAGTTGAGTGGGCCTCAAAGTCCTGGGTGGTCTATAGGCCTTGGTAGGGGAAAGTCATCCCTACACCTTTGAGCTCTATGCTCCCTAGTTTGTTCTCTTTCCATTCTCCCACCTTCTGTAGTGGTTCTTTCTCTCCCTGTGTAGTTGATGATCTCTCTGGTCCATCCTTGTTCTTCTCTCTGTGTCCTTGAGAGGTGCCGATACCCGAATTCTCCTTAGACACATGTGATCTCAACTGTGGAAAGACTAGTTCTCCTCCCCACGTGTGTGCATGATGTCCATGTTCTGAGACTTTATACACTCTTTCGCAAGCGTCATCTAAGTATAATATTTTCCCTGGGACCTCTGGGTCCTTCAGTTCATAAATTGTTTCCGTTCCCACAATCGTAGGATGCTCTAGATTATATCTCCAAAAAGCTTCATCGGTTTCTTTATTCCAAAACAGCTCTATACTCCTATTGTCCTGGGGCATCCAATTAGGATTCAACACTCTCATTAGCACTGATTTGCCTCTAGGCGTACTAGGTTCTTCGATCTATTTCCCTTGTCCTTCCACTCCTAAGTCTGCAGTTTCTACCACCTCACCAAGTTCATTCATTGAGTCGGGCTTACTCGTGACTATGTACATGATTCCTTCTTTGTCTATGTAAGCCTCGTTTTCAAAACTTCACCGCTGAATGTTCCAATCCAATGGGTTGGTCAGGGTTATGCAAGTGGATTACTGACCTATGAAGGCCATCTTCATATACTTGGGCATGCAATCTATTCGTGTGGATGTACTCCAACTGAGTCTTGTAGGGTCCCTCTGTCTTCCCTAGGTGGGCTACACCAAACGAAACCCCTTGTCTCCCTATGTTGAGAGACATATCTGAGTCGCTCGTGTCTGAACTAACATTGTATGGATAATTGCCTAACTGTTGAGCCCAAGATCGAGTTGTAGTTCTCACGCTAGCCTCAGAAGATCGAACACTCCGCTTATCATTTTTCCCTAAGTACTTCCCAAATCTAAGGTTCATCAATTTTTATTTCACTTCTTAACCCTCACCCTTCTGATTAGGTTAATCACTTAGTTCTTTTGATTCTCCTTTTAAGTTTCTTGTCTTTTCCCAATTTATCGCGAGGAATCATTTTAATATATTCAACTTTGATTTGTTTTAGTGATGCATAATCAAGTCACAAGCTTCTTTTGGGCCCAGATCCCTATACCCACTTGCTCTCTCTCTCTCTCTCTCTCTCTCTCTCTCTCTCTCTCTCTCTCTCTCTCTCGTCAAGCACTTCTTCTTATGCTAGAGCGAATCCTTACTACTATAGGATCCCTAAGACACTACACTTATCACAAAGTTTATTCACCCAAAGAAGTTACCAAATTAGAACTGAAATTCCACTTACAGTGTTCTCCTGAAATCTTAAAGAGGTTGTTCACATTTGCCCAAGAAACCCGGGTACTGGCCGCTTCTCACCTTGCTCTATGTCAAGCACACAAGAGTTCAAAATTAATGGCCAAAAATTATCCTTTTTTTTTTAAAACCCTAATTTTAGTGTTCAACCTAACAATCGTGATGGTCGGACACAATCGTGATCGTGTGTCACCATCGCGATGGTGTGAACACCCGTGATGATTAACTGACGATGGTCAAGCTGCGACAGTCAAGTTGCGATGATCAAGGTGTGATGGTGTGTCACCATCGCGATGATCAAATCACGATGGTTAGAATGCAATGATCAAGTGGCGATGGTCCAAGTGCGATAGTCAGGAAATCCATGATGATCAGGACCATGATGGTCAGTTGGGCCACGATTGTCAAACACCGTCATGATGGTGTGTCACAATCGCAATGATGTGACAGGATCGCGATGGCATGAGCCAATCGCCCTGACGGTCAGTGATGGTCAAACTATGATGGTCAAGCACCATCATGGTGATGTGTCACCATCATGATGATGTGTCACCATCATGATGATGTGTCACCATCATGATGATGTGTCACCATCATGATGATGTGTCACCATCGCGATGATGTGACATGATCGTGATGGCATGAGCCAATCGCCACGATGGTCAGTGACCGTCGTGATGGTCAGACACAATCGCAATGATGAGTCACCATCGCGATGGTCAGCCAAATGTATGATTTCAAACAAATGAGCTTAGATCTGTGCAAGTGCTAAAAAATTAAGTTTTTACCTGTGTTTCTTGCAGATTCATGATGTCCAGAGGTTGTCCTGCAATGTTAATGGACTAGAAAATGCGAACAAGCACTTGTAAAATCTCTTTCACACTCTCACACACATGCAAATGAGGAAAAGTGAAGAGAAAGAGGGAATATGACAGATTTTTTGGTATTTTTGGAGTTTGAGATGATGATGGGAAATCAAATTAGAGGAAAAGTGGAGTAAAAGTGCACAAAAACTAACTACTAACAACAAAACAACAAGAAAATTTTACCTTCAACTATTTTCTCCAACAAACTAATTACCATCACGCGCTCAACCTAGAGCTCGTCCCCAACAACGGTGCCAAATTTGGTGTCACTCTAGTACAATGGTGAGTACCAACGTGAGGAGTTCCACCTCGTAATTGTCAAAGCACAGAGAGGGTAGGCCGATAAGAAGATCTAGAGCAAGTGAAGTGCATGAAGGTGATGGTGAGAAATGCAAATGCATACACACACATACACACACAAGGAAAGAGGCAATGGAGATCAATGGAAGGCAAGAAAAGAACTCATACTCATCACTAATTAGTTACAATAGCTCTACTAGCTCAAAAGTTTCTAGTTTCAAAAGTTAAAAAAATTTATCAAAATGAGCTCTCTAGCTCTATTTATAGTTTTTGCCTAGTTTTGATTAGTTTCACATCTAGTGATTGGCATAGTTAAAAAATAGGTTCTAAATCTAATTTGAGGTACCTAACGGCTTCCAAAAATTATGAAAAGTGGTATGAGCTACCTACTTAGACTCCTCAAGCTCGAGGACTCTTCAGCTTGCACAAAATGGAGTCATACTTGCGGTGATTGGATGTATGTACATATATTACATTGTTTTAGTGATAAAAATCACTTTTTGGGTTATGAAATGACTTATGTGCTTCCTTTTCATCTGTGACGAGATCTTGTACTCAGTCCTGTGCCTTGAACACATGCCCTTGTGTGCTAGGTTCATGCACATTACAAAACATTTCCCTATTGAAGCTCATGTGATTTGAACAACTGCTATCAATGTACCATGTGGTTTCCATGCCTTCTCTTCTACCATTTCTTTGCATTATGGCTAAGAGATTATGATTCTTTGATGTATTTGGATTATTCACATAGTTACCTTGATTCCTTTTATGGCCTCCTTGGTTGTTCTTTGAGTAATACTCCTTTGCAAAGTGGCTTGGCTTGCTACAATTGTAGCATTCCTTTGTGTAGTCCCTTCCTTGATATTGACCTCCTCTTCCTCTAGCTCTTCCTCTCCCCCTTGCTCCATAGCTTTGACTCGCTCCATCTTGATCATTTCTGGATCTTCCTCTAACTCTACCCTGTCCATTGTGTCCATCTCTCTTTCCTTTGTCTTTACTTGCATAAAAGACTTGGGCTTCATTTCCCTTTGAATGACACTGATTGAGGTTCATTTCTTCAGTCACCATGAGTGTGACTAATTGCTCAAAATCTGGTAATGAGTCCCTCACATGTACTGAAGTAGTGAATGACCTCCATTTGTCATCATTCCTTAGCCCATTCAGTGTATTAGCTACTGAATCATCGTCATCGATGGAGCTTCCTATTGATCCTAAGGCATTTGCAATTCCTTTTACCTTGAGGATATAATCATTGATGTTATTGTTTGAATTATTTCTTAAGTTGTTCAACTCATTCTTGACTTGAATCTTTCATGCCTTTGTAGAGGTGGAATATAATCTCTCCAAGGCCTCCCACACTTTCTTGGATGAGTCCAAGTCTTGGATATGACCAATCATGCTATTACTAATTTGTTGAGGTAAGATGAATATGACTCTTCTATCTTGCTTCTTCTTCTTCCTTGTACTGTTCGTGTGCTTTCGTAGACGTCTAACTCCAACGATTGGTATCAGAGCAGGTTGACGCTTCATCTAGGACTTTGTCGACACTCCTCTGGCTGCAGCCTCAAAATCGCACGAATTTTGGTGAGCATACTCAGCATGTTTTCGAGATCAAAACAGCTTTGCAGTGTGGTGCCAAAATGACGATCTAACCTCGTTTCGGCCTCCAAATGCACTATCACATTGCTTATGTAGGCTATTTTGTCGTTTTGTGCCAAAGGTATATACCAGTTTTGGTTTGCCAATATAAGCTTCTCGAAGTCTGCTACAGGTCTAGCAGAATTCATCTGGGCAGTTCTGTTCAAATTTTTGAGATACAATCAATTTTTTGCATCAAGGTATTTTAGTCACCGGCCATGGCTGAAAGCAATGATGTATTCCGTATATTGGTTGTTGAGGATAAGTTGGATGGTACCAACTACCCGTTATGGGCTTATATGATGCAACATGTATTGGTTGCAAAAGGACTGTGGAACATTGTGTAGGGTGTTGAAAAACATCCTATTAAACCTGCAACTGTTACAACTGCAGGTATTGAAGCTGATGCAGAAGGTGTTGAAGATTATGATATTCTGCATATTCCTGTTCGTGTTGTGGTTTCTGCTGCACCTATTGCAGAGCAAATTCGTTGGGATGGCAAAGATGCCCAGGCACATGCATTGATAGTTTTGTCTGTCAAACGTGCCATTATTCCTCACATTCGCTCTTGCAGAACAACTAAGGATGCTTGGGATACACTTACCACATTGTACCAAGCTAGGAATGAGGCTCGTGTTGCTTACCTCCGAAAATAGTTGGAGAGTGAGCACATGAATGAAGGTGATTCTATGGATAGTTTTCTAACAAAGATCAAAGACTTGAAGGAATAGTTGATTTCTGCTAATGAGGTTATACCAGATAGCTCACTTGTGTGGACCGTTGTGAATGGTCTTCCTGATTCATATCAGAGTTTTGCTTCTACTCTTCGGACTACTGCTGATGGTAGTTCTTTCACTTTATCAGATGCTTTGTTTGTGCCAGGAATCAAGAAAAATCTGTTATCAGTTTTTGCATTAGCCAAGATTGGCTTGGTTGTGAAATTTGTTGATGACAAGTGTACAGTTCATGATCTATCAAATGGCAATGTGATTATTGCTTCTGGCATTTTATGTCGTGGGCTCTATAAGCTCATAGACTATGAAAGATCTGTAAATGATTCGGCATGTGCAGTACATGATTCTCAGGCTATGTTAGATGCAAAGCTTTGGCATGCACGCTTTGGTAATCTAAATTTTGCTAGTCTGCTACACCTACACAAATCTGAAATGGTGTCCTCTTTGCCCAAACTTGAGGCACCTGGAAAACATGTTTGTGAAGGCTGTATTTTGGGAAAAATGCAGCATTCATCCTTTCCAAAAGATGGTTCAGTTTGGGCTACTCAGAAATTGTAGCTTGTACATAGTGATGTTTGTGGTCCTATGCAGACACCTTCTTTTGGGAATTATCTTTACTTGGTGACTTTCATCAATGATTTTTCCAGGCATGCATGGGTATATCCATTGAAGGCAAAGTCCAAAGTGTTCATGTGCTTCAAACAGTTTTTGGTTTTGGCTGAAAATCTGGTAGCATGTAAAATGGGCACCCTCCATTCTGATCGAGGGGGGGAATATATGTCTTCTGACTTTAATGCATTTCTGGCTGAACGTGGGATAAAACACCAATGTACAGTGCCATATAAACCTCAACAGAATGGAGTTGCTGAACAAAAGAACAGGTCACTCATGGAAATGGCGAGGTGTATGGTCAAGAGTCAGGCTCTACCACATAGTTTCTGGCTTGAGACTATCATGTGTGAAGCATATGTACTTAACAAGTGTCCACTAAAGCGTTGTAGTCTATCACTCCATATGAGTCTTGGCATGACCGCAAGCCATCTGTTGCTCATCTGCGTGTTTTTGGTTGTTTGGCATATGCATTAGTGCACAAACAACATCTTAGAAAATTGGATGATAAAGCAGTAAAATGTATTTTTGTTGGGTACACTTCTGAAAGTAAAGGCTATCATCTGTATCATCCACATACTAAACGCATTCTGGTTAGTC
This sequence comes from Ceratopteris richardii, assembly GCA_020310875.1. Lineage (NCBI taxonomy): Eukaryota > Viridiplantae > Streptophyta > Polypodiopsida > Polypodiales > Pteridaceae > Ceratopteris > Ceratopteris richardii. Next base: position 107,976,979 of record CM035424.1, read on the forward strand.
GTGATGTTGTTTTTGTGGAAGATGCTATTCAACCATTGCTTTCATATACTAAGGAGACATCTGTTAGCTCCAAAGACATGTATGATACTTTTGTGCCTCTTTTTACACGTGGACATTCTAGTGCTGGTCCTAATGAGGCAACTTCTCAGCCTTTGCAAGTTTCATGTGATGATGCAAATCATTCCATTTCTTATGCAGATTTACATGATGCACTTATTGATGAGAGAGCTTATATTGAGCAGGTAAGAACTATGCCAACATGGATGGTGCAGACCTTGTGTGACAACAAATTAGATGCACCTCTGTCATATCGTACTCGATCAGGCTCTCATAGTGCCTCTTTTGCATCAGATTGCTATGCTATGGCTACATCTAGTCTCTATGATGAGATTGAGCCTGTTTCATTTGATGAAGCACAAAATTCAAAAAATTGGATGGATGTTATGCGATCTGAATATGATGCAATAATGAAGAATGGTACTTTGTCTTTATGTGACTTGCCTCCTGGCAAGAAGGCCATTGGCACTAAGTGGGTATACAAGCTGAAGCGTAAACCTGACGGTACAGTTGACAGGTATAAGGCTAGGCTTGTTGCAAAGCGTTATGGACAGGAAAGAGGCATTGATTTTGATGAGACCTTTGCACCTACATGTTGTATGACTACTGTTCGAAGCATCTGTGCACTTGCAGCCCATCATGGTTGGAATGTACATCAGTTGGACATTAAAACTGCATTTCTGAATGGTGACTTGCATGAAGAAGTGTATATTTTTTAGCCCCGTGGCTTTGTGCAAAAAGGGCATGAAAACCAGGTGTGGTGGTTAAAGAAGGTAGTATATGGTTTAAAGCAAGCACCACATGCTTCGTATGAAAAGATACATGCCTATCTGATTGCACATGGTTTTGAGAACAATCCAACTGAAAGCACCTTATATGGTAAGCGTGCTAATGATGTACTTCTGATCATTGTGGTTTATGTTGATGACATGCTGCTCACTGGTTGTCATGAGAGGCATACTGCTGATTTTAAGGCTGATTTGCATGCCTCATTTAAGATGTCTGATTTGGGGCATTTGCATCACTATTTGGGCATTTAGTTTATGCAAGTTGATGGTGGAATGGCTTTGTGTCAAACAAAATATATTCACACATTATTGCAGCATTTTGGCCTTGAAGATTGTAAGCCTATTGCCACTCCTATGGAGATAGGTTTACAATTGAGTCTTCATGATGTTGGAGATGCATTTGATGCTGTTGTCTATCAGCAGACTGTTGGATGGCTGATTTACTTATGCATTACTCGGCCAAATATTTAGTTTGCTATCTCAAAGATGAGAAGGTTTATGCATTGCCCAGGAGTCAATCATTGGCACGTGGTTAAGCGCATCTTTCACTACTTGAGTGGTACTCGACTACTTGGGTTGTTTTATCCCAAGGGGGGATCACTACCACCAGATTTGCGTGCTTTTTCTGACTTTGATTGGGCTGGTTGCTATGACACTCATGTGTCCACTAGTGGCTTTTGCTTCATGCTTGGTAGCTCATGTATATCTTGGTTGAGCAAGAAGCAGCCTACTGTGGCCACTTCTAGTTGTGAGGTTGAGTATAGGGTAGCTTTCATAGCGACTGTTGAGTGTGTGTGGCTCAGACGCCTTATGGCTGATTTGGGTGTTGGTCAGTCTTCTGCCACCACCATCTTCACTGACAATGAGAGCGCATTGGCAGTTGCGAGGAACCATGTGTTCCATGCTCGCACTAAGCACATTGAGGTGCATTATCATTATGTCAGGGAGAGGTTCTCTACTGGGGAGATCAGCTTGGGATATGTGCCCACGCAGGAGAACATTATAGACCTTTTCACGAAGGCTCTGCCTAGGGAGAAGTTTGAAGCTTTCCCCAAAGCTTTGGGCTTACTTCCTTTTGTGGAGTGATTTCCACATAGCTTGGCACTTCCTTATACATGAGTGCCAGCTCCTTGTTCACCGCATCACTCCCAAGGGGGATTTGTTGATATATTTAGGTAGTGATGTGTGTGAACATACTAGGACCACTGGGGCACTTTTTTCCCTCTTGAGGAGGTTTTTTTCCCCCGACTTGTATGTATGCATATTGCCCTAACGGGCTACTTATCTTTGTACATTCTAGAGGTAATACATTCAGTATTGTGTGTTGAGCTCCAAGCTTCTTCTTCTTCCTTGTGTTGTTCGCGTGCTTCTGAAGACGTCTAACTCCAATAGCTACAAGTCTTTTCCTAAGAGCTTTACTAGCTTTAGATAGTTTCTTTGACTTCCTTCAAGAGTCCCAAATGCTTTCAAGTGCTCTGATACCACTGTAGGGGGAACATTAATTCAACACCCCTATGCAGCTTTGGAAGGTTTTAGGCCCTCATAGGTTGTTTTCCACAGTGATTCTGAGTCTCTATTTTGCCCTTAATGCAAAATCAAAACATGGAAAACTAACGAAACTTTCCAAAATGAAAGTAGACACTCTCAACTATCCATAACACTTTAAAACACTTGATTTGGATACCCTAATAGGGAGAAGCAACCTCTGTAAGTTAGACTAGTTGTCAGTACTACCGTCTGGCTATGTGCAGAGACACACCCTCAGTGTTTACAAGTTTATGTAGAGATCACTTGGATTTTAGCCATTAGGTTCACACCACATTAAACAACTCTTTTCAACAATCAAAATCAAGTGGAATCACTTGAAATGGATACCAAAAGAAGGAGTTATAGCCAAAACAAAATAGTGTTGGGCACTAGCTCACTCCTCTAAGAGGTAGTGAGCAATGACTAATTACAGAGAAGAATAAGCTAACAAAATGACTAACTAAGCAAGAGGCCTATGTATCGCAACTTCCTTACATTCTATACTAACTCTAGGAAGAGAGTAGAGGTCATCGACCCACTTTTCATGACTTGATTCATACATATATGGGTTGTCCAAAAATGCTCCTACAAATTTGCAAGAATCTCTCAATGAGCCTCTATTACATTTTTGGTAAGCTATGATTTAGGAAAGTAGTTGAAGCTTCTTGATAGCTGAAATTTGTGATATGAAGGCTATAATTAACCGGTCCACTTGTCATTTATGCCTTCAAGACTTTAGCTATGATTTACACAAATATTCTGAACTCTCGTGTGGCGGAACATACCGGACCACCGGACTCTTGGACTACCAGACTATCGGACTACCAGAAAGACACTGGAAAGACACTGGACTGCATGTTTCTTGAGACTTTTAGGCCACCAAAAAAACACCAAAAAGTCATCAAAAAACATTGAAAGGTCATTGGAAAAATACCAAAAAGTCATCGGAAAACCACCGAAATAATACCATAATAAATTTTGGCCATCTTCAAGACTTGATTTTTAACATGTGTATATGCTTGCATAGAGGTAATGCATCCAATTTTGGATACACAGACTCTTAACTATGTTGATTGTATAGAGATTCTACTTTCGGTTACATTTTTCACTTCATAGAAGGTGATTTTTCTTGGAGCTCTCATCTTTAAGAATGTACAATTGATTCCACTATAGAGGTAGAGTATGTTTCAGCTACTAAGGCATGTAAGTAAGCATTGTTTCTTTCTACATTAGCATGTGACATGGGCATATCTCACCATCCACCTTGTTTACTCAATGACAGTTGAGTGCTATTGCATTGGCTAAGAATACAGTCTCATGCAAAGACCAAGCACATTGAGGTGTCCTATCACTTTATTCATGATTGCTTAGTCACTAAGAATAATTTTTTCATGATCTTTTTTTCCATGGTCCCTTGTACATAGTGTAATATGTCCATCAGGGGTAGATATAGACCATATACATGTACTCAAATATTCTTTTTCATCCTTTATATTTCTCCCTTGGCCATAGCAATTATATTGGCCTTTAGTGGGAGTTTCTTATGAATGTTTACCATTAGTGTCGATGCGAATGCCCCTTCGGTCACACTCTTAGAATCACACAAAAATTGGTGAGCATACTCAAGGCAATTAGAAGTTCATAAATAGCTTCATTGTGTGGCATCAAAATTTTGATCTTAGCTCATTTCAACCTCTAAATGCATTATCACAATGATTGTGCATGCAATTTTGTCCTTTTGTGCCAAACATATGTATTGGTTTTGGTTCACCAGTATAAGCATCTCAAAGTCTGCTATAGGTTAAGCAGAGTTTGATAGGGTGTTTTTGTTCAACCTTTTGAGATATGGAATAGTTTGCTTTATTTTCAAAAGAAGGACATGGTTATTGGTTTTCCAATACTTGAGTCCATAGCATGCATGTGAAGGTTGCATTCTTGGAAAAATGGATCATCCTTCTTTTCCAAAAGATAGTCATACACACACTACAAGAAAATTATAGCTTGTTCATAGTGATGTATATGTCAAGACTCCATCTTTTGGGAAGCATGTACATTTTGTTACCTTCATTGATGATGCTACTGGCCATACATGGGTGTATCCTATGAAAACAAAGAATGAGGTATTTTCTTGCTTTAAAGCATTTTTAGCTATGGCTGAAAAATTTTCTTCAAACAAGCTTTTGTCTCTACCCATAGATCATGGTGGTGAATACATGTCACATGAGTTTAATACTTTTCTTTAGGAAAGAGGCTTTTCACACCAATTTATGGTGCCATATACACCTCAACAAAATAGAGTTTTCAAGTGTAAAAGTAGAACACTTCTTGAAATGACATGATGTATGGTTAAAAGAAAGCACCTTCCTAACAAGTTTTGGATGGAAGAAGTCATGTGTGAAAACTATGTGTTGAATCGCTACCCTACAAAAGCATTGAGACTCATCACTCCTTATGAGGCTTGGAATGGAAATAAACCTATGGTTAGTCATATGTGCATGTTTGGTTGTTTGTTATATGCTCTTATGCCATCACAACAGCCTCACAAACTTGATGACAAGGTGAAGAAATGTATACTTGTTGGTTATAATGTTGAAAGTAAGGGACATCGTTTGTACCATCCATTGACAAATAGAATTATTATGAGTCAAGATGTAGTATTTGCTAAAAATTGGATTTTTCCTCTCCTTGAATGCAAAAAGTAGCCAACATGTAGGTCACAAGATGTGTTTGATACACTAATCCCTTTGTTCCAAAGTGGTGCGCTTGACTATGGCCATGTAGAACAGACAAATGAGGTTCAAAGGGTTGAAAATATCTAGCAAAATAGAGCTGAAAATGCAAATAATTTCTAGCCAAACATGGCTGAAATTTTCCTACCAAAAATGGTCAAAAGTACTGGAAAATATTCCCAGCCACATATGGTTGAACATTGGTGTCAAAACATGGCTGAAAATGAGCATGAAATTCAGCCCATGCACGATTATATACATGTTGATGATGTATTACATAATGAACATGTGTCTATCAAGAGTGCACAAACTATGCCAAAGACAGTGAATTGTATGCACCTTTAATTGTGGTGTTCTAGACAAGGATTAGCGCCACATCAATAAGCTCCACCTCCTTAATTGTCAACCCGCGGAAGAGATAGGCTGATATGAAGATCATGAACGAGTGAGGTGAGTGATGGAGAAGATGATGTTGATATATTTAGGTAGTGATGTGTGTGAACACACTAGGACCGTCGGGGCACTTTTTTCCCTCTTTAGGAGGTTTTTTTCCCCCGGCTTGTATCTACGCCTATTGCCCTAATGGGCTACTTATCTTTGTACATCCTCTAGTAATACATTCAGTATTGTGTGTTTGTGCTCCAAGCTTCTTCTTGTTCCTTGTGCTGTTCGCGTGCTTCCGTAGACGTCTATCTCCAACAATTGGTATCAGAGCAGGTCGTCGCTTCATCTAGGGCGCCGTCGACACTCCTCTATTTGCAGTCTCAAATTCGCACGAAATTTGGTGGGCATACTCAGGGTGTTTCAAAGATCAAAACAGCTTCACTTTGTGGTGCCGAAATCGTGATCTGAGCTCGTTTCGGCCTCCGAGTGCACTATCGCAGCGCTTGTGTAGGCTATTTCGTCTTTTTGTGCCAAAGGTATATACCAGTTTCTGTTCGCCAGTATAAGCGTCTCGAAGTCTGCTACAGGTTTAGCGGAACTCGTCTGGGCAGTTCTGTTCAACTTTTTGAGATACAGTCAATTTTCTGCATCAAGGTATTTTAGTCATCGGCCATGGCTGAAAGTAGTGATGTATTCTGTATGTTGGCTATTGAGGATAAGTTGGATGGTACCAACTACCCGTTATGGGCTTATATGATGCGACATGTATTGGTTGCAAAAGGATTGTGGAACATTGTGCAGGGTGTTGAAAGACGTCATGTTACACCTCTGACTACAGGTACTGCAAATACAGGTGTTGGAGCTAATGAAGATGGTGTCGAAGATGATATTCCGCAGATTCCTGTTCGTGCTCTTGTTTCTGCTGCACCTATTATTAAGCAGATTTGTTGGGATGGCAGAGATGCCCAGGCACATGCATTGATATCTTTGTCTGTCAAACGTGCCATTATTACTCACATTCGCTCTTGCAGAACAAGTAAGGATGCTTGGGATACACTTACCACATTGTACCAAGCTAGGAATGAGGCTCGTGTTGCTTACCTCCGAAAACAGTTGGAGAGTGAGCACATGAATCAAGGTGATTCTATGGACAGTTTCCTAATGAAGATCAAAGACTTGAAGGAACAGTTGATTTCAGCTGATGAGGTTATACCAGATAGCTCACTTGTGCCGACCGTTCTGAATGGTCTTCCTGATTCATATCAGAGTTTTGCTTCTACTCTTCGGTTGATGATGAAAGGCAATCCAAATGCCTTATCATTTGAGGAGTTAATCTCTGTTCTATTGCAGGAAGATCAGTCCAGCCAAAACAGGTCCATTATGCGAGTTGCAGATCAAGCTTTCCTAGCTAGTCAGAAGGGCAAAGGAAAATGGAGCTCTTCAACTAGTAAGCAGAAATCTGCTAATTTTGCATATTTGAAGAAGGAAGATAAAGATGAGAAGAAATTAGAAAAGCAGAAATTGTTTTGTAAGTACTGTAAAGGGAATGATCATATCATAAAGAACTGTCCAAAACTGGCTGCTAAAGAGGCTGGAATGGTTGTTGCAGAGGCCTCTACACCAAAAACAGAGTCTGCAAATCTTGTGCAGGAAGAAGAATGGGCGTTTACTACTGTCTGCAGTTTTGACCCATCTTCTCATGAGCAGTGCACGTCTGCAGTAGACTCAGATTTTTGGTATTTTGACAGTGGGGCGACCAAACATATTACCTCGCAGCGTAGTTTCTTCTCTTCACTCGAGCCTGCCCCTACAGGGAATACTGTTACATGCGCCAACAACTCCTCTTATCCTATTATGGGAGTTGGTAAGATCATTTTGACTACTGCTGATGGTAGTTCTTTCACTTTGTCAGATGCGTTATTTGTGCCAGGGATAAAAAAGAACCTGTTATCAGTTTTTGCATTAGCCAAGATTGGCTTGGTTGTGAAATTTGTTGGTGACAGGTGTACAATTCATGATCTGTCAAATGGCGATGTGATTATTGCTTCTGGCATTTTATGTCGTGGGCTATATAAGCTCATAGACTATGAAAGATCTGTAAATGATTTGGCATGTGCAGTAAATGATTCTCAGGCTATGTTAGATGCAAAGCTTTGGCATGCACGCTTTGATCATCTGAATTTTGCTAGTTTGCTACGCCTGTAGAAATCTGAAATGGTGTCCTCGTTGCCGAAACTTGAGGCACCTAGAAAACATGTTTGTGAAGGTTGTATTTTGGGCAAAATGCAGCGTTCATCCTTTCCAAAAGATGGTTCAGTTTGGGCTACTCAGAAATTGCAGCTTGTACATATTGATGTCTGTGGTCCTATGCAGACACATTCTTTTGGAAATTATCTTTACTTCGTGACTTTCATTGATGATTTTTCCAGGCATGCATGGGTATATCCACTCAAAGCAAAGTCCGAAGTGTTCATGCACTTTAAACAGTTTTTGGTTTTGGCTGAAAATCTGTCAGCATGTAAAATGGGTACCCTCCGTCCTGATCGAGGGGGGGAATATATGTCTTCTAATTTTAATGCATTTCTGGCTGAACGTGGGATAAAACACCAGTGTACAGTGACGTATACACCTCAACAGAATGGAGTTGCTGAATTAAAGAACATGTCACTCATGGAGATGGCGAGGTGTATGGTCAAGAGTCAGGCTTTACCACATAGTTTCTAGCTTGAGGCTGTCATGTGTGCAGCATATGTACTGAACAGGTGTCCCACTAAAGCACTGCAGTCTATCACTCCATATGAGGCTTGGCATGACAAGCCATCTGTTGCTCATCTGTGTGTTTTTCGTTGTTTGGCATATGCACTAGTGCTTGAACAACATCGCAGAAAATTTGATGATAAGGCAGTAAAATGTATTTTTGTTCGGTATGGTTCTGAAGTAAAGGCTATCGTCTATATCATCCACAGACTAAACGCATTCTGGTTAGCCGTGATGTTGTCTTTGTGGAAGATGCTATTCAACCATTGCTTTCATGTACTAAGGAGACATCTGTTAGCTCCAAAGACATGTATGATACTTTGATGCCTCTTTTTACAGGTGGGCAGTCTAGTGCTGGTCCTAATGAGGCAACTTCTCAGCCTTTGTAGGTTTCATATGATGATGCAGATCATTCCATTTTTGATGTAGATTTACATGATGCACTTGTTGATGAGAGAGTTGATATTGAGCAGGCAAAAACTATGCCAAAATGGCTGGTGCAGACTTTGCGTGACAACAAATTAGATGCACCTTTGTCATATCATACTCGTTCAGGCTCTCATAGTGCCTCCTTTGCATCAGATTGCTATGCTATGGCTGCGTCTAGTCTCTGTGATGAGAATGATCCTGTTTCTTTTGATGAAGCACAGAATTCAGAAAATTGGATGGCTGCTATGCAATCTGAATATGATGCTATAATGAAGAATGGTACATGGTCTTTATGTGACTTGCCTCCTGGCAAGAAGGCCATTGGCACTAAGTGGGTATACAAGTTGAAGCATAAACCTGATGGTACAGTTGACAGGTATAAGGCTAGGCTTGTTGCAAAGGGTTATGCGCAGGAAAGAGGCATTGATTTTGATGAGACCTTTGCACCTACATGCCGTATGACTACTGTTTGGAGCATTTGTGCACTTGCAACCCATCATGGTTGGAATGTACATCAGTTGGACATTAAAATAGCATTTCTGAATGGTGACTTGCATGAAGAAGTGTATGTTTTTCAGCCTCGTGGCTTTGTGTAGAAAGGACATGAAAACCAGGTGTACAGGTTAAAGAAGGCATGATATGGTTTAAAGCAAGCACCACGTGCTTGGTATGAGAAGTTACATGCCTATCTGATTGCACATGGTTTTGAGAACAGTCCAACTGAAAGCACCTTATATGTTAAGCGTGCTAATGATGTGCTTCTGATCATTGTTGTCTATGTTGACGACATGCGGCTCACTGGTCCTATTGAGAACCATATTGCTGCTTTTAAGGCTGATTTGCATGCCTCATTTGAGATGTCTGATTTGGGGCATTTGCATCACTATTTGGGCATTCAGTTTATGCAAGTTGATGGTGGAATGGCTTTGTGTCAAACGAAATATATTGACACATTATTACAACGTTTTGGCCTTGAAGACTGTAAGCCTATTGCCACTCCTATGGAGACAGGTTTACAATTGAGTCTTCATGATGTTGGAGATGCATTTGATGCTGTTCTCTATCAGCAGGCTGTTGGATGCTTGATTTACTTATGCATTACTCGTCCAGATATTCAGTTTGCTGTCTCACAGATGAGCAGGTTTATGCATTGCTCAGGAGTCACGCATTGGAAGGCGGTTAAGCGCATATTTCGCTACTTGAGTGTTACTCGGCTACTTGTGTTGTTTTATCCCAAGGGGGGATCACTACCGCCATATTTGCATGCTTTTTCTGACTCAGATTGGGCTGGTTGCTATGACACTTGTGTGTCCACCAGTGGTTTTTGCTTCATGCTTGGTAGCTCATGTATATCTTGGTTGAGCAAGAAGTAGCCTACTGTGGCCACTTCCAGTTGTGAGGCTGAGTATAGGGAAGCTTTCACAGCGACTTTTGAGTGTGTGTGGCTTAGACGCCTTATGGCTGATTTGGGTGTTGGCCAGTCTTTTGCCACCACCATCTTCACTAAGCACATTGAGGTGCATTATCATTATGTCAGGGAGAGGTTCTCTGTTGGGGAGATCAACTTGGCATATGTGCCCACACAGGAGAACATTGCAGACCTTTTCACGAAGGCTCTGCTTAGGGAGAAGTTTGAAGCTTTCCGCAAAGCTTTGGGCTTACTTCCTTTTGTGGAGTGATTTCCACATAGCTTGGCCCTTCCTTATACATGAGTGCCAGCTCCTTGTTCACCGCATCACTCCCAGGGGGGGTTTGTTGATATATTTAGGTAGTGATGTGTGTGAACACACTAGGACCACCGGGACACTTTTTTCCCTCTTTAGGAGGTTTTTTTCCCCCGGCTTGTATATAGGCCTATTGCCCTAATGGGCTACTTATCTTTGTACATTCTCTAGTAATACATTCAGTATTGTGTGTTTGTGCTCCAAGCTTCTTCTTCTTCCTTGTGTTGTTCGCATGCTTCCGTAGACGTCTATCTCCAACAGGTGAGAAGCACGCAAATGCACACACACATACACTAACACACACACACACATAGTAGAGATATGAGAGAAGCAATGAAAGGTGAAGAATAAGCTCTATTACTCAAGAACACTCTTACAAGCTCTCACACAACCTACAATCTTTTACAAGCTAGCCTCAAAAATGAGCTCTCTATCTCCTTTTATAGTTTCTAGACTAGCTTTGGTTGGCTTCAAACCTAGTGTCTAGCATAGTTAAAAATTAGGTTCTAAGGGTCATTTGGAGGTCCGAATGGGGTCTAAAAATAACCAAAATTGGTAATGATCATTCTATCAAAATTTCTTGATACAAAATCGGGTATTCTATGGTACATATATTACAAGAGTGATAAAAATCACTGTTTGAAGTTTGAATAAAGTATTATAAAACATATTTTCTTGAAAAAATGGACATGTGTAGGCCCTCCTGACTTTCCCCTTTTACATGTTGCCTCTGTGCCTGTGTCTGTGACCATTGCCTGTTGTGTTGCCAACACCCCCTCCCTCTCGCTTCTGTCGTCCCCAACAGATCCTTGTTGTAGGGTACGAGTGATGTATGTCTGCAAAAGGTCATGGGCGAGTGTTTGTTTGGTGATATGAATACCTTGTGCTAGATCTACCTCTAATTTCTCCCAATTGACAGCCTAAGGTTCATCACGTGGTGGGAGTCGATAATGTGTCGATTACATGAGTTGTTCACATGTGAATAGTTGTAACAAATGTGTTGGGAAGCTGATGAATACCTAAGAGTGGTATTCACAGAAACCAATAGTGAACATTTCTTCGAATGTCAGCTTATAACAGGCAGGGAGGTATTTGATTCAATAGTGCCATGCATAGCATACCTAGAGCGATGGTGTTGTAGTCATATCATAGATAATATCATTGTTGCCATGCTCAAATCCAAGGGTGGACACACAGGGTGGCCAGATGCGTCTGAAGATTTTGAAGGTAGTTTGCATCATGTCAAAAATCTTGATAGTCATCTGCGCTGCAATGTCGGTCATATGATGGAGTCACGGGAGCCAATGTCTTATGGCTTCCATCATGTATCCCACAAAGGAAGGATGTGGTGTGAAGTATGGGTAATTTAGCCAGTCTTGGCACTGCTTATTATTTTGTACCCTGATAGTAAATGTTGTCGAGGAGCGGCAACGAGGTATCGGACCATAACATGGGTTGTATTTAAGGTGTAGGGGAGCCTTGTTCCATGTGTATAACATTTCAGGATATTCTTGTAGTTCCTTATGCCAATCAGGTTGAAAATTTTTATCTTTTTGAGCATCTAAAGGTAGATCTTCAGGTTTGAACTGTGTGGCATGTGTGGGTTTCTTCCCTGTAGCCTTCTCGATCGCCGGATGATACTCAACCATATAAAGAAAGTATGGCTTGTATTGAAGTTTGTTAATAGATATATATGAGTGTGGCGCTAACTATGCAAAATAGGGCGATTGAAGTATCTTTTCCTCAATTAGTGCCATTGCATGTAGCTGTGCTTCTACTCTTGCTGAATGGGCTTTTTCGAGCTCCTCGATGGATTTCATCCATGATGGGGTGGTGTTGGCAATACATCCAATAGTGGTCAGAAGCATCGACATAGAGGAAGCATGTGAAGACAGGAGTACAGTGAGTTGCAGGGGCCAACCACTTCATTTTGTTCAAGAAACATACTTCATGATATTCTCTTCAAACTTCAAACAGTGATTATTATCACTCTTGTAGCATATGTACCATAAAACACCCAACTTTGTATTTGGAAGCTCCATTTTGTGCAAGTCGAGGAGTCATCAAGCTTGAGGAGCCTAGTTAGAATGACCATACCAATTTTGGTAATTTTTAGACTTCATTTGGACCCCCAAATGACCCCCAAAACCTATTTTTGAACTATGCCGAACACTAGGTATGAAATCGGTCAAAACTAGTATAGAATCTATAAAGAGAGCTAGAGAGCTCATTTTTGGGGTTAGCTGATGTGAGCTTGTGTTTGCAAGTTAGAGATTAGAGCTATTTTGAGCTTATAATAGTGTTCTTGAGTAATAGATCTTGTTCATGACCTTCCATTGCTTCTCTCTCTCGTCTCTACCATGTGTGTGTGCATGTATGTGTGTGTGCATTCTCATGCTTTTCACCTTCACTTTCACTCACTTCATGCGTTCATGATCTTCATATCACTCCTATCTCTTATGCGGATTGACAATTAAGGAGGTGGAACTTCTTAGCGTGGAGCTTATCCTAGCCTAGAACAACAGCAAATTTTGGTATCATTGCTGGGGATTGAATTCTAGGACAAATGCTTGATGGTAAGAGTATAGTGAGAATCGGTGTTGTAAGGTAAATACTTTCAATTTTTGTTCTTGTTTTTGCATTGTTTTTAATGTTTTTCACCTCCCCTAAACTCCCTTTTCATCCCCACATCATCTTCTCGCATCTCTAAAAAATCAAAAAATTCACCATATCCATCTATTTTCTCCATTTTACTCATTTACACATACGTCAGAGAGTGAGAGAGTCATGATCAAACATTTCAAATAAAAAATAATAAAAAATATGAATATAATAAAACATAACAATATATATAAATCAAATGTGTTTATGTCAACGATCAAAAGAAAAAACTTTGTGTAACAATACAACGAAATATAAACATGGAAATATAAATCAAAATAAACATATAAAGTATTCGCACTTTGTAAGAGATGGAAACGTAGAACATAAACAGAAAACCTAAATTAAAATAAAGACATTAAAATGGTCATCTTTACATCTAAACCTGAAAAAATTTTTGTGACTCGATTTCCTGTACTATGCTAAGATGCAGCAATGTCTTGACGCCTCATCTTGGATGGCTCCCATGAATTCACGGTGAAAATGACTGAATACTGTGAAAATGGTGCATGGGCGATTCGTATCTGTTCCGCTGCGGAGTACTTCCCAGAATAGCGCTTGTACGTGCGTGTCTTCTTCGAGGGCGGAGAGAGACTTTTCAAGCTTCAGGAAGAAGCCTTCGATTGAATCTTTCCATTGCTTCCTCCGTCCGGAGTCCAGACCCTGGTTGAGGAGAGATGGATCGTTCTTTTGTCTTCCTGTATTGTCTCTCAGTTTTGACCGCGGCGCCGATGGCACCGGGTTTTGCTTCTGGGAAGTTGAGACGTTAGTCGAGACTCGACGGTCGCGTTTCTTGTAGATCTGGGTGTGTATTTGAAAGAGAAAAAGAGAGAGAGGTTTGTCTTTCTCAGCTCTATCAAAACCTCATTCCTTCGAAACGATTTCATATTGCGTCGCAGAGAATCCCTGGATTCTCCTAGAACTTCAGTACTATAATCTATACTTCGCTACCTTCTTTTGAGGATTCCTTTGCAAGCCTCTTCGTCTGTCATGTAAGCTCCTCAGAAAGATGGATTGCGACTATGAGGACAAGTACGTGCTCATGTATGGTGCACTTGAGCAGGATTATAATGAGCTTCGAGAGGTGAGGCTCGAATGGCACTTGGCATAGAAATCCCCATAAACATGAACTTCTTCATCAAGATGGATGTGTATCTACCTTCTTATTTTTTTGTGCATGTGTGTGTGTGTGTGTTTTGGCTTAATTATAGGAAGCAACCGAGGTGGCGTCTCTCCTGCAACAGGCCAAAGAAAACAAGCTTAGGCTGCAAGCAGAGGTCAAGTGAGTACATACGGAGTCATACCTTTTTCTCAGAAAATTAGAGTAGTTTGCTCGCAGATATGATAGCCACACTTTTTTGGTCCTTTAGTTATGTATATTTCAATGGTTTAGTTACCGTTTTGCTGTTTTACGTAATTTTTGTAACCATAGTTGCGGATATCTTATTGTCATTGTTATTGTTACATTTGTGTCTTTTTCTTTTTTGTTTTTTCAGTTTTTGTCTATGCTTTCGTTCTATATTTCAATCAATGCATTGAGGCTTTTTCGTTGTAATTCTTTTTTTATTAAGTATTGCTCCTAAGTTTGGAAACTCACGTATGATGAGAATGTACATTTGAACTTTTCTATCATAATAACAAAGGCAAAGATCTTCTATTTAGTGGAAGAAATGGAATTTGGTCAATGTAATGCTCACTTACGTAGTGAAAGTAAAAGAACAAGACAATTTATATGATCATAGAGGATTTTGAATGGCAAAACTTACTGAATCAATTCATAAGGCAATCTTTTCTATAATGTCCAATGGTAGAAAAGGAAATGGAGTGTTTGTCAACAAAGATCATGCAACAAAAGCATACAGTTATGGAAGAACAAAAAAAATATGATTGAAAATACAATACACGACCAAGAAATAGAGGTGGGAAAAAGTTTAGAGATATGGAAAAAAATTTGGAAGTAACCATATTGCTGATCATATAAATAGCTCATGATGGAAGGCACTGAACTATTGAGATAAGCAAGTTGCAGGATTTTGTCATACTAAGTTGAAGGACTTAATGGTTCTCTTTCATTTTGCAAGATCAATTATGATATCTAGGCTCTTAAATCAACAACATATTCAAATTAAAGATAAAGTTGGAGATAGCTCAAATGAATTTGAAATTATGAAGGTACAAGTGATGTTGGAGATTTATATGCTTGGAACTATAGCACATGTCGTAACTTTTGGCTACTTGGTCTCTTTCTACATGGTTGAATTTGACCGAATTTTGAAAAGCCTTTGCCATTATTCATGACCTTTACATCAATGACACACATCTAATAAAAGTAGAACAATTATTTGGGCTTGGATGCTTTGCTCACAATTATGCAAGTGTGCAAATGAAAGAGACTTAGGTTTAACAAAACAAAAGACGATCTAGTATATGTTTATATGTATATGTATGTGTGTAGGTATGATTGCATGTATGTCTCTCTATATGTATGTGTACACACACACATACATGCATGCATATGTACACTCTTGGCCTTGTTTTTCTTCACATGCCTAATGCAATCTTTGCATATGCATTCACCAAAGGGACGTGAGTGTGTTGTTAATTGTCTCTTGGCTTTTTTCTCCACTGAATTTCTTGTCTACATAGGCAACATGACGCACGAGTCGAGACACATATACCTATGTTGCATGTCAGTACTTACTACTGATTTAGCGTATCTTGATTCTCTTCATAGTCACTAAGAGAAGATTTTGCATGTCATAGTTGTCTATTGAATGATAAAGAGAATGGCGTTAAGTTTGAGGACATTCAACACACATT